>BSBN01000801.1:7468125-8681250 GCA_027924645.1 Cunninghamia lanceolata
AATATCTCTTAGCATCTGCTTCATCCACAAAACTTGAGTGCAACTACCTACTACTACAATGTATTCTGCTTCAGTTGTAGACAGAGATATTGCCTCTTGTTTCTTGCTTAGCCAAGAAACTAGTCTTTTTCCCAAAAAGAATACTCCACCACTGGTACTCTTCCTGTCATCCACATCTCTTGCCCAATCTGCATTTGTATATGATGAAGAGAGAAATCATGATCTCTAGGATACCACAAACCATACTCAACTGTTCCTTTTAGGTACCTAAAAATCCTTTTGATTGCCATGACATGAGATTCTCTGGGATCAGCCTGGAATCTCACAAGACCAACAACCTACATTATATCTGGTCTAGTTTGAGTGAGATACAATAATCCTCCAATCATTGATCTGTACTTTGTCTAATCTATCTTAGGGGAGTCATCATCTTTACTTAACTTACATCTGGTTGCCATGGGAGTATTCATTGGCTTTGAATCTTGCATTCCAAATTTCCTCAACAATTCTTTTAGATATTTTGTCTGAGAAATAAAGATTCCTTTCTTTGTTTGAGTAATTTGCGGACCCAAGAAGAAATTCATTTCGCCAAGCATTGACATCTCAAACTCACTTTTCATTTGATTTGCAAAGGTTTTACACATACTGTCTCTTCCTCCAAAGATGATATCATCAACAAATACTTCAACAATCAAGATGTTTTCATGATCAATCTTGAAATATAAGTTACTGTCAGCAGTACCTTTGTTGAAACCAATCTTCAAAAGATGTCTGTCCAGTCTTTCATACCAGGCTCTTGGGGCTTGCTTTAGTCCATACAGTGCCTTCTTCAATTTGCAGACCATATCACCATGGTCAGATAATTGAAATCCATCCGGTTGTTCAATGTACACTTCTTCTTCTAAGTCACCATTCAGGAAGGGAGATTTGACATCCATTTGATACACCTTTTAATCCTTGAAGGCAACAAATGCAAGAAATAATCTGACTGCTTCAATTCTTGCCACCGGAGCAAAAGTTTCTTCAAAATCAATTCCTTCTATTTAAGAGTAGCCTTTGTAGACCAATCTGGCTTTATTTCTGATTACTTCACCAACTTCATTTAGTTTGTTCTAGAAGACCCATTTGGTTCCAATCACATTTTTGTTTCTAGGTTTGGGAACAAGATCCCAAGTGTGATTTTTCTCAATTTGCATCAACTCTTCCTCGATTGCTTTGGTCCAATTTTCATCATTGCAGGCTTCATTTATTGTCTTAGGTTCAATCTTTGAAATCTGATAATATTGGAGCTTCACAATAGGAACCATTATGTTATGACCATGTCATAAAGGTTTCATTATTATGTAGTTTGGTTTCTATATTCAACATTCAAAGAATTAGTATATGTGATTTCTATTCATCTTTAAATGAAGGGAATAATAGATAGGTAGGGAAAGCTTAAAACAACCATTGCACCAATAAATAGATTTTCCTAAATTCTTTGTGATTGAGGGAGAAGATACAAATTTAAGAAAAATTTGATTTAAGAAAATCCATAGTCAAAAGTGATGTTTAAGTAAATGTTTAAAAGTGATTGAATTTTAGCCTTCTTTAATAAAATGAGGATTCAAATATGTTTAATACAATCTCTGGATTGGGAATTAGCTAGATTAAGTAGAATTTATCATTTTTGGTAGGCCCCATGGCCAATTTGTGGTTGATTTAGTAGAGAAGCTCTCAGGTTTACAAAATACAAGGGTGAACAAAATAGCATAGATAGGATTGATTGTAGGATCTTGTCATATTTAATTAACTTTTCTTGCTAAAAGAACCTTCACAGAGAAAGATATATCAAATTATTTAATGTAGAAAAAATCTTCCTCAATCTAAAATTGGAGAAGGGCTTCTATTAGTATTTCTTAAGAGATTATTGGAGATTTGGTGATGACCCAATACATTAAGTGTACTCATTTGAATCACATGACTTTTGGGCATCTATAAGATGTAGGAATACCCTACCAACAGACTAGATTATTTTTTATTATGGTAAAATGGGATTTTAAAAGGGCCTAGACCATTGTACAAGAAAGAGGATAAAGAAATAAAACCCATCAAAACTATAAAGAACCACCACATGAAATAGTCAACACAGTATTAGCACAACATCAAGAATAAACAAACAAAGGGTCAACAAACCCTGACAAGAAACCAATCCAAATTCATGGTGGTTTGAATTTGAATATCTCCAAGGAGCTTTGAGTACTAGTACAATAGATTGTTTAGATTTGTAACATTTTAGTATTCAAAGACTATGAAAACCATCCTAAAAAAGGAAACCACCATTATGTATGTGGTCCTTGTCTTCTTGTGAAACCTTATTGAGAAAAAGGCAAGCATGGAGATAGGTATTGTTCATATGTATTAGTACTAAAGTTTTTCCCTTTGAGGATTAAAATGTCTTCAGATAGATCCAAAATAAAATCCAACTTGTGTGCCTATTTTGGCAGCTTGGGGGTGGATTCACCAATTCTAACAAATTATTTATTATTGAATTTTTTCAATAGAAGACATACTATTGAGAAACCTGAATACTTAAAATACATGCCAACAACTTGTAATCTAGATGACTTTGACCTTCAACTTGATCAATATTATATTGTCCTCCTTGTGTATAGTAGATATGGTAAATATTTTATTCTTCATGTGTTGAAAATGGATTTAAATGTTGTACAAGGCCTAAGATAATTGGTAAATCTAAAATGATACGAACTCAACTTCTTCTATAGGAGAAATAACAATTTATTAAAATAGAACATGAAGGCATTTGTGTGAGGACCGCCCTTTTTACTTCTGTTCTTATGACTATTTACATTACTGTTATTGATACTTTTTATATTTGTGGGATAGCAGTTCCTGGATTTGTCAAAACTATTAAACTTTATTATGATTTCGAAAAAACTAATTGGGTGATGTTTGGATAAGTTTACATTTCAGAAAAGTTAATTAGGTGATGATGGAAAATTGTAATATGATTTCATTTATGTTAATTAGAACTATGTCATGATAATGCATGTTTTTAAGTTGCTTCGGCTATGATGATTATATGTGGACACTGATCTTGTAATTTAGTGTGCAGGATTTACTAATCGAACCACAGATTTCGGAGATCATTCCGCACCTTGTTATTGTTATTCCTTGTTAAGCCGATCTGGTTCCACGAGGAACCAAGATCTTTCTGTGTTTGATGTGATGTTGTAATGTGGTCTTTCGTATGGTCGAGAGGGTTTGGTTACCCTCTTGTAACAATATTTTATGATTTGTGTTGTAAAAATTTTGAATTTGAATTTCTTTATTTTATTTAAATCTTTAAGGCCTTTTCATGTGCTTTACCTTGACCATGGGTGTCCTGAATGGGTTAAAGTTGACCCTGGGTTATACCCCATGGGTCCAGGGGCCCATTTGGCATGGGTAACCCTTGAGTAACCTCCATCTAGTCATCTTAACTTCCCCCTAAAGTTAAGTGGCGAAAATTGGAGGTATGGAGGGGACATGATGGGTTGTACCAACACCCAACCCATCCCTCTTCAATCCCCAAGGTAAGAGATGACTACAAACCCATCCATTATTGAAGGATTGACTTGAAGTCACCTTCTCCATTAGTGAGATTCCCCCATGTGTTGTGGGGCCATCCATGTGAAGGAGGGAAGAAGAGGCATGGGTCACCTGTCTTTTCCTCCTTTAACTCCTTTTATTTCTCCCATGCGTAAGAGAAATGACATGAGGAGAGGGATAAGGAGTACTCTAGGGATGGGTGAGTGACATAAGCCACGAGGATAGAATAGTGGTTTTGGGGGAGGGTGAGGAGATGACAAGTGTCACCTCCCCATTCCTCTAAACTGATAAGTATTTTGGGTTATTTGTTTCGAATTTTGGGATGAGAGGGAGTTAGTTGAATTTTGGGAGAAGTTTTATTATTATTGCCAAAAATAGGAAAGTTAGCTTGGAGGAGAGGAAAAGAGAGAGGAGTTGGTGGCTAAGGTTGGAAGAGAACTCAGTGGAGCTCTGCAACAGTTTCATTCCAGGAGGGCTTTGTAAGGTTGGTTTGATTTTTACCTTTCTTTCGTATATCTGAATGTGTATGTAAAGTGTGAAAGATGCTTATTTGTTTGTGTTTTAGAGTTGTTTTCTGTGGGGGTTTGTTGTCGGGTTGTTTGACAGAGCTTCTCCCACTTGGGAGAAATGCTCATCAAGTTTGGGGTAGGGGAGGAGAGATCCTCCTCAGGTGCATACCTGTTTCCTTCTTTTGGGATGTTGAAAGCGTTAAGGGCATGTATCTGTGACTGTATCTTTGACTTGAGAGTCAAATACAGATTTCTTAAAAAATTTGTGATCAAACTTGGTTTGAGGCCAAGAGAAATTGTGTTGGTTAAAATATCTGTAAGGGTGACACTCTGGAGTCGAGTGTGTCCACTCTCCTGCCCCTTATGAAACTCACTGTAGTTGAGTTTTCGTGTTGTGTAATTTACCCACGGGTGTTTGTGTGCTTTGGGTTTGTTGTTGTCCCTGTTGTGAAGTGGAGTGTTTGAGTTGCCCAGGTGTTAGTATGGTCTCCCTAGCTCGGGGGTGACCCTCTTGCGGGTCTACGGAAGGGAGGAGAGCTAGATGAGTGGTGTCTTCTTCTTTGTTTGTCTTTGATACACAGGTTTTCTCTTGGAGCTTATGGTTGGAGTTGGAGAAGTTATATTTATGAAGAAACAGTTTATTCTTCTTTGTCATGAGAATTAGATCATGTCCATTTCATAAGATTGAAGAGAGTGCACCTCTCTTGATATTGTTGTAACTTATTGACACCCTGGGAGTGAAGGAAATCACCTCCCTGATCTTGTTATTGATGGACTTTTACTTGGATGTTACAAGCTTTCATTTGTATGTTGTTTGGGAGAAGGAAGTTCATATCTCCCTTAGAGTGTGTAGAAGATGTGGAGTGTTAGTTGAATGTATCCATGGTTTAAAATTGTCTCTTACTATATGTAGTGGAAGAGTTAACTTTTCTGTATTATGAATGTTGTAAAGAGATGCCTTAAATTTTCACGTTAAGTTGCTTTGTAAACTTATTCTAAATAGCAATTTTATTGTGTTTAATGTGTTCTTGAAAAGATGGGTTCCTTAGTTAATCTGACCTTGTATATGAAAATCAAGGATAAATCTGCTTAATTAGATGAAAATATAGTTTAAAATGATTAAGTTTCTTTTTCATTAAATAATGGTTTCAGTTATTTGGTAAAGTTTAGAGAAAATCTATTATGTATTTACTTCTGTTTGTCCAAGAGTTGAAATGGACATTTATTAATTGCAAAATAAACTGATTAAAACTTCATTTCTTAAGTGTATCTATATATATATATATATATATATATATATATATATATATATATATATTCTTTATTGAATTTCTTAATTATCATTTTTAAACAGAATAAGAGAAACTGAGAAAATTGTTTAATTGAGAAAATTAAGTGGTATTATAATACTGAAATATATATATATACATACATACATACATATATATATATATATTATTGATATTTATTTATCATTAAATAGCAATAAACTCGGAATAATTTTATGACAGTCGAAATAAGGACAAGAAGGGCGAAATTAGAGATCGCTGTGTGTAAAACACAGTTGAAACTTTACATGGTGGGCGGTGGGGAGTAATCCCCACCGTGGTTTCCTTTCTTTTAACAGGGGTGTGGGGAGGGGCGGAGCCCCACCCACACCCCACATCGTGGGATGTGGGTGGGGCTCCGCCCCTCCCCACATCCCCCTACCCCTACGACCCCCGCGGAGCTCAAAACTCCGCTCCATAGTAGTGCTGCCCCCGCCGCGCTTTCCTTCGCCCGCCGCCGTTCCTTGCGGCCTCCGTGCCACTAACCCTCCACCTCTGCCATCCCTGTTTTCGTCCGCCGCCGCTGCGGCCACTGCCGCCCCATCTCCTCCGCTGGCACTGCCATTCGGACCCTGCTCAATATCATTCACAGCAAGCAAAAAAAAAAAAGAATGTTAGGGTTTGAAAACCCTATATTATATTAGAAAGAAAGTATTAAAATAATATATATTTAACTCTTTATATATGATAAATATATATCTCTATATATACATATATTTATATATATATAGATATCTATTTATTTATATATATAGATATTAATTTATAAATATATATTTGTATATACATATCTTTGTATATATAGATACCTATTTATATTTTGATTTAAATTTAATATATATATATACACTTAAAGAGTTCCCATTTCCCTGGTTCCCTTCGACATTGATTTAAAGTAAAGGCTCCACAGATTTAATTAACGAGGTGTTTCTGTGTCTGGATTCTATTTTAGAAAGAGGAGAACCGCTTATCAAGATTAGGAATAGTATAAAAGAGAAATAAATTATTAAGATAACTTTACAATTGCAATAATAGTAATTATAATAAACAATAGTAATAATAACAACAGTAAATATAACATGAGAAATATATTTGAATATATGTGTTTATATATATATAATCTTATATATATATATATACATATAAATATATCGTTACATACTTATATTTTTTTAATGACTACACCTTTCAGAGAGGCCGTTTTCTCCTAACAATAATAAGAGAAAATAAAATTATAATTTAACCGGAGCATAAAGGAATATGCTGTATTACTCCGGAAAGAGTTTGACGGAAGTTTCAACTATCAACGTGATTCAATAACCGGGAGAATGAAGAGGAAAATTACATGTCACCTTGCTTAAAAGATCACTGGAAATAAACTTAAGAAGTCATCACAGACATTCCATGTGAGGCCATTTTAATCTCAACTGTAGTAAACCTCCAGATAAGTAAACCTGTAAGAGAGTAAGAAGAAGAAAAACTAACATTGGAAAACACAGAGGAGAAAATGCGCGACATTTCCCACATGGGATAAGAGAACTAAGTTGATGGACCCTTCCGTTAATTTTGCTTAGGAACAAGTTTAATTAATACAAACGAAGAGGAGAAACCTAGATTGGAGAAGACTAGGAGACCAAGTCCAGTGAAGTAGTAAACCAGCCTATGTGACCTGGACCATCCGGAAGTTAGGTTTAATGTCAACAATAGATACAGTGATAACCCTGATTGATGTCAAATATGAAGAAAGGACCGGATAAACATAAAGAAAGCATAGAAAATGAAAGAGAGAGAGACCGAAATATAAACAAACTAAATTATCAGAGAAATAGTTAAGGTGAGCGCGATAAAAATACAATCAAAATTAAGACCCAGAGAAAAGGGAAGAGAGAGCAAACAAACCGCCTTGTTGAGAATGCTAAGTCGAAGGAGGAGTATATTTCAGGAAACAAGAGAGGAGACAGACAACCGTGCCTTGCTGAAAAATGACTCAATAGGGAGATCACGAGTCAGTTTAGTCGGAACAAGGCGTCGTGGGAAGTTATTAATCTATCAGTGAACCACGTGCGTAATATAGGGATGAGTAATTCCCACTTACACCGTAAGGCGTTATGCTACCGGAATCTGCCGAGACTTAGATTTAGGAACCTTGATATTAAAAACCTTGTAGTGAAGTTAACGACATCGTAGAGACCCCCTTGTTGGTCTGCTCGCGTCCGGTTGCACGCAATTGTACTTGTACCCCACCGAGAACTGTAGTGTTTTCACCTTGAGCGAACACCACCGAGCATGCTTACGCATGCGAGGGGGTTTTTAGGGAAGCATGAGAAATTTTTTTGATATTTCGTGTCATAACCACATGACAAATGTGGCTATGACACGTGTGATGTGTGTTGTGACCACATGGAAAATGTGGGCATGACATTTGGTATCAGAGCCAAGTTTAAACACAAGGCGTATTTGGGCACGTTATTATTCCACAACTTTGGCTAATTAGTTTCTACCTTGTTTTGTAGGATGCCTCCCCGACGTGTTCGACGAGCACGATCACACCACACAGCGTCTATCGAGGTGCACAGCGATTCCTCAGCCGAAGGACTGGCACCCGTAGTTACAGTAGCACCACCTGCACCACCTGTACCACAAGCACCACTAGTACCACCGGCGACACCAGTATTGGATATAGGTCCACAGATCTTACAGGCACTGCAGGCTATGTTAGACAGGTTACCACCAGTGATTCCTGAGCCACGTGTAGAGCCTCGTGTTGATCCGTGAGAGGAGCCACGTGCCGAGTCACGTATTGAGCCACGTGAGGAGCCCCGCGTTGATCCACTAGAGGTGCCACATGTGGAGCCCTTCGTTGAGATTCCCGACACAACAGTAGAGGAGGTAGGGTCAGCCTCCCGAGCACGGAGCAGGAGTCCTCCGAGACCTTTGAGACGAGATGAGATCCAGAGAGTAGAACAGGTTCATCATGGAATGTATGAGGATGGTGTGGAAGAGCCAGTCGTGAGACTTAGAGACAGAGGGGACCCCATCAGAGATCTACTTAGGCTCAACCCACCCACTTTCGCAGGTGCTACAGAGGGAGCTGTGGCCGAGGCTTGGCTGATTAGCTTAGACAGGTGTTTCGCTTTGCGACCATATGGAAGCAACACGAAAGCACGAGTGGCAGT
The DNA here is from genome assembly GCA_027924645.1 of Cunninghamia lanceolata. Lineage (NCBI taxonomy): Eukaryota > Viridiplantae > Streptophyta > Pinopsida > Cupressales > Cupressaceae > Cunninghamia > Cunninghamia lanceolata. Next base: position 7,476,730 of record BSBN01000801.1, read on the forward strand.
CCATCTTCTTAGGGATGCAGCAGCTACCTGGTGGCGCACAGAGGAGTGCAAGCGCTGACTTTCTGTGGATACACTCACATGGGACATCTTCATAGAGCGCTTTAATGCGTGATATTTGTCAGAACATTATAGACAGCGCAAGATCGATGAGTTCCATGATTTACAGCAGAGGGGACTCACTGTTACTCAGTATGACAGTCGATTCATTGAGCTTTCTCGTTACGCGGAGTACCTCCATGACGAGAAAATCTTAATACACAAATTCATCAGAGGGCTGAATCACGGGATAGCAGGACTAGTTCATATGGCAAATCCCCAAACCATGAGCGAGGCTGTTGAAAAGGCCCTTATTGTTGATAACTGAGAGGGGGGGTGAATCAGTTATCCTAATTATTTCCCTTATTGAACTTTCCTTTTAATTGATGCAGCATAAAATCAAACACAAAAACATTAACCATGAAATAAGAAACACATGACACAGTATTTTTGACGTGGAAACCCTGTTAAGGGAGAAAACCACGGGGTGATTAACCCAAAATTATTCTCTGTTAGAAGAATAGGAAATTACAAAAATGGCACTTGCCAATTAGGGCTCACTGCCCGAGCACACTGCTCACAAGAGGCCCACTGCCTACAAGAAGACACACTGTCTACAAAGTGATGAGAATCACAGTCTTGAACTGATTGGAAGCATCTGCATATGCTGGAGTTCAGTTCCGGTTAGGCTCAGTACACTGATCTGCTACACTTCATCTTTCCTCTATTCTTTATTCTGCTATCTTTCACATACCGGATCCTTTTTGCTACCTCTGCTCTTATCTGGACTTATTCGCATGTAACACCACATAAAACACACACTTCACAACTAAATCCATCCTCTATATATATCCGCACAAGTAATTTCATCACCTTTCTAGTCGGCATCTGGAACAGTCTAGTTTCTTACAAACTCTCATTCTGTCGGCTGAATCCTTCCTCACCAAGCAATGCGGATCAAGCATGTACTTGTAGATATCATTAATCATGTCGGCCAAACATGATTCATGCCTTCACAACCTCTGTCATCAACAGTAACCCATCCGGAAAGCAGTCTGATACTCTGCCAGTCAGTTCTTCCTCTGTTTTCACTGTCTCTCAAGAATCCGGTACTCGACCATTCATATCTTTTTCCTTGTCCATCACCGGAGGCTAAATCCTTGGAATATATCACTCAAGGTAGTCCTCTTGACTTCCCCAAATCCGCACTGCACCAAGACACTTCCTTTGAGAGATCCGGACCAATCTGTCGGACCTTGCCACGTGCTCTGTTCTTCTTCACCGGACCACAACATTCTTTATTCTGACTTCCGGTAGAGGCACATCATGACTTGCGGATATGTGGGATGACCTTTGTTGCCATCAATGACAACAACCATGAATCCATATAGTGTCTCTTGCCAACAATCTCCCCCTTTGGCATTGATGGCAACACTTAGTGAAAAATGACTAAGTGTTTACACTATGCTCCCCCTTTGCTGATGCTCTGTCTTTATATACAATTTCTGGAACTCCCCCTTAGTTGGATTCCTCATTTTTCACTGCTCCTCACTCCCCCTTTGACATCAATGGCAAAGGGTGGGGTCCGCACACCAAAATTTTCAAAAATTTTCTATACATAGCCGCATATTTACATACTCACATATACTGAAGAATGTCTGCAAAGGATGTCTGCAATTGAATCATTTCTGTAGCCCAACTTTGCTTCATTCTGTCCAAAATTGAAATGTGACCACTTAACAAAAATGCAAACGCTTCTGCCCGCTTGAGATCTGTCGGATCTTTTGTTTGGGCGGTGGTCTGAGCATCACTGATGGCCTCATGCATAGTTTCCAACTTAGGGATTATAATCCTTCTAAGTTCTCCCATCCGGTTAGTGATGTTCTTTCTTTCCTTCTCAAGATTCTTTATTTCATTCAAGACTGCAATAGTCTGACATTCTTGATTTATTATAGAAGAAGAGAGAGGATCAAAACTTTGAGATAAGCTTTGTAGCTTATCCTGTTCCTCTTTTATTTTCTTGTCAAATGCTGCTGTTGCCTTTGACCAGGATATACAAAATTTATAGATGTCACCGCCATCCTTCAGAGCATTCTCTAAGCTCTTTATTCCAATGCTTACAATCTTCCTATCTTTAGAGATTAATTCTAATATCTCTGAAAATCTCTTATCCAAAAATTCCTTCCGGACCTTTTCTTCAGCTGATTTTTCTAGAGAATCAAAATGTGTATCAACACTGCTGACTAAGGTTTTTAGATTACCGGAAGTGGAGGCTGTCGGATCTATTTGGATTGATGGCATAATCTTTACAAGTACTCCGGAAGTAGCCTCTATCAACTCACAGTCTTCCATATGAGACTTCAGGAGCTTTTCATTTGCCTTGGCATTTTGCAAATGAAGCTATCTTCATTGTTTGTACTGGAGAGAGAGAGTCAAAATCAAATGGGCCTTTTAGAAGCTCCGGTTCATCAATCTCTAAAGTTTCTTTACTCAAAAATTGTTGAACAGTTTGTGCAGTGTCTCTTGCCGGAGACAGATGTTTCTTTTCTTCTGCAGTCTTAGAACTGTCAACCTCTTTGTCTTTCACCACTGCTTCCTTCTCCTGTAATTGCTCTTCTTCTTTGGATCCGGAGACTGTAGGGGAAACCGGAGGAGAGATGCTAGTTTGTTCATGGGCCACTTCTTCTGGAGCAGAGGGTCCCAAGTCCTCAGCTGTTTCTGTACCTAAATCCTCCACAACCGGAAGATTGAACCTTTTGAAGGCCTTCCGGAGGATCTCTTCTGTTTCTTGGGCCACTTTGTCAGTCTCGCCAAGCATGAGTTGATTCATCCTGGCTTTGCTTCTGAACTCATCTTTGCAGTCCTTGAAGATAATGTTCATTGTCTTGGGATCAATTTGAGGATATAGCTGAATAGCTATCTGCTCCCGGATCTCAAGATCTTTAGCATGAGCATTATTCTTTCTTACTTCCATTTCCTTTTCTAGGCTTTTAGGAATGAGAGATATGATCTCAATGAAAGCCTTATTATATATGTTCAGATATTTAACTGTGGCTTCCTGCAGAGTCTTTTGGTCAGCCTCACTGAAGTCATCATAGGATTCAGTCATTGGTTGAAGGTTTCCATCCACCGTGACCGACTTGATTATGCTCTCTAGAGACAGAGTGGGCTTTTCAACAGTTACCTCTGCCATTTCATCCTTGTCTTGGCCTGTGGAGGGCTTACCGGATCCTTTCTTCTTCTGTTTCTTTATTTCTTTTATTCCCTCATCTGACTCTGTTTCCTCTTCATCCTTTTGGCTCCCATAAGCCCTTGTGGCTTTTGTCTTGGATCTCTTACCGGATGCCTGGACTTCCGGTTTAGAACTTTTGGTTGTGGGAGGTGCAGATCTCTTTGATGATCTGGTCCGGGTGGGAGCTTCAACCGGAGCACTTTCTTTGCTTTTCTCTTCTTCCTCGGCCTTCCTCCTCTTTTCCCGGCTGGCATCAAGTGCCTCCTTTGAGATACCTAGGCCTTGAGCAATGTGCTCTACTTCTTTTCTTACCTTTCTTTTAATCTCAGGTTCCCTGAGTTCTACATGTATTTTTACACTCAGCTCCTCAAAGGTTCCAAACCTTTCTGCCTTGGGATCTTTGGGCTGACTTGGCATGTGTTGAACATGCAGCTCCACTATCTGTTCATCCACTTCATACCCCATGGGCATGATCCAGACAGTCCTTGGCTCTACTGCCTCCATTAGGCACTGATCAGTGTCAACCATAAAACACACTGAGTCTTTGTATTTTTCAACAAGAGACTGGGGAATTCTCTCTCTTGCTTGCATCATGCTCTGAAAGTTTTTGAAGTATCCCCACAGAGCTGAATTTCTCGCTTTTGCATCCCCAAGTCCATGCAAATAGTCTCTTATCTGGACTGCAACAGGTTTGTCATTCTGCCATACCCATCCACTTGTTCCGGGTAGCTCATTCATGAAGTAGAAGAATAGACATACAATAAGAGTACCATACTTAAAGGAATTCTTCTTATCCTTCTTGATTTTCTGTATATTTTCCATTAATTGGCTTAGCAGTAGTTCACAGAGATCATATTCTGCATTCTTTCTTAGCATTTCATAGGCAGTGTATATTGCAGTTCTGGATACAGAATTCTCCCTGCTGGAGTGATAGATCTTGTATCCTATTATCATTGATGCATATTTGATATCCGGATCCGAAATATCTTCAATGGTCATTGCCCTCTTGTCAAATTTTGATCCGGTGGCCTCAGTTACAATGTTGTTCTTGACAGATTTGAGGATAGGTACCCCTCCGGAAGAGTATAGACCAGTTACTGCTCTAATTGCCTCTTTTGTGATCTTGCAGGGTCTATCTAGCCATAGAAAGTTGTCATGCATCCTGCTCAGTACATACCGGACCCATTCATCTTCTTCAAAGCAGGGGAAATGAATAAATTGCTCAAATTGTTTCTTCTGGATATCCTTATACTCTGGTTTAAGCTCAAAAGCATTGTCTATCAGCTGCTTGTGATAGAGGTCTCTTAATTTGAATTCCCCAAATTCCTCAATGCTTGCATGTATGTAAACCCTAATGTCTTCGATGTGTAAAACTCCGTGAGGAACACTAGAGAAGGCTCCTAGTGGATCTACCTCCAATGATTTGTAGGGATGTTTCTTGAATGAGGGGCGAGGTCTATCAGAGATCTTAACTATGTTTGGAGTAGCCATTCTTCAAAGATTTGCAGTGAGGTAATGAAAAATGGGGAATACCTTATGCGCCTTCGGTTTGCACGGAGTGGTTGGATTGAATTCTTTATGCAATAACTTCGGCAGGAGATCCTTGGTGTGCTTGATGAACCTTGTTGCAGAGCTCCACTTTTCGCTTCTTCTCGAGTGCAGAATGAGCAAATGACCTTTGAGAAATCCCTTAAATTGCTCCGTGAACCCTAATATCTGTCTGCAATAAATGCTTCACCTACATCATTCCGGTTTGCCTTGTCTGGATAGCTTGGAGTATCCCGGATTAGTCCTGATCTGTGGATATCATCCGGATCTTTCAATCATGAATAAATCGAGGTAACATATTACAAGAACATCCCAAACACTCTGTCCAATCCGCAGAACAAGATAGTGCATTTCTGGATCTTTCCGGACCTTTTTGTAATCCTTTATCATACCGGAGCATCTCCCTGAACAGGTCTTATTTGATCGATCACAGCTTCTTCATAACTCCATGCGGACCTCTGAAAACTTGACTGAAGTATCTCAAGACTCATATCTACAAACCCTTTGATCCGCATCTTGTGCCACATCCGGCACCACTTGTTTGGCTGGGGGAACAAGATTTTCTTTGAGTCTCCCCCTGAGCCTGAGCTCACTTTTTAATTTTCGGAAGAAATATCAGCACCAGAGTCTGGTGCGGATCCAACCTCTACATTCTCTGAACTTTTCTTCACCCAAATCTTGCTCATCTGATTCCTAACCTCATCCGCATTCATCTTTTGTTTACCCTTGTCTTGATTCTGATTATACACCGGACCTCTTTTGTCCAGATTCTTGTTTCTGCAAACTTTAGCATTATGACCGGACCTATTGCAGATTTGGCAAATAACATTTCTTTGCATATTTGACTGATATCCTCTTGATCTGCATTGATTAGCCATATGACCTACTCTATTGCATGTGAAGCATCTACCTTTGAATGATTTGTTTACTTGCATACTTCTGCATTCATGGGATTTGTGTCCATACCTTTTGCAGTTGAAGCACTATCCGGAGAAGGATGAATTAATCTGATTCATTCTCATTCTGCACTGATTAGCTTTGTGACCAAAGTGGTTGCAGCTGTGGCAGTATCCATTGAAGGATGGATATCTTTGAGCATTTGGCTGTCTTACCGGAGGTCTTCTAGGCCTGTTCCTTGGATTTTCTGATCCAAGATTCTTCTGACCGGATCCAGAGCTTTCTCCTTTCTCATATCCCAAGCCATACTTGTCATCTGTCCTCTTTTGACTTCCAAGAAGAACTTCAAGTTGAGCAGAACTTATCTTGAATTTCTCTTTATATTCATTTGCTGTTTGAAGGTCTCTTTTGAGAGAGGCAATTTGATCCTCAAGTTTTCCTTCATTATCTTTGGCATCTTCAAGATCAGATTCAAGATGTCTGATAATCCTGTCCATCTGGTGGCATTCTTCTGATTTTTCTTTAAGAGATTGTCTTAGATTGTCTTCAGCCTTTCTTTTTTCTTCAATCTCTTGAGTAAACTTTATAGTTCCTGATTCCATTTCATGTCTTAACATAATGACTTCTTTTGATAACTTTTCACATAACTTGGTTTGCTCAGTCAATTCTTCATTTGTATTGCTTTCTTCACTTTGTCTTGCCAACTGTTGAAGCAGCTCCTTTCTCTTTTTCATAGAGAGACTTAATTTGTCGTTTAATTCTCTCATGAATTCATCAGCCTGTTTGAGTCTTTCCTTTAATTCACTAACTTCAGAATTTGACTGTTCAAGATCCTCAAGAGCAGTCTTGAGTTGCTCTCTTAAACCATATGCATCCATTTGAAATCCCAGATCTTCCTCAAGCTGTTAGGCTCTATTAGGAGGAACTTAGCTCTGATACCAATTGTTGATAACTGAGAGGGGGGGGGGGGGGTGAATCAGTTATCCTAATTATTTCCCTTATTGAACTTTCCTTTTAATTGATGCAGCATAAAATCAAACACAAAAACATTAACCATGAAATAAGAAACACATGACACAGTATTTTTGACGTGGAAACCCTGTTAAGGGAGAAAACCACGGGGTGATTAACCCAAAATTATTCTCTGTTAGAAGAATAGGAAATTACAAAAATGGCACTTGCCAATTAGGGCTCACTGCCCGAGCACACTGCTCACAAGAGGCCCACTGCCTACAAGAAGACACACTGTCTACAAAGTGATGAGAATCACAGTCTTGAACTGATTGGAAGCATCTGCATATGCTGGAGTTCAGTTCCGGTTAGGCTCAGTACACTGATCTGCTACACTTCATCTTTCCTCTGTTCTTTATTCTGCTATCTTTCACATACCGGATCCTTTTTGCTACCTCTGCTCTTATCTGGACTTATTCGCATGTAACACCACATAAAACACACACTTCACAACTAAATCCATCCTCTATATATATCCGCACAAGTAATTTCATCACCTTTCTAGTCGGCATCCGGAACAGTCTAGTTTCTTACAAACTCTCATTCTGTCGGCTGAATCCTTCCTCACCAAGCAATGCGGATCAAGCATGTACTTGTAGATATCATTAATCATGTCGGCCAAACATGATTCATGCCTTCGCAACCTCTGTCATCAACAGTAACCCATCCGGAAAGCAGTCTGATACTCTGCCAGTCAGTTCTTCCTCTGTTTTCACTGTCTCTCAGGAATCCGGTACTCAACCATTCATATCTTTTTCCTTGTCCATCACCGGAGGCTAAATCCTTGGAATATATCACTCAAGGTAGTCCTCTTGACTTCCCCAAATCCGCACTGCACCAAGACACTTCCTCTGAGAGATCCGGACCAATCTGTCAGACCTTGCCACATGCTCTGTTCTTCTTCACCGGACCACAACATTCTTTATTCTGACTTCCGGTAGAGGCACATCATGACTTGCGGATATGTGGGATGACCTTTGTTGCCATCAATGACAACAACCATGAATCCATATAGTGTCTCTTGCCAACACTTATATCAGAGGAAATTCAGGGACGAGGGCAAAATTCACGCCCGCAGTATCAGGATCGTAATCCCCAACAACAGCAAAACTTTCGAAGGCTTCAAAACACAACACAAAGAGGAGGATATAACTCTTCATCATTACCTCCTAGGCCTCCACAGCAGCAGAAACATCAGCAAAAATCCAAATTCCAACAGAGGGGTCAAGGAGGACAGAACCGTGGATGGTAGCAGCATGGTCCACGCAGAGATCAGAGACAACAGGGTTCATCCGTAGGACCCGCGAGGTCCCAGCAGTCTTACAGAGGCTCACAGGGATCCACTAGATGGACTGGGCAACAACAATTAGGCAGAACACAGTCAGGGCAGTTACAGGTTAGAGGACCATGTTATGTGTGTGGTGGGGCAAGGCATCTGGCTAGAGAGTGCCCGCAGGGATTTACAGCAGGGGGACAGCCCCGATCAGGAGGATCTGAGCAGATCGTAGGTGACGTGGGCAGATCCCACCACATGTTTGCAGTGGTCGATAACCGCCAGGCTGATTTCCAGGCTTCCGTCATCGAGGCAGGAGGTACGATTAGAGACTTCCCCATCTCGATCCTTTTTGACTCAGGAGCTACTGACTCCTTTTTGTCTACATCGTTAGTGGAGCGTTACAGGCTGGTGGCTTCTAGGCAAGGCATTAGGTGGGAAGTTGAGTTGGCCTCAGGGGCCAGGATGTCAGTAGATACCTTGGTTAAAGACTGTGAGATCACATTGGGATCATTCACCACAACATGCGACCTTAGGATTATGCCGTTAGGATCCTACGATGTAGTTCTGGGTATGGATTGGCTTGCGGCACATAGAGCCAAGCTTGACTGTCGCTAGAGGATGATTAGCTGTTTAGACGATCATGGTTCGCTGGTTGAGATAGTGGGCATTCAAAAGCCCACGGCTGTTCGTATGATATCCGCTTAGCAGCTTAAGCGCTGTATGCAGAAGGGATGTCAAATGTTTGCCATCACAGTCAGTGATAGAGCAGAGGATGAACCTGAGGCTACTTTAGATGATCACCCTGTCCTTAGAGAGTTTGCCGATATATTTCCATCGGAATTACCAGGTATGCCTCCACACAGAGAAGTGGACTTCCACATTGACTTAGTGTCGGGTGCAGAACCGATATCCCGTGCACCCTATAGGATGACTACACATGAACTCACCGAACTTAAACTGTAGTTAGAGGAATTACTTGAGAAGGGGCACATCTGACCTAGCGTTTCGCCATGGGGTGCACTGGTTATCTTCGTGAAGAAGAAGGATGGGTCTCTTCATTTATGTATGGACTACAGGTAGTTGAACAAAGTGACGGTGAAGAACCGTTATCCTCTGCCTAGGATTGACGACCTTTTTGATCAGATGCAGGGAGCCAGAGTGTTCTAAAAAATTGATGTAAAATCTAGGTATCACCAATTGCGCATCACGGAGGTAGATATTCATAAAACTACTTTTCGAACCAGATATGGCCATTACAAATTCACAGTGGTACCCTTCGGGTTGATGAACGCTCCTGCAGTGTTCATGAGTCTATGAACGGGGTGTTCTGTACTTACCTAGATCGGTTCGTGATCATATTTCTAGATGACATTTTGATTTATTCACGGACTGAGAAGGAGCATGTGGAACACTTGCGTCAAGTTTTGCAGCAATTACGAGAGCAGCAGCTTTATGGCAACCTGGCGAAGTGTGCCTTCTTCAGGACAGAGGTGCAGTATTTGGGACACATTTTATCAGGCGATGGCATCTCCGTAGATCCATCTAAAATCAGAGCAATTCAGGAGTGGTCGGCACCCACCAAGGTGACAGAGGTTAGAAGCTTTATGGGGTTAGCTGGGTATTATCGTCGGTTTGTCGAGGGCTTCTCCAAAATAGCACATCCCATTACTTCCCTTCAGCGAAAAGGGAAGGGTTTCATTTGGACCGAGCAGTGTGAAAAGGCCTTTGGAGTCCTCAAGGAGCGTCTTACCAGTGCTCCTATTTTAGCGGTCCCAGATCCTACAGAGGAGTTTGTAGTTTGCACAGATGCATCATTAGAAGGTTTGGGAGCCGTGCTTATGTAGGGTGGTCGAGCGATCGCATACGAATCACGAAAACTGAAGACACATGAGTTAAATTACCCTACTCACGACTTAGAGCTCGCAGCAGTCATTCATGCTTTGGTCCACTGGAGACACTTCCTCCTAGGTCGATGCTTTGAACTCCATTCGGATCATCATAGTTTGTAGTATATTTTTACACAGCCAAATTTGAACGCTCGCCAGTGGCGTTGGATGGAATTCCTATGCGAATACGACTTCGATGTCCACTACATCAAAGGGAAGGAGAACGTGGTCGCTGATGCGTTGAGTCGAAGGTGCCACGAGATCCTGACCCTGACTTTGAAGGTGGACTTGAAAGATCGCATCTTACAGCATCTGCTGGAAGACGAGTGGTTTCTTGAGGTGCAGCAGGCAATACTAAATCGGAAGGCCCTTGAGGGCAAATTTACAGGATATACCCTTGAGTCTGATGGTATGCTTCGACATCGGCAGCGCATCTATGTACCCCATGCAGTTAATCTTCGTACAGTAATCCTATCAGAGGCTCATAGAGCACCCTATGTAGCACACCCAGGAGTGAAGAAGATGCATGCTGACTTACGACAGCTTTATCATTGGGCTGGGATGAGGCGTGACATTGCCAATTTTGTTGCTCGTTGCCTGGAATGTCAGAGGGTCAAGGCCGAACATCAGCATCCAGCGGGACTGTTGTACCCTCACGAGATACCTGAATGGAAATGGGACACCATTTCTATGGATTTTATCGTTGGTCTACCTATGTCATCACGTCGCCATGATGCTATTATGGTGACAGTTGACAAGCTGACCAAAGTGGCACATTTTTCACCAATATGCACAACATACAATGCACCATCAGTGGCAAAGGTGTTTCTTGATCAGATTGTTAGATTTCATGGGGTACCTCACCGCATTATATCTGACAGAGACTCCGTATTTACTTCATCGTTCTGGAGAGCCTTACATCAGGCATTGGGCACACAGCTCAACTTCAGTTCAGCCTATCCTCCAAAAACTGACGGACAAACAGAGAGAGTTAACCAGGTGTTAGAAGACATGCTTCGCATGTATGTGATGGACCATCAGTCTAGATGGGAGGAGTACCTATATCTAGTTGAGTTTGCCTACAATAATGGGCATCATAGCTCGTTGGGTATGCCTCCTTTCCAGGCATTATATGGCAGACCATGCAGAACACCTTTGAGTTGGGATCGGATAGAGGACAGAACGGTCATCGGTCCAGAGATAGTTCAGAATATGGAACAGCAGGTCAGACAGATTAGACAGAGACTTCAGGAAGCACAGGACAGGCAAAAGAAGTATGCCGATGCTAAGAGGACAGACTGAAGCTTCTCTGTGGGGGAAAGAGTATTTTTGAGAGTGCAACTACACAAGAGTCCAATCCGTTACGGGAAGGGCTCTAAGCTCGCACCTTGATTTGTAGGACCTTTCGAAATCTTGGAGCGGATAGGACCAGTAGCCTATCATCTAGCCTTGCCACCTAGCCTGTCACGTATCCACGATGTATTTCATGTATCAGTTTTACGTCAATATATTTCTGACTTATCTCATGTGTTAGATTGGAGTGCTCTTCAGGTAGAGGCAGACGGATAGCTGGTGCTGGAGCCAATTCACATATTGGCTCGTCGGACACTGGCCCTTCGAGGTCGAGAGCCGGACCAGGTTAGAGTCCAGTGGGACCTATACAACGAAGTCACAGCGACATGGGAAGATGCAGAGAGACTGAAGACCCTTTATCCTCACCTTTTTGACGACTTCCAGGAGGAAGTATCGTCTTAGGGGGAGAGGATGTGAGGACCACCCTTTTTACTTCTGTTCTTATGACTATTTACATTACTGTTATTGATACTTTTTATATTTGTGGGATAGCAGTTCCCAGATTTGTCAAAACTATTAAACTTTATTATGATTTCAGAAAAACTAATTGGGTGATGTTTGGATAAGTTTACATTTCAGAAAAGTTAATTAGGTGATGATGGAAAATTGTAATATGATTTCATTTATGTTAATTAGAACTATGTCATGATAATGCATGTTTTTAAGTTGCTTCAGCTATGATGATTATATGTGGACACTGATCTTGTAATTTAGTGTGCAGGATTTACTAATCGAACCACAGATTTCGGAGATCATTCCGCACCTTGTTATTGTTATTCCTTGTTAAGCCGATCTGGTTCCACGAGGAACCAAGATCTTTCTGTGTTTGATGTGATGTTGTAATGTGGTCTTTCGTATGGTCGAGAGGGTTTGGTTACCCTCTTGTAACAATATTTTATGATTTGTGTTGTAAAAATTTTGAATTTGAATTTCTTTATTTTATTTAAATCTTTGAGGCCTTTTCATGTGCTTTACCTTGACCATGGGTGTCCTGAATGGGTTAATGTTGACCCTGGGTTATACCCCATGGGTCCAGGGGCCCATTTGGCATGGGTAACCCTTGAGTAACCTCCATCTAGTCATCTTAACTTCCCCCTGAAGTTAAGTGGCAAAAATTGGAGGTATGGAGGGGACATGATGGGTTGTACCAACACCCAACCCATCCCTCTTCAATCCCCAAGGTAAGAGATGACTACAAACCCATCCATTATTGAAGGATTGACTTGAAGTCACCTTCTCCATTAGTGAGATTCCCCCATGTGTTGTGGGGCCATCCATGTGAAGGAGGGAAGAAGAGGCATGGGTCACCTGTCTTTTCCTCCTTTAACTCCTTTTATTTCTCCCATGCGTAAGAGAAATGACATGAGGAGAGGGATAAGGAGTACTCTAGGGATGGGTGAGTGACATAATCCACAAGGACAGAATAGTGGTTTTGGGGGAGGGTGAGGAGGTGACAAGTGTCAACTCCCCATTCCTCTAAACTGATAAGCATTTTGGGTTATTTATTTCAAATTTTGGGATGAGAGGGAGTTAGTTGAATTTTGGGAGAAGTTTTATTATTATTGCCAAAAATAGGAAAGTTAGCTTGGAGGAGAGGAAAAGAGAGAGGAGTTGGTGGCTAAGGTTGGAACAGAACTCAGTGGAGCTCTGCAACAGTTTCATTCCAGGAGGGCTTTGTAAGGTTGGTTTGATTTTTACCTTTCTTTCGTATATCTGAATGTGTATGTAAAGTGTGTGAAAGATGCTTATTTGTTTGTGTTTTAGAGTTGTTTTCTGTGGGGGTTTGTTGTCGGGTTGTTTGACAGAGCTTCTCCCACTTGGGAGAAATGCTCATCAAGTTTGGGGTAGGGGAGGAGAGATCCTCCTCAGGTGCATACCTGTTTCCTTCTTTTGGGATGTTGAAAGCCTTGAGGGCATGTATCTGTGACTGTATCTTTGACTTGAGAGTCAAATACAGATTTCTTAAAAAATTTGTGATCAAACTTGGTTTGAGGCCAAGAGAAATTGTGTTGGTTAAAATATCTATAAGGGTGACACTCTGGAGTCGAGTGTGTCCACTCTCCTGCCCCTTATGAAACTCACTGTAGTTGAGTTTTCGTGTTGTGTAATTTACCCACGGGTGTTTGTGTGCTTTGAGTTTGTTGTTGTCCCTGTTGTGAAGTGGAGTGTTTGAGTTACCCAGGTGTGAGTATGGTCTCCCTAGCTCGGGGGTGACCCTCTTGCGGGTCTACGGAAGGGAGGAGAGCTAGATGAGTGGTGTCTTCTTCTTTGTTTGTCTTTGATACGCAGGTTTTCTCTTGGAGCTTATGGTTGGAGTTGGAGAAGTTATATTTATGAAGAAACAGTTTATTCTTCTTTGTCATGAGAATTAGATCATTTTCATTTCATAAGATTGAAGAGAGTGCACCTCTCTTGATATTGTTGTAACTTATTGACACCCTGGGAGTGAAGGAAATCACCTCCCTGATCTTGTTATTGATGGACTTTTACTTGGATGTTACAAGCTTTCATTTGTATGTTGTTTGGGAGAAGGAAGTTCATATCTCCCTTAGAGTGTGTAGAAGATGTGGAGTGTTAGTTGAATGTATCCATGGTTTAAAATTGTCTCTTGCTATATGTAGTGGAAGAGTTAACTTTTCTGTATTATGAATGTTGTAAAGAGATGCCTTAAATTTTCACGTTAAGTTGCTTTGTAAACTTATTCTAAATAGCAATTTTATTGTGTTTAATGTGTTCTTGAAAAGATGGGTTCCTTAGTTAATCTGACCTTGTATATGAAAATCAAGGATAAATCTGCTTAATTAGATGAAAATACAGTTTAAAATGATTAAGTTTCTTTTTCATTAAATAATGGTTTCAGTTATTTGGTAAAGTTTAGAGAAAATCTATTATGTATTTACTTCTGTTTGTCCAAGAGTTGAAATGGACATTTATTAATTGCAGAAATAAACTGATTAAAACTTTATTTCTTAAGTATATATATATATATTCTTTATTGAATTTCTTAATTATCATTTTTAAACAGAATAAGAGAAACTGAATAAATTGTTTAATTGAGAAAATTAAGTGGTATTATAATACTGAAATATATATATATATATTATTGATATTTATTTATCATTAAATAGCAATAAACTCAGAATAATTTTATGACAGTCGAAATAAGGATAAGAAGGGCGAAATTAGAGATCGCTGTGTGTAAAACACAGTTGAAACTTTACATGGTGGGCAGTGGGGAGTAATCCCCACCGCGGTTTCCTTTCTTTTAACAGGGGTGTGGGGAGGGGCGGAGCCCCACCCACACCCCACATCATGGGATGTGGGTGGGGCTCTGCTCCTCCCCACATCCCCCTACCCCTATGACCCCCGCGGAGCTCAAAACTCTGCTCCACAGTAGCGCTGCCCCCACCGCGCTTTCCTTCGTCCGCCGCCGTTCCTTGCGGCCTCCGTCCCACTAACCCTCCACCTCTGCCATCCCTGTTTTCATCCGCCGCCGCTGTGGCCACCGCCGGCCCATCTCCTCCGCTGGCACTGCCATTCGGACCCTGCTCAATATCATTCACAGCAAACAAAAAAAAAAAAAAAGAATGTTAGGGTTTGAAAACCCTATATTATATGAGAAAGAAAGTATTAAAATAATATATATTTAACTCTTTATATATGATAAATATATATCTCTATATATACATATATTTATATATATATAGATATCTATTTATTTATATATATAGATATTAATTTATAAATATATATTTGTATATACATATCTTTGTATATATAGATACCTATTTATATTTTGATCTAAATTTAATATATATATATACACACACTTAAAGAGTTCCCATTTCCTTGGTTCCCTTCGACATTGATTTAAAGTAAAGGTTCCATAGATTTAATTAACGAGGTGTTTCTGTGTCTGGATTCTATTTTATAAAGAGGAGAGCCGCTTATCAAGATTAGGAATAGTATAAAAGAGAAATAAATTATTAAGATAACTTTACAATTGCAATAATAGTAATTATAATAAACAATAGTAATAATAACAACAGTAAATATAACATGAGAAATATATTTGAATATATGTGTTTATATATATATATATATAATCTTATATATATATATATACATATAAATATATCGTTATATACTTATATTTTTTTAATGACTACGCCTTTCAGAGAGGCCATTTTCTCCTAACAATAATAAGAGAAAATAAAATTATAATTTAACGGGAGCATAAAGGAATATACTGTATTACTCTGGAAAGAGTTTCTCAGAAGTTTCAACTATCAACGTGATTCAATAACTGGGAAAATGAAGAGGAAAATTACACGTCACCTTGCTTAAAAGATCACTGGAAATAAACTTAAGAAGTCATCACAGACATTCCATGTGAGGCCATTTTAATCTCAACTGTAGTAAACGTCCAGATAAGTAAACCTGTAAGAGAGTAAGAAGAAGAAAAACTAACATTAGAAAACACAAAGGAGAAAATGCGCGACATTTCCCACATGGGATAAGAGAACTAAGTTGATGGACCCTTCCGTTAATTTTGCTTAGGAACAAGTTTAATTAATACAAATGAAGAGGAGAAACCTAGATCGGAGAAGACTAGGAGACCGAGTCCAGCGAAGTAGTAAACCAGCCTATGTGACCTGGACCATCCGGAAGTTAGGTTTAATGTCAACAATAGATACAGTGATAACCCTGATTGATGTCAAATATGAAGAAAGGACCGGATAAACATAAAGAAATCATAGAAAATGAAAGAGAGAGAGAGACCGAAATATAAACAAACTAAATTATCAGAGAAATAGTTAAGGTGAGCGCGATAAAAATACAATCAAAATTAAGACCCAGAGAAAAGGGAAGAGAGAGTAAACAAACCGCCTTGTTGAGAATGCTAAGTCGAAGGAGGAGTATATTTCTGGAAACAAGAGAGGAGACAGACAACCATGCCTTGCTGAAAAATGACTCAATAGGGAGATCACGAGTCGGTTTAGTCGGAACAAGGCGTCATGGGAAGTTGTTGATCTATCAGTGAACCACGTGCGTAATATAGGGATGAGTAATTCCCACTTACGCCGTAAGGCGTTATGCTGCCAGAATCTGCCGAGACTTAGATTTAGGAACCTTGATATTAAAAACCTTGTAGTGAAGTTAACGGCGTCGTAGAGACCCCCTTGTTGGTTTGCTCACGTCCGGTTGCACGCAATTGTACTTGTACCCCGCCGACAACTGTAGTGTTTTCACCTTGAGCGAACACCACCGAGCATGCTTACGCATGCGAGGGGGTTTTTAGGGAAGCATGAGAAATTTTTTTGATATTTCGTGTCATAACCACATGACAAATGTGGCTATGACACGTGTGATGTGTGTTGTGACCACATGGAAAATGTGGGCATGACAATTTGGTAGAGTTAAATTTGATTAACCTTTTACCATCAACAACCTATGGGTAAGTATAAAATCGGTTAAAGTGCAATCTATAAAAATATACCCACAAGGGAATTAGTGATCTTGAGTTTGAGGGTATTTACAATGACCTTCCTTCTAATTTCTATACACTTTTCAGACTTACATCTCTACCTATGGAAAGATCATATTTGGTGGTAGTGCCTGGTTCCTTCTTAACCTGCCTTTTTCTGTCTAATAGTCTCTATTTTGTTCATACCTCTTTAAGCCTCCATCGACTTTCCTAGATAATTTTTACCAATATATATTCTCATTACATTTTAGCAGTTTGTAATAGTGTATATGCAAGTATATTTTATAAAATTATGTGTCTATTATTAATATTAACTAGTCACATTCATTGACAAGTTTCTAATTCGATCAATTCACATTTGACATTGTACTTCCAACCCATGCAAAATGGTGAATTTGAAATAGGATATAGACATCTATCAAAGCATAAAGGATAGTGGAATTTCACCTACAGATATAAACAAAGTCGTGGTGTAATCAGGTTTTGAACCCTTTCAAATTCTACATTTTTGTATGCTATGATTGTCATTATTATAGGAGTAGCAATGAAATGAATTGAATAACTAGAACTTCCACAAGATGAATGTGAACAAAGAAAGAGGCTAAAAATATCATAAAATGTATGAGAATGTACAATGAACTCCTTGTATATGTATGACAAGGAGGAAGTGAGAAGGTGAGAGTCAAACACTGACTAACCCTCCATGATGTGTGACACATGTAGAACACTTGGGACAAGTGTGAGAGCATGTGTCATATGTCTATGAGGTGAGACAACTAAACCACTAAGTGAACTTAAGCTGGTGTAAAACTATATAGAAGTAAACTAGATGACTAAAGATTCTTTTCACACTAACACCCCCCCTTAAGTGATATTTAGGAAGAAAATCATTGAAAAAATGAGTCCTAACAACATGGCCTGATGAGGTACTCATGGACAAAATGAAAGTCTCTCACAAATGGAGTAAAGGAGAAAAACCTGTGGGAGAAACCCCTCTCCAAAATGGAGATCTAAATACAAAGGATAACTTCCTTCACCCCAAGCATACATTGTAACTCAAGATAGAGAGGTGATGCTAAAGGTTTAGTGAAGATGTCAGCAACCTATTCCTAAGTAGACAAATACTCTAAGGAAAGAACACAATCTTGGATAAGTTGTCGAATGAAATGCACATGAATCTTGATATGCTTCATCCGCTAATGCTCAACAAGGTTGAGTGAAATGTGAATGGAACTTTGGTTATCACACCAAAGAATAGTAGGAAGATTTGGTGGTAGGCCAAACTTTGTCAAAAACTGTCAAAGCCATAGTACCTCTTGGATAGAAATAACTACACCTTGATACTCAGCCTCAGTGGATGATAATGCAATAATGGTTTGCTTCTTGAAAGACCAAGTAATTGGAGCTAAACCAAGGAAGAAAAAAACCCAAAGGTTGACTTTCGTGAGTCAACATCACTTGCCCAATCTAAGTCGGTGAAGCCTACTATCTATCTATGAAGCTCCTAGTGTGTACTGAATGTCGAAATGTGTGGTGGCCCAAATATGCCTCAAAGTGCACTTGGCTTCCTTCCAATGACTCTCATGAGGGTCATGTGAAAAATGGGAGACAAGACCAACAACAAAGGTTATATCAAGGTGAGTATGTGTCAAATATAAAAGACTACCAACTAACTTTTTGTACAAAGATGCATCAACACAAGGTGTTGTACAAGTAGTAGTCAAAACAACACTAGACTGAAATGGTGTAGGAGTAGTCTTGCAATCAACCATGCTAAAATAATGAAGCATATCAATGACATACTTTGGCTAATATATGGAGATCCCCTCAGTAGATTGATGAACCTAAAGACCAAGAAAATAGTGTAGAAGCCCAAGATCTGTCATGTCAAAATGCTCCATCAAAGAGTATTAAATATGTTGAACATGCCAAGATACTGAGAGGAGGGGTGAATCAGTATCCAAACAAACTTCAAATCCTCTAGAGCAGATTAAAACTTAAACATTACAACATTAACATAAACATTAAAGATCAAACAATTCACATCAACACATATCACTAGATATACGTGCAGGAAAACCCCAAAAGGGGAAAATACATGGTGAGGATTAACTCACAATTTATGAAGCTCACTACTATAAGAATTATAGCTTTATTTTAGTGATACAACCCAAGGAATCTACTACTCCCTACTGAATTTCATTTAGTGTGACTTCTAAGGAAGCCACTACTCCCTACTTACTTTGTCTTAGGGTCATGTTATCCTATTTTTCTCTATCTAGAGTCAAATGGTTAACCTAGTATTTCCATGAAAATCCTTTGGAAAATGTTGCCTAAAAATGAAAAGTGCCAAATTGCCTAAAAAGCCTTACCATTGGAAAGAGCTTGAAAAAAATAGGCAGGTTTGCTTTTTACATCACCCTAAAATTTGGCCAAATAAAGAAGTTATTGATGGTCAATGTTTTGGTCAACATACAATTCAAATATACATTTGGCGGGCTTGCAAATCTATATCGGCCTTTGGAAATATGAAAAAATTTGAGTTATATACATTTTCTGAATGTATATCGAGCCAAGGAAATGCATATACATTTAGGGAATCTTCCGCAGATTCTTAGAATATTCGCTAAATGTATATCGGGTCTGCATGTATATAGGGGCTTGTATATTCAGATATACAAATGGAGATACAAAGAAGTGTGCAATGCAATATACAAGGCTGACGGACATAGATATGCTACAGTGAATGTACATTCGCCAAAATGTACAAGGCCAAAATATACATTTGATACCATACAAGAGTGGAGATATAAAGGATCACATGAATAGTGCTTTGTAATATTGGTTTGTATGTGCGAAGAATGTTATCCCATTTTTCTCTGTCCAGAGTCAAATGGTTAACCTAGTATTTCCTTGAAAATCCTTTGGAAAATGTTGCCTAAAAATGAAAAGTACCAAATTGCCTAAAAAGCCTTACCATTGGAAAGAGCTTGAAAAAAATAGGCAGGTTTACTTTTTACATCACCCTGAAATTTGGCCAAATAAAGAAGTTATTGATGGTCAAAGTTTTGGTCAACATACAGTTCAAATATACATTTGGCAAGCTTGCAAATCTATATCGGCCTTCAGAAATATGAAAAAATTTGAGTTATATACATTTTCTGAATGTATATCGGGCCAAGGAAATGCATATACATTTAGGGAATCTTCCATAGATTCTCAAAATATTCGCTAAATGTATATCAGGTCTGCATGTATATAGGGGCTTGTATATTCAGATATACGAATGGAGATACAAAGAAGTGTGCAATGCAATATACAAGGCCGACGGACATACATATGCTACAGTGAATGTACATTCGCCAAAATGTACAAGGCCAAAATATACATTTGATACAGTACAAGAGTGGAGATACAAAGGATCACATGAATAGTGCTTTGTATATTGGCTTGTATGTTCACACATACAAACCAATATACAAAGCCGATATGCAATCCGGACCTGAATATAGGTTTCAATTGGTTCTATAAAGCTTTCAGGTCCGCCTTGTATATATAGGTGTTTGTATATTTTGCACATGCAAGGAAACATACAAACTGAAAGATACATTGCGGGCACATTCCATAAAGATTCCTTGTTTGTATGTAAGGGATTTTGTATATTTGAGTTTGTATATTTGCATATACAAGGGTGAAAATGTACATTTGCTATAGTGCCGGCAGGACATGCAAGAGGTGGGACCCGAAGGTTTACAAAATGAGATTGCATGCAAGAAGGTATGTATATCAGCTTATACATTCCTGGAATATCCCATAAAGTATTCCCACTTGTATGATTGGCCTTTGTATATTTCGCTTGTATATTCAAACATACAAGTGTGTTTGTATATACCAAGGTACAAAGAGTTTTTGCAAGGTTTAACATACAAATGCAGCGCTACAGTGGAATGTATATCGAGTTTGTATATTCGCATATACAACCCAATATACAATGAAAAATGTACAAGGCCGGCGGACATACATGTGCTACAGTGATTTGTATATTGGTAGGTTGCTACAGTTGCTTGTATATTTGTGCTTGTATGTTTGCACATACAAGCGAAATATACAAAGAGGACATACAAGAGGTGGGCCCGTGCATATAAAGGAGGCTTGTATGTTTCAACATACAAAGGATCTCGTGAACAGTGGCTTGTATATCATGCATATACAAGCAAATATACAAGCAGATATGCAAGCCAGATTTCAAATGGATATCATTTCTACCTCATTCAGGCTCCGGGTCCGACTTGTATGTATGAGGCCATTTGTATATTATAATATACAAGAAAAAATACAAAGAGTAGGAGATGTAAGCCGGACCCGACAGGTAATCAAATATACTTAAAGGTCATTTGGGGTCTGACTTGTATGTATATGGCGCTTGTATATTGCGATATACAAGTCAAAGATGCATTGTGATATACAAGGCGGATTTGAATCAAGGATTAGGTTCGGCACATAAGAGTTTGGAGTCCGCCTTGTATAAATAGGCATTTGTATATCTTGCATATACATGGAAATGTACAAGACCAAAATATACAAGCTGGATTTGGCAGAACATAAAGAAGCAGCTAAAGGTCATTTGGGGTCTATAGCTAGTATGATTGCATATGCAGAAGGAGATTAACAAATGGTGGGGTCCACCAAGGTACAAGCACTTGTGCATATTTTTTGGTTGTATGTTTGCTTGTATATTGCGATATACAAGGTCAAGATACAAGCTAACATACAAGTGGTAGGGCCTGCATATACAAGGGGAAATTGAATGTATATGCAATTTTTGAAATACAAAGGGATGTACAGGGGCCGATATGCAAAGTGCCATGTATGTGCAGAAGGAGTTGTAGGATGAGTTTTTGAATGCCAATTTAGGCGCCAAGATGCAGCAATATACACAGAAATGCAAAAGTGGTATATACAGGCAGTTGACCGAAAGTTTGACCGCCTGTATCTCCTTCATTTTAACAAATTTCGGCATGCTTCAAGAGGCAAAGTTGCATATTTTGGTCCTCTCTTTCATTTGGCAAGGTTTTTCAGGAGCTTTGTCACTTTTCAAATTTTAGATCTGGAAATGCATGTTTTGAACGATGAATATTTTAGAGATGACTTTTGGCAGATGAAGATATTTTTTGGGTATTCATTGCAGCAGACAGAACAAGCAGTTTGCATTGATGACAAAGAATATATTTCTACTGTTTCATCTCCAGATGCATGATGAGTAAGCTGCTGCATTAAAGACTAGAAAATATCTCCTCATCTGCCCAATTCCAGATTTCAACACCATAACTGATGCAGCTGGACAGTCATTTCAGGGAGATATTTTCAATGACAGCTCTTTGAGTAGATTTTTGTAACTGACTTAGAATAATTTTGAATGCTATATATATGCATTCGAATGATGTAAATAGGGTTGGAAATTTTTTGGCATTAAGGCTTTTTTGTTTCCAAACAGAGTTTTCATATGTTGTAACCGTGCCTTTCCATTGAATATATGCAAGTTAATTTTACCTCTTTAACTGATTTTTCTAGTTCTGTGTGAATCTGCATATGGTTTGTCTGTGAATGTTTCATTCCTCTCAATCATATTGCTTCTCACCTCTGCTAGAGTCATCTAACCTATGTATACCTACTTGTTGTATTTGATTATATTGTGCATCTTCCCAGTGTTGTGGAAGTTTCTTTAAATCTGTCTGGTGTATCACCCTTTTATGTTTTCAAGCTTTTATTCATTTTCATTACAAGCATTCTCTCTCCCTTTTCCCCCAAAATTTAGTAGTTTTAGGTGATAACAAGACAAGGAGCCAGCCTTCTCCGGAGGTCTGATCTCACTTAGCAAAGTCCGCAACTTAGAGATTAGTCCCATGTTACTCTAGTTTGTAGAGGCTTCACAGCTGTATGCAAGGGTACAAAACTAGGTGATAATAACTTTGGCACGCCCGGTGGGACTAGTATGATGAACTTATCATCAAAATACTAAGAGATTTGGTGTTTCTCCCAGTATTATCAGCCTTTTGAGGTAGTACAAACAACACCATGGTGACTCTAATGGTGAATCAGCTAGTTACAGCAGTCCAGTTTCCAAGTAGCTAATGAGGTTGGTGCTACTTGTTAGTTTTACTATCATTTGATAGTTTTCGTAGCACCTGGTGACTCTGTTTGGTGTTCAACTCACATCTTAGTGTGCAAGACACTGTGGTCTATATTCATTCCTAATTTATTATCTAAACTTGCCTATGTTCATGATTTATCCTTGCAATGTCTAGTTATCAACACCACAATGGTTATTCTCCTCCATTCCATGAAGATTCAAACTTTTGCCCTCCAAACAGTTCTTTGCCTCATTACAACCAGCATTACCAGTAGGAGCATTTTCAAGCCAATCCTACTTATCCTTGTTTGCAACCCATTCATACCTATAGTCAGCCTTGTGAAACCCAATCTAGTCTAAATCAATTGTGTAGCCTCCTTAATCAGTCCCAAAATGATACTGATTTGGGTAGCATTAAGAGTTTGATAATGGATTTCCAAAGGCAAATTTTAGAGATAGATAAGGAAGCATAGTATAACAGGAAGCAAGAGGAGCTTGCATATTAAGCTTATTTGTCAGAGCAGGAAGTAGAAAATAGAAGATTGTATGAGGGGGAATCTTGAAAATGCAACTTGCAGTTAAGGAGAAACAAATGAAACAGTTGCTTGCTAAAAAACAAGAGCTCAAAGTAAAAAATTTCTCTCCTATTCCCAGCTTCAGACAAGTTCATCCTTCAAGCCAAGGTGAATTTATGAAAGTGGCTCAAACTTCTCTACCATGGCAGCCTTCTTGGATCAAGCATCTTGGTTACAAAATACCAAACATTGTGAAGGCCAGTCCTCTTATACCAATTCAAAATCAGGTAGAGGAAACAGTTGTAGAATCCAGGCCTATCATAATTCCAAGTTTCAGGCAGCCTTCTGCCTTTAAGGTTCCAAGTTGGAAGGGGCCATCTTTTTCACCCTATGATGACCCTCCACCAAACACACAAACAAAATCATGCTCTAGTATCCAGCTAGCAAAAGAAGAACAAAAGAGGCTTTTGTTGGCTCTATCTCAAAAGTTGGAAACCCAGTCAACTTTTTCTTCTCCAAATCCATTTTTTAGTGAGGAGAGTTCCAAGGTCAGAATACCAAGCTTCAATCAAGGAGAGCCTCCTAAATGTCCTCAATTGGGTATCCCAAGTTTTAGAGGGTCTCATCTACTAAAGGAACCTATATTTGACCAAGAGAAACCTAGGCTCCATAAGTTTCTAGGCTTCAAAGCCTTTATCCCTTTATAG
Source organism: Cunninghamia lanceolata (assembly GCA_027924645.1). Lineage (NCBI taxonomy): Eukaryota > Viridiplantae > Streptophyta > Pinopsida > Cupressales > Cupressaceae > Cunninghamia > Cunninghamia lanceolata. The sequence continues at coordinate 7,500,809 of BSBN01000801.1, forward strand.
GAGCAATCTGTTCCTACACTCACAGAGAAAGAATTGTTTGAATCTATTGCACCTGTGAGTATTACTAAAGTCACTTTAGCGAGGGATGATGCTGCCCTACTTCACAAGCTACCTGACTATGTTGAAGATGAAGAAAGTGTGCAGTTGGTTGTGGATACGCTGCAACAAGAGAACACAAAAAATCATGACAAATTGCTGCAGTTTGAAGCTAAGCATGACAGTGAGGTTCCAAATCATAAAGAAGATCAGGCATGTTGCTCTATGCTAGATTATCCAAAGGCCGATTATGCTGATATGCTTGAGGAGCTCCCATGCTTTATTGAAAATAATGAGGAGACTAAACATGGATGAGAGCAAGTTGAAGATTTGTTCTTTATTATCCAGCAGGGATATCAACTTCTTGGTGGGGAAGTTTTCTCTTTTGAACATGTGCACGGCTCATTTTTTGAGCCTAAATTAGAAAATCATGAACATCTTGTTCATAAGGTGCAGGCAACCATATTTGTAGTAGAATCACAGGAGCCAGAGTATTCAGATCATCAAGAAGAGGAATGCAACCATGATGATATTATATCAATACTCTTGGGTTCTTTGAGGGAAGAGGGAGAAAGCCATGAGGTCCCAAGTCATCTGTTTCACATGCAACAACAACACAAGAGTCAAATGGAGGGCACCATCATACCAATTGAAGAGAAAAAAGAGGAGGAATCAGAGCAGAGACATGAGATCTAACATGATTTGCATGTCATTTCAAGGGGATGCCCAATCAGGCATCTAGCTCAGTTGGAGACATATCAAGAGGAGTCACCACTTGTCATGCTTACCTCTAAGCATGAAGTTGAGCATCAAAATGAGTGGGATCAACCCATTTATTCACCACAAGTTAGCAACATCAGCAATCAGTCCAGGTGGATAGGTGAGTTTATCTCCACTTTGAAGGGGGTGTTTTATCAATTTGTTATATGCCCATTCCCCCCTCCCCTCTTTTTAACTACTCACATGAATGGGAAACATTGTAAATTGTTAAGGAAGGGCAATTATTTTCAAGAACCAGTTAATGGCTTTGTTTAAAGTCATGTCTGATTCGTTAGTTTAGAATTAGAGTAGGTTTCATTTCTGTTCTAGTTTTCCCTTTCCATAAGTGCTTCTGCACAGGCTGTATTGTCATTAGGAGAATGCAAGCCTTTTTCCCTTTTTGTATTTTGGAGGCAGGTTCTAGTTTTCCAGCAGGTTTTAGACTTGACCCCATGCCCAATGGATGCTTAAGGCTACTATTTTTTTTGTTTAGCAGGCAAACACCCCATAGAGGTCGCCAAGAATGTTATCCCATTTTTCGCTGTCCAGAGTCAAATGGTTAACCTAGTATTTCCTTGAAAATCCTTTGGAAAATGTTGCCTAAAAATGAAAAGTGCCAAATTGCCTAAAAAGCCTTACCATTGGAAAGAGCTTGAAAAAAATAGGTAGGTTTACTTTTTAAATCACCCTGAAATTCGGCCAAATAAAGAAGTTATTGATGGTCAAAGTTTTGGTCAACATACAGTTCAAATATACATTTGGCGGGCTTGCAAATCTATATCGGCCTTCAGAAATATGAAAAAATTTGAGTTATATACATTTTCTGAATGTATATCGGGCCAAGGAAATGCATATACATTTAGGGAATCTTCCGTAGATTCTCAGAATATTCATTAAATGTATATCGGGTCTACATGTATATAGGGGCTTGTATATTCAGATATATAAATGGAGATACAAAGAAGTGTGCAATGTAATATACAAGGTTGACAGACATACATATGCTATAGTGAATGTACATTCACCAAAATGTACAAGGCCAAAATATACATTTGATACAGTACAAGAGTGGAGATACAAAGGATCACATGAATAGTGCTTTGTATATCGGCTTGTATGTTCACACATACAAACCAACATACAAAGCCGATATACAATCTAGACCTGAATATAGGTTTCAATTGGTTTTATAAAGCTTTTAGGTCTGCCTTGTATATATAGGTGTTTGTATATTTCGCACATGCATGGAAACATACAAACTGAACGATACATTGTGGGTATATTCCATAAAGATTCCCTATTTGTATGTAAGGGAGTTTGTATATTTGAGTTTGTATATTTGCATATACAAGGGTGCAAATGTACATTTGCTATAGTGCCGGCAGGACATGCAAGAGGTGGGGCCTGCAAGTTTACAAAATGAGATTGCATGCAAGAAGGTATGTATATCAGCTTATACATTCCTGGAATATTCCGTAAAGTATTCTCACTTGTATGATTGGCCTTTGTATATTTCGCTTGTATATTCAAACATACAAGATGATATACAATGGCCAAACATACAAGTGTGTTTGTATATACCAAGGTACAAAGAGTTTTTGCAAGGTTTAACATACAAATGCAGTGCTATAGTGGAATGTATATCGGGTTTGTATATTCGCATATACAACCCAATATACAATGAAAAATATACAAGGCCGGCGGACATACATGTGCTACAGTGATTTGTATATTGGCAAGTTGCTACAGTGGCTTGTATATTTGCGCTTGTATGTTTGCACATACAAGTGAAATATACAAAGAGGACATACAAGAGATGGGCCCGCGCATATACAAGGAGGCTTGTATGTTTCAATATACAAAGGATCTCGTGAACAGTGGCTTGTATATCATGCATATACAAGCAAATATACAAGTAGATATGCAAGCCAGATTTCAAATGGATATCATTTCTGCCTCATTCAGGCTCCGGGTCTGACTTGTATGTATGAGGCCATTTGTATATTATGATATACAAGAAAAAATACAAAGAGTAGGAGATGCAAGCCGGATCTGACAGATAATCAAATATACTTAAAGGTCATTTGGGGTCTGACTTGTATGTATATGGTACTTGTATATTGGAATTTACAAGTCAAAGATGCATTGCGATATACAAGGTGGATTTGAATCAAGAATCAAGTTCGGTACATAAGAGTTTGGAGTCTGCCTTGTATAAATAGGCATTTGTATATCTTGCATATACATGGAAATGTACAAGACCAAAATATACAAGCTGGATCTGGCAGAACATAAAGAAGCAGCTAAAGGTCATTTGGGGTTCGTAGCTAGTATGATTGCATATGCAGAAGGAGATCTACAAATGGTGGGGTCCACCAAGGTACAAGCACTTGTGCATATTTTTTGGTTGTATGTTTGCTTGTATATTGTGATATACAAGGTCAAGATACAAGCTAACATACAAGTGGTAGGGCCTGCATATACAAGGGGAAATTGTATGTATATGCAATTTTTGAAATACAAAGGGATGTACAGGGGCCGATATGCAAAGTGCCATGTATGTGCAAAAGGAGTTGCAGGATGAGTTTTTGAATGCTGATTCAGGTGCCAAGATGCAGCGATATACATAGAAATGCAAATGCGATATATACAGGTAGTTGACTGAAAGTTTGACCACCTATATCTCCTTCATTTTGGTGAATTTCAGCATGCTCCAAGAGGCAAAGCTGCATATTTTGGTCCCCTCTTTCATTTGGCAGGGTTTTTTTAGGAGATTTGTCACTTTTCAAATTTTAGATCTAGAAATGCATGTTTTGAACGATGAATATTTCAGAGACGACTTTTGGTAGATGAAGATATTTTTTGGGCATTCATTGCAGCAGACAAAACAAGCAGTTCGCATTGACGACAAAGAATATCTTTCCATTGTTTCATCTCTAGATGCACGATGAGTAAGCTACTGCATTAAAGACTAGAAAATATCTCCTCATCTGCCCAGTTCCAGATTTCAACGCCATAACTGATGCAGCTAGATATTCATTTCAGGGAGATATTTTCAATGACAGCTCTTTGAGCGAATTTTTGTAACCAACTTAGAATAATTTTGAATGCTATATATATGCATTCGAATGATGTAAATAGGGTTGGAAATTTTTTGGCATTAAGGCTTTTCTGTTTCCAAATAGAGTTTTCATATGCTGTAACCATGCCTTTCCATTGAATATATGCAAGTTAATTTTACCTCTTTAACTAATTTTTCTAGTTCTATGTGAATCTGCATATGGTTTGTCTGTGATTGTTTCATTCCTCTCAATCATATTGCTTCTCACCTCTGCTAGAGTCATCTAACCTGTGTATACCTACTTGCTGTATTTGATTATATTGTGCATCTTCTCAGTGTTGTGGAAGTTTCTTTAAATCTGTCTGGTGTATCACCCTTTTATGTTTTCAAGCTTTTATTCATTTTCATTACAAGCATTCTCTCTCCCTTTTCCCCCAAAATTTAGTAGTTTTAGGTGATAACAAGACAAGGAAGCCAGCCTTCTCCGGAGGTCTGATCTCACTTAGCAAAGTCCCACACTTAGAGATCAGTCCCATGTTACTCTAGTTTGTAGAGGCTTCACGGCTGTATGCAAGGGTGCAAAACTAGGTGATAACAGGTCACTCCCAAGGAAACTATTACTCCCTACTGACTTTGTTTTAGGGTCACTCACAAGGAAGATACTACCCCCTAAATTGAGAATAAACTCAGAAATGATTACAGTATGACAGTCCTTCTACTACCTAAAAATTGACTTTAAAGCCCACACCTTTGATGATTGTAATTCTACCTCTTCACTCCTCTTTTGATGATTGGATCAATTAGGTACACTCTTCACTTCACTTCTATCACAAAAATGCCTTCAAGATGAATCAGGACAACCCTTATTGCTTCTACTCTTTCTCCTTCAGTCACACATCATAATGCTTATCATATTCATATTTAGCTCTTCACACACTCATATTCTCATCTTCACAATCATACTTCACCTAGATCAACTAGGTTTAGAATATATACATGATATCACATTCATTATATTACAAGTCAACCAATACAACAAGAATATTACAATTTACAATTTGGCCATAGATCAAACAACATGAAACATGTAGAGGGAAAGCCCTAACATGAACTACATGCAACACCAGGAAGAGAAACATGCCTTGTGGACCTCAACACATGCTTAACCCAGTCCTAAATATTCTTCACAACATCATCCTGCAAACAACAACATCCACATGATTCACAAATTTGAATTAGGCCACCCTTAATCAAGAAAACATGAAGCTTGTAGCACATCAGTCTTCAAAATCTTGGTAGCACTCATAAATGATTAAACATTACTTGTTCTTCTTCCATATGAGTCGACATGACCTACACAATATCTCCAAACACTCCTTGAACTCCACATAGAAACAACTTTGTGGCACACATCACCAACATACCTCAGTTAGCTTCAACAACAATAACTCTTCACACACTAACTTGAAAAGCTTGTGTGGTATAGGAAACATGAAATATCTAATTGTGCTTCAATCTTGAGATACATAGAAGCATGTAGAATGTCCACATAAACTCATATAACTGATCTATACATTCTCCAACTGGCAGAAGTACACAAACATGTCTTCTAAGTACAATTAGGTATCTAGAACCATCTGTAGTACACTGTCATTTGAAAATTGAACTTGTGGACCTCTAAATCACCTGATACTACAAATTAGCATGCATTAAACATATCTGTTCATGTTCACAAAACCACATGAGCAAAACTTCACTTGTGGAGGAATGTGGAGCATTGTAATTAGCCTTCATCATCACATTATACTACCAGAGCATAGACGAGAACTTTGTCACTTGTAACTTCCACTGCAGAGGAGAAAATAATCTGAAACTTTGGATTTAGCATCTTTAAAACATACTAAACTTAAATTCTAAACTGCATGACCATATCTTCAAATGTAGAGGAGTGTGAAGCATTTTACCAGGTAGTCTTCTAGGAAATTTCCTGCAGCAGAAACCTTCACCAACATCCACAGGCCAAAGTCTTCTTGTATTAACAAATACTTCCTTAGACTAATAAGGAAATAACATACAACAAGCTACATGTCATCAACAACATATTTTCAACCTCAGCATATCTTCTAATTCCCATCGTAATATATCATCATTCATCCTAATGCTTCTAATTCCCATCTTAATATATCATCATGAAATCATCTTTGCTGACCAAAAACATGCTCAATACAACTTTACTTGACACTGATCAAGGCATGACATCCAACCATGAACATCAGCAACCAATGCTAACACACCATCCAAATAGTATATCATCATCATAAGCATCCAAGCATAGTGTCCAAATTGAGTGTCCCAAACTAAGTGTTGACATCAACCGCACAACCACATCAGTGACAACCATACTGAGTGTTGACATCAATGAAAACCACACAATCATATGTACAACAATCTTCCCCTTTGGCATTGATGGAAATACACACCTTCTCATTCTCCCCTTTGACATCAAGGACAAAGGGGAACTTCTTCTCCCCCTTAGGACACAAAACTCTCCTTTTCAACATTCTCTCCCTATCAACAACAACCACTACCTGCTCCCCATGAGAGGTAGCCACCATCAATTTGGGAAACAAATATAGCATGAATTACTCCCCCTAGAGAGATGCACTAACTATGCATATAACTAGAAGGAGGGGAAATTACCCCTAACTTTTGCCAGAGATACTCAAAAGTGTCCTTTGCAAGAGCCTTTGTGAAAATATCTGCAATTTGATCCTTCGTTGGAACATATTCCAACTTCACTTCTTTATCTACAACCTTCTCTCTCAAAAAGTGATACTTGATTGATATGTGCTTTGTTCTAGAATTCATCACTGGATTCTTGGAAATATTGATAGCACTAGTATTGTCACACAAGATAGGAATAAGCTCATCACAAATACCTTGATATGCTCTAAAGTTTGCTTCATCCACAACAGTTGTGTACAATAGGATGCTGCTACAATATACTCTGCCTCTGTAGTTGATAAGGATACTGAATCTTGTTTCATACTATGCCATGGAACTAATTTGGTTCCTAAAAAGAAAGCACCACTACTTGTACTTATTCTATCATCAACACAACCAGCCCAATCAGCATCAGTGTAAGCACTCAAATCAAAAGCATTACCTCTTGGATACCATAGGCCATGATTTGAAGTTCCCTTCAAGTATCTGAATATTATTTTCACTACCTTCTCATGAGTTTTCTCATGTTTATCTTGATATTTGACAACCAAACATACTGTATGCATAATATTAGTTCTAGAAGTAGTCAAGTACAATAATCCTCCAATCATAGATCTATAAAGAGTTTGATCAACCTCGGGTGACTCATCATTCTTGTTTAAGTAACAACCAGTAACCATAGGAGTACTTATTGGCTTGGAGTCCTCCATACTAAACTTCTTCAACATCTCTCTAACATAATTAGCCCAAGAAATAATGATACCATCATCTAGATGAACAATTTGAAGTCCAAGGAAGAAAGACATCTCACCAATCATAGACATCTCAAACTCTTTTTGCATCTCCTTTACAAAATTCTTACACATTTCATCATCTCCACCAAAGATAATATCATCAACATACTGCAACTATCAAAATCATGTCTCCCTCTTCCTTAATGTATATATTATTATCTATGGTACCTTTCTTGAACCCTTGTTGAAGTAAGTACTTATCCAACCTAGCATACCAAGCTTTAGGAGCTTGCTTGAGTCCTTACAAATCCTTTTTGAGTCTGCACACCATGTCTGGACCTTCTAATAACTGAAAACCATCTAGATTCTCAATGTAGACCTCTTCCTCTAGATCGCCATTTAAAAATGTTGACTTGACATCCATCTGATAAACCTTGAAGTTCTTATGAGCAACAAGGGCAAGAAACATCCTGATTTCTTCAATCCTGGCTACTAGAGAAAAAGTCTCCTCAAAATCAATGCCTTCAACTTGAGAATAACCCTTACACACCAATCTTGCTTTATTTCTTACAACTTCACCATCTTCATTCAGTTTGTTCTGGAACACCCACTTTGTTCCTATAACATTCTTATTAGCTAGTCTGGTAACCAATTCCCATGTTTGATTCTTCTCTATTTGGTTCAATTCTTCTTCCATTTCCTTCATCCATCCATCATCTTTGCTAGCATCAACAAAGGTTTTGGGCTCTACAATTAATAGTAAACACAAATTCACTTGCTCATTTGTTTTTACAAACCTTCTCCTAGTTTGCACACCTTCATTCTTATCTCCAATGATCTGATCTATAGAATGGTTTCTCTAAACATACTTTGCTGGAGTGGTGCAGGTGCACCTAACCCACAGTGGCCTCCATGAGGTATTTAGTTGTTTTATGTTTATTTTTATGTTTTCAATAAGGTCCTAAATGATCATTAAATGTAATAAGGTCAGTTTGACCAATGCATTCTATTTTTAGGTTGTTAGTTTAGAGTTAGTTGGAATCTGTTGGACAGCTGTATCTCCCAGCCGCTGGGAATCCAAGTTAGTACTACTCTTTGTGAGTAGATAAATACTCCCCCAAGGATAGATCAAAAGACAGATAGACATATAGTATGTGTTGTAATCAGTTGTAGTTCAGTTTAGTTGTGAAAGTGTAAACAGAGCATCTGTAATCACATTTCTGAAGAAGCATAATAAACAAGATTCTGTTGCATTTGAATTCACTACGTAATTGATTTTCTGTACTGAGGTCGAATGGATTTGTTTATCCATTCCACCAGTCAATTCTCTGAATCAGTGGAATGGCTATATATATATTAGTTAGGGTTTTGTTTTCTGTTTTTGTCCATGTTCACGCTTGCAGGATCGGGCAAAGATATGCTTTAGAGGGTTCTAGTGTGACTACATGCTAGATTGGTGAAGTGCAGAGGACTGCACGATTGAATGAAAAGCAGATCGAATCAATTGTTAAGTGAAAAATGGCTGAAAATAATGAAAATCCGTGGGTTTACAGAAAGATACAATTTGTGTATATATCACTTTTGTATGCGAGATATACAATCCATGTGTATATCACATTCGCATGTTATGTGTATGTCGCATTTGTCCATCGCTGGTGTATCGGGTGAGAAAATAGGTCGAGAATGCATGTTATGAAGATGCAAAGTTAAAATCATATTGGATATATAATTCTTGTGTATATCACTTTTGTATGTCAGGTTTAATTTGTGTGTATACCCCTATTACATGTGTAGACAGTTCCTGTGTATCCATCAATTGTATCTGGCGGGTTTGTATGTGTTGAATGTACATCACAAATGTACATTGGGTTATACAATTGATGAGTATATGTCTTTTGTATGTCGGAGATAGTTTGTGTATATACTGTAGTTGTATGGGAGAGATAGTTTCTGAATATCTATCATTTGCATTTTGTGTTGTATATGGTGAAGATACAACGAAAGATACATGGGTTAACGGGTCGAGGTGGTAACCCACATGTATGTTTGAAGGGTTTTAGGTCTGCGGATATAAGAGGTGACCTACAGTAGGAGGTAAGGACACCGACAGAGTAGGTAAAGGTTTGTATGTATCGGTTGTATATGGAAAATATACAATGCGCAGATACAAGTTTTAAGATGCAAGCGGCGACCTATAGAATAGTTGGCGATAATTAGCAATCAGAGGTCAGGCGTTGCATGTTTGAGTGTTTAGTATGAAATGATGCAGGTGGATTTGTAGGCTCAGTAGGTAAGTGTTTGTATGTGCAAGTGCTACAGTGATCGGAGTGAAGGTATTTTGTTAGGCTGATAGTATTATGTGTTGCTGATAAGCAACTAATGCTAAGTGCATACATTGGTAGGAAGTATGTGATCGGTAGAAGGGTTTTGAGCTACATCGATGGGAGAAGTCTTGGTGATAGAAGTGTCAGAGACACATCGATGTGAAAGGGATTTCGTTGGCCGATAGTGTATGGTCTTGCCGAGAGGCAAGTAAAGTGAGACAAACAAAGGGTAATGGAGGCTAGGTGATTTGGCTCTGCATCATGGAGTCTTAGGGATATGCTTTGATTCTTGTTCCTTCTCTTCTTTCTCTTCTTCTTCTTCAATGCAGGGAAGTATATCAGATCCGCAGTCCTCTAGTTCTTATGATATTTGATACAAGTCTTCATCTACCTTGACATTTGTGCTTTCAATCATCTTTCCCAATCTCTTGTTGTAACATCTATAGGCCTTTCTTCTAGTTGAGTAACTAAGAAAGATCCCTTCATCACTTCTTGAATCAAACTTTCCCAGTTCTTCTTCATCTTTTTTGATGTAGCATTTGTTGCCAAAGATCCTGAAGTATTTGACAATGGGAAGTCTTCCATACCATATCTCATAAGGGGTCTTAGTGCTATTGACCCTTAGTTGTACTCTATTGATTAGATAGACAATAGTGTGAACTACTTCCTTCTAGTACATATCAGGTAGATTTGCATCTTTCAACATTATCCCAGCCATCTATTGCATAGTCATATTCTTCCTCTCCACTACCCCATTCTGTTAAGGGGTCCTAGGAGTAGACATATGTCTCCTAATACCATGATCATCAAAAAAAAATTTAGATTCATTTTAAGTAAATTCACCTCCTCTATCAGACCTTAAGCATTTGATCTTAACATCCATTTCATTCTCAACTATCACTTTGAAAACCTTTAACTTATCAAAGGCTTCGGATTTTTCTCTTAAGAAAGTAACCCAATTCTTTCTAGAATAATCATCAATAAAAAACATGAAATACCTTTCACTTGTTGAATCTTTATTCTTGTAGGACCACATAGGTCAGTATGAATCATCTCCAGAGGCATTGTAGAAGAATATTCCTTTCTCTTTAAATTTGTCTTTGTCTACTTTCCCATTTGACATTCCTTGCATATTGTGTTTGTAGGCTTGGTTATCTTAGGCATCTCTCGCGCTGCATGAATAGAGACAATCTTTACCATATCATCAAAGTTGATGTGTCCCATTCACTTGTGCCACAACCAACACTCACTGGATTGAGCAAATAAATAGGTTCTTCCATTTACCTCCTTTAGATGATAGATATCTCCATATGTCTTGATACCTTCTGCAACTAATTTTCTAGACCCTGCCTTCCTGATTTTAGAACTTCTAGCATGAAAGGTAAGATTGTATCCTTTACTGTACATATGACTAACACTGAGAAGATTGTGCTTTAGCCCATTGACATAGAGGACATCCTTAGTCTTGTTCTTCCCATCAATAGTTATAGCACACTTTCCATAGATTTGTACTGACTCATCACCACCAAACTTAATAGCTCCATCATTACACTTCTTAAGGTTGATAAACTTCTCCTTATCACTAGTCATGTGGTTGGAGAAACCACTATCAATTACTCAAGCCTTGACTTCTTTTTTTGCATGAAAGGTAGTCTATACAACCATTGATTTTCCATTATCTTGATCATCTTGCAAGGTATCAGACTTCACAATTCCCAATATCATCCTTTTTTTCACCAACATTGAAGGGCATGAAAAGTGTTTCATTATTTGAATCATCATGATCCTCATCTTTTGAAGAACAAATGTTTTCCATGGAATAAAAACTTCTTTTGGGCTTATCTCTTTTGTTATTTTTCTTTGAAACTTAAAAGGACACTCAAAAAAAAAATGACCAATTTTCCCACAATTGAAACATTTGAAAGGTAACTTACCTTTGTATTTGCTAGTGCTTTTCTTTAGTCCTCTTACAAAGTTTGCCTCTACCTCATCAAGGTTATCATCTTGATTATCTAGTTCATCTTCTGTCTTCTTACTTGCTTTGAGTGCTGCTTCCTTCTTTGGAGCACCTTTGTCAAATTGTCTCATTTCAAAGTCTATGAGAGAGCTAAACAATTGATCTACTATATATTTATCCAAATACTTAGTTTCCTCAATAGTATAAACCTTATGACTATAGGATTTAGAGAGAGATCTTAGAATCACAATCTCATCTTATTTCACTTCTCCACCAAGTCCTCTTATGCCATTGACTATTTCATCTAGCTAGAGCATATAACTGGCAATGTCTTCTTCTTTTGAAATCCTTAGGGTCTCAAATTTCTCTTGAAGATTTGCATCTTGTCTTGCTTCACTTTACTATCTCCTTCATAAATGCTACTAAGTTTATTCCACACATCTTGAGCAGATTTGCAACCCATTACCTTCACAAATTTTGAATCAGCTAGCCCACTTATGATAACACTCTTTTCCTTAGCATTGTTCTCATACAACTTAATCTCATCTGCATCTATAGCATCACTAAAAAGAGCAGTGTAACCCTTCTTGATAGATTGCCAAATACCATACCCAAGAGAAGATAGATAGTTTTTCATCCTTAGCTTCCAAAAAAAAAATTTGTTCCATCAAACATAGGTGCCTTAGGAGATCCATTATGAGCCATCCTAGGCCTTCCTCAAGCAGTTAACCTTCTTCTGAGTAACTTGGCTCTGATAACAATTGTCGAACACACTAGGATGCTGAGAGGGGGGTGAATCAGTATCCAAACAAACTTCAAATCCTCTGAAGTAGATTAAAACTTAAACATTACAACATTAACATAAACATGAAAGATCAACACAATGCACATCAAGACATAACACTAGATGTATAGGGAAAACCCCAAAAGGGGAAAAACCACGGTGATGATTAACTCACAATATATGAAGCTCATTGCTATAGGAATTACAACTTTGTTTTAGGGCTACAACCCAAGGAAGCTACTACTCCTTGCTGACTTTGTTTAGGGTCACTCCCAAGAAAGCTACTACTCCTTAACTTTGTTTTAGGGTCATTCCCAAGGAATATACTACTCCCTACTGACCTTATTTTAGGGTCACTCCCAAGGAAGCTACTACTCCCTGAATTGAGAATAAACTTAGAAATAATTACAATATGATAGTCCTTCTACTACCTAAAAACTGACATTGAAGCTCACACCTTTGATGATTGCAATTCTTTCTCTTCACTCTTCTTTTGATGATTGGATCAATTAGGCACACTCTTCACTTCACTCATTGTTGTTAATTAGGATTGTGCCACTAGTCAAGTCAAGCTTGACTGTCCTGTTGAAATATGGAAACCCTCTCAGATGTGGGTGATCTATGTCGAGAGGGAATCTCCAGAGAGAGCTGATTCTCCTTATGATTTCCTAATCTAATGACTTGCAGAGGAAAGAGATAGAAAGAATAACTAAAAATGCATAAACTAACTCTAAGGTTTAATCTAAATGAATAACTTTACTCACAAACAACCCTTTACACCTAAACTTTCACAACCCCACCTCTAAGACTTGATCCTAAAGTGATTTGTAAAGAGGTTCAAATTAAACACATATTACAACTAGGACCAAAGACAAATATTACAACAAGAGACACAACAAGGGTCATAAAACTATCACAATGAAATATCAGATCAAACTGCAAAGAGAAGACAAATTGATGGGATAGGAAAATCTGTTGTATTAAACTGGAAGGAGTATAATGCAATATGAAATAATTGAGCCAACTACCTGTAAACAACTCTGCTTGTGAACAAGAGAGAAGGAACTAGTATCAACTCACTAAAAAGAAAGTATCACTCTCTCATAAATCCTGTGAAAGATCTCCCTCCAAAAGAAAGCTAAAAAAGCTCTTTAAAATAGTCCTTCAAGTCCATTTTTTGAATCCATAAAAAAGCTGAAAATAAAGCCCTCAATCTACCTCCAAGCTGTAAATAGAAGATGCCAAACTGTCCCCTTAGGTGGCCCCCACCAAAATCTATTTTAAAATATGCTTTATCTCCTTAGAATAACCCCAATTTTGTTCTCATCTGCTTCAATTTGCCCAAAGAAAACAAACTGAAGGAAGAAAGATCCGTCTTGTTTTCTTCTACTCCTAACTGCTTAAAATAACATTTATTTTAAAGTAATTTATAAAATATTGCTTTAAAACAAAGATTTACATTAGATTGCAATTTTATTCCTAATTTGATTCTAAAAACAAAACAAGGCTTTTATGCCACATTCTGCCAAGTACATTACATTGAATCACATCTATTTTTTTCAAATAAAAATATGGGAACATATATATGGTTTTTGTAAAAAATGCAACCTATGAGGGTTTATCTTCTCTTGATTCTGCAAAATATCCTTAAGGCATATAGACCTATCCCTGAAGGTAATCAAATGGGTTTCTAGGCATGATTCTCCATATGACCTGTCTCATAAAAGGTTGCATATTATTCCTAAGTCATGGACTCTATCTCTGTCGCCAAGGGATTAAGACATATGTCATATCATCAAGGTGATCAAGTATAGTTTAAGGCATCAAATGTGGTCATAACCTAACACCATGAAGGTATTAGTTGTGTGTCACAAAAGGAAATAAATGTGACAAAATTCTTATGTTTTGATTAGGGCAAAAACAAACCCTATCGACAAAACTCATTTCATCCCTAACTTTTTGGGCTTGCTTGACAGTTCAACTTTGTCGATGAAAAAATGTTCTACCACTGCCAACATGAGCCTGATAGGGTTTGGAGTTGAGACCCTTCATTTTATCGTGCTCCTAAGCATATTTCTTCACTGATCTTATAAAGAAAAATATAGGTATAGACCGTTTGATGCAAATATGGTTGATTTTCTTTAAATTTCTTTCATTTTCTGAGAAGTAAATGACCTAAATAGCCACGGCCTCTACACACACTTTGATGACTTGTTTGCATTTTTCCTCTGTCATTTCCTTTCTGTACTTTGGCCACCATTATTGCATTACTGAGAGAGGAGAACAAAGCAAAAGAAGACTTTTGGCTCTTCAACATTATGCACTTTTCCTTAACAAGGTAACACTCCTATTAGTTACTGTATTTATCATTTTCATGGTCTGTAGCTAGGTTTACCACTGAAAATCAAATGGATTCTTTTAACTATTTGAAGAAAGAAATCATTTTAGGGTTTTATCTAGAATGATGGCATCTTTGTGTGTGTGCGCAGTTGCATTTGGCGTTGTTTCTAAGCTTTACACATCTGAAATTTTTTTCTTTCCTCTCTGTGTATATCTTGTATTTTCTCTTACCATCCTCAGTGGGCTTGAGAAGAAGTTACTTCAACCACCATTGTTTCATATTTTAGCATTTTAAAGTAAACCCTTGTCATTCGAATATCACATGCTCAAAACATTTTATTTCTATATCTGTTCTTCAACAAAAAGCTGCGATCTGTACAATACATTTGATGTATTCCTACCTCTGAATTCCATTATCATTTCTCCTCTTACTCATGGCTTCCAACTTCATATGACTTCATGCGTCCTGCATAGGCAAGCTTAATTCAAACTTATGACAATACATGCCTCCTTGGAACTTTAAAATGCAACCTTTTATATTTGATGGCCCTGATCTACTATGGCACTCTGTATTGTTTTGAGAACTTAAACCCTCTATTTCTATGTGAAACCCTCAGTTATTTGAGGTAGCCATCTGTTATTTTGGGCTGTGACTATGCTTAACAAAACTCATTTTTTCTTTCGAATCTGAGGCTCTTTGAATTTACCAATAGGTTTTTTCAGTATAAGAGAATACCTTGGGACATCTTCTTTTGTAGGCCTATTTTTGTGTGGCCACGACTATATCTATTACCTTCTAAGTGTTTTCATTTGAACCTGAAAGGAACTTGACTCAAGATGAAACCGTTTACACTTTAAAGCAACTTTTCAAAACACGACTACATACTCCTATTTGGGAAACTTACATGTTTTTGAACAATCTCAGACGATCACTCTTGATGCTCAAAGTTGTTTGTCTTCTTGGTAACAACATAAGGATTATAAGAATACATGATGAACAATTACCTTTATTTGCTTTCTGCTTGAGGCCACAAGCCATCCTCTTTATTTGGAAATATAATACTTGATGAAGCATCGCATCATAGAGGAAGAGTAAGGCCTCATTCCCACAGTCACTTGTATCCTCATATTACACATGTTTGCACTTTGAAGAGAAACCTCTTGTAGCTGCAATTTCACTTGACTTATAATCTATAGATGAATCCCCTTATAACTGATCTGACTGGATGATGTAAGCTCCACATATTATGATTATGTTTGGTATGCAAATGTTACCTCTGTATCAACTTGCATCTCCATAGCATTGGTTAGTCATCATAGCTATTGTATTGCTTATTTATTCTCATATTGGAATGATAATGACTTTTACTCTAGTTGGCTAAGGCATGAAAATTGTGTAGCACTTACAGCTGTGTCTTTATATCTGTCATCCAAATGTTTTTCAGCTGATCATAGATGTCATGTGGCTATCCTTTATTACATCTAAACTACCACTTGATGGTTTATGATTATTGTATTTCTATCCAATATGCTATACCTCTTCATCTGTATTAGATCAACCCATATATTTTTGACACTTGTTACAAAAAAGTTAATCAGACAAATGTTCTCTTTCCTTGCATATGAACATGGAGATTGCAAGCATGTCTTGGTTTTCATAAAGTTATTCTTCAGTGAAGTTTATTTGATAAATGTGCCTATGTTGTCCCTATCACACTGTATATATGGTAGCAACATAATGACTCTAATGATTCTCTACTGTCCTGCTTACTATATCAAATGAAACATGAAGTGCTCAATGCATACATACCCCTTTTGTATCTTCTCAAGATGACTATGGATGTTGAGGCTTTATTATTACCATCATAGATAAAGAGCATTTATTGATCTCTGCATATTCTTGGCAATGCTCTTTTCAATTTGCAATATGGCATACAGATTAGGCAATGATGCTTCCCATATAATATCAAATGTATACTTATGCCATACTGAAAGATGGCACTTTCCTCTCTCTGTAGCATGATAGATGATGACTATTCTTGTTTGACTGCTCTTCTGCTACATGACAAAGATGTTCTTTTCTTACCAACCCTGCTACTTCATAGATGCAATATGTCATAACTTATCTGCTCTATAACACATGATGTAATCTGTATTATGTTCCATTTCTATAGTTGTTTAATTTGCTCTATATATGCACTTATGATTTTATGATGAGTAGAAGCAAACACATGACTGCTTCATAAATGCAATATGACATGGAAAGACAAAATGTTTAATTAGTTCCTTTCCTGTCACTCTTGAGACATGAGCAATATAGTCCTCTTTCTTAAAATGACAAACACACCTGATGTGAATTGTATTCCATCTGTATATGTACTATATATGCTTGATGATGTAATTCTATACCTCTTATGAATTTTACTTCCTCAATGACTATTGAAGGAAAATTGACAGCTATCCTTAATGAGTTCAGTCACATCCTTATGGTTTCATTTCATGTTTTGAACTGTAATCACGAGCATGTACCTGATTGCTTGATATTCCTTTAGTTTAATTGATTTGATTGATATATTTGCAATCCATCCCCTCTGAGAATCAGGGTAGCATGCTGAGCTCGACCCTTGTGGGAGCCCATTTTATACCATGTACTAAAATGTCTTTAAATCAGCTACATGACTTATCCTATACCTGCACATGAAACAAACATATTAGAATAAGACAATGATACTTGATGATGCTTCATTTTCCTCTCTTGTAACTAATGAATATTGTACTTTCTAATCTTGACTAGGGTAAGTGCAAGAAGATGGGGGGCCAAAAAGGGGTCTTAAGTGGCCACTTTTTTTCTGAAATCAGGAAATACTGGCCTTGGATGAGAAATTGAGCATAGTTACACTCAAAATTTGGAGATGCAACCAAAATAATGTTCGTAGTGCTCCGAGTCTACTTTCAAAACTACTATTTTGTTTTGAAAATGGCATAGATTAAGGGGTTCAAAAGAGGGAGCCACATAAATTGGTGTTGTTTCCGTCAAAAAAACATAACATAGCATGTTTTGTGGTTCCCTCAAAAGGTCAACTTTTTTTGGTATTTTTAAAATCACTTTGGTGAGAAATTAGCTAATAGCATGTAGTTTATGCCTAATTTTTCTGATAATTTTTTGATGAATATTTGATTTTTTTACTAATTTTCAAAGTGGACACATCCTAAAAAATAGAATTTTGGCCGTGCTACCCCTATAAATTTTGAAAACTAATTGAAAATCATTTTTTTCTTTTTTTAATATTTGTAGAATGGAGTCTAGTTTCTAAATATGTATTTTTTAAAAAATTTGAATGAATATTTAATTTACAATGAAAAAAAGACCAAAAAATGGTTTTTGCCTAAAAGCGGACACAAACAAAAGAAATTAAAGATGAAAGGCTTAACATTGTTAAAATGTGAAAAAAATCACATCATCAAATAGCTAAGAGAAAGCCTAACATTACCCAAGTGTTCAATTTGTTTGACCTTGAAACACGTGCAAATCTGAGGGTTAGCACAAACGAAATTATGTGAAATCTTGAAGAATATGGAAAAACACGTCTGTGACTGTTCATAAGGCACTCCAAGCCTTTGGGTTGGAAATCCAAAGCAAATACCAAGCCTAAGGCTTGGGATTCCCAAAGTAAGACATAACACGCTCGCATTATATTTTGCTTTGCATTTTCCCTTTCTTGCAAGTCTATTGTTTGTCATGTTTGACATAATGCAAGCACGTTATAATGTGCTCGCATTATGTTCCCCTTAAATTTTTTTACATTCGCTATTAATCATGAGGGTTAAGGGATAAGGGATAGAGTTGGAGGGTTTAGGGATAAGGGATTAGCGTTTAAGGTATAGTATCGAGCCTGTTGAGGGTCTAGGAATAGGGATAGTGTTTAGGGTTTAGGGATGAGGGATTAGAGTTGAGGGATGACAGATTAGGGTTGAGGGATTAGGGTTTAGGGATAAGGTTTAGGGTTAGGGTTGAGGGATTAGGGTTTAAGGTATAGTGTCGAGGGTTTAGGGATAGGGTTTAGGGTTGAGGGATTAGAGTGAAGGGTTGAGGGATTAGGATTTGACGTTGAGGGTTTAGGGTTTAGGGATAGGGTTGAGGGTCAAGGGATCAGAGTTAAGGGTTGAGGGATTAGGGTTTGACATTGACAGTTGAGGGTTGAGGTTCAAGGGTCAAGGGTTTAGGGATAGGGTTGAGGGTTGAGGGATTAGGGTTAAAGTAGAGTGTGGAGGGTGTAAGGATTAGGGATAGGGTTGGAGGGTTTATGGATAAGGGATTAGGGTTTAAGGTATAGTATCGAGTCTATTGAGGGTTTAGGAATAGGGATAGCATTTAGGGTTTAGGGATGAGGGATTAGAGTTGAGGGATGATGGATTAGGGTTGACGGTTGAGGGATTAGTGTTTAGGGATAAGGTTTAGGGTTGAGGGTTGAGGGATTAGGGTTTAAGGTATAGTGTTGAGGGTTGAGGGTTTAGGATTAGGGTTTAGGGTTGACGGATTAGCATTTAATGTCGAGGGTAGAGGGATTAGGGATAGGGTTTAGGGTTGAAGGTTTAAGGATTGAGGGTTGAGGCTTTAGGGATGAGGATTTAAGGCTTAAGATATAGTGTCAAGTGTTGAGGGTGTAGGGATAGGGTTTAAGTTTTAAGGGTTAAGGGTTGAGGGATAGGGATTAGGGTTTAAGGTATAGTGTTGAGGGTTGATGGTTTAGGGATAGGGTTTAGGTTTGAGGGATTAGGGTTTAGGGTTGATGAATTAGGGTTTAATGTTGAGAGTTGAGGGTTGAGGGTTGAGGTTGAGGGATAGGGTTAATGGTCAAGGGATTAGGGTTAAATAAGAGTATCGAGGGTAGAGGGATTAGGGTTTAAGGTATAGTATCGAGCCTGTTGAGGGTCTAGGAATAGGGATAGCATTTAGGGTTTAGGGATGAGGGATTAGAGTTGAGGGATGACGGATGATGGATTAGGGTTGAGGGTTGAGGGATTAGGGTTTAGGGACAAGGTTTAGGGTTAGGGTTAAGGGATTAGGGTTTAAGGTATAGTGTTGAGGGTTTAGGGGTAGGGTTTAGGGTTGAGGGATTAGAGTGAAGGGTTGAGGGATTAGGATTTGACGTTGAGGGTTGAGGGTTGAGGGTTTAGGGATAGGGTTGAGGGTTGAGGGATTAGAGTTAAGGGTTGAGGGATTAGGGTTTGACATTGAGGGTTGAGGGTTGAGGTTCAAGGGTCAAGGGTTTAGGGATAGGGTTGAGGGTCGAGGGATTAGGGTTAAAGTAGAGTGTGGAGGGTATAAGGATTAGGGATAGGGTTGGAGGGTTTAGGGATAAGGGATTAGGGTTAATGGTATAGTATCGAGTCTATTGAGGGTGTAGGAATAGGGATAGCATTTAGGGTTTAGGGATGAGGGATTAGAGTTGAGGGATGACGGATTAGGGTTGAGGGTTGAGGGATTAGGGTTTAGGGATAAGGTTTAGGGTTGAGGGCTGAGGGATTAGGGTTTAAGGTATAGTGTTGAGGGTTTAGGGATAGGGTTTAGGGTTGAGGGATTAGAGTGAAGGGTTGAGGGATTAGGATTTGACGTTGAGGGTTGAGGTTTTAGGGTTTATGGTTTAGGGATAGGGTTGAGGGTTGAGGGATCAGAGTTAAGGGTTGAGGGATTAGGGTTTGACGTCAAGGGTTGAGGGTTGAGGTTTGAGGGTCAAGGGTTTAGGGATAGGGTTGAGGGTCAAGGGATTAGGGTTAAAGTAGAGTGTGGAGGGTATAAGGATTAGGGATAGGGTTAGAGGGTTTAGGGATAAGGGATTAGGGTTTAAGGTATAGTATAGAGTCTGTTGAGGGTTTAGGAATAGGGATAGCATTTAGGGTTTAGGGATGAGGGATTAGAGTTGAGGGATGATGGATTAGGGTTGAGGGATTAGGGTTTATGGATAAGGTTTAGGGTTGAGGGCTGAGCGATTAGGGTATAAGGTATAGTGTTGAGGGTTTAGGGTTGAGGGATTAGAGTGAAGGGTTGAGGGATTAGGATTTGACGTTGAGGGTTGAGGGTTTAGGGTTTAGGGTTTATGGATAGGGTTGAGGGTTGAGGGATCAGAGTTAAGGGTTGAGGGATTAGGGTTTGACGTCGAGGGTTGAGGGTTGAGGTTCAAGGGTCAAGGGTTTAGGGATAGGGTTGAGGTTCGAGGGATTAGGGTTAAAGTAAAGTGTGGAGGATTTAAGGATTAGGGA
Source organism: Cunninghamia lanceolata (assembly GCA_027924645.1). Taxonomy (NCBI): domain Eukaryota; kingdom Viridiplantae; phylum Streptophyta; class Pinopsida; order Cupressales; family Cupressaceae; genus Cunninghamia; species Cunninghamia lanceolata. The sequence goes on from BSBN01000801.1 coordinate 7,521,789, forward strand.
TAGGGTTGGAGGGTTTAAGGATAAGGGATTAGGGTTTAAGGTATAGTATCGAGTCTGTTGAGGGTTTAGGAATAGGGATAGCATTTAGGGTTTAGGGATGAGGGATTAGAGTTGAGGGATGATGGATTAGGGTTGAGGGTTGAGGGATTAGGGTTTAGGGTTGAGGGCTGAGGGATTAGGTTTTAAAGTATAGTGTTGAGGGTTTAGGATAGGGTTTAGGGTTGAGGGATTAGAGTGAAGGGTTGAGGGATTAGGATTTGATGTTGAGGGTTTAGGGTTTAGGGTTTAGTGTTTAGGGATAGGGTTAAGGATTGAGGGATCAGAGTTAAAGGTTGAGGGATTAGGGTTTGATGTCGAGGATTGAGGGTTCAGGTTTGAGGGTCAAGGGTTTAGGGATAGGGTTGAGGTTCGAGGGATTAGGGTTAAAGTAGAGTGTGGAGGGTATAAGGATTAGATTAGGGTTTAAGGTATAGTATCAAGTCTATTGAGGGTGTAGGAATAGGCATAGCATTTAGGGTTTAGGGATGAGGGATTAGAGTTAAGGGATGACAGATTAGGGTTGAGGGTTGAGGGATTAAGGTTTAGGGTTGAGGGATGAGGGATTAGGGTTTAAGATATAGTGTTGAGGGTTTAGAGATAGGGTTTAGGGTTGAGGGATTAGAGTGAAGGGTTGAGGGAATAGGATTTGACGTTAAGGGTTTAGGCTTTAGGGTTTAGGGTTTAGGGATAGGGTTGAGGGTTAAGGGATCAGAGTTAAGGGTTGAGTGATTAGGGTTTGACGTCAAGGGTTGAGGGTTGAGGTTCGAGGGTCAAGGGTTTAGGGATAGGGTTGAGGTTCGAGGGATTAGGGTTAATGTAGAGTGTGGAGGGTATAAGGATTAGGGATAGGGTTGGAGGGTTTAGGGATAAGGGATTAGGGTTTAAGGTATAGTATCGAGTCTGTTGAGGGTGTAGGAATAGGGATAGCATTTAGGGTTTAGGGATGAGGGATTAGAGTTGAGGGATGATGGATTAGGGTTGAGGGTTAAGGGATTAGGGTTTAGGGATAAGGTTTAGGGTTGAGGGCTGAGGGATTAGGGTTTAAGGTATAGTGTTGAGGGTTTAGGGATAGGGTTTAAGGTTGAGGGATTAGAGTGAAGGGTTGAGGGATTAGGATTTGACATTGAGGGTTGAGGGTTTAGGGTTTAGGGTTTAGGGTTTAGGGTTTAGGGATAGGGTTGAGGGTCAAGGGATAAGAGTTAAGGGTTTAGGGATTAGGGTTTGACATTGAGGGTTGAGGGTTGAGGTTCAAGGGTCAAGTGTTTAGGGATAGGGTTGAGGTTTGAGGGATTAGGGTTAAAGTAGAGTGTGGAGGGTATAAGGATTAGGGATAGGGTTGGAGGGTTTAGGGATAAGGGATTAGGGTTTAAGGTATAGTATCGATTCTGTTGAGGGTTTAGGAATAGGGATAGCATTTAGGGTTTAGGGATGAGGGATTAGAGTTGAGGGATGGTGGATTAGGGTTGAGGGTTGAGGGATTAGGGTTTAGGGACAAGGTTTAGGGTTGAGCGCTGAGGGATTAGGGTTTAAGGTATAGTGTTGAGGGTTTAGGGATAGGGTTTAGGGTTGAGGGATTAGAGTGAAGGGTTGAGGGATTAGGATTTGACGTTGAGGGTTGACGGTTTAGGGTTTAGAGTTTAGGGATAGGGTTGAGGGTCGAGGGTCAAGGGATCAGAGTTAAGGGAAAGAGATGTGATCAATCTATAGCAGGATAAAACGTGAGTGCATTATAATGCACTCACATTTTGTCTTGCTATTGAAACGGGAAAAAAGTGTTGACCCCCGTGATCTAGGCCCACATGCTCTATTTTCTTACTGATTCTGCGCACGCTCTGACAAAAAAGAAGTGCTTTCATGCTGTTGGGAAGTTCACATGCACATTTGACACATTGTACCACCTTTGCATGATCTTTCCACCACCTTTTCTGCTTTGCCAACTTGAGATGGAGGAAATAACATAGTTTTCACACCAAGTTTGATATATATCTATCAAGTTTCAATTTTTGTAGCGTTGCAATGTTAATTGTGATTCAATTTTAGGAATTTAACATTATAGATTGGTTAATAGTATTGTTGTTAGTAATGATATTTGAGTGTTATTCAATTTAACATTGAAAAGGAAGCAAGTGGTGAAAAACTCAAATTGTTGAGGAGTTTGATGCAAGAAGATAAAAACACTACATAATTGGGTACTCTCTCCATTCAAATCTTTGTTTTTTAGGTATGTCAAGTCTTTACTTGCATGTTCTTTACATTTTCCTTATTTCGGATTGAATTACTTTATCAGGCTTTATCATACATGTTTAAAATAGACACATTCCCAATCAAGAAAGTAGCCTACAATCTCACATGATGCCATGTATATTTTCTACACTTGGGCTCTTTAATAATTGTGTGTAATAAACAAACTTTAACATACCATGATGTCAAACTATACAAAAATAAATCCTTACAACATAAAAAAAAATACAATCCCACTATTATCTTATATTCATTTCTTAGGAACTAATATTGGTCTCTTTATCATGCTACAGACAAATTCTCTGTCATGCCGAGGAAATGATCAAGAATTAAACCAACATAGGAAGAGATAGAAGCTAAGAATGCAAAGAAAACAATGGCTATGAGGGAACTTTGTGAGAAGAGGAAATTGGACATGATAAATGAAGACATACCAATTGAAGAGGAACCACAACCATCACAAAGAGATATGGTATTGGTGGCACAAAGAGAACAAATGCAAAAACTTCATGGTACAAGAGATTTGAATACCATAGTTGGAGATACGTCCTCTACCACAAGTCAACATGTAGGGACACCATCTACCACATCTCAAGTTGAGAGTACATCATTACTCACATGTGATGAAGGAGGTACGCCATCATTTCCACCTCAACCTCAAGGTATGTCATCTATTCCATCTTCAATCGAAGGTATGCCATCTAACCCATCTCATTTAAATATTGATGAAATTCCTAATGTTGAGATGAATTTACCTAACTTAACACCACCTAGAATTTTGTATAGAAAGCCAAAGTATTTGATTGATATTGATGAGAATATTTTGCAGCCAATAGAAGGTAAGATTCTAAAATGCACTTGTAGAAGATATGCTAATAAGATTTGGAGATTGTTCTTTGAAAAGTTAAATGAGACTGCAAGATGTCAACTATTTGTTGAAATGATGCGAAGTATAAAGTATAGGTCTATCATGAAGATTCTTGGGTTGAGAACATCAGAGGCTTCAAGTGAAAAATCTATTGTCAAGAATCTAATGAGTGCATATGAGAGTGTGGGTAACACCTCACGCACAAAAGATAGTAATGCAACACGGCGTGTGATTACATCGACTATAGTAAGTAGTCAAACAAGGAAAGCTCGTCTCATTAGAAAGACAAGTCAAGAATTGAGAATTAATAGGAAAACTTTATCAAGAGCCATTGGAAGACACCAAAGAATTGAGGACACTAATGCTAATGAATTATGGGCATTCTCAGGGAGACTACCACAAAAAGATAAACCAATTGTTGAAGCATTGAGATCACTAATTGAAGACTTTTGGAAGAATTACACAAGGGTATCTTTGAATCAAAGGGATCTGGTAAGAAGGAGAATAGATAGTCAGAACTATGAGCCACATCCAAAGCATCTTTTTGGATGAGACTCAAACATAGTTTTATGGTAAATTTCTAGAGAAGTATCCTCAATTTAAAATTTGTCAAAGATATTTTGAATTGCTAAAACCTTTCTATGTTAAGATAAATCACACACACACTACTTGTTGTTATAGATTACATATTGAATTTTCTAACCATTTTGATGCTTATAGGTCTATATGTTTAGATATGCATACTAACAATGATTTGCAGGGTTGTGCCATATGTGCCCCACCAACATCTTCAAGAGACTTCATATCAAGAATTTTATGTGAAAGAGAGGAAGGTCAAATATTCTACAAGAAATTATGCTTGGATGGCACATGTCATCGTTGCAGTGGCTTGCAACATTTGCCAATATGTGAACATATGGAAATAACACATGCAGTTGGAAATGAACTAGTAGAGTTTGGCAAGTATAAAATAGTGGCATACAATACAAAAGATGGTAAAGAAGCAAAGAGGTGTGAATTAGTTATTCAAAAGATTCCAGTGTATCAGTTTATGCCTATATTTCGTGATAGCATAGTGTATGAGTATGCAAGACATGCCCATAGAGCTCGATGGTTGGACTTGTAATTCAAGTTATGCAAGGACACATTTCCAGTTGGTAGCATTGTTTCAGTCATTGACTTTGCAGAGAACTACAGTCTACAGCCACAGCGTGAGGTGCAATCACAATATTACAACTCCACACAAGTTTCTATATTTGTGCACATCGCATTCATTCATGCGGATGATAGTACAGAGGATGACAGAAAGATCATAAGGGAGTATAATTTCTATATTAGTGATGATTGCATGCATTCTATGGAGTTCATGCAAGGTTGCTTTCAGGTGTTCTACAATGATTTGGCTAGAAGGGGCATATCATTCAGTCAGCATATCATATGGTCGGATAACTGTGCGTCACAATTCAAGAACTTGTGAAATTTCTATTGGCTGAGTAGGAGGCATAATTTTATAGGTATTCAACATATGTGGAACTTTTGTGAGGCTGGGCATGGAAAGGGGGAGCATGATGGTGTAGGAGCATGTATCAAAAGAGCCATAGCACAAGAAGAGTTAAAGTATAAAGACAATGCAAAGTTGACAGATGCAAAATCGATTGTCGAGTGGTGTAATGCTTCCATGGGTCCAGGTAATAAAGGTAAGTCTTCAGTTCGTAGATTTTTTTGGTTTATAGATGATACTAACATTGCACCATATGAGGATTGTTGTACACTGATAGGATCAAATGAGATGCACTCTTTCAGAAGCTCAATTGCAGGTTCATGGAGTATCCATACATGAAAGATGTCATGCTTTTGTTCTTCCTGTACAATTCAAGTCTGGGATGAGTGCGAGTCAAAGGAGTGGGTTGATGAATGGTAGTTAAGTTATCTTAGCCCACTTGACATGTATCGACCCCTGATGACACTGGAACTAACATAGATGGAATCGTCAGTTGACTTTGACCACATATTAGATTTAGTTCAACTAGGTAATATAGGGCACGTATATGCATCTAATTTCATCTAGTTCAACCAGGTAATGTCATCTTACTTTGTAGTGTTTTTGTAATGTTGACTAATTTCATCTAATTTGCTACACATATCAATGTAGGGCACGTATATGTAGTTATTGCAGATGAAGATAATGAAGAGGGAACAAATTATTACTTATGTCATTGTGTTGAGGCCAAAAAAAAATTAGAGGCCCCTGTTACAAATGGAGAAAACATCGAATACCCTACAGGCTCAGTGGTTATTACTGGAACATGGCTTAGAATATGTACCCACATAAGAGTGTTAATATTTGGCTATTTTAGGACTTTGACACGCATCAAAAGATTCTTCATTACTCAAACCTTGTCATGGCATCCAATGTTCATTTGATAAAGTATCGGGGTAGACCTTTGAAAAAAATATTGTGGAAGGTGTGTGAGTCTGACCATGAAGCAATACTTGACACAATAAAGAGTAGAGCATACCCGGATGGTTCATTGGATTAATTTGTAAGTATTCACATTGATTTTGTAAAGTCATGTTACATTAAGTTGTAAGTATGCACATTAATTTGTAAGGTTTGTCTTTTTTTATTTCCTCCTACATTTTTACACATATACACATTTTTACATCATCATGTTATGCATTTTTGGTGTCCTGCTCTTGATGCGACCAAACTCATAACTCACCCTACTTCCTCTAGACACCATTTGATGATCTCTCCAACACTCTGGATCCAGGGCACCCAATCATGATGATGACCTATATACCATTCTCCCAAGGCACTCATAATGAATGAAAAGAAGACCAAGGGTGCCCAAGCTTAATAGACTTATTTCTTTCAATTTTGATGATCCAAACTCTTGCAATAAGACATCCACTTTCATGCCTTTAGATCTTCCTTCACATATAGGGTGCCAAATCAAGTTGAAAAATCTACATAAGGGCACCAAAATGGATGAAAGGAGACATGAAATGCACCTTAGGACTCCATGCTAAGGTTTGAGCCATTAAAGTCTCTTGATATTAGGCGCTCATGATGATGAAACTTAGAGCTTTTCCCTTTCCTATGCGCTCATCTAAGATGTTTGAATGATAAGGAGCACCTCGACCTCTATAATGTACATTGGGCACCAAAATCAAGGTGATTTTAAGTCACTTTGAGTCATTTGGGGTTAGTTTGAGTCTTTGAGTCATGTTACAAAAAAGTGTCAATGTTGTCAAGTTGCACAAAGCAACTTTTGCATTTTTGGTGTCCTGCTCATGATGTGACCAAACTGACTATTCCAACACATCTGGATGGGTACATTTACACTAGGCATGGTCCTGTTTTTCACCCAAACATGTCGAAACAGTCTGAGCTACATTGTACCGATGATATCCTTGAAGAGTCCAAATTGCAAAAAGGCAGCAATCTTTGACGAGATGTTACTCACAAACCGTGTCACTTAGAAACATTCTGTCTAAGGCAACATGATCATGTAAAGTGCCTCTATAATAACCTCTCTCAATTTTTTATATCTCTAAGGCATTTGCCCGTGGTGAAAGGTTTTCTGCTGCCCCAAAAATCGTTAGAAGGAGGCAGTGTAAAGTTGCAAAGGGGTGTAACTTTTGTCCTGCTCCTGATGTGACCAAACTGACTATTCCAACACATCTGGATGGGTACATTTATGCTAGGCATGGTCCTATTTTTCACCCAAACATGTCGAAACAGTTCGAGCTACATTGTACCCATGATATCCCTAAAGAGTCCAAAGTGCAAAAAGGCAGCAATCTTTGATGAGATGTTACTCAAAAACCATGTCACTTAGAAACATTCTATCTAAGGCAACACGATCAAATAGAGTGCCTCTACAATAACCTCTCTCAGTTTTTTATATCTCTAAGGCATTTGCCCGTGGTGAAAGGTTTTCTGCTGCCCCAAAAATCATCAGAAGGAAGCAGTGTAAAGTTGGAAAGGAGTGTAACTTTTGTCCTACTCCTGATGCGACCAAACTGACTATTCCAACGCGTTTGGATGGGTACATTTATGCTAGGCATGGTCCTATTTTTCATCCAAACATGTCGAAACAGTCTGAGCTACATTGTACCCACGATATCCCTAAAGAGTCCAAAGTGCAAAAAGGCAGCAATCTTTGACAAGATGTTACTCAAAAACCATTTCATGTAGAAACATTCTAAGGCAACACAATCATGTAGAGTGTCTCTACAATAACCTCTCTTGATTTTTTATATCTCAGAGGCATTTTCCCGTGGTGAAAGGTTTTCTGCTGCCCCAAAAATCGTCAGGAGGCAGTGTAAAGTTGCAAATGGGTGTAACTTTCATCTTGCTCTTGATGCAACCAAACTGATTGTTCCAACGCATCCGAATGGGTACATTTATGCTAGGCATGGTCTTGTTTTTCACCCAAACATGTCGAAACAGTCTGAGCTACATTGTACCAACGATATCCCTGAAGAGTCCAAAGTGCAAAAAGGTAGCAATCTTTGATGAGATGTTACTCAAAAACTGTGTCACTTAGAAACATTTTGTCTGAGGCAACACAATCACGTAGAGTGCCTCTACAATAAACTCTCTCAGTTTTTTATATCTCTGAGACATTTGCCCGTGGTGAAAGGTTTTCTGCTGCCCCAAAAATCTTCAGAAGGAGCCAGTGTATTAAGTCAGTATGAAAGCCTATTCACTCTAGGTGCCTATTGTGACCAAATCACACATTGCCCAATTGCAAATGGGGACTCCCTGCTTTTTTTGAACTCCAGTGTGTTTGACTAAGCTTAGATGATGTCTTGGGGTTATTGCATGATGAGGTCAGTGGTGTTTGAGTTTTAGAGCTCCTTGATGACCTGATCCTAATAGTGGGCGTGTAGAGGAAGGAATGATTAAGGCACACTTTGATAATCATTTCACCCTAGGTGAGCGCCTAGGTAGAATTTGGAGTGGAAGCCTCAAATAATACCTTGGATTTTTAGATGCTTATTTTAGCTCAAATCATCATTATCTTGCTCCTAGAGTTGGAGTCTAACTGCCTAGGGAGTCAAGGAGCATTTCATCATCTGGAGAATCCCAAACATGCATCTTGAACAAGTGATTCTACAAGTGGTAAACAAAATGGGTGCCTTGAAGAATTGAGCCCTCCAAGACATCTTGCAATTGCCTAAAAGTCCAAAATTTACACAAGTGAGTTAAGGCACCATTTTCCATCTCCAGAGCCTCCTTTGAGTGCCTTAACATGGAGTGAATGTTTTAGTCTATGAAAGATTGTGCCTAAAGAATATAACAACCCCTTGAGTCACTAGGATGAACTAAGTTAACAAAATGAACTTCATTAAGGGAGGCGCACTTGTGCATCTAGACAACTCCAGTTTAGTGCCTAAAAAAAAGCATGTTTAGATCCATAAGTTTGGGGAGTATTGAGTGAGGTAAGTCTTCATGAGCATATACAATGACTTAAATCCATCAATGATGAAGTAAATGCTTATTTGAACTAAGGCACAATTTCACTCCTCTACAATCATCTTCTAGCGCCTTGAAAGCTAAGTGTTTGAAACTATCATGATTTGTGCCTAGATGAGGAAGTCTCTATAATGAATTAAAGCCACTTGAATGACAAGCATAAAGGGAGCGTCCAAACTTACCCAAGGAAGCACCTAGAGGAATGGAAGTTGAGTTTGAAGATAGATGACCTTTTGAGTGCACTTGCCCTTGAGTGACAATTTGATTTGGCACCCTTATGTAAATTTAGATATGATCTAGTGCTTTGAGGTTGAGTGGAGTAATCTTGGTGCCTTTGTGTGTTGTTTTATACCTTGATGATCGCCTTGGAAGAATGGATGTTTACTCACCCTTGAGCGCCTTAGTTCCAGAGATTGAGTTTGAAGAGTAATACTCTTCAAAATGCCTTTATGAGAGCGATGAAACTAAGTAGCATAAGAGATGATAAGTGTAAGAGCTTAGGGACTCAAGGTGCATTGTAGGGTCAAGAACATCAAGTTTGTGCACCTAAGGGGAAAATCAAGCTTCAAACACCTCATCAAATGGCGCCTTGGTAGAGGAGTTGCCAAAAGACCTTAAAATTGAAAATTTGATAAAATAACTCACATTATGAGTTTAGGCGCCTTTCCAAGATCAAGCTTTCATATAGTGCCTTGAGTTGTTACTTTCATATTAGCGCCCTAGCATAAAGAAGAAGTCCTCAAATGCACTTTAAGGAGGAAGATTGGTGATGGGAGTAATTATGAGTGCCCTAGAGTGTTTGAAGTGGGAAGTAGTAAAGGATAGCGCCTTGAATGAGTTTGAGTGCCTCGAAGAGGATTGAGCACTTAAGGGATAATAGGATCTTTTGAGACTATTGCTAAGTGTTTGGAATCATTAGAATTTCAAAAATAAGATAAAGACCCTAGGTGCTATCTCCTACTTGGAACATCACGCATGGGAACATGGAAACTAGATTGATTGAAGGAATGATACTTTAGCACCTTGAGGGTGAATGAGTCAAAATAACACTAAATTGGCACCTAGTCCAATTAATTGAAATCATCTTGGGCACATTTTCTTGCTTTAGTTGGGTTAAACTTATTTTGGCGCCTTGGTGAGAAGTTCTCTAGATATGAGTTAGAACCATCAAAATAATAAAACTTGCCAAGAAAGAGATAGGCATTTTTATGAAGTTTTTTCTCAATGTTGAGTGCCTAGGAGGTAGATTGCTCAAGAGAGGGTTAGATACTCTATATTTCACTCTATTGTTGACTTGTCTAAAAATAATGGAAGCATAGAATTATCAACTTTTGAACCTTCGAACTCACTATTGGCGAGACAACATACCATCGATGAGATTAAAATTTCATCGGCCAATAGGCCGATGCCACCATGACTCTGTTTGATTTCACTTCTAACAAACATCCCATCATTGACTCTTATCGGTCAGACAGACCACTATCGATGACTTTATATCCTTTCACACTGATGTCTTTGTTACTCCGATACGAGACTCTAAGTCCCTCACCTATCGGTAGGACTTAATACCATTGGCACACTCAAAAACTCTTCTACCAACACACCGATCTCACGAATGACAACCTTCAGACCACACCTATCGGTGAGACTCCAAACATCAGTGAACTCTAATCTCATTGGGCTGATACACCGATGGATTTTGACTGTCAGTGTGACCCCCTTCATCGGCGAATCTCTCAACTGCTCTTCCGATGCGCAGATGGGATTATCTTCCAATACACTGATGTCTTTGACTTTGACCCACACTCATCAGCAAGACGGACCACTATCGGTGAAGCCTAACCAAGTTCTGCCGATACGCCGATATGACCAACTCTTGACATCGATACAAGGTTCTTTTGCAGGCAAAGGGTGCCTAGGCTTATGGGGCTCAATTTGATGTATTTATTAAAAGCTCAAGGTGAATTGATGCTTATTGAAAATGCCACTTAGTCCTTCATTTGCATTATAGGCACCATTTCCTATTGACTTATATACTCCTCCTCATGCTAAGGTGCCATAATGAAGTGGTTTAGACAATAGGTGCGCTTCACTTACCAGAGGCTTGTTCTCCTTCCACCTTAGGCACACTTTTATGGTGGAATAGGTGTCAATGGGCGCCTTGTCTTAAATGAATGCTCTCTCTAAGTTGGGTGCCCTTTTGAGGCTCTATGAGTTGCAAATTGTGCCTTAACCCTTCATGCTTGTTTCTCAATGTTTGAATGTTTAAGAAAGTCTCCTTTAGGTGCTCATCTTAATGACTTTTTCTCAAGGTGCAATCATCCTAATGACTTGGATATTCATCCTAGTGTTTCAGGATCTCAAACATAAAGAATAACATGATGATTCATTTTTTTGTATTACATATAGTTGACATTCTATGCTACTCATAAAGAATATTAATATTTTCTGTTCAACATGATGATTCATTTTTTTTTTAAATACAACTTTTATCTTTTAGTTCCAAAATGAGGTTTAGGTGATACTTGAATAACAATAGCTAGCTTATTGGATCAACAAACATCCTATGTAATACAATTGGACTTTAAATATCTGAAGTAGCCATCTACAAATATCCATTCAAATGTGGATTTATAATGCAAGTATGGACGCCATTAATAAAAAAGATTTGTATTAACCAAATATCCATATAGGCATACATCAATATTTGTCGATATAAGTATAACATATATACAAAATAGCCATAAAGGCTTACAAGAATGCCATATAGGCATACAATGTCAACTATGTACAATACAAAATATATGTCCACAAATGCCATATAGGCATACAACAGAGGAACACAATAAAAAGTCATTCCCCTCTGGCTGGTGAAGAGAATAAATCACGAGCAACCTTTGATCTTCTAGGGGATGGAGACGCGCATGTGGGTGGTCTACTACGAACCTGAGGGCTACTCCTATTTAGGTCTTCCTGCATCTTTACCTGTTACAATAAAAAGTATAGACATTAATATATAGAAATTACATGTTATAAAAAATGAAACATTTAACAAAATAATCACTTACTGTTAACATATAATCTGTCTCCTCACTTGCCTCAGTAGCAGGAATAGGCCCTGATGATGTCATGTCCTATAGAAACCATCCAGATAGAAATTAAACTTCAAATCAATAATCTTTTGATTTTTCAAAAATAGACAACTATAATAATGAATGTAAATTGAAATTTACTATCTGCCTCATACCCCTGTCAATGCCATGGAGCTATGAATCGCAGAGGCCATACCCTGCTCCATTGCCCTATGAACATGGGGAGGTGTCTCCGCAGCCTGCATCATCTGGAAATAAAACAACATTATTCAATTACAAAAACTATAATAGTGATGTAAATCATGGCTCCTAACATACACACACGTTCATCTAAACATGGAAGTACACATAATAAAGCACACAAGTCACATACAAAAATTTAGTAAGTACAATTCATTCATTAAACTATTTATTTTATTACCTCCGTAAAGCTTTGAAGTCCACCACCGCTGGTAGGTGTTGTGAAATCTATAGTATTAACCTATTCAACATCCAAAATCAGATATTAGAATACCATTCATATAACAATGCTATTCACATGTAATATTTATAATTGTTTACTAGTTACATACCTCGACAGTAGATGATCTAGTGTAAAATGCAGGTGGAGAACCACTGAAAACTGCATCAATGCTATGACCTTGAAATTTCATTAAAATCATCAATTTAAATTAGTTAATCCTGCATTTCAAAAATGAAATTTAATAAATTAAATTCAATAAACTTGCTAATATTTACCTGAGTATCAAGGCCGAAAGTCTCACTTAGGAGGGTATCTATCATCACCATCTGCTCAGCTACAGATGTAGCCTATGCACCTGCGTCCTGACTATCCATGGGGTCATAACCACAGGCTGACCCGCAAGTTTGACAAGTATGGGGTGGGACCCTGCTCCTCGCACTATCTCCCAACCCACTCTGTGTTGCAGGACCAGCATGCTCTATGATGCTCTGGGTCAAGGCACTAATGGACTGAAGTGTATTGACCTCAACACTCTCCTTCACAATGGAAGGGATAGAAACATGCTTGTGGGCTGGTCTACTGATTACTCGTCTCATTACCCACTATGGGTCAAGATGTGCCCCTGGTCTATCTTGTGCTGTGCTATGCCCTTAATCCTATAGTGTGTATAGGGTTATGAATAGTCGGCTTGTGGCTATCTTAACTCTTAATTAAGTCATATTATTATCAGTTTATTGTTATTTAGTTGTTTAGGTCAGCCTAAGGCTTATAAAGGCCCATCTAAGTCAGCCTAGGTGATATCCTAGGCATAAATAGGTATATATAGGAGGTAGTGAGTCTTATTTCATCATATTCAGTATTGTGTTCTCATTGAAGACTATTGGAGGTATCCCCCTCGAAGTGGTTTTGGAGGTTGCCCCCTCGAAGTGGTATATTATTATCAAGTGTTTGTAGCATATTTACTATTATATTAAGATATTGTGCAAGTTGTTTCATTACAAGTGGTATCAGAGCATGATCTTGGCACTGTGAAGACAAAAACTAGGTGATTTTTTTTTGATTTGGAGGTCGTTTTGGTAAATTTTTTTCTGATTTTAAAAGGGTTTTTGAAGAACATATTGACGCTACTACAGTCTAGAATTTAGCATATTTGGAGAAAAATTAAGTGAGTTATAGCAGAATTAGGGTTTCTATCCTTATTTTTTGAGAAGTGTATATCTCTCTTATTTTGTCGAATATCTAAAAGGTTTTTTGTGGGTATTTCAATATAATAGTGAAGCTACTACAGTCCAAATTTGAGAACAATTGGAGTAGAATAAAGGGAGTTATTTATAAATTAGGATTTCCACCAATTTCTCTGTCCAGGATGCACAATTTTGAATTTCTTCACAATTTTTTCAGGGATGTGAGATCTTGGCCCTGGTAAGTTACAGTAAAAATTTTAGATTGATTTGATTTGTTTTGTGTGATTTATTACAAAATTATTTTTTCCAATCATGATGGGTCCTTCAACAAGGGGCAAAAAGAATGTTACCACACCGGGAAAAACTCTAGGCAAGGAGGAGGTGGAAAATGAGGATGTTGATAAAAAAGAATATGAAATATACTTGAACTTATTCATAAAGAAAATAGCAAGCTGAAAGGTGAAATCTCATCCATTATGGGTGAACAAATGAAAGGGTTGGCGAAGTCATGTGATATTGAGAAAATTCTGGAGATACTTTCCAAACATAAGCAGTCACAACACCACGATGTGGAGGAAGAGGATTCTACAAAAGGGAAGGGTGTTTTTGGGTTTGAATCAAATCTCAAGATGGATCATTACACCACTCATTTTATGGCAAGGAATTTCACACCAAAGTTGGATATGTGAAAGTTTGATGGTCAAGATCCTACCAATTGGCTCTGTCAAATGGAGCAATTCTTTGATATCCACCATGTTCCATGTCAACAAAAGGTGGCCATGGCTTCCTTATACTTGGAACCTGATTAATTCATTTGGTACCGTTAGCTATGTGAAGAAAAGAAAGCAAAAGGATGCATTGTCACTTGGTCAGTTTTCCAAGAAGAACTCATTACTCATTATGGCAAAAATCTTATGGATAGCTACTTCAACCAAATTACCAAATTAAGGCAAACAGGTATGGTCAAGGATTACATTCATCAATTTCATACTTTGTCTTTAAGAGTGGAAAATGTGTCTACAGAAAATTTGTTGGAGCTATTCATTGGTGGCTTAAAGGATCACATTAAATATGAGGTACGCATGTTCCATCCAAATTCCATCTCAGATGCAATGATTATGGAAAGGCAAGTAGAGGAAAAATTTATGGTTAATAAAAGGCAAGGTTTTATAAACATAAGAGATAAAAGCACTCCTACACAGTCACTTCCACAACCTACTAGGCTAACACCACAACAAATTGAAGAGAAGAGAGCAAAATGATTATGTTTTAATTGTGATAGCAAATATAGTAGAGGACACAAATGCACTAAAAAGAAATTGTTCTATATTGAAGGGCCAAGCAAGGAAGAAGAAGAGGTACCAATAGTAGAGAGTGACAATGAGATAGAGGAGGAGTCAAGAGATACTCAACCAATCATTTCTTACAATGCACTTTCAGGTTTTAGTACCCCACAAACTCTCAAGGTAGTGGGTTTCTTAAAGAAAGAAAAAGTAACAGTGTTGATAGACTCAGGTAGCACTCATAACTTCATCAACAAAAAGTTGGCCACTCATCTAAATTGTTTTATATATCCAGCTCCAGAATTTCAGGTCTTGATTGCAGATGGCGGTACTGTTAGTTGTTCAAGAAAATGCCATAGCATTAAATTATCCATGGGAGATTATCATCTTAATTGTCCAATGTATGCTATCTCAATGGGTGCAGCAGATATTATTTTGGGAGTACAGTGGCTCACCACTTTGGGAACAATTGAATTGAACTTCCAAGAACTATTCATGCGCTTTCAATCAGAGGGAAGAACAATAGAATTACGAGGGATGCATGCAAAGTCACCACAGATAGTAAGTTCTTACCAAATGCAAAAGATGTTGAAGAAGGGGGTAGATGGGATGGTAGCCCAATTATTTTCATTAGAAGCATATCACTCAAAGGCTTCTACACCATTGGATCTACAAGCAATTATAGATAAGCACTCTACAGTTTTTGGGGAGATGCCAAAAGGATTGCCTCCTAGGAGAGATCATGATCATGCCATTCAACTAGTACCAAGGAGCCAACCACCCAACATCAAGCCCTACAGATATCCATATGCTCAAAAAAGTGAGATTGAGAAGATAGTTCAAGAGATGCTAGAAGTAGGCATTATCAGGCATAGTCAAAGTGCTTACTCATCTCCTGTGGTAATGGTGAGTAAGAAGGATGAAACTTGGAGGATGTGTCTAGATTACATGGAGCTTGACAAGTTCACCATAAAAGATAAGTTTCCTATTCCAGTAATTGATGATTTGTTAGATGAGCTTAATGGTGCTATTTATTTTACAAAACTTGATCTCCATTCTGGTTATCATCAAATTAGAATTAGAGATGAGGATGTACATAAGACAACTTTTAGAACCCGTGAGGGCCACTATGAATTTTTGGTAATGCCTTTTGGTCTCACTAATGCACCGTCGACATTTCAAAGTTTGATGAACTCTATTTTCAGGCCATTTTTGAGGAAATTTGTTTTGGTATTTTTTGATGACATCTTAATATATAGTAAAACATGGGAGGAACACTTGCAACATGTAAATCAAGTGTTGGACATTTTGAAGCAGAATCAGTTTTATGCTAAACCATCCAAGTGTATCTTTGGTGTCAAAGAAGTGGAGTACCTTGGTCACATTGTGTCACATGAGGGAGTCAAGGTGGACCCTCATAAGATCCAAGCAATTGTAGAGTGGAAAATTCCTAAGACCCTTAAGAACTTACAAGGTTTTTTAGGGCTTACAAGGTATTATCGTCGATTTGTAAAGAATTATGGTAGCATAACATCTCCTCTCACATCCTTGTTAAAGGAGGATGCTTTCCAATGGAATGAAGTGGCGACAAGGGCATTTGAGAAACTAAAGGAAGCCATGTGCACAACTCCAGTCCTAGCTACCCCAGATTTTTCTAAAACATTTGTTGTTGAATGTGATGCTTCAGGACATGGAATAGGAGTAGTACTTATGCAAGAAGGAAAACCCATAGCATTTGAAAGTCACCAACTCAAAGGTAAGAATTTGTTGAAGCTAGTTTATGAGAAGGAAATGTTGGCTATCTTTCATGCAGTAAAACAATGGAGACCTTATCTAATGGGACGACACTTTAAGGTCAAGACAGATCATGATAGTCTCAAATATTTCTTGGAACAGAGGTTATCATCTGAAGAACAACAAAAATGGGTCACAAAGATGTTGGGATATGACTTTGAGATCATATATAAGAAAGGCAAGGAGAATGTTGTGGCTGATGCTCTATCAAGGCGTGATGAACCCACAAAGTCATTTTTATTTGCCATTTCCATGTTACAAGCAGATTGGGCAAATGATGCAAGAGAAGAGTGGGAGAAGGACATAGATACTCTAAGGCTCATTGAGAAACTCCAACAGGAATCAAGTGTGTCTGACAAATTTTCATGGAAAGGAAATATTTTATGGTACAAGGAGAGGTTATACCTTTGCAAGAATTCAACTCTTGAGCTTAAGGTGTTGGAAGAACTACATGCTTCTCCAATAGGTGGGCACTCAGGATTCCTCAAAACTTATCATAGAATCAAGCAAGATTTCTTTTGGGAAGGGCTGAAAGGGGATGTTCAAAAATTTGTAGCTGAATGCATGGTATGTCAACAACATAAAGGGGATACAGTTAAGACTTCAAGTCTTCTACAACCCTTATGTATCCCAAGTCAAAGGTGGGAGGAGGTATCTATGGATTTCATCACAGGTTTGCCTAGATCTGAAGGAAAAAATGTCATCATGGTTGTTGTCGATTGTCTCACCAAATATGGTCACTTTTGTGCTTTGGCACAACTATTGGTAGCAAGCACTGTAGCAATAGCTTTTATGAATACTATTCAGAAACTGCATGGGACTCTGAAAGTTATAGTCAATGATCATGACCCTATATTTACAAGTAATTTTTGGACTGACTTGTTTTCATGCTTGGGCACTTAGCTTGCTCGTAGTTCATCATATCACCCCCAGTCAGATGGACAGACAGAAGTGGTCAACAAATGCTTGGAAGGCTATCTCTGTTGTTTTGCTTCAGATAAACAAGAGAGATGGGTGCAATGGCTATCACTAGCAGAATGGTGGTACAACACTTCTTTCCATACTTCTTCCAAGATGTCTCCATTTTTAGCACTATATGGTTACCACCCACCATCAATCATCTCTTCATTGTGGGCAAAACCAAAGGTTCACACAGTCGTAGAACACATCCATCATCAGCAAGAGGTATCGGCTAGTCTTTGAGAGAACTTGGCAATGGCACAAAACAGAATGAAGCAACAAGCTGATCAACACCGTAGTGAAAGAACTTTTGAAGTGGGAGATTGGGTCTTTGTACGACTACAACCATACAAGCAAATGTCTCTAAAACAACAACATAAAGCTAACAAGTTGGCACCCAAGTACTATGGTCCTTATAATGTGTTGCAGAAGATTGGCAATGTAGCATATAAATTGGAGCTTCCCATATCAACAAAAATTCATCCAATTTTTTATGTTTCCTGCTTGAAGAAGGTTATTGGGAATAAAGTGGTAGCACAGACTAAGTTACCTGAGCTTGATGAGGAGGGAAGAATAGTTGTGGATCCTAAGAGAATTATTCAAACACGCACCAAGAAGCTGAGGAGAAGGGAAATCATAGAATATCTAATTAAATGGAAGAACTCTCGAGTTGAGGAAGCTACATGGGAGAATGAGGAATTCATGCAAAAGCATCCACATTTGGTCAGCATTGAGGATAATGCTTCTTTGAAGACGGGGGGCATGCTACACCCTTAATCCTATAATGTGTACAGGGTTATGAATAGTCGGCTTGTGGCTATCTTAACTCTTAATTAAGTCATATTATTATTAGTCTATTGTTATTTAGTTGTTTAGGTCAGCCTAAGGCTTATATAGGCCCATCTAAGTCGGCCTAGGTGATATCCTAGGCATAAATAGGAATATATAGGAGGTAGTGAGTCTTATTTCATCATATTCAATATTGTGTTCTCATTGAAGACTATTGGAGGTATCCCCCTCGAAGTGGTTTTGGAGGTTGCCCCCTGGAAGTGGCATATTATTATCAAGTGTTTGCAACATATTTACTATTATATTCAGATATTGTGCAAGTTGTTTCATTACATGCTGACCCCCCACCTCTAACCTGGAAGTCCCGCATATCAAAATAGTTTGGCACTTTATTGAGGACAAACTCATAGTAGAGTTTCCTCAAAAAGTATTGCGGGACCTCATTATTATTGCATGGAGGATGGTCAAAAACCATCCACCACCTCTGCCCAAAATTGTCCCTTGTCGCTTGGTTGTTGCACCAATGGCTAGGGAACCTCTTGCATGTAATGGGTGGAGGTTGATTTGTTTGTGGGTTTGTGAAAATGGAACACAAGTCTAATTTTGTGATTTGTAATTTTTTCACATCTTGGTATGATAGCTTGTCTGCATAATAATCTCTAAACTCTCTCCTCTTATCCATCCAACTAGTTATTTGATTGCTAATTGAATCTACATTTGATAACATAGATTCAAGAGATTCAACAAGCGTGGACCTATGCAAGGTTGAAGTGGAAGGATCTTTCAACCTTACAATTATATCTTCAATTTCTTTTTTGTTGTTTTCAATTTGCCCCATTATATTTTCTTGTGTTCCAGGGGCATGCCGAGGAATGAATGGAGGAGGTTGTTGTTCTGCAGGTATTTCCTCCTCAGGATTTTGTGGATTTTGAGGAGGAGGAGGAGGTGCATTATCATTTCTTGACAATTAATGAAATATACATCAAAAATCAACTAAAACCTACCTATTTAGAAACAAATTCAAACAAAAAAACAAATATAACTCACTCCTTTGGCGTGCTCGACGACGTGGCGGCATTTTGGTGATGAATCGATAAGGCTTTTATGTTGTATGGAGTTTTGCAAAACACGAGCACACTTTCTAGGGTTTGCAGGCCGCGGGCATAGAGGAGAAGAAAGAAATAAATGAAATGACATTAGAAACTTTTTTTTTATTTATAGCAAGTCATAATGCGAGCGCGTTATAATGCACTCACATTATGGCTTGGTTTTGACAAGCCTCAGGCTTGTCATTACCAAGCCATAATGCGAGCGCGTTTGGTGCAGGAGCACCTACCTGACAGCTGGCCTCCATGAGGCAGTTAGTTAGTTTAAGTCTTGTTAATGTTTCCAAGAAGGTCTTATAAGACCAATGCATGTAATAAGGTCATGTTGACCATACTTTACTATTTTTAGCTAGGTTGTTAGGACAGCTGTTATGCTATATGTCCGGTTGGATCTCCCAGCCGCCTGGAGAGATTTCCCAGCCGCTTGGAGTTGGGTCAGTAGTACTCGCAAGAGATCCTATTTATGCATGAGGATCGGTTGGTTTTAGACATAGATGTTGAGAAGCTAGGTTGGAGAGAGTGAGACAGAGGGAGAGACTGAATATTGTATTTGCATCTTTTGAAATTAATAAAGAGATCCTGTTGTGTCAATTCTCTGTTTGGATTCCATTGTGTGATCGATTTGCTGTTTTGGTGGTTTCATGGATTCGCTGATCCATTCCACCGGTTGATTCGTTGAATTGGTGGAATGGCTATGTACAGTAGTTTAGGGTTTAGTCTGCATTTTGTGTTCGTTTGCATGCAGGTGTGCAGGATCATCGTCGAAAGGTGTTGAAGACCCTAGCATGGGTATGTGCTAGGTCGTGCTGGTTGTTAGAGTCTAGAAAGTTGTCTAGGAAGCGGATCGGGTCACCTCAGGAGGTTCAGCGGATCGAAATTCGCTAAGGTTGGAAAATCCATCGCAATGGCATCATCAGGATATTTCTGCGTATATCCTGCAGGTACTTCGGGCGTCATCCGAGTAGATGGAGGTGAGCATGATGCAATCGTTTGCATAAGGTGAATGTACATTGGGGTGATCATCATCAGGTGTTGCCAAGGAGGAGCGTATCGGCATAAGGTAGAAGATCGGGTTGATAAAACCATCGCAGGCCGATAATGTTAAGTTTGGTTGACAGCAGGATATTGAAGGAACTGCATGTGACGTCATCGTCATCAGGATAATCATCATCAGGATATCGGGGCAGCAGGATATTGAAGGCTGCATGTGACGTCATTGTCATCAGGATAATCGTCATCAGGATATCGGGGTGACGTAAGCATCGAAGGAAGGGTGCATGAGGTTGTCGTCATCAGGATATATGGGAGGAACCGGATGTTCTATATCTTGCTGATGAACATGATGTTGAACATCATGATGATGAAGAAAGAGGTTGGCGGTAAGATGAACAGTGATCGTCAGGAGGATGATTGCGCTTGCCGAATATGATGATGCTGCTGACAGACGAAGAGTCGAAGGTTTGTCTGCAGGAGGATATCGGTCGGCAGAGAAAATATGATGATGCTGACAGTGTTAAGGAAAATATGATGATGATGATGGGTTTTAGACATACATGCTGTATGTCAAGATTTTAGTGTGGATGCCTCTGCATCATAGTGGTATCAGAGCTCAGCAAAAGGTCTGGGCTGTTGTGTGTTGATTCTGTCACCGAAAGGGCAGAGGTAGAGTTGGTTCTGTCACCGAAAGGGCAGAGGTAGAGTTGGTTCTGTCACTGAAAGGATAGAGGTAGAGGAGTGAGAGGTTGACAAAATGCCTCCGAAAGGTAGTGGTACTGCAAGGGAATTGCAGGAGATGAAGGAAAAACATGCCAGAGAGATGAGGAAGATGAAGGAGCTTGTTGAAGCACTTCAAGCCAGGCTTGTAGCCCTGGAAAAGAACAAAAAGAGGGAAGTGGAAGACAGTGAGTCTGAAGAAGATGAAGATGCTGTTGAAGAGTATGAAGAGGTAGTTGAAGATCTGGATGCTGAAGACCAGAGATTTGCAAAACTGTTAAAGGCAGTGCAGAGTGATAAACCTAAGGTAAAGGTTGATGTTTCCAAGTATAATGGAAGTTTGAATGAAGATGAGTTATTGGATTGGATTGCTGCACTTGATAATCACTTTGAATGTGAAGATGTTGCTGAGGATCAGAAGGTAAAGATTGCAAAGACCAAGTTAGGAGGCCATGCTTTGGTATGGTGGGATTATGTACAATCCGAGAGAAGGAAACAAGGAAAGTCAAAGATCACTTCATGGGATAAGATGGTAGCAAGGATCAAAGGTAAATTCTTGCCAAGGGATTATGAAATTCAGATGTTTAAGAAGCTGCAATTTTTAAGGCAAAAGGAAATGGATGTGAAGGCATATACTGAGGAGTTTTATAAGTTGAGTATGAGATCTGGTCATCATGAGAATGAGGTAGAAAAGGTGGCTAGGTACTTGGCTGGTTTGAGATTGAACATACAGGATGAGTTAGTTTTAGCTAACCCTAAGAGTGTGGAGGATTGTTATCAAATGGCAATTAGGATTGAAGAAAAGATGAATAGAGGACAAGATAAGTCCATGAGAGGAAGAGGCAGCAATATGAGGGGAAGAGGATTAGCCCCTACAACAAAGCAAACCAATGAGGGTCAAGAAGACACTGGTAAAAGACAGGGACAGTCTGATTTTAGAGGTGGATGGAAAGGTAATAGAGGTAGATTTGGAGGTGGTAGAGGTTCTACTACATTTTCAGGAAAGTGTTACACCTGTGGTGAGTTTGGTCATCCATTTTTCAAATGTCCAGAAAGCAAAGGTTCATCATCCAGAAATGATAGAACGAATGACAAGAGATTACAACTTATGCAAGAAGAGAAAGTAGAGCAAAGTGTGTAGAGTTCAAACACTTATCAAGGAGATAGAGTTCCTGACGGTTATGGATATCCTGAGGAGGGAGAAGCATTGATGCTAAGGAGAATTAGTTTGCAGACATCAAAGGATATGATGCAAAGAAGAGCTCTTTTCAAGACCACATGCAAGAGCAAAGGTAAAGTATGTAAGGTTGTCACTGATACTGGTTCAACAGACAACATGGTATCTCAGGAAATGGTGGATAAACTGCATTTGGAAAGGATTCCACATCAACACCCTTACAAGGCATCTTGGGTGAGTGATAGTCAATCACTTTGGGTATATGAACAGGCATATGTTGATTTTCAGATTGGAGCATATCATGCTAAAGTTTTGTGTGACATTTTGCCCATGGAATGTTGTCACCTACTGTTGGGTAGACCATGGCAATTTGATAGGAGGGTACTGTATGATGGGTATGCTAATACCTATACCATCAAGAAAGATGGGAAAACTATTATGTTGATGCCATTGCAGGAAAATACTGTAGCACAGGGGGCAGCCAAAATCATTTTAGTGGGAAAGAAGGAATTTGTGCAGATGCCTATAGCAGCAGGCATAAAGGCAGTTGAGGACACTGCAGGGAAAGAAGTTGTTAAGGACAACAGGTTGAAGAAAGTTTCAGTTTTGACTGACAGAGGTCAGCAGCAGGTTCAGAAACAGGTTTGCAAACAGCAACCAGTTGAGAGGAATGACAAGGATGTTGTCATAGTTGGGACTATTGTTTGTCCTATAAAAGTTGAAAGAAAGATAGGATTGAACATTACAGAAGTTCAAGAGGCAGTTCAGACAGAGGTTCTGGTCAGACAACCTGACAAACACAAGGTATGTGAGAGAAGGCCCTACATTGACAGGCATGAGGATTTACTTGCATGACAGCAAGTTACAGTTCAGAAGTCTTGGAGCAGCCAAGAGCCAGCAGAGGACAAAGCTGGAACAGGTCAGAACACTGACATGACAAAGTGTAAAGGTGGAGGACTTCCACAACCTAACTCATGGGACATGAGTTCTTTTCTGTTGGGGAGTATGGTGCAGGAGCACCTACCTGACAGCTGGCCTCCATGAGGCAGTTAGTTAGTTTAAGTCTTGTTAATGTTTCCAAGAAGGTCTTATAAGACCAATGCATGTAATAAGGTCATGTTGACCATACTTTACTATT
This sequence comes from Cunninghamia lanceolata, assembly GCA_027924645.1. Classification (NCBI taxonomy): domain Eukaryota; kingdom Viridiplantae; phylum Streptophyta; class Pinopsida; order Cupressales; family Cupressaceae; genus Cunninghamia; species Cunninghamia lanceolata. The sequence goes on from BSBN01000801.1 coordinate 7,545,124, forward strand.
TTTAGCTAGGTTGTTAGGACAGCTGTTATGCTGTATGTCCGGTTGGATCTCCCAGCCGCCTGGAGAGATTTCCCAGCCGCTTGGAGTCGGGTCAGTAGTACTCGCAAGAGATCCTATTTATGCATGAGGATCGGTTGGTTTTAGACATAGATGTTGAGAAGCTAGGTTGGAGAGAGTGAGACAGAGGGAGAGACTGAATATTGTATTTGCATCTTTTGAATTTAATAAAGAGATCCTGTTGTGTCAATTCTCTGTTTGGATTCCATTGTGTGATCGATTTGCTGTTTTGGTGGTTTCATGGATTCGCTGATCCATTCCACCGGTTGATTCGTCGAATCCTGGGAATGGCTATGTACAGTAGTTTAGGGTTTAGTCTGCATTTTGTGTTCGTTTGCATGCAGGTGTGCAGGATCATCATCGAAAGGTGTTGAAGACCCTAGCATGGGTATGTGCTAGGTCGTGCTGGTTGTTAGAGTCTGGAAAGTTGTCCAGGAAGCGGATCGGGTCACCTCAGGAGGTTCGGCGGATCGAAATTCGCTAAGGTTGGAAAATCCATCGCAACGGCATCATCAAGATATTTCTGCGTATATCCTGCAGGTACTTCGGGCGTCATCCGAGTAGATGGAGGTGAGCATGATGCAATCGTTTGCATAAGGTGAATGTGCATTGGGGTGATCATCATCAGGTGTTGCCGAGGAGGAGCGTATCGGCATAAGGTAGAAGATCGGGTTGATAAAACCATCGCGGGCCGATAATGTTAAGTTTGGCCGACAGCAGGATATTGAAGGAACTGCATGTGACGTCATCGTCATCAGGATAATCGTCATCAGGATATCGGGGCGGCAGGATATTGAAGGCTGCATGTGACGTCATCGTCATCAGGATAATCGTCATCAGGATATCGGGGTGACGTAAGCATCGAAGGAAGGGTGCATGAGGTTGTCGTCATCAGGATATATGGGAGGAACCGGATGTTCTATATCCTGCTGATGAACATGATGTTAAACATCATGATGATGAAGAAAGAGGTTGGTGGTAAGATGAACAGTGATCGTCAGGAGGATGATTGCGCTTGCCGAATATGATGATGCTGCTGACAGACGAAGAGTCAAAGGTTTGTCTGCAGGAGGATATCGGTCGGTAGAGAAAATATGATGATGCTGACAGTGTTAAGGAAAATATGATGATGATGATGGGTTTTAGACATACATGCTGTATGTCAAGGTTTTAGTGTGGATGCCTTTGCATCAGCATTATAACGCACTCGCGTTATGACTTAATTTTTTTTGAAATTAATTTGGCCACTTTTTGGCCCCCCATCTTCTTGCACTTACCCACTATCTCATACAATCTGTTATGTATTCTATTCATACTGATATAGTGTATGGATGAGATGATGTCATGAGCTCTAACAGGACCCTTCCCACATTTTTTGTACTTTCATGATAGTTTCAGAGCTCGACAACAAATGGAGTAGCTGTAACATGATCAGCTGACTCCGAATTTAGGCAATGATTGGTACCCTCTCCTTCATATGCTTTGTCAGTTCCTGATTTCCCTTTTACAGTTGCATAACATATTGTATTAGATATTCAGATCCAGCTATTCCCTTGGCTTATGTGGGAACAATCATTGCTCTCTTTTGTTTTTTATTCACTACAACATGATCCACTTATGTATGTCTCATCTGATGATATCAATGTAATACTAAACACATTATGAGACATCTTTCAAACAATGATAAGCACTTGAAACATCAATGAATGTCAACTAATTTGTACTTTCTTTTGCATAACCATAGCTAATAAAATTGAATCAATCTGTACGATAACTTACACAACGGGAGTCACCATAAATGCTATGAATTTTCACCTTATGACAATGAACTGTAATGCATTAGCTGTACCAATTTTGAGTTGTGGTAGAAAATGGTAACACTCATGCCACAAAAATGCCTTCAAGATGAATCAGGATAGACCTTATTACTTCTGCTCTTTCTCCTTTAGTCACACATCATAATGCATATCATATTCATATTCTACACTTCACACACACATATTCTCATCTTCACAATCATTCTTCATCTAGATCAACTAGGTTTACAATATATACATGATATTATATTGATTACATTACAAGTCAGCCAATACAACAAGAAAATTACAATTTACAAGTCAGCCAGAGATCAAACAACATGAAACATGTAGAGGAAAAGCCCTAACATAAGCTACATGCAACACTAGGAAGAGAAACACACCTTGTGGACCTTAACACATGCTTAACTTGGTCCTAAACATTCTTCACAGCATCATCCTTGAAGGAACAACATTCACAGGCTTCACACATTTGAATTAGGTCACCCTTAAGAAAAAAAACATGAAGCTTGTAGCACATCAGTCTTCACAATCTTGGCGGTACTCAGAAATGATTAAAGATTACTTGCTCTTCTTCAAGATGAGTCGGAAAGACCTACACAACATCTCCAAACACTCCTTGAAATCCACACAACAACAACTTTGTGGTGCACATCACCAACATACCTCAGTTATCTTCAACAAAAATAACTCTTCACACATTGACTTGAAAACCTTGTGCGGTACATGAAACACAAAAGATCTGCATGTGCTTCAATCTTGAGAGACATAGAGACATGGAGAATGCCCACATAAACTCATATAACTGATTTGTACATTCTCCAACTAGTGCAAGTACACAAACATGTCTTCTAAGAACAATTAGGCATCTAGAACCATCTATAGTACATTGTCATTTGAAAATTGAACTTGTGGACCTCTAAATCACCTAATACTGCAAATTAGCATGCATTGAACAACTCTAATCATGTTCACAAAATTGCATGAGCAAAACTTCACTTGTAGAGGAATGTGGAGCATTCTAATCAGCCTTCATCATCACATTATACTGCCAGAGCACAGATCGGAACTCTGTCACTTGTAACTTCCAATGCGGAGGAGAAAATGATCTAAAACTTTAGATTTAGCATCTTTACAACATACTAAACTTAACTTATGAATGAGATGACCATATCTTCAAATGTGGAGGAATGCAGAGCATTTTACCAGGCAATTTTCTAGGCAACTTCAAGCAACAAAAACCTTCACCAACATCTGGAGGCCAAAGTCTTCTTATATCAACACATACTTCCTTAGGATCATCAGGAAATAGCATACAACAAGCTATAGGTCATCAACAACATTTTTTCAACCTCAGCATAGCTTCTAATTCCTATCTTAATATATCATCATTAATCTTAATGCATCTAATTCCCATCTTAATATATCATCATGAAATCATTTTTGCTGACCACAAACATGCTCAATACAACTTTACTTGACATTAATCAAGGCATGACATCCAACCATGAAGATTAGAAACCAACCATGAACATCAGTAACCACTGTTAGCACACCATACACATAGTATATCATCATCATAAGCATCCAAGCATAGTGTCCAAATTGACTGTCCCAAACTAAGTGTTGACATCAACCACACAATGACATCAGTGACAACCATACTGAGTATTGACATCAATGACAACCACACAACCATGTGTGCAACAGAATATCTTGAAGCATGGATGAGGAACTACTAGTCAGAATCAAATCATCTACATACTAAACTAGGATTAAAAGGTCATCGCCATGTCTTTGAATATAGATAGTGTGATCAGAGTGGCAACGTGTGAAACCAGATGCAATCAAGAAGCTATCAATCTTCTCATACGAAGCCCTAGGGGATTGTTTGAGACCATATAAAGAATGTAAAATCCTGCATACAAATGAAGAGTCCTACACAAATCCTAGAGGCTGCTCCATGTAGATCTCCTCATGTAGATCACTATGCAAGAATACACTCTTCACATCCATCTGAAATACCTGCCAAACTCTAAGATGCAGAAATAGAAAGGATAAGGAGAACATAATCCATCTTGGCTATAGGGACAAAGGTTTTTGAGTAATCAATACCCTCAACCTGTGAAAACCCTTAGCAACAAGATGTGTCTTGTATCTTTCAATATAACCACACCCACTTGTACCAAACCATCTTTCTTCCCTTAGGAAGAGGTACTAAATCCCATGTATTATTCTTCATCAAAGAAGAATACTCCTTTGCCATAGATGAATCCCACTCTTGAAAACCTAAATCCTTTGAAAAACTCTATGGATCCAGAGATATAGCATGATTCAGTAGACTAGAGCTAGAAGTCTATGAGCAAGTTCGACAAGAAGTCATAGGATCACCAGCTAAAGATCCAATCTCCTGAATAGTACTGCATACCCATTTAGGAAAAAAATGAGTGGGTGGAGGTTGAATTGGTGGTGGAGGTAGTGGATATGGTGTATTAGGACCAACATCTATAGTATCCTCAAGTGTTAAGGTATCCTCATGAGATGAAGAGGGAAGAGTAGGTAGTGAGGAAGAAGAAGTGGATGGAGGATCCATATGTGGGAAAGACTCATCAAACTAGACACCTCTTTAAAAGAAGACATCTTGTGTAATAGGATCAAACAACCTATAGGTTTTCATATCCTCACAATAGCCAAAAAAGATGAACGATTGACTCTTCTTCTCCATAGCCTTATGCTAACCATTTGGTAGGAATGCCCAAGCTTCACTACCAAATACCGAAAAGAAGGAAACATTAGGCTTGATATTTGACCAAGCCTCCTTTGGAGTGATATTCTAAGTTGCCTTGTGGGGAGTGTGGTTCTAAATAAGGTTGGCACAATTGATTGCTTTAGCCCAAAAAGATGGGGCCATAGACTAAGACTGAAGCATACAATTTACCATTTCCTTGAGTGTTTTGTTCTTTCATTCGGCATCACCATTCTACTGAGGAGTGTAGGGAACTAAATATTGATGAAAAATACCATGCTCAATGCAATAGTCTTGAAAGGCCTTATTCACATACTCCCCCATTATCTGTGCATATCTACTGAATAGAAGAACCTAATTGCTTCTCCACGAACACCCTGAAAGTCTTGAAAGTGTTAAATACATCACTTTTGTACTTAAGAAAGTACACCCATGTGCAGTGAGAGAAGTCATCAATGAAAGTAAGTACATACTTGGCTTCAAAAAATGAAGGATTTGGGAATGACATGAGGTCACTATGAATCAAATCAAGTAAGGAAGTAGCACGATGGGCTTTACCCTTAGGAAAGGGTTCCTGATGATGTTTTCCAAGCACACAACCTTGATAAACACCCTCTGTACATGAAACCTTAGGGAGACCAAGTACCATATCTTGTGTACTCAACTATTGAAGATACCTGTAATCGAGGTGTCTAAACCTCTCATGCTAAAGTTGACTCAAAGAGTTTGCATGGGCAATGTGTGATAAACCATTGGATGTCTCAAAACTATGAAACCTATACAATCTGGACCCATGTTCTGCTCTACCTAAAGTAATGATCTTCTCTGGATGCTGTAGGTCATGAACAACAACATCATGTGGATAAAACTCAAAAGTCTTCCCATCCCTAGTATGACATATCTTATAGATGGAGAGAAGATTGGCAGAAAGTTCAAGAACAAAGAGGACATCCTCAATGCAACCATCTGCCAACTGAACTGAACTTGACCCCATAACTAGAAGCTGTGAAGAGTTTCACACTAAAATATGAGAAGTGGTGCTAGCAGAAAAAGACTCAAGAAGATCAAATGAATAATTCATGTGATGTGAGGCTCCTAATTCAACTATCTAATTTGATGTGGATGAATTCAAACCTATAGTAGTAAGGGCAAGGGCTTTGCTAGGTTTGGGAGTATCAATGTTGTGTTTCTTCATGGCTTCTTCCAAAGCCTTAATCCTTCAATGAAAAATCTTGACATCGTGATTCTACATCCCACAAAATTACATGGCCCTCTGCTTTTCTTCTTGATTTTTTTTTACTTGACTTAGAAGATGTTGTGTTTGAAGTATTAGGTTTGGTCCTCTACTTAGATTATTTCTCATTGCTTGAAGATGATTCTACCTTTGACTATTTTGAATGCTTATTACCTTTACCCTTAGATGCATGAACTACTAATGCTTGAATTTTTGAAGGAGTGTTAGAATCCATTGAGATTAACTTAGATTGTTCTCTCGTGAGTTGATCAAAAAATTGTTCAAAAGTAGGCATAGTAAATGCTAAGCCAAGTGCATCGATTATAGAGTAAAAGGTAGAAACGAAGATCTGATAGGGGCCTTTTAACTTTGACAAAACCAAGAAGACACATTCCTTATCCATTTTTGTTTTACCACAACCTTGAAGTTGAGAAAGCAAAGACTTGAACTTGACTAAGTAATCTTCAATTGAAGAGAAGACATCAGGTGACGAAGTTGTTAATTCAACATCCAGTTGAAGTATTTTGAACACATCAATTTTACCAAATAAATCACTAAATTTGTCCCACATTTTCTTAGGAGTTGTACAATTTCTTAGATGAAATTGCAAGTTATTAGATACATGGAGGTCAATGATTTCCATTGTCTCATCTAACTTATTGCGATAGACAAGTTGTTCATACTTCTTAATGAATTGTAGATGTTGATTATTTAGCATTTTCCATAACCCTTTAGATTGAAGAAAATGTTGCACTTTAGTTTTCCATGTGTGAAAATTATGTGGTGTTAATAGATCAATTTTAGGGTCCATGCTTGAGAAACACAAAGACGAACGTAAATTGTGCCTTAAACCCCCCCCCCCCCCCCCAAGTTTGATTAAAACTGTAAAAGAAGCCTCCTAGAAAATTGACACTTTATAACAGTAGTGTGTTAAGCAAGTCTAAGTGGAATGAAAAATGGCACTTTATAACACTAGTATGAAATCATTTCCAATAGATTAGTCATGAAAAATTATGCACTTTCTAAAAAATTGACACTCGATTTTGAGTTGCCAATCAAAAGATACAATAGTTTTAGTGGGAACGAAGCTTACTTTACAAAGGAAGGAAAAAAGTGTGAGAAAATGGGACAATTCCCAAATCTTCTCGGCACAATTTTGTCAGTGATGGAACCAGCCTCTTGTCGACTATAAATATGCCCAATTTTGCCTCCATGGGAAAAAGTTATGGCAAAATGAAAAAATGCTCCTCCCTGTGTAAGTTGTGAGCTCTTGGTGATCTCCGTCAGCATAAATTTGATATAATAAACAACATCTTCTGATAGCTAGCATAAACTTAATGGTCAAGTTATATCTTATTGTTAAGGATGCTAAAAAAGAAAACCTTAAATGTTACAACTCTAAAAAATGATAGTTAGCATTAAATGCCACTATGAGAACAAATAACTATAGGTTACAATGTTTATCAGATTAGAATGTGACAATAATGTAACATAAAATGCTACTATGTATAGCTATCAAATGTGATCTAACATTTAATGACATCATGAACTTCTAATTTGACCTCCAATACACACACACTTGACTATTAATGAATTTATGCTGACTTCAAATGGTGGGAGTGATGGTTGTTAACCTAATAAAATGAAAGCCATTGAGAAGGGGAGATGTGACCGTCAATGACATTTGCAAGTGGCGTGAATAAGGCCAAGTAGAAGGTCCATGTAGGATTAGAAGTCAATTGAAGAGCTCAATGCACAAACAAATAACCGTGTATGCAAGGGACTGCTGGAAAAGATAATGGTGGCGTCATTCAAATAATTCAATCTAGGAACAAAACAATGTTCAAAAATAAGTCTGCCAAAGAAATACCTTAACCAGAGAGCAGGCAATGAATGGTGTGTGAACCAGAAACTACCAAATCTTGAATGATGCAAACAATGAACAATGATCTTTGAAAACCTTGGCTTTGTTGTGTATGACGTGAGTTACGACCTCGACAGTGGCAAGAAATCTTGCAAATGGAAAGCAAATGCTATCAAACGGAAAGCTTGTGGAGATCCCTAGCAACAACCATTGGAATGACTATGAACTTGAGGCCAAAAAATGACAAAACCACAGCTGATCCAAAGAACTAGAAAGGTCGTGAGGCTAAAAGGGTGAAACCCTTGAACCAGAAGAAATAGATCAACAAAAAAAATGCCCAGAATGACAATGTTTCCCAAAATGATGAAAAACTACCCACAAATAAAGAAAAGATATCTAAATTGCAAGTAATCGCTGGCACCCACTCCAACATTAGCAGTGATAGGCTCGGCAATGGAAAACTTGAGGGTGGTGTTCTACAAAACAAACCCTAAGAGATAATGCTTTTTGAATACCGAACAACCATGGGAATGGACAATAGGGATGAACTGATAGGCATGGGCCTGAAGTCATTGAAGACAAGCAAACACATGCAGGTCGGCCCTTTCCTTCTTAAGTCAACCTTGTAGAAAATCAACGACCCTCCAAGCAATACAACAACGACATGGATCTCAAATGTGAAAAACTAACGACCTCAGTGAATATATGGCAAAATGGGACCAAACTAGAGATGAATGAACCACTTGCAAAAGAATGGAAACTGGAAACAATGAGAACCAACGACCAAGTAATTGGTAGCAGCCAAAGAGACCTATACAAATTTGACTGGTTGCAGAAGCAGGCTAAGAATGCCCAACCAGGTCATGAGCATGTGAAATATGAATAAACCTACACAAACAAACACCAAAATTGACCTAAAATATGATAAATTGCAAATATGCCCTCAAATGTGGATCCAAACCCATGAATGAAAAACTGCAAATCTTCAATTTGCAAAAAAAAAAAAAAGCATTTTTGCACGAAAGTTTTACGCAGATCTATAACACACCTATGCTAGGGCTGAATGTGTAGGATTGAATTGGGAAGGGAATTGCGATTCTAGGCTTTGATACCATATAGGAGCAACAATGAAATGAATCGAATAACCAAAACTTCCACAAGATGAATGTGCATAAAGTAAGAGGCTTAAAACTATCATAAAATGTATGAGAATGTACAATGAACTCCTTATATATGTAGGACAAGAAGGAAGTGAGAAGGTGAGAGTCAAACACTGACTAACCCTCCATAATTTGTGACACATGTAGAACACTTGGGACAAGTGTGAGAGCATGTGTCATATGTCTATGAGGTGAGACAACTAAACCACTAAGTGAACTTAAGCTAGTGTGAAACTAGATACAAGTAAACTAGATGACTAAAGACTCTTTTCACACTAACAATTATCATGGTGGTTATTTGAAAAATGAATATAGTCACCCATAATTGTGAAGATAACCATGGTGTTATCAAGTTTAAGACCCTACTAAATTACAGGTTGAAAGATACATTGTGTTTTTCAACCTACATTTTTGTATGCTACGAGTGTTGTTATTACTATTGTTAATTAAAAAAACAAATGTAGTCACCTGCAGTTGTGAAGACAATCATGGTGCAATTAGGTTTCAAACCCTTTTGAATTGCAGGTTTAAAACACATTGTGTTTTCAAACCTACATTTTTTATGCTATGAGTACTGTTATTATTGTTAATTGAGAAAATAAATGTAGTCACCCATAACTGTGAAGACAACCATCCAGTGTAATAAGATTTTAGACCCTTGTGAATTGTAGGTTGGAAAACACATTATTTTTTCAACCTACATTTTTGTATGCTATGAGTGTCATTATAACTAGCTATTTGAAAAACTAAATGTAGTCACCCATAGTTGTGGTGTAATTAGGTTTCAAATTCTTCTAAATTATAGGTTGAATGCTACGAGCATCGTTATCATTGTAGCTATTTGAAAAAATGAATGTAGTCACCCATAGTTGTTAAGGTAGTCATGGTGTAACTGGGTTTCAAACCCTTCTAAATTTTAAGTTGAATGCTACGAGTGTCTTTATCACTATTGTTATATGAAGAAACCAAATGTACTCACCCATAGTTGTTAAGACAATTGTGGTGTAATTAGGTTTCAAACCCTTCTAAATTATAGGTTGAAAAACATAAAGTAATTTTAAACCTACATTTTTGTATTCTACAAGTGTTGTTATCATTATAGTCATTTGAAAAATTGAATGTAGTCACCTACAATTGTGAATAAAGTTGTGGTTGTGGTGTAATAAGGTTTTAGACACTTGCAAATTTGCAAGTTGAAAAAAACAAAGAGTTTTTCAACCTATATTTTTGTATGCTATGATTACTATTATCACTGTAATTATTTGAAAAACTAAACATAGTAACCTATAGTTGTGAACAAAGCTATGGTGTAGTTAAAATTTAGAACCTTAGGAATACAAGGTCGAAAAACATAATGTATTTTTCAGACTACATTTTTCTATGCAATGATTTCTATTATCACTATCATTATTTGGAAAAACAAACGTAGTTATCTATAATTGTGAAGACAATTGTGGTATAATCGGGTTTCAGAACCCTGTGAAGTGCAGGTTCAAAAACACATTATGTTTTCCAACAAGATGTTTTGCATGCTACAATGGCCATTATGTACAGTGTCAAGATAGTTGTTGTATAATCAGGTTTCAAAACCTTGTGAATTAAACATGTGGAACACATGTCCTTTACAAAATTTGTAGTACTACATAGTTGTAGAGGATTAATATGGAAGGACAAGTTCTTCTATTTGAATCACAATAATACTACTCATAAAGCTATCCCATAAACATTCTTACATAAGTGTTTTATTCATTATTGGAGACTACAAACATTAATGTGATTTTAATTTGTAACCCAGTTTAATTTCTAGTATTTGTAAATCATTAGATTATGAATCATGGATGACATTAAGTATTTGTTGAGGACATGTTTCAATTTTTCTTATACAACATTTTTAGATTATGCACAAAACAAAAACTGCTCAAACATTTAGTAGAAGGGACACAATGTCTCAAGATTCATCTATGCCTTATCATAGTGATAGTGGGACAAGTAGAAATAATAATTTGGATTCAATGGATTTGAATTCCAAGATGTAGGAGGTTGTCAATCGATCACATTTGGATATTAGTGTTTTATCATTTATCCTTGTACACTTAATTTACTAATACTTTGGTTTTAGATGTGTTGCATCTTTCTTTCAAAATCATTTTATTCTTAGTGGTGATATAGACTTATTCCATATCTTCTATCTTGAGTTTAATTGTAATTTTAGAGTTTGTACAATGTTTTTATTTTTAAATTTATTTGAGAATGAAGCTATTTTATTCAATAAAATAAGGAACCTCCCTTCCAAATATATGTTAACAATAGCCTATCATATTGTTTAGTCATAAAATGTCCCCCAGGACTTTTACCTCCTAAGTTTAGCTCCTGGGTCCCTTGCTTTTCATTATGCATGTTCATTTTAACTTCCGATGCAAAATGACCTAAAACCCATGTCAAATGGGGCTTGAGGGACATCTGTGGGCTTAACCTTACCCTAAAATAGGACCTAGGGGCTTGGGCACTCATGCCCTAGTACTACCCTATTTTAGTCAGGTCCTAAATTTGAAGGTCAGTTATGTGATTGTTAAAAGGTTTCATTGCCGACATCTTAAGTTTGAATTATGAAATTTGTAGTGGGAATGCATATATAAGCATGTTTAGGGCTTCATTTGTAAACTAGAAGATGATTATGAACACTCAAACTTATGTAGATTTGGCTTCATCTTCTCATGTGTTGAAGGATTTTCATCTACATGCAAGCTACACCTCTGAGGTGATATCTATTTATGTTGAATCAATTATTTATCAAGCTATCAATTTTTTTTTGCCTCTATCCCATAGGGATACTCACTCTTTATCAAACAATGGTGTTGGAAGGCTTGAATACCATTCCAAGGCTTGACTGAGGCAAGCTCCTAAACACCATAACCCCCAACCCCTTCTTTGTGATTGTAGGTGACATGTATCATGTTCTATGGAAGTGGAGTTGCAAGAGGCTATGACAGAGAGTATAGAATCTAGATTAGAGAAGAAAAGCATTGCCTGGGCTTAGGCACCTGCCCCGAAGCCTTTTAGATCCTCAAAGCAGAAAATCCTTGAGATAACAATGATCAGTTGCAGATAAGTTCCAGAAGTCCCCAAAGAAGTTGTCACCTTGGACTTGGGTACCTTCCCCTTAGTCCTTGACATTTAAGGATCTAGAATCTCAAATTCTGGTATGTATCTACTCTGAATATTACATCTTTGTCTATGAGCATTTGTCAGGATTTGTCCGTTTATTTATGATTTTGCATAATTAGGGTTTTAAGCATAATCGGGCATTAAATTAATACATTAGTCAGAAAATTATAAATTTTCACATCATTACAAGTGACCATCAACCTGTAGGTGAATCCTCTTACAAAAGTTGTGATTCAACATGGTTGAAAGTCCTTGAATGTTTGTAGTGAAAGGAGGATCTAACCCAAAGCATCTATCAATCCCAGCTTCCCCCTTTTCCTACTAAACATTTTGGTGAACCCATGTTTTAATTGAATTTTGCACCTTTCTAAGTGTTTTAATTCAGATTTACATTCATTCATTTCATTTTCATCTTTTTGCATTTGAAAATCTACAAAAAAATTGAAAAATTTAAAAAATTTGAAAAAATTGGCATCTTAGGCTTACATTTTTGCATAGTTTGCATCAATTTCATTAAATTTCATTTAATCTCTAGTTTTTTCATCAGATCTGATATAAATTATAGTAGTAAATCATTCTACAATCATTTGCATTGCATTTTCATGCTTAATTTGTTAGATTTTGCTTGAAATTATGCATTTTTCATATAACCTAGTTTTTCCAAAAGCTAGGGTTTGTGGTTAAAATCTTGTTTCAGATTTTACTACTCCTTTAAAAAATCTTTTAGGAATGATTTCTGGTTTTAGTGTTTCATCATAGTTTATTTTTCCATTTACATTTCAAATTTTGCATTTACACATAGTTAATTTCAACAAAAACTAGCATATTCACTCATTTTTTCCTTAAAATTGCACTTGCATTGAGTATTGTAGGACTTGTGACATCATTTTAAGATCTGAGGTGAGTTATTTCATATAATAAATTTGATTATATTTCATTCATACATCATTTTGCATAGTTTCATGTCTTAATTTCACAATTAGGGTTTAAAATCATTGCATTTCCACTAATTTTGACTAATCCTTCATCCATATCTGTATTATAGGTGTGTTGTAAAGGATATTGCTGTATTATTGGGCTGATATTAAGGTTTTAATTTTCTCCCTCTCATCAATTTAGTTACAACACTTCATATTTTAGGCATTTACATTGAAATAAGGTGAAAAAAGTGAACATTTTAGGTGCATAAACAAGCATAATTTGTGTTGTTTCATTGCATTCAATCTAAATATATAGAATCATCAATTGGGCCTTGTTGTGTTGTACTCTTTTCCTCCTATCCATTGTGTTTGTTGTGGACTTTGTGTGTCCTTTTAGCCCTTTCCCTCAAACAAGTTCTTAGGAGTGAAATAGTCACACATCTAGAGTGTGTTAAGTATCTTATAACTTTGTATGTCTTGTCTTATGACATCTTATTGGACATTTATGTTACAAGAAATTTCATTATGGTATCTTCATTTCATTTCTCTTTGGTATCTTTACATTCATATATCAAAAACTTTAAGAATTTCTATAAATTTCTTAATATGAATCGTCATGTTCTCACTTATATACAAGCTATGTATCATAAGGATATATTTAAATGCTCTTCATTTGAAATCCTTGACTATGTATCTGATTTTGGTAACTTCACATCTCTCATGAATACATACCCTTAGGTAGTAGATCTAACAAAACACATTGCCAATGATGAGTGTGAAATTTCTCTTAATGGTTTGGAACTAATAGCTAAAATATATGAGGATGATGATGATATGATGATTCTATAAGTTATCCTACTTATCCTATAGTTGAATTTCCAAGAACCCTAGATGAGAAGACTATGGATATATCTATTAATGATACAACACTTAACCTTCCTAACTACACCTTACCTTCTTTCATTCCAATGCTCTCCCTGGCCAGGATGAAACATTAGTAGATGAGAAAAGGTCTCTCACATTAAATCCTTTAGGGATAGATGTTGAGTATAGTTGAAAGGAAAACAATGTTAATTTAGTCTTCACCAATAGACTTATTCCACCCACTAAGGGGTTACTTGATAAATGTAGCAATAGTCCTAAGATGGTTGTGCAGGGAGCACTTAATGCACCTTCTTGCTTTAAACTAGTGATTATAGTTCAAGGTGATTAAAAACCACCTCGATCCCTAGATTACATTCTAAACTATGCACAACAAATCACTCAAAGAAACCAAGGTGTTCAAAATTTGTTACAACAACCATATCACAATGTGATTGCTCACACATATAACACCCATAATAACAAGTAAAGTAAGAAAGTACCTCATGTACTTGTCTCTTTTCCATGTTCTCAACCTATGCTTCCTCCACTGCCTCGTCTTACTCCTAAAGGTGGTCAAGAATATGATCTTGTCGAGCAACTTAGCACTACTCCGGCTAAGATCTCTCTTTGGGATTTAATACAAACATCTCATACATACCATGGAATGCTCCAAGAAGATTTACAAAAGGTAATTGTACCACCTGTTGTTAAGTTGAATGATGTAGCAACTTTGTTAGATTGTATGCATGCGACAAAAATAGATATTCTATTTCAACCACATGAATTACTGTCAACTGAAGTTCAAAACCAATATGATCCTCTTATAATATTTGTCATGGTAAATAAAAATTTGATAAAGTGAGTTATGATTGACAATGGATCGACTCTTAATATTTGTGGTATTAATTTGTTACATAGGATTAAGGTTGATACCTCTTTGATTAAACTAAATATAATTAGCATTCATGACTTTGATAATCTTGGTAGACAATCCCTGGGTACTATAACTCTACTTATAAAGGTGGGACCTATGACATTATCTACCCTTTTTCACGTCATGCTTGGATCGATTTCATACAATATGATCCTTGGTAGACCATGGATCCATGCCATGGGGGCAGTCTTGTCTACCCTTCATCAATCAATAAAGTTTATTTATCAAGACAAGATCTACATCATGGAAGCCGATCCTGAACCAGATAGTTGTTTACATATTGAAATACAAAAACAAGTTAACAGTGTTAGGTGTCTAAACAACTTATAGGTTGATTCATCAAAACCTCTTGCCACAGATAATGTTGTGCAAGACTCTACACCATCAAATGCACTTTTTGGTGATGATTGGGGTTCATTAGATTTTACTCCTTCTAGATCGAGGGAATATAAACTTAATAACTCTGACATATCAAAAGTTGCATCGATCTCATCTAAACAATCTTTGGAAACACTTGAGAAACCTAAAGCCTCCTTGGTAGAAAATAAAGACAACACCCTTATACTACAAATTATGAGACCTATGAGGCTTCACCGTCTTCTAAGGAAATGACATCCCTCTATGGTCAAGGATTTAAAATCCTTTATAACAATTGCGACTATGTAGGTAATGGTTGTGGTGCAAATCAACAAGGAATCAGAGTACCTTTACAAGTTGTTGGAATTAATTACATAGCCATAATAGGATATCGCTCTTCGAAACCCACCAAAGCCTCTTGTTGTCCTAAACTTAATGTTGATGCAATATCAACAAGACCAAATCAACATGCGAGATATCCTGGGTTGATAGACAAGAATTGTCCGCTAAGAAACATCCCATTCATTAAGGTAAGTATTTCTCACTCATTTCACCACACTCATTGTAGCACCTCTTCTAGTTGCTCTCAAGGGTGGTCTCCTCCTAGATATATATGTTGTTAGCATTACGTTGTACCAGGTAAGTATTTCTAACCCTTCTCTCCGTGTTGTGTTCCCCCGTGATGTGTTATGTGTTGTTTAGGCCTCCTAGGATGACCCTTGATACTCTTATAAGGTAAATGATACTAGGAGGTAGCCTATATTTTGAAAATTCTTCTATTTGTATCATCATTCTTCTATATTGCTTCTCTTCCATTTTTATTATTGTGTGTTGTGTCTTGGAAGCATAACATTGTGGTTGATGACCTGGGGACATCCTCCTATGTGATTGTTCCTAAGATACTTATTCTCCTCTCTCATTTTATTGTTGACCTTCTTCTAGTGATTATATCTAGTCGGTGGATGATGAAAAACAAACATATACTGATATGGACCATGTCCCTTTAGCATGCAAAGCAAAAATGGACCTAGTCCATATATGAATATGGGGTTGATTTATATATCTGACACTTGGCTAGTTGAATCACTCCATGTGATATTCAATGTTGTCTTATCGTGCTAACAAATCATAACAATACATCTGCTCCATGCACTTTGATTGTTTTGGGTGTCTCGCCTTGTTACACTCGGTTCTGAGATGCTTGTAGTATAAGCCCCATGGCTATACTCAAACTTGAACCAATATGTACAGCCTTGGCTTCCTTATTTTCATGCATTGTAGTGATCTTTGTATAACGTGTGTTTGTGGGAATGTTCAATGATCATGAAGCACATGTCACCTTGGGGGAATGGGCTTTGTGAGAGCTCTTGTTTCCTTGTGTGTTTTCTCTCTACCTTAACTTGCTTGATATTAGTACATGATATCAACCACCTTAATGTGGGAGCATATAAAGGTAATCTGTTTGATGATTTTGGTACTAATGAAGCATGTTTGTAAGCCCTCTACGGAGGTGAGATGTTGTTTCTTTAGTGTGAGTGCACATCTTTATCTATATTGCAATAAAAAAGCCCTCTACAGAGGCAAGATATCATGCATATCCTTTTATTCAAAAGCCCTCTGCTTGAGGTGAGATGGTGTATCTCTTGAGCTAGTACACATCCTTTTATTTCAAAAGTCCTCCAAGTAGGTGGGGTTAGATCTGAGATTGTCCTCCCTTAAGCATGTCTTTGGCAGTTGTTGTGGCATAAGCCCAACCGTCAGTTGTGCCTATAGTGTGCTTGAGATGGTGCGGGCTTAGAAATTTCCTTTCATTGCCTTGTTTATCATGTTTTAGATGTATAGTATGTCTTTGGTATACTATACGACACTCATATTTTCCACATGTCTTCCATGCGTTTTCCCCCTTGTACGGTTAAACCCCACTTGGACATTGCATGGCATGTTTTCCCCTGTTGTGTGTGTAGCAACGGGCTCCACCTACACTCAAGGTTTTTTTAGTGTGTTTTCCCTTTGGGCTAGTGTGTTGCATTTTTACTTTCCATGTATCTGCATTCATTTACATATACAAAAAAAGAAAAAAGAAAATATCAAGTGTATTCTCTGTGACTGCTCTCGTGTATTCTCTATGCTTTGTGTGTCTTCAATGCTATCTTCTTCATGTTTTACATGCCTGTTACTGTCTTCACTGTGTTTGGCGTGTCTATGATGTGTTTTCTTTAATGTCTACTTAAGATTGGGGGCTAGAGATGGTTCCTCAATCTTCATGTATGCATTAGCTTCAAGTGCCTGGCATGTTTGCTATGTTTTGACCGTACTTTAATGCATGTATGGGTTGTGCATTCATACATACATTAAAGTGGGGGCTAAATGTTTAGTCGTAAAGTGTCCCCCTAGGAATTTTACCTCCTAAGTTTAGCTCCTGAGTCCCTTGCTTTTCATTATGCATGTTTAATTTAACTCTTGATGCAAAATGGCTTGAAAACCATGTTAAATGGGGCTTGAGGGACATCTATGGGCTTAACCTTGCCCTAAAATAGGACCTAGGGGCTTGGGCACTTACGCCCTAGTCTTGCCCTATTTTGGGTAGGTCCTAAATTTGAATGTCGATTACGTGACCGTTAAAAGGTTCCATTGCTGACATCTTAAGTTTGAATTATAAAATTTGTAGTGGGAATGCATATATAAGCATGTTTAGGGTTTCATTTGTACACTAGAAGATGATTATGAACTTTTGGAAAACTTATGATTGTAGAGCATTCAATGCATTCATTATTCAAGAGTAGAATATTGTTGTTGTGTTTCTTATGGAGATTTAGCTTCATCTTCTCATGTGTTGAAGGATTTTAATCTACATGCGAGCTACACCTCCGAGGTGATATCTATTTGTATTGAATCAATCATTTATCAAATTATCATTTTGTTTTTACCTCTATCCCATAGGGTTACACACTCTTTATCAAACAGTGTTGGAAGGCTTGAATTCCATTCCAGGGCTTGACTGAGGCAAGATCCTAAACACCACAAACCCCAACCCCCTTTTTTGTGATTGTAGGTGACAAGTGTCATGTTCTGTGGAAGTGGAGTTGCAGGAGGCTATGATAGAGACTATTGCCCTGAAGCCCTCTGAATCCTTGAAGTAGAAAATCCCTGAGATAGCAGTGATTAGTTGCAGATAAGTTCCAAAAGTCCCCAAAGAAGTTGCCACCTTGGACTTGGGTGCCTGCCCCTTAGCCCCTAAAATTTTAGAATCCATAATCTCAAAGTCTAGTATGTATCTACTCTGAATATTACATCTTTGTCTATGAGCATTTGTCGAGATTCATCTGTTTATTTACGATTTTGCATAATTAGAGTTTTAAGCATAATGGGGCATTAAATTAATACATTAATTAGAAAATTCTAAATTTCCACATCCTTACAAGTGACCATCAACCTGTAGGTGAATCCTCTTGCAAAAGTTGCGATTCAACTTGGTTGAAAGTCCTTGAATGTTTGTAATGAAAGGAGGATCTAATCTGAAGTATCTATCAATCCCATCTTCCCCCTTTTCCTACTAAACACATATTATTTTGTTATTGGTTTTGAGATACATATTTGTAAACTATTCTGATAGCATGCAATCCTCTATGGGAAATGTTGATAATTGGAAGTAAGGATCAAATTTTACTTTGTCGCGGAAGGCATATCTTGTAGCTTATGGCCTATTGCACTCCTTCCTATGAATATGGAAATTAAATTAACCAAATAGAGAAAGGGCTATGCCACCAACATAATTGCAAAGATCCTTATTGATGTAGAGGTAATGAGATAGTTGGAGGATAGAAAACTAGACAAGGTTCTCTTTCACTCAAAAGCCCAAAATCAAAGGTCTTTACACAAAAGTGGGAACAGAAGAAAGAAACTCATGGATCATCATGGAAAGGTTGGTTTGGGATATTAGGGGACCCATTACATACATTGTCCAAGGCAAACTAGACTCAGGATTGGTACCTTAACAAACCCCAAAAATGGCTTGTAGCCCTCCAAAATGACAATAGTCCTAATAACTTTTGCTACAAGTCTTCAAATGCAGATATTAGATAATCAGTAGATACCCATTATGGCCCCCTATCACATATCCCAAATTGGGTATGGCTTGTTTTGGATGGAATACCTCAACCAATAACCCCTCTCTATGACCTAGAGCCCCAATTAGGCCAAAATTACAAAGAGACTACTATAGAATGCAAGCCCATAACTCAACCAAGGGTTTGAATAGTTAGAATACATGCCAAAACAAAGGATTTTGTGGGTTTTAGACTTCTACTCTTTGCTATTCCCAAAAATGCAACTATGGTTCCTTTAATGTGCTTTTAAACATCACCTAACATATGGTTTTGTTAGGCTTCATCAAAGAGAACTTCTTCCCTTCAGATTCACTACCAAAAACTTGTCAAAGCATACTGATACAGATCTATTGTAACCCATTCCACTGATCCAAGGTGATTCAAGTCAGTGGAATGGCAAGAAAATACTTGTTCTCTATCAAAACCCTAGTCTAGGTTTTAATGGGACTATTTTTACAAGAAACCTTATACCTCCTCTATAATGTGACTTTAAGACATCAAACTACTTTTAAATGAAAGGTAACTCAATGTAGTATCTAATCAAAACATGAGAAAATGACAACAATTCCGTACCTTCCTACAGTACGGCCTGTAGCAACGTTTTCCTTAAGAAAGCAGAATTTTGTAAATGGGTAGTCATAGTAATTTGCTTGTAGAAAACTTCTTACACTTGTTCAAGTTCATCTCCCCCTATCAAGGATCAACCTCCAGGGCCCTTTAAGCCTGTACAACCCTTAGCAACTACTTGGACATAGTTTTTTGGTCGATGGGGGAAGTTTTACAACTGTCTTTCCTCCATCACTGCCATTAGTTATTTGTTATTGTGATTAGAAATTGTTACCTCTATTTTAAGGAGTGTATCCTATTCTTACAAGGATAACTAGCCTTTGACAAGGCATAGGACTCAATGACAACCTCCTACTTGCCTTGAAAGGCTTATAAATGAGGGGAAAACATAGGACTGCCCCTATAACTTCATGTCTATTTCCTATACAAGACAACAATAGATATTTGGACATAGTCCTTATTACATGAATGAGAGTGGTCTTTAAGACCTTATGAAATAAACAAACAAGTGAATCATCAAAACAAGACATAAGCCTTTTGATCTCCTTGGTGCTCCTATGCTATACTCCCCGGGTGGAAAGAGAACTCAAGTCTCTTGAGGAAGTAGATCAGCAATTATGATACCATGCTTCAAGATGTCTTCTTCAGTCATCCAAGTGGCATCTTCAATGGGTAAGCCACTCCATTTGACAAGGAACTGTTTGTATGTCTTCTTTCTTGTCTTCTTCAAGACCTTGGTGTCAAGAATACATTCCAAATTCAATGGTTGATTGGGTGGAAGACCCTTGACCCAATCTTCATCTCCTACTGCTGTCATATCTGCCTCTGAATCTGCATTAGAATCACCTTTGAAAGGGAACAAATCTGAAACATTGAAGATAGGAGATATGGCCAAGCCTTGAGGAAGTTCAATCTCATAGGCATTGGGCCCAAACTCGTGCACAATCCAGCATGGTCCTATCTTCTTCATTACAAGTTTGGTTGGCTGCCCCTCAGGAAGTCTTTCCTTCTTCAAATGTACCATGACCAAATCCCCAACCTTGTATTGTACATCTCTCTTTCTCTCATTGTCTTTCTCCTTGTACTTGTCATTATTTTTTTGAAGAGTTTCTTTGACATTATCATTGATGTCCTTCATGACCAATGCAAAGTGTTCACCTTGAGCACTTTTCCTTTCCAATCCATGGAGATCTCTCAATTCAAGAATACCTCTTAGATGAATGCCATAAACAATCTCAAATAGACTCCTTCCTATTCTCCTATTGGTGGAATCATTATAGGCAAACTCTGCTTGAGGGATGATCATATCCCATGCCTCTCCATGCTTCTTGGTAAGACACCTGAGAAGGTTTCCCAAGGACCTATTCACCACCTCAGTTTGGCCATCAGTTTGAGGGTGATACGCTAAAGTAAAGGACAACTGAGTTCCAAACTTCTTCCACAAAGTGCGCCAAAAATGGCCTACAAACTTTGGATCCCTGTCAGTCACAATGTTAAGAAGCAAACCATGGATTCTAACAATTTCTTGGAAGAACAAACCAGTAATGTGAGAAGCATCATTAGTGCATTTACATGGTAAGAAATGATCCATCTTACTGAATCTATCCACCACAACAAATATACTATCAAAGCCTCTTTGAGTCCTAGGAAGACCCAAGACAAAATCCATGCTAATACTTTCCCATGGCCTATTAGGAATAGGAAGTGATTGATATAGACCAGCATTAGATGAAGTACCCTTTTCCCTTTGACAAATACTACAACATTCAACAAATTTTCTGATATCTGATTGCATTTTAGGCCAAGAATAAAACCTTTTCACCTGATCCAATGTTTTATCCAATCCAAAGTGACCTCCTAGTCCACCACAATGTTTTTCCTTTATGATGTTCTCCCTCATGGAACACCTAGGAACACATAGGTGGCTGCCTTTGAACAACAATCCCTACTGCAACAAAACTTAGAAAAATTAGAATGATAAGAGTCTGAAATTGTGAACAAACTTCATATACCTCCTTGAAATCTTCATCATCCTAATACATGTGTTTGAGAGCATCAATCCTTACACTTTGCAACTAAATTTCTTGAACCATACACACCCTTCTACTCAATGCATCTGCCACTTTGTTAGCCTGCCCCTTCTTGTGTTTGATTGAAAAAGTATAGGCTTGGAGTTGCTAAACCCATTTCATACAACCAGTATAAATAATAAATTCTTTTGGCAAAAGATAGTGCCTCCATTTTTTCAAAGCTTATACCATTGCATACAATTCCAAGTCATAAGTAGAGTACTTTCTCTTAGCATCATTCAATTTTTCACTAAAGAAAGCAATAGGCATTCCTTCTTGACTTAGGACAACCCCTATAGCAAGGTTATTAGCATCAAATTCCACCACAAACAACTTGTTAAAGTCGGGAAAAACAAGTATGGGCTGTTGTGCTACCTTTTGTTTTAGAATTTCAAAAGAATCATTGGCTTCCTTTGTCCATAAAAACTTACATTTCTGCCCCCCTTTGACGGTATCCAAAATTGGTGCACAAATATGACTAAAACCCCTTATGAATTTCCTATAAAATGTTGCCAAACCATGAAAACTTTTCACATCACCTGCTATTTTTGTAGTTGGCCATGACAAAATGGCTTCTACCTTTGTTGGATCCATCTTCAAACTACCTTGTGAAATCACAAAACCAAGATAGGTGAGTTCTTCCTTCATGAAGACACTCTTTTCCATGTTGATAATCAATTGTTTATCATGCAACTTCTTCAAAACCTGATCCAAATGTTGCAAATGCTCTTCCTTAGTCCTGCTGAAAACAAATCCTTCAACACTTCATTCATGAGATGCATAAAAGTACTTGGGGCATTAGATAGGCCAAATGGCATCACCAACCACTCATAAAGACCCTCATTTGTTTTGAATGTTGTCTTCCATTCATCCCCTTGTTTGATCCTAATTTGATGATACCCACTCTTAAGGTCAATCTTAGAAAAGTATCTAGCCCCTCCCAAACAGTCCATTAGGTCCTGAATTCTTGGCATAGGGAACCTATATCTTATGGTAATCTTGTTAATGGCTATAGAATCCATGCACAACCTCCATTTACCATCCTTTTTAGGGGCTAGGACTATTGGGACAACACATGGGCTAAGACTCTTTCTCACCAATCCCTTATCCAACAATTATTGTACTTGCTTGGCAATCTCTTCATTTTGTGAAGGTGTCATCTTGTAGGCTGCTTTGTTTGGCAAAGTAGATCCTGGTATGAAGTCAATTTGATGTCTTATGTCCCTAATAGGTGGCAAATCATTAGGCATTTCTTCTACCATAATCCCCTTATACTTCTCTAGCAATTGTTGCACCTCATTAGGAACTTCTTCCTTATTAGGATCATGCAAACTAGGACTATTTTTAGGCTTCAAAATTAGAGCATACCCTTGGGTTCCTTCCTCCTTAAGGGAATCTAGAAACTCTTTCCCACTCACAATCATGACACTTGACCCAACATTCTTCTCTACATGCTCATCAGACAATGGATCCATTCTATACTTTCTACCATTCTTAGTTGTGATGAAAGAATTAGTTTTACCATCATGTTGTGATTGAACATCATATTGCCATGAACATCCTAACAGCAAATGACAAGCATCCATAGGAATTACATCACACAAAATTTTGTCCTTATATTCTCCTATCTCAAATTCAACCCATGATTGTTCATCTACCAAAACTTGTTGCCCTTTATTCAACCATGATACTTTATAAGGACTAATATGAGGAAGCCTTTTCAATTTCAATTTGTCTACCATTTCAATGGAAACCAAATTTTTAGTTAAGCTTGAATCAACAATTACCTTGCAAATATTACCATAGGCCTTGCATGTTGTCCTAAATAATGTCTTCCTTTGAGGGGATTCTTGTGTTTGAGGCACCTTCAACATGGTTCTTCTCATCATCAAGATTTCTCCTTATGGACCAGGGCTGCTCTTCCAATTGGAGAGTTGACACTTTGGCAATCTTCCTCTTGGATCAACTGGTTCCTTCTCTCTCCTCCATGAGAGCTTGAGGCTTGCTTTTTAGGACACTTGAAGGCTGGATGTCCCACTTGGTTGCAATTGTAGCACCTTCCTGTGAAGACATTAGGACCTCTTCCTAGTCCACCAAATCTACCTCTTCCATTAGGCCTTTCTCCTCTAAAGCCTCCTCTAGAACCAGATTCTCCACTTTGCTCTTGGGAACTAGATTCCCCTTGACTTCTTTGGGACTAATTTCTGCCCCCAAAACTGCCCCTACCTCTGAAATTTTTGCCACCTCTTCCTCTGTTTTGCTGCTCACCTTTCCTCTTCAACTTCTCTTTAGCTTTTAATGCTACTTGAAAGAATTTCTCCATGGTTTTAGGGGTTAATAAACTTATCTCATCTTGAATATTAAACCTCAAACCATTTAGATACCTTGCCACTTTATCTTTTTCCTCCTCCATGTACCCACAACGAAGAGTGTATTTGTGAAACTCCTCGGTGTAAGTAGCCACATCCAAATCTCTTTGCTTGAGATTTTGCATCTTCTTGTAGATCTGCACCTCATAGTCTAATGGAAGGAATTGGGACTTGATCCTCTCCAACATTCTTCTCCATGAAGAGATCATACTCTTCCCATTCTTTACCCTCTCACATTGGGTGTAATTCCACCATGTAAGGGCAGCACCTTTGAGTTTAGTTTTTGCAAACTTAACCCTCTTACTTTTAGGAATTTTTTTGTATTCAATGTAGTTATTTAGAGCCTCAATCCACTCCATGACTTCATCATCATTCATCTTCCCACTAAACATAGGAATCTCTATCTGAGCCTCTGAAGAATCCTTGCCAATTGCCTTGATGGCTTCAAGGAAATGCTTTTGATCAGCCGGTACCTCTACCTCTTCTTGATCTTCTTCTTCTTCCTCCTTCTCTTCCTCTTCATCTGAACCTTCATCTATCCTCTTCCCTATCCTCAATGCCTTCAACTCTGCTTGGAGTTCTTCCTTGACTCCACTTTTGATCTTCTCTTCCATCTCCTTGAACTTCTTGACAACTTTGGTGGTCATCCCCTTTGGAGGCATACTGCTAGCCTCTCCTTCACTCTCCTCTACTGACATATACTAGGCCAACTGTTGGTCATGATGTTATTCATTCACAAACATAGAATAAAAGTTACACAACAACCTTTACTCATCTTGAAAGATACGATGAATTCAAAGAATTCATGATCCCAAGTCTCCGTTGATTAGGTCTTAATCTACTGACGTTACTCAGTGGTTGATGTGCGTTGCTGTTTTCCATTCAGGGGCCTTACGTGTTTCTGCACTGTTCATCATCATCATCTTCGAATATCCTGCTCTGGATGCTCGGTCTGCATCAGTCTTCAATAATTTCTACCTCTGCACTGTAAATTTAGTCAAATAATGTGCATACAGGCTGATATTTGCATGATTTCTACCATTATTTATGATTCTTTGCATGATATTTTCAATACTACATGCATTTAACTCAAATATGCTAAGGATCTTCAGTTACCTACGGGATTTCAGCATATTTCACTGTTTCTGCTTGTTATTTATCATGATTTGCAGTTACGGTGATGAATTAATGAAATTAAAGGAGAAAAAAAAAAAGGGTTAGAGAGTGAGATTCCTAAAATTACTGGACTTAGATCACTGATTCACATACAAGCTCCCATACTTGCAATGAAAAGAAGGAAAACTAGAAATCATACTTCACCAGGACATTCCACAAATCCGCATGATCTAGTGCAAAGCTTCAAAGGAAAGTTGACAATAATATGTAATGAAATGAAAGCGCTTCCAGTTGAACACAGCATTCACCAGTACATATCCAGAAATCAACAGAAGATTACGTAAAATTTGCAATTAGGATGTAATCTGGAACTTCATATTCATTCAGTATGCTCAAGAACAGGTACATTTACAGTGATCTGAAGAAAGAACCTTGACATTTCAACAATTCTATCCTCATTAGTCTCAGTAATCCGATCTCCTAACTTATTCTACAGTAATTGACTCTTTGCGCCAGATGCGTCTGTGTATTCTAATGTATTTCTCCCTTTCTTTTAAAATGACAAGCTCTGGATGTTATATAGAGCAACTGCCAGAAAACGGTTACAATGATCCAAGGATCAGGATCCTCTCATAACAAACAACAGCCCAGATGAAAAGCACATGCTTCGTCAGTTAGCAAATGTACAGCTGGCACAGAATATTCCAGCATCTTCAACTTGATTCGGCCTCCAGCTGGCGAACAGCATATTTGACAATATCCTCTTCACGTCTGGTCCATGTCGACTCCATGCGCAACTTTGTAATGCTCAGCCTCAGCAGCATCATGATGATATCCACGCTCAGCTTCAGCAGCATCATCATGACTTCAGCGTTCAACCCCAGCAGCATCATGATGATTTCCTGCAAGTAAACAGACAAACATTAAGTTCATCATCATCATGATAAACAACAGGAAGTAAACACCTTATGAAACATACCTCCCCATGTGCAGCCACAGGCAAACAGGCTTTACCTGTGAAAAAATATGCACTAAATGCATAAACAGCATAAAAACAATCTGGTCAACCATCGTTGACCAAACATCAGGCAGTCGGCCCTTTCAAATTTCCATCGCTTCATGCTTTTGCCTATTTTCTTGTATATCGGGTTCAAAATATGATGATGATGACCCCAGATTATACAAGGAAATAATCGCCTTCCAACCATCCTTAGAAACCGGCCCTGCATCATCATCATATTTGCATCGGGGTGACTACATATGATCAGGGTGACAATTTTACCTTAGGCCGACGGCAACAGTTATACCGACGCCAAAAATCAAGATGATGACCAGCTATATATATCTTCAAAGTGGCCGCAGGATATCACAAAATATGATGATCCTCCTTTCCTAATGCTCTGATGAAAAGCACATCAGGATGTTCACTTCTACATACTGGGAAAGAAAAACAACGTCATCATCATCATGATGAAGACAAACAGGAGGACTCGGAAAATGATCCTGCTGCTGAGGAAAATCATGATGACGTCATCGTCATCATCAGGCTTCAATAAAATGCAAAGGGATGACGTCATCGTCATATTTCGTGAAGATCAGGAGATAATTGGAAAATCGGGTTCCCTCTAAGGAAGATGATCAGGTCATGAAAGCAATATGACCCCATTCGGCCAAGGCAATCCGCTCGAAAGATCAAAATGATGATGAACATCATCATCATATTCGCACTGGGCGATCTAAAATATGATCCTGCTGAAAGTCCTGATGACGTCATCAGGATATCCGGGGCTTGTGTTAATCTTCGAAGATGACGTCATCGTCATCATCATATTGGCGAAATGGATCATGCCTTGGAAAAAATCCTGCCGAAGGACAAAGGTGATGATGACGTCATCGTCATCATCATATTCGCAAAAGGTTATACTCGTTGGCAGGATGATATTACGAACTGCTGGGAGAGATGAACAAGATCATGAAGATCTTGTTCAACATGACCTAAGACATGAAAAACACCCTCCGCTTCGAAAGATAAGGTGATCATCACGATCACGCAAAAGGAGGTCAGGAGGATATTAGGAAATGCTGGGTCTCGAAATATCATGATGATGTTGATCACCAAGACTTGGTCGTGCGCGCGCAAATTATGTAGATGGCAGATTTCTCTAAGTAAGGTGACGATGAACATCAGCATGATATTATCACATCGGGTGATTTTGGAATATCATGATGATGTTCGCAATGCGAGAATATCATGATGAAGATGATGTTAGAATATCATGATGCTCGCTTGGTTAGAATATCATGATGCTCGCTTGACGGGTAAAACACACCAGCACTTAAGATTGACGTCCGGATGTTTCGACCTCAGGATATTATCGGGGGGGGGCTTTCCAAATATCATGATGATGATGTTCATATAACAATTATCAGGTTTGACCAAAACTTTGACTGCTCACAACTCCCTCATATGGACGAATTTTCAAGTGATGCAAAAGGCAAACCTGCATGAAATTTCAAGCTCTTTCTAACCATGAAGTCACAGAAACAAAATATGAACTTTGAAAAACTAACCTCATGATGATGACCTACCTCATCCTGACCTTCATCATGATGATGCACCTGACTTAAATTTTACCAAACCGCCAGAAACAGACAACACAAGCCAAAACAAAAGCTGGGTCCCTGTTTTGCCAAGTCAAAATGGGGCGTGTTGTGTAACCACACAACAACTTGCCACCAAAGAAAACAATAAAATTCAAATAATTCAAGTGATGTGATCATATTCATCTATAGTATTCTAATTCTGTCTAAGTAAATCATCATGATCTTTGAATGATGAAATTTCATTATGGTGATAAAGCTAACAAAGGATCATGTGTGTGCAGATGATTAACTATCCTCATCTTGAAAGCAAGTTGAAAACATAAGTAACTGGTGTTAAACTACATAGTTGGAGATCATCCCTCATAGCCAACCTGGATAGAGCCTTGCTGCCAGCAGGTGTCTATAACCCCGGCAAGGTTATCTATACAATCTCCCTAAGTAGAGCCCCACTGCCAGCAGGCGTCCATAGCCCCGGTAGAGTTACTTAGACGGCCTAATTTTATTTAGTTTCTGATTTTCTTTTAAAAATTTAAATTTGATATCATCATGTCTGCTCATTTGTACAAGGTGTAGTCACTTGTAGCTTTAGGTTGGAGATTGTATTGGTAGCAAGGGAGTCCCTTTAGATTTTTCACTTAACACCTATACTCATATCTTCAACAAACCCAAGGCTGTTAGGTGTTTCATTGTGTTTGATTCACTTTGGACAAGAAAAAGTACCCTGATGAAAAGACATCATAAACCTGATCATGAGTATTTATCAGAATGAATTACAATCTATATCTAAATCTGATCTCATCACTTGAATCCTAACAATTTAGTTATTTTCTCAGGTGATGAAGTGCATCATCCTGACTTACCAGAACAAGGTCCCAACCAACAAAACAACAACAATAACAAGCAAACACTATACAAACAACTAACCTACAAAAAGGAAACAACAGGAACAGAACAAGAAAGCAAAACAAGCAGACTGTACAAACAACTAACCTACAAAAAGGAAACAACACACTACTAGGCAAACAAAAACCAGAAAAAGACCTAAGGACACCTGCATCTGCATACTTCTTTTGATTGTGCAGGAGCATCAGGGTATTAGTTATGGTTCTCAACCTAGCAAATTTATCTTTATATTCTGAAGAATATTCTGATATTCTGAATTCACTGTATTCAACAGAACAACTCTTGATGATCAGCAACTGAGGAAGCTCACCATGTTCATGATTAATCCATATGCATGTCTTATCTCCTGAATTTCCATAATCAAAATGGTATTCAACATCATTTACTGTGGAAAGGAGAAATACAACCTGGTGTATTTCTGGCTTTGCTGGACATGCTTCTTCATTGGCAATTGGTCTTCCATTTGTCATTATATTTTCACTGCTTGGCTCAGTGCCTGGTCCCTCTTCAAATTGAAGGATGTATGACCTTTGATGTATTAATTCTTCATCTTTATCCAGCCTTATCCCTTCATTCTGGATGTTCAGTTTATCTTCCAGTTCAGGAAACTTCTCAATATTTTCTTCAATTTCCTGCACATCAGCATCTAAATAAGTATCTTTATTATCACAACCTGATATACAAAAATTTATCATTTCTAAATCATTTGACTGTAAAGGAGAAACAACTTTCACTTGATGAGGACACTCCCCTGTTTCATTTTCAAAATATTTCTGGAGTGACATCTGATTATGCACAACAACTCCAAAGTCTTCTACATCTTCATTTTTCAGGAATGGTTCATTGAATAATTCACATCTTCTATCTAGTAAAGGATCTGGTTCCATTAACCTGCAACATTCTTGCATTTGATCATTTAATTCAAAGAAGTCAGGTAATAAATCAGCATTTATTTTCTTCTCTATGACTCCCTGAGTTACCATCATAGGAACTTCATCATCAGGAGTGCATTTAAATTGCTCTACTATCTGTTTACACTTCTCTTTACCATAGAATGACTCCAGGAAAGATGTTTCATCTTCTTTATCAAAAGTATTAGGATCAGAATCAAAACTATTATCCTGATGAGTGATTTCTTCTCTAAAATTTTCACAAGATTCATACCTGCATACTGACTGATCCTTACTTGTATTAGGAAGTAGAGAACTCCTATCAATCTCACCATAAAATGAATCCAGGAAAGATGTTTCCTCTTCATTACCTTCTGGAACTGATTCAGCTATTGTATTTTCTAGAATCTTTTTCAACATGACCAAGCAAGGGTAGCAATCTCTCTCTGAATGCTCTTCATCATGTAATCTGCACCAGCTTTCAATCAAGACATCATCAATGGACAAACCTAATATTTGACTACACTGTATATTTCTAGACAAGTATAATTGAAAATCTTCAGAATGATCCACTTCAATGTCTGGACAATTAATAACTTCTGGTGCTGCATCTGCTTGTTGCTCCAGAATTTCTTCCTTTTCCTGGCAGATCTCTTCATTTTCTTGGCAAATTTCAACCCTGAACACGTCCAGAAAGAATATTAGTCCTTTCAAGTATAAATCCAACCTTGTGAGGAAAGTTAAACAATTTATTTCACTGTGTTCTGTAGTCTGGTGTATCCTGCAACAGGTAGATAAACCAAAGTTAGACAAATTGTGAGGGTAAATCTGTCCATTCAAAGTTTCCTGAAATAAAGGAATGTTAATTTGACCATTATTTTCATATGCATCCATCAAAATGAGACTCTATTCTTCAAATTTTTTAGTATTTTGCAATTTTAGGGAGATCTGTCATATCTCAGATTAAAACTTTGAAAATCCAGAAAATCAGACAAATATTTGATGCTTTGGGCTAGATCTTTGCAAAGGTGCAACCAAAACATCTCAGGTAAGAGATATTTGCAGACATTTAGCTCAAATGCTGAAATATTTATGCAATATTTGCAGAAAATCCAAAAATTCGCAGCTCACGCCCTGCCTTCTCGAAAATTGATGTTGCGTTAAAAGCGAGGGGCCTGCATAAAATGGATGATGACTGAAGCAGCGGTGCCTTTTCCAACTCGGCCCTCCTTCTGCTGATGAAATCCAAAAATTCTCTGTCCGGCCCTCCTTCTAGCGCCAATTTATGTTGGTCATGATGTTATTCATTCACAAACATAGAATAAAAGTTACACAACAACCTTTACTCATCTTGAAAGATACGATGAATTCAAAGAATTCATGATCCCAAGTCTCCGTTGATTAGGTCTTAATCTACTGACGTTACTCAGTGGTTGATGTGCGTTGCTGTTTTCCATTCAGGGGCCTTACGTGTTTCTGCACTGTTCATCATCATCATCTTCGAATATCCTGCTCTGGATGCTCGGTCTGCATCAGTCTTCAATAATTTCTACCTCTGCACTGTAAATTTAGTCAAATAATGTGCATACAGGCTGATATTTGCATGATTTCTACCATTATTTATGATTCTTTGCATGATATTTTCAATACTACATGCATTTAACTCAAATATGCTAAGGATCTTCAGTTACCTACGGGATTTCAGCATATTTCACTGTTTCTGCTTGTTATTTATCATGATTTGCAGTTACGGTGATGAATTAATGAAATTAAAGGAGAAAAAAAAAAAGGGTTAGAGAGTGAGATTCCTAAAATTACTGGACTTAGATCACTGATTCACATACAAGCTCCCATACTTGCAATGAAAAGAAGGAAAACTAGAAATCATACTTCACCAGGACATTCCACAAATCCGCATGATCTAGTGCAAAGCTTCAAAGGAAAGTTGACAATAATATGTAATGAAATGAAAGCGCTTCCAGTTGAACACAGCATTCACCAGTACATATCCAGAAATCAACAGAAGATTACGTAAAATTTGCAATTAGGATGTAATCTGGAACTTCATATTCATTCAGTATGCTCAAGAACAGGTACATTTACAGTGATCTGAAGAAAGAACCTTGACATTTCAACAATTCTATCCTCATTAGTCTCAGTAATCCGATCTCCTAACTTATTCTACAGTAATTGACTCTTTGCGCCAGATGCGTCTGTGTATTCTAATGTATTTCTCCCTTTCTTTTAAAATGACAAGCTCTGGATGTTATATAGAGCAACTGCCAGAAAACGGTTACAATGATCCAAGGATCAGGATCCTCTCATAACAAACAACGGCCCAGATGAAAAGCACATGCTTCGTCAGTTAGCAAATGTACAGCTGGCACAGAATATTCCAGCATCTTCAACTTGATTCGGCCTCCAGCTGGCGAACAGCATATTTGACAATATCCTCTTCACGTCTGGTCCATGTCGACTCCATGCGCAACTTTGTAATGCTCAGCCTCAGCAGCATCATGATGATATCCACGCTCAGCTTCAGCAGCATCATCATGACTTCAGCGTTCAACCCCAGCAGCATCATGATGATTTCCTGCAAGTAAACAGACAAACATTAAGTTCATCATCATCATGATAAACAACAGGAAGTAAACACCTTATGAAACATACCTCCCCATGTGCAGCCACAGGCAAACAGGCTTTACCTGTGAAAAAATATGCACTAAATGCATAAACAGCATAAAAACAATCTGGTCAACCATCGTTGACCAAACATCAGGCAGTCGGCCCTTTCAAATTTCCATCGCTTCATGCTTTTGCCTATTTTCTTGTATATCGGGTTCAAAATATGATGATGATGACCCCAGATTATACAAGGAAATAATCGCCTTCCAACCATCCTTAGAAACCGGCCCTGCATCATCATCATATTTGCATCGGGGTGACTACATATGATCAGGGTGACAATTTTACCTTAGGCCGACGGCAACAGTTATACCGACGCCAAAAATCAAGATGATGACCAGCTATATATATCTTCAAAGTGGCCGCAGGATATCACAAAATATGATGATCCTCCTTTCCTAATGCTCTGATGAAAAGCACATCAGGATGTTCACTTCTACATACTGGGAAAGAAAAACAACGTCATCATCATCATGATGAAGACAAACAGGAGGACTCGGAAAATGATCCTGCCGCTGAGGAAAATCATGATGACGTCATCGTCATCATCAGGCTTCAATAAAATGCAAAGGGATGACGTCATCGTCATATTTCGTGAAGATCAGGAGATAATTGGAAAATCGGGTTCCCTCTAAGGAAGATGATCAGGTCATGAAAGCAATATGACCCCATTCGGCCAAGGCAATCCGCTCGAAAGATCAAAATGATGATGAACATCATCATCATATTCGCACTGGGCGATCTAAAATATGATCCTGCTGAAAGTCCTGATGACGTCATCAGGATATCCGGGGCTTGTGTTAATCTTCGAAGATGACGTCATCAGGATATCACAAAATATGATGATCCTCCTTTCCTAATGCTCTGATGAAAAGCACATCAGGATGTTCACTTCTACATACTGGGAAAGAAAAACAACGTCATCATCATCATGATGAAGACAAACAGGAGGACTCTACCGGGGCTATGGACGCCTGCTGGCAGTGGGGCTCTACTTAGGGAGATTGTATAGATAACCTTGCCGGGGTTATAGACACCTGCTGGCAGCAAGGCTCTATCCAGGTTGGCTATGAGGGATGATCTCCAACTATGTAGTTTAACACCAGTTACTTATGTTTTCAACTTGCTTTCAAGATGAGGATAGTTAATCATCTGCACACACATGATCCTTTGTTAGCTTTATCACCATAATGAAATTTTATCATTCAAAGATCATGATGATTTACTTAGACAGAATTAGAATACTATAGATGAATATGATCACATCACTTGAATTATTTGAATTTTATTGTTTTCTTTGGTGGCAAGTTGTTGTGTGGTTACACAACACGCCCCATTTTGACTTGGCAAAACAGGGACCCAGCTTTTGTTTTGGCTTGTGTTGTCTGTTTCTGGCGGTTTGGTAAAATTTAAGTCAGGTGCATCATCATGATGAAGGTCAGGATGAGGTAGGTCATCATCATGAGGTTAGTTTTTCAAAGTTCATATTTTGTTTCTGTGACTTCATGGTTAGAAAGAGCTTGAAATTTCATGCAGGTTTGCCTTTTGCATCACTTGAAAATTCGTCCATATGAGGGAGTTGTGAGCAGTCAAAGTTTTGGTCAAACCTGATAATTGTTATATGAACATCATCATCATGATATTTGGAAAGCCCCCCCCGATAATATCCTGAGGTCGAAACATCCGGACGTCAATCTTAAGTGCTGGTGTGTTTTACCCGTCAAGCGAGCATCATGATATTCTAACCAAGCGAGCATCATGATATTCTAACATCATCTTCATCATGATATTCTCGCATTGCGAACATCATCATGATATTCCAAAATCACCTGATGTGATAATATCATGCTGATGTTCATCGTCACCTTACTTAGAGAAATCTGCCATCTACATAATTTGCGCGCGCACGACCAAGTCTTGGTGATCAACATCATCATGATATTTCGAGACCCGGCATTTCCTAATATCCTCCTGACCTCCTTTTGCGTGATCGTGATGATCACCTTATCTTTCGAAGCGGAGGGTGTTTTTCATGTCTTAGGTCATGTTGAACAAGATTTTCATGATCTTGTTCATCTCTCCCAGCAGTTCGTAATATCATCCTGCCAACGAGTATAACCTTTTGCGAATATGATGATGACGATGACGTCATCATCACCTTTGTCCTTCGGCAGGATTTTTTCCAAGGCATGATCCATTTCGCCAATATGATGATGACGATGACGTCATCTTCGAAGATTAACACAAGCCCTGGATATCCTGATGACGTCATCAGGACTTTCAGCAGGATCATATTTTAGATCGCCCAGTGCGAATATGATGATGATGTTCATCATCATTTTGATCTTTCGAGCGGATTGCCTTGGCCGAATGGGGTCATATTGCTTTCATGACCTGATCATCTTCCTTAGAGGGAACCCGATTTTCCAATTATCTCCTGATCTTCACGAAATATGACGATGACGTCATCCCTTTGCATTTTATTGAAGCCTGATGATGACGATGACGTCATCATGATTTTCCTCAGCGGCAGGATCATTTTCTGAGTCCTCCTGTTTGTCTTCATCATGATGATGATGACGTTGTTTTTCTTTCCCAGTATGTAGAAGTGAACATCCTGATGTGCTTTTCATCAGAGCATTAGGAAAGGAGGATCATCATATTTTGTGATATCCTGCGGCCACTTTGAAGATATATATAGCTGGTCATCATCTTGATTTTTGGCGTCGGTATAACTGTTGCCGTCGGCCTAAGGTAAAATTGTCACCCTGATCATATGTAGTCACCCCGATGCAAATATGATGATGATGCAGGGCCGGTTTCTAAGGATGGTTGGAAGGCGATTATTTCCTTGTATAATCTGGGGTCATCATCATCATATTTTGAACCCGATATACAAGAAAATAGGCAAAAGCATGAAGCGATGGAAATTTGAAAGGGCCGACTGCCTGATGTTTGGTCAACGATGGTTGACCAGATTGTTTTTATGCTGTTTATGCATTTAGTGCATATTTTTTCACAGGTAAAGCCTGTTTGCCTGTGGCTGCACATGGGGAGGTATGTTTCATAAGGTGTTTACTTCCTGTTGTTTATCATGATGATGATGAACTTAATGTTTGTCTGTTTACTTGCAGGAAATCATCATGATGCTGCTGGGGTTGAACGCTGAAGTCATGATGATGCTGCTGAAGCTGAGCGTGGATATCATCATGATGCTGCTGAGGCTGAGCATTACAAAGTTGCGCATGGAGTCGACATGGACCAGACGTGAAGAGGATATTGTCAAATATGCTGTTCGCCAGCTGGAGGCCGAATCAAGTTGAAGATGCTGGAATATTCTGTGCCAGCTGTACATTTGCTAACTGACGAAGCATGTGCTTTTCATCTGGGCCGTTGTTTGTTATGAGAGGATCCTGATCCTTGGATCATTGTAACCGTTTTCTGGCAGTTGCTCTATATAACATCCAGAGCTTGTCATTTTAAAAGAAAGGGAGAAATACATTAGAATACACAGACGCATCTGGCGCAAAGAGTCAATTACTGTAGAATAAGTTAGGAGATCGGATTACTGAGACTAATGAGGATAGAATTGTTGAAATGTCAAGGTTCTTTCTTCAGATCACTGTAAATGTACCTGTTCTTGAGCATACTGAATGAATATGAAGTTCCAGATTACATCCTAATTGCAAATTTTACGTAATCTTCTGTTGATTTCTGGATATGTACTGGTGAATGCTGTGTTCAACTGGAAGCGCTTTCATTTCATTACATATTATTGTCAACTTTCCTTTGAAGCTTTGCACTAGATCATGCGGATTTGTGGAATGTCCTGGTGAAGTATGATTTCTAGTTTTCCTTCTTTTCATTGCAAGTATGGGAGCTTGTATGTGAATCAGTGATCTAAGTCCAGTAATTTTAGGAATCTCACTCTCTAACCCTTTTTTTTTTCTCCTTTAATTTCATTAATTCATCACCGTAACTACAAATCATGATAAATAACAAGCAGAAACAGTGAAATATGCTGAAATCCCGTAGGTAACTGAAGATCCTTAGCATATTTGAGTTAAATGCATGTAGTATTGAAAATATCATGCAAAGAATCATAAATAATGGTAGAAATCATGCAAATATCAGCCTGTATGCACATTATTTGACTAAATTTACAGTGCAGAGGTAGAAATTATTGAAGACTGATGCAGAGCGAACATCCAGAGCAGGATATTTGAAGATGATGATGAT
This sequence comes from Cunninghamia lanceolata, assembly GCA_027924645.1. Lineage (NCBI taxonomy): Eukaryota > Viridiplantae > Streptophyta > Pinopsida > Cupressales > Cupressaceae > Cunninghamia > Cunninghamia lanceolata. The sequence continues at coordinate 7,581,790 of BSBN01000801.1, forward strand.
GAACAGTGCAGAAACACGTAAGGCCCCTGAATGGAAAACAGCAACGCACATCAACCACTGAGTAACGTCAGTAGATTAAGACCTAATCAACGGAGACTTGGGATCATGAATTCTTTGAATTCATCGTATCTTTCAAGATGAGTAAAGGTTGTTGTGTAGCTTTTATTCTATGTTTGTGAATGAATAACATCATGACCAACACCAACAACAAAACCTTTTATGGCTCTGATACCACTATGATGTAGAGGCAATGAGATAGTTGGAGGATAGGAAACTAGACAAGGTTCTTTTTCACTCAAAAGCCTAAAATCAAATGTCTTTACACAAAAGTGGGAACAATAGAAAGAAACTCATGGATCATCATGGAAAGGTTGGTTTGGGATGTTAGGGGACCCATTCCATCCATTGGCCAAGGTAGACTAGACTCAGGATTGGTACTTCACAAACCCCAAAAATGGCTTGTAGCCCTCCAAAATGACAACAGTCCTAATAACTTTTTCTATAGGTCTTCAAATAAAGATCTTATACAATCAGTAGATACCTATTATGGCCCCCTATCACATATCCCAAATTGGGTATGGCTTGTTTTGGACGGAATAGCTCAACCAATAACCCCTCTCTATGACCTAGAACCCCAATTAGGCCAAAATTACAAAGAGACTACTATAGAATGCAAGCCCATAACTCAACCAAGGGTTTGAATAGTTAGAATACATGCCAAAACAAAGGATTTTGTGGGTTTTAGACTTGTACTCTTTGCTATTCCCAAAAATGCACCTATGGTTCCTTCAATGTGCTTTTAAACATCACCTAACACATGGTTTTGTTAGGTTTCATCAAAGAGAACTTCTTCCCTTCAGATTCCCTACCAAAAAATTGTCAAATCATACTGATACAAATCTATTATAATCCATTCCACTGATCCAAGGTGATTGAAGTCAGTGGAATGGAAAGAAAATACGTGTTCTCTATCAAAACCCTAGTCTAGGTTTTAATGGGAATGTTTTTACAAGAAACATTATACCTCCTCTATAATGTGACTTCAAGACATCAAACTACTTTTAAATTAAAGGTAAATCAATGTATTATCTAATCAAAACATGAGAAAATGATAACAATTCCATACCTTCCTACAGTACGGCCTGTAGCAACGTTTTCCTTAAGAAAGCAGAGTTTTGTAAATGGGCAGTCATAGTAAGTTGCTTGGAGAAAACTCCTTAGTGTATATCAAGATGCAAAATAATACTTGTTTGAAGACTACTCCACCCCTCTATCCATCCCACATCTTTGGAACTCTTGACAGTTCCGTACAGATGAAAGGTACATACTCTCCTATAAAAAATACAGAAAAAATAATAGAAAGGCAGAGAATTGTTTTGTTATTGCTTTTGGAAACTTCTTACACTTCTTCAAGTTCATCTCCCCCTCTCAAGGATCAACCTCCAAGGCCCTTTAAGCCTGCACAACCCTTAGCAACTACTTGGAGGTAGTTTTTGGGTTGATGGGGGAAGTTTCACAACTGTCTTTCCTCCATCGCTGCCATTAGTTATTTGTTATTGTGATTAGAAATTGTTATCTCTGTTTTAAGGAGTGTATCATGTTCTTACAAGGATAACTAGCCTTTGACAAGGCATATGACGCAATGACAACCTCCTACTTTCCTTGGAAGGCTTACAAATGAGGGGAAAACATAGGACTGCCCCTATAACTTCATGACTGTTTCCTATACAAGACAACAATAGATATTTGGACATAGTCCTTATTACATGAATGAGAGTGGTCTTCAAGACCTTATGCAATCAACAAACAAGTAAATCATCAAAAAAAGACATAAGCCTTTTGATCTCCTTGGTGCTCCTGCACCACTTATGATTTGGGTGCAGAATATATACCCTAAGAATTGGCCTAACACTTTTCTCAAGTGCTTCAAGGGGATTTCTAATGTCACTAATAAACTAGAAGGTTAGTAGTAGCTCAAGGATATAGGAGTGAAACATAGCCCAACAAAAAATGTGGCAAGTGATTGTTGTACAATATGAACATCAATTATTAAACATTCAATTTTCTTCAAAGAAATTGGAGTATGTAAGAAGTCACTTTTTTCCTATTGTTATTCATTCCTTTTCAACCATAATAGAGTTATGAGACCTTTTCTAGATATATAAATTCTGCTTATTGGTTATGTTAATATCCTTAAGAGTTTTCACTTAAAAGTTAGATGTCTAATTTATAGAATGAGATTTACAATAATATATGGTGAAATTGGAGACTAAAATCAATATAAATTGTGTACTGCACAAAACTAAGATCATATAAAAGACACTCAAATTGGATCATATAAAACTCATATCTATTTATATTCTTTATAAAACCATTTAAGTTCCACTTAAGAGATTACAAATTATAATTAGAAACATTGGTCCTTTACATTTTTGACATTATTGTCACTCAAACTTACGTCAACAGTAGTATAGAGATATCCAATGTGCATGGAACTAAGATCAAACAAAATACACTAAAAGTTAAGATTGTATAAAAGTCTTATGTAATTATATTCTTTATAAAAGTATTCTAGTTCCCGTTTATTTGATTACAAATTTTAATTACAAATGTTCCTTGATATTTCCTTCATTATTCTTACTCAAACCTGTGTCAACAATATCTACAGAGATACCCATTACCTATTTATAAAATCCTTTCCACAATTCTATTGTATGCTCTATAATGTTGTGCATGGTATTATATTCATCTGATAGATTTCTTCACATCTTCTTGGTTGCCTTATGTTTTGCCTAATGATTTTATTAATCAACTCCTAAAGATGCATTTCAAGCTCCAATACCACATTCCTCTTAGTCAACTCTATGAACTTGTTAGTCAATTCAAAAAAATTCTTTTCCTTTTCACTTTTTAGCAACATAAACCTTTTAATTTCTACTTCACATATCTGAACCTTTTTCAACAACATTTCAACATGCATGACCTCAACCACTAGTTAAGCTTAGATTGATTCCATTGTTTCTGAGTTCATCTTGTCTATGTTAGAAGCCCCCTTTTTGGCTACCTTCCCTATAGATTTTCTCTTGAAATCAAAGCTATAACTATCAAATGCTTTGGCATTGGTATCAGAGCTGGGATTTTCACCACTCTTCTTTTTTGCCTTTCCAAATTTTCCTCTTTCCATGCTTGAAAACATTATCTACACAAGTAAATTAAAATCCATTACATGTTGCCTCTCAATTACATAAACATGTAAAATGTAGTATAATAATATAATAAAATATCAAAGGGGCAACTTTACAAGTTTGGATTCATGTTATCTTGTATACATGTAATATAAGCGACTTCAACTACAAATAATGCATATGATACGTACTAATTTGAAATGCATGAAAACAAGCAACAATCACAAGATGAAAAGGTAGAGACGACAATCAAAGGCACAATGACAATAACATCAATTACACATACACTCACCACAAGATAATATGAAAAATATGTACTTGTAGGATTCATGAGTTGTGAAGGCCATGTTGAAAGGAGTAGAGGTAGAAAAATAAAATTATAGATAACTTGGTAATTATAATGATAAAGGTTACCTATTATTGAGTCAACAACTTATTATCCAAGTTCAATGAACAAGAGGATGCCTCAAATACATTATTTATAGCCAAAATGGCATAGTAAAGTACTTACAAAGTAAATAAAGTTGTCACATGACAATTAGACACGTGTGTTGAAATATAAATACAATATTGTTCCAACATACCAAGTAATTAAAATTTACACCAAATATTTTTAATAATATACTATTCTAACAAGTAAGTTCACATGAAATCAAGGTACAATAATTTTCCATCTCATCATGTCTTATGCTATCTATTTTGTGTAACATAATGCACAATTTGATAAAATATAACATACTTCTTTAGGTCCTCATGCATTGAAGGAGGGGTAATTCCAAGGGTTGGCAAGTTTGTGGATGCTCAGGTTTGGAGGTGGGGACCATGTCCTTTCACCGTGGCACTTTGCACTTCTTGGTCCTAAAATAAACCTATAAATTGGAATGAGAAAATTTATGAACAAACATATACAAAGTGATAAGTTATTACATTGGATCAAAACAATTAACAAACAAAAATATACAAAACAATAAATCATTTAGCTGTACCATTGAGAGAGGATGTTCCAAGTCCAAGAGGTTCCATATCTCACATGAATTTATAGAATTAGACAAAACCTATGCAAATGGACCAACACAAGGCAACCTACTATCTAGAACAATGGCCTCAACAATCTTGACTTTCACACAACCCAGTGGGATTGGAATGTTGTGGTAAAGTGCATGTTTTCTCACATAATCTACAATGCCTTTTCCCAGCAAGACACCCTTGGAATATAGGTCCACATGATTTTCAACGATACAAGTGTTTCCATCATGGTCTCTCCTCTCATAATTTGGAACAAATGGCTGCAATGGAAGGGTTAGTAACTTCAATAATGATTAAATTCAGAGTTAAAGATTCCTTATAAATTTGGAAATGAAGCATGAAAATGCCTCATGACACTACCAATGGATAAGGCTTGCCAATGTTTTCCCTATCTCCACCTCTATCATGATTACCCTCTCCACTTCCCTTGCTACAACCTCACCAATAAGGTCAAGCCATAACTTCTGAGGAGAATGCATACCTTGTTTCCTAGTTTGAAGGTTCTTATCCCGAAAAACATGGGACAAATTTCACAAGACTTAATATATAACCAAACATTACAATTTCAAACCATATTTTATAATTACATTTGTAACAAACCACATGAAAAATAACACCTCAAATTTCTCAAATCATAAGGATGTAGGCAACACCTCAAAGTTTCTTTCATCACCATTTCTCGTCATTTTTTCCCAAAGCTATCCAAGATGACTATTATCATCCTGCAAAAGAAATTTAAAATATGTAAGGAAAAAATGTACAATCTTTATCCTTATTCCAGATATTTCAAGAAAACATATTGCTTCCTCTCTAACATCTTTGCTACCTTGGTGAGACCCACTTTCTTTTTTACCATCACCCTGTGATGGCATACACATTAACATTACATTGAATCATCCCACAAAAGAAAGCTAAAATGTTTAAGGACAAAATGTATAATCTTTATCCTTATTTCAAATGTTCCAAGAAAACATATTGCTTCCTCTCCAAAATCCTCGATACCTTGGCAGAGCCCACCACTTCCTTCTTGACCATCGACCTTTGATGGAATAAATGTTAAGGTTACATCAAATTCATATGCTATAACCACTTTAAAAAATATGCAAACAACACATTTAAGAGTACAATTGGAAACTACCATTTCATCCAATTTATTTCTCTCCAACCTTAATAAAATTTCCTTCTTTCCTCCCTCTTATCGTCACTATAGTAAGGTTGGATTGTAATGTCAACCTCTTTCTTCACTTTCATAGGGAGTTCCTCAATTGTTTTTTTTGCCTATGTAGTATTTGCATACCCATTCAATTACATGCCTTCTCTATGTATTGTAGCGCACCCTCAATTGGTACTCAACATCACTCTCCCTCTTTTCAATATACTTTTTCATTCTCTTAGGAGAAAGAGGTGGACAATTTCCCATGTACTTTTGGCCGCACTTTTGTGGTGTAACAAAATGAAGCTTGTGCTTCAACATTCTTTATTTATCATTCTCAATTCCCAATATTTAATTCCTCTAACTATGCCACACGAACCATACTCACAAAAATATAGTAATCTACTACCCACTCATTCAATTCTATGATAACTTGATAGATCTCCACAAACAATTCTAAAAAAATAACATAACATATTTTTATGAAAAAAGAAATTTAATGTAGAACATTTAAACAATGGAAAATAAAATAATAGTTTCAATATTGAATCCATTTAGTATTCATTCAAATCATCCTATCCCTCATTGTAAGCCTCCTCATCATTAGCCTCACCCTCTGCCTCCTCCTCATCATTAGTCTCATCCTCTGCCTCCTCATCCTCATCCTCAACTTGTTTATCCTCCTGAAGTCAATCAAGGCTACAATAAAAAACTATTTTCTCCATTGCACATTTAATATTTCCAAATCAATAAATAAAACATCAACATTGACATGTTACAACAAAAGAATAATGAAAAGTTGACATCTCATTACCAAAGAAGTTGTGGCCTCAATGTTCACTCTACTCCTAAATGAACACAAATTCCTCCTTCCAACCTCTATTATGTCCTATTAAAAAACATTCCACTTTACATTCAATTTTTTAAGTATTTCTATTAGTCAAAAAAATCAAACATTTTAATGCATCTTCAAATGACTAGATCTTATAAAACATCTCACACATGATCGTAACTAAGGACAAGGACCACTAAATGTGTGATCAATTGTTTCACCCATTCTACAGTATGTGCAAGTATCATCCATTTTCTTTAAAATGATGCATGATTGTTGCTAGATCATAAGAAAAATTACTTACAAGTGTTATTGACAGTTTAAGTTCCAAATTAATTGCATTCCCTATTATAAACAAGTAATTTTTAAATTATTCATAAATTCAATATAAAAATTAAACTCTCACTTTAACACTTGTATGAAATTTCTGAGATGTCTTTCCATTAATTTGTAATTGAATATTGACAAACAAAATTATAGGTTGAAATACACTCTACACACCCAACATGTGAACTTGAAGCCACCAACAACCCATTTTTTGTAATCTCAAAAGGTGAACATTAGTAGTCATAAAGCAATATAGCACACGATCCCATGATGAACCACCAACTACATTTATGGGGCCAATAATAGTCAGTAGATTTCACTTTTAATTTAGTGTTGCTGAAAAAAATTAGAGGCTTCTATGTTTTGCAGGGCTTATAAAAATTAGTAGATTTCATTTTATATATAAAATTCTAGCTTGAAATAGACACTATGTATTTCAACCTGTAGATGTTTAGTTCTCTAGCTGCACATGTTTAGATCACAAAATTTCAAGGACATCTTACAAATAATCAACAAAACCTATGAAGGTTGAAATAAACATTGTTTATTTTAACTTCCATGGGTTTTGTTCATGTTTTGTATGATGTCTTGTTTGCTACTTTTTGTTGGTTTTTTTTTCTTGAGGGAATTGTCAGTCCCATCACCATAGGTGGTTGTACAATCTATTATCCCAACAAAATGATATGATTAAGATATTGTGTTACCATGCTACCCATGCCTATACCATACCATGATGACAGAAGATGAGATGTTGGGTGGCGTGATGGGATGGATAAAAAATGTTGATGGGACATTTTGTCCCATGCCATTTATGACAACCAATTTCAGTGATGAGATGCCCCCCATATGCTAGAACATTCAAAATAACTTGGGCTTTTAACATCCATGTCATTTTTCATTTTTGTGATCAGGAAAATGCTCGTCAAGCTTTGTGAGGGAAATGTGTTGTGGGTAGTTGCTGCAAGGAGCTTTGAGTAGGTTCTCAAAGTTTAAAATGAAGGATTAAATAACATAACAACTATTGCATAGGTGTTGTGGGTAACTTTTCATTATTTTTGCTGAATAGGCATAAAAAATTTGAGTTTTATAGTCATTTTTTGTGTTTTTGTAGAGTTGGGAGGGGGTTTGAGGAGGATGGTTAGACCATTCCCAACAATGGAAAAGGAGTGGTAGAAACAAAAAGAGGGTATGTATCTTTACCAATTACTCTACCATTTTCTATTCTAGGCTAGAATTGTAAAGAGAGGGGTTTTATATGTAAAAAATGTGAACCATTATGAAAATATTTCAACAAACCTTGCTATGTGTAACATTGTGAGTGTTTGATACAATTTTCGTTTGAATAATTGAAAATTAAGGGTTTAACTTCCTTACATGTGGGTTGGATGAAATGAGCTTTTCTGATTTATTGAAAACAACAATATCCATTAATAAGTATAGATGACAACACTAATATGTGTGATGCAAAAATAATGACAAGTCAAAGGATAGCTTAATCATTTGTCAATTTTGTCCAATGACTATGCTCATGAATCATACATAATGATAGTAGTGTTTCCTATTGTCAAAGGCAATAGTGATAATGACTAATCACAATAACAAATAACAATAGTCATGTTCCCTATTCACAAGCTTTTCAAACCCAATTATACCTAGTATCTTCACAACTGTAGATAGCTACATTCAATTTTGAAATAACAACAATAATAATTGTCATTTCCCCTTTGCAACAGATCTAACTACTATATAATAATGGTACCTAGAAATATTAACATCTAGGGCCACCATTCAAGGTGTATAACACATTTATAAAGGTTCTAGAGAAGAATGATTAAAAAAATTACAGGTTTGATGCTTATGTAGGAAAAAACTAATCTATTGTGATATTACTAGAGATATATCACCAATTATTTTACAATATATTTCTAGAAATTTTACTCCAAGTCACATTTAATTGAAACTTGATTTTTTTAAACATAAAATGGAAGTTGAAATACACATTATATTTTTCAACTTCTTCCAACTCATCATCGAAGATTAAATTCCAAATCAAGAATTCCCTACTAAGATTAGTAGTTTATATTTCCATTTGGTTAAGAGTCCACCCTATTTCTTACAAGTGTTAAATTGGAAATTAATTGCATTCCCTACTATAAGAAAGTCATTTATAAATAATTCAAAACTTCAATATGAAAATTAATTTGGAAAGTAAACTGTCACTAACACTTGTAATTCAAGATATGAGAGCTAGAATCACTTGTATTTACTGGAGCTCCTTGATATCTCATCAAGCCTTCTTCCAAATTGTCCTCGCCTTAATTTTTTACATTCAAATACCTCATTTGTATCAACAACTTGCAAAGACACACCATTTCTTACAAGTCTTAGTGATAGTTTAAATTGGAAATTAAACATATTTGTTGCTACAAATAATTCATTTTTTTAATTCACAAATATTCAATATGATGTTCTAGTGCCTCAAACATGCCAACTTGTATAGATAATAAATAAGCATCATCAACTATACAAATGAAATTTAATTTCCAAATTAACCTATCACTAACATGGGTAATATATATCACCAATAATATCTATCAATTTACCATTCTGCTAAAGCTGTGAAATGTAGGTTCATTCACATTTATCAAATTCAAATTTTTGTTGACATGTGACTTGTAAGATATCTTTCAAATGTTGGTGAAGATAATTACATGTTGGTAAACACATTATGTATCTCAACCTACAATTTTCTATACTAATCAAATCAAAAGACACCAAATCAAATCTAATGACCTTCATACAACCCTACATGACACTTTATCTTTCCATGTTATATTATAAGTTTATAGTCAAGCAATAGAATCAGGTACAAAGAACAATATAGAAAAAATTTAAAAACAAATTTTACATGAATTCAACTCTACATCTTTAGAATATTAGCAAAATATATTTGACATGGAACATTGATATACAATAGATTAACCTACCCAAAATAGTTATCATCAGTAAAAACTCATTTTTGCCTCTTACTCATCTACAACTTGATTTTAATTACTCAAATAAACATATTTGAAAGTCCCAGGGAAATGTGGATCCCATCATCACCATAGCTCCACTTTTTTTAATGTCCCAATGAAAGGTGGGTCCCATCATCACCAAAAGTGGCCATCATAAATGGCATGAGGAAAAACATCACATTAACATCTATTCTCCATCCCATTATAGTAGTTGGTATGTCATGTTTTGTCATCATGGTATGGTATTGTATGTTACGATGCTAACATGAACTCTTAGGCATGATATTTTGTATGGTAAATAACTTTTGCCATCATGTAATAGTAGGGACCACCATCTATGGTGATGGGGCCCATATATCTCTCAAGAAAAAATAAAAGAACACAAGACATCATAGAAAATACAAAGAAGAAACTTTGCAGGTTAAAATACAAAATGTGTATTTCAACCTCCATAGGGTTCATTCATGTTCACTATGATGTAATTTGCCAACAATTTCATCATGAAAAATAAAATTTACTAGCAACCATCATACAAAATAGAATTCCTAAGACATCATGAGCATATTCTCCATAAAATAGCATCAACGATCATACCTACAACATGAGTCTATAAAAATAGGGAAAAAAATGTCAATGATGGGAAAGGGGTCATAGTTGGTGTAGCATCATTATAGAAAATGTAACGACCCCCGTGTTCACATTTTGGTTGTTTGTTTTCCTTGATGGATTCCGATACTATTATGATGTTAACATGAATAGTTATCATGCTGGATTACATGCTTATATGTTTATATACTGATATCATTGCTTTTGTATGATTATGGATAGGAAAGGGATGATGTTGTAACACTCATATCCAAGAGCCTTACGATGTCATGACCCGCTTCCTGATGTCCATTGATGCATCGACTATGATGTATGTTATATGTACATGTGCTTTGACGTGCGATCAGAGTGTAGGTACTGGTTATTGACTCCACCTAGATTCATAGGCCTAAGCGTAATCTTATTCCCTGATGGTGGTAATTGGAGATAGTCACAAGACAAACGTTCCCTAGCCTAGGCCATGGTACCCTATTAGTGTAGTGTTTCCATGATATGTGTTTACCCTCTTGTTACCTAGTGGTAACGTCCAGACTGCCTTCTGGTCTTATGTGGTTTTCTAGATTTGGTTGTTGGGGTATCTCATTATGGGTTTTCGGTATTTTATTATGGTTTTGCATTAATTTATTATGTGGTTTACTTTGGTATATCATATCAGTGATTTAAATGATGTTATTTGCATGGTTTTGTGAATAGGGTTTTATGTGATTCTAAATAAATTAGTTTGAGAACCCTATTAAGTTAATTAGATTATTGGCATTTTAATTATTTGTGCTAATTGGTTTTAGGGTAAGTGCACAAAGATGAGGGACCAAAATGGGGTCTTAAGGTGCCACTTTTTTTTTTTTTTTTTTTTTCTGAAATCAGGAAACATTGATGTTGGATGAGAAATTGAAGATAGCTACACTCAAAATTTGAAGATGGAATGAAAACAAGAGTTGTAGTGCTCTGAATCTAGTTTCTAAACTACTATTTTTTTCCAAAAATGGTTGAGATTAATGGGTTCAAAAAGGGGGAGCACACAAATTGGTCCCGTTTTTCTCAAAAAAACATAACATAGCATTTGGTGTGCTCCCCCTAAAATGTTAACTTTTTTTTAGTATTTCAATAATCGCTCTAGGTAAGAAATTAGGTAACACCATGTAGTTTATCCCTAATTTTTCTAATAATTTTTTGAAGAATAATTGATTTTTTAGTAATTTTTAAAGTGGACACATCCTGAAAAATAGAAATTTGAGCGTGCTCCCCCCTAAAATGTTTGAAAACTAATCAAAAATCATTGTTTTTTTTAATTCGTGTAGAATGGAGTCTAGTTTCTAAAAATATAACTTATTTCAATTTTTGATGAATGGTTAAAAAAACAAGTCAAAAATACTAGACACTAGTTTTTGACAAAAATTGGACAAACTTACAAAAGAAATTCAAGATGAAACACTAAACGTACTCAAAATGTGAAAAAAATTATATGGTTAGATAGCTAACAAAGAGCTTAAGATTATGGTGGTATTTTTTGAGTTTTCATTGAAAAAAGTGCCATCCTAATGGGGAGCATGCTCCAGATTATCTCTAGATTTTGCTAAAAATTGATAAAAACACGTCAAACAATGCTCATCATAACGCGAGCACGTTATAACGTGCTTGTGTTATGATGAGCATAACTGGCAATACACATGCCAATTGCATTTGCTTGAAAGTTTCTAAAGCCTTTTCAACAAATCCATTTTTAACATATCTTGCAATCATTGCATTCCATTATAGAACATCTCTTTGAGGTGTTACGTCTTACAATTGACATGCCTTGTCTATGCTTCCACACTTTACATCCATGTCTACAAGGGCAACTGCAATTCCTATCATCTCTCTCTCTCTCTATTTCTCTCCCCTCTCTATGTCCTACCCTTTCTCTGAGTCTCTACTTCCCTCCCCCCCTCTCTCTCTCTCTCTCTCTCTCTCTCTCTCTCTCTCTCTCTTCTTCCCTCTCCTATCTACCTTCTAATGTCTCTCTCACTCTCTACTTCCCTCTCTTATCTACCTCCTACCCTCTTTCTGAGTCTTTACTTCCCTTGCCTCTCTACTTCCTACAATCTCTCTCAATCTCTTCTCCCCCTCCCTCTCTCTTCTCCCCCTCCCACTCTACCTCTTACCCTCTCTCTCACTCTCTACTTCCCTCCCTTGCCTACCTCCTACCCTCTCTCTTAGTCTTTGCTTCCCTCCCATGTCTACCTCCTACCCTCTCTCTTTTTTCTTGCCTTGTCTACCTCCTACAGTCCTCTCCCACTCTCTACTTGCATCTTGTCTCTACCTCCTATCCTCTCTCTCACCCTTTAGGGTTTAGGGTTTAAGGGTTAGGATTTAGGGGCATTATTTAGGGTTTAGGGGTTTTGGGAGAGAGAGAGGTTTAGAGTTACTCAGGTTTAGGGTCATTATTTAGGGTTTATGAGCTTAGGGTTGCTTAGACCTTTAGGGGCATTATTTATGGTTTATGAGTTTAGGATTGCTCAAGTTTAGGGTTTAGGGTTTTGGGTTAGAGTTTAGGGGAATTATAAATAGGGTTTAGGGTTTTACGGTTGCTTAGGTTTATGGTTTAGGGGTTAGGGTTTAGGTGTTAGGGTAAATAGGGGTAAGGGTTTAGAGAGAGAGAGTGTGTGAGGGGATCGATAGATATTGGGAGAGATCTAGGGAGATAGAGGTTTAGAGTTGCTTCCAAGGTTTATGGTTTAGAGGTTTGGGGTTTAGGGTTGCTCAATTTTAGGGTTTAGGGGTTAGGGTTCAAGGGCATTATTTAGGGTAACTTAAGGTTTATGTTTTAGGGGTTAGGGGTTAAGGTTTGGAGGTTTAGGTTAGGGTTTAGAGAGAGAGGACCGATAGGGAGATATTGAGGAGACCGAGGGGGGACATAGGGAGATAGAGGGTGAGGGACATGGCTAGAGACATAGGCAGAGAGATTGAGAGGTAGAGGGATGATAGAGACAAGGAGATAGGGTTTAGGGTTGATCAAATTTAGGGTTGATCAGGTTTAGGGTTTAGGGGTTAGGAGTTTAGAGAGAGAGATATGGAGATAGAGGGTGAGGGACATGGCCAAAGACATAGCTAGAGAGATTGAGAGGTAGAGAGATGATAGAGATAAGGAGATAGGGATTTAGGGTTGATTAGGTTTAGAGTTCAGGGGTTAGGAGTTTAGAGAGGGAGAGATAGGGAGATAGAGGGTGATAGACATGGCCAAAGACATATGCATAGAGATTGAGAGCTAGAGGGATGATAGAGACAAGGAGATAAGGGTTTAGGGTTGATCAGGTTTAGGGTTGATTGAGTTTAGTGTTTATGGTTGGTATATATAATGTATAGAATGGTGTAAATGACTAACATATTGGCACTTATGATGTTCTGATGGCTCCTGTGGCTGGCAGAGGGTAGAATGACACCTGTGACTGGATAGGTGTAGAATGATGTTTGTGATTGATAGGTAGGTGATACTAAGGAGCATATTGGCACATACGATATACAAAATGGTGCAAATGACTAACAGATTGGCACTATGATCTTCTAATGGCTACTGGTGAGGTATTTGTTTGATTTTGATTATTTTTGGGTATTGTTTGAGATGGACCTTAGATTAATTTGGGATGGAGTTGGGATGAAATGGATTGGTTTAGGGATGATGAGAGGTGAAAAGGACTAGATTAGGAATGATTAGAATGGTTTTAGGGATGGTTTGAATTGGTTTAGTGTTGATTAGGGAATGATTAGAATGATTTAGGGATAGTTTATGAATGGTATTTGAGATGAAATCTAGGTTGATTGGAAAATGATTAGGGATGAAGTTAAATTGATTTGGATGTGATTTGGGATGGTCTGAAGTGGTTTAGGGCTGATTAGAAGTGGTTTAGGGATGATTAGAGATGAAATTGAATGGATTAGGGATGATTTGGGATTGATTACGAATGAATTTGGTTGGAATGAAAGCTTAATGTTTTCATGTTTTCACATTATAGAGATTGAGAGAGATAGGGAGATAGAGGTTTAGGGTTGCTTCTAGGTTTTATGGTTTAGGGACCTTTGGGGTTTAGGGTTTCTCATTTTTAGGGTTTAGGGGTTAGGGGTTAGGGTTTAGGGACATTATTCAGGGTTTATGGTTTATGGTTTAGGGGTTAGGGGTTTAGAGTTGCTAGATTTTAGGGTTTCAGGACCCTAGGGTTTTATGGTTTAGGGACCTTAGGGGTTTAGAGTTGTTGGATTTTAGGGTTTAGGGTTAGGGGTTAGAGGCATTATTTAGGGTTTAAGGTTTATGATTTAGAGGTTTAGGTTTATGGCTTAGGTAGAGGGGAGAATAGGGATCCCTATCTCTTAATCTATCCCTCACTACCTCTATCTCCTCCTCTTTATCTCTCTCCCCATCCTTCTACCTCTTGAAATCTCTCTCCCTATGTCTCTATACATCTCTTGATCTCTTTCCCTATCAAGTTATCTATCCTCATAACCCCATCTCTTAATATGCCCCTCTCTACATCTCTCTCTGTATTTCCCTATCTATCTCTCCCTTTCTAGATCTATCTCCCAATATCTCCCCTCTCTTTATATATGTATCTCTATCTTTCTCCCTCTATAGACCCCTTTCTCTATCTCGATCCCCATCTCTATCTCCACCTATCCTCTCTATCTCCATGTCCCTCTCTATCTCTCCATGTCTCCCGATCCCTCTTTATATATAGGATAGAGAAATGAAGAGAGAGAGAGAGAGAGAGAGAGAGAGAGAGAGAGAGAGAGAGAGAGAGAGAGAGAGAGAGTCTCTCTCTCATGTAGATACAAGGTTATCTTTATGTTATCATGCTTCCTAGAATTCACTCATATTATAATGCGATCACATTCTTGGAAGCATGGAAAATGGTAAAAAAGTATGTGGGATCTGTTTTTCAGACCCCACATGCCTATTATTCTTGCTTTTCATGAGTATTTCAGACAAGAAAACACTTTTCATGTTGGTTGACTAATTAAGAATCATTTTTATATGAATCCACCACCTTTTTTGTTTTTTCAATGTAGAAGAAGTGATTTTTCATGTTTTTGGAGAAAATTTGATTATTTAAACTAAAAGTTTCATGTTTCATGTGTGATTTTGTTTCAAAGCTAATTACCATTGATATGTATGTTTGTTTTTTACATACATTTTACTAATCCTATTCTAGAATTATATATAATTCATAATCAAACTTGAGAAAAACAAGAATTTTAGGATTTTGAAGCCATCTTTTGGAGAATTGGTCAATTGCAATATTGAATTCTAAGGTATGTTCAATTTTAATTCACATATATATGTTCTTATGTTCTTTATGTTCTAAGACATATATGTGTCTAGGTATATCAATTAGTTTAGTCAAAGAGACTCCAAATTCCTCATGTTTCCACCTTGTTTCAGCCCTTCATGCATTTATTTCACCTATTTTCAGCTATACAAGAGAAAAACATTATCAAATACTTCATAAAATAATTTTAGTGAACAATTATTTATCATACTCATATTCGAGTGTATACATGGATCCAAAATTGATTTTGGAAGACTCTTAATTTTTGCCCTAGGATGATATAGAAGGATTTATTCCTTAATACATGCATAATTCAATTCATTTAATAGAACCATGCACGAAATGATAGTTTTCTTACAAAAATGGAGGAAATGATCACCACAACTAGTTGACAAATTGTTACAACTCACTTTGATACCACTCAATCCATAAAAAATATGATGGAGATTATGTATTTACTTCATCAACATAACAAAATTTTAGAGAAGAGCGTTATATATGTAAATATATGGACATACAAGCATCATGACATAAGATGATACAAAGGGAGTTACAAGGAGATAAAACACTAAAAAGGAGGTTTTCATGAGTGTAGGATAGTCATGTAAGTCTATATAATCGTCCACTATCATAGTCTATATAACCCTACTGCTATGTATGATCCTTTTTGCATTTGAAGGTCATTTTACAATGCTATGAAAGTTATAATTTATTACAAAGTGGTCCTTCTTATTTCATATATGTACAATGAAAATCATACATTTATACACTTCTTACAATGAATGTGTAAAGAGTTCTCTTCCTACAACTATGCACATGCTACAACTGAGATAAGAGTTTGTGCACATTACAATAATGAAAACCATCACTGTTATACTACAACATGCTAAAATTCATCTATGTTACATGCTACAACATTTATGTTACTATGGAACACAAATATGCATGCTTACAACACCCAAAACATGTCATCACTAGCTCTTACATTCTCTATTTTCCTTGTCCTTTCTTGACCTCCAAGTGGCCATACTTCTCATACTCACCCATAGTGAGTGAAACATACTACTTTCTTTCTCTACAAGTGAAAAACTTGAACACAACTGAATCCATAGGAAAACTTGGAGTGCTAATCAAATGCCCCTACAAATGAAAGTAACTCACACTTATCTCCTTTGAAAATCAAGTAAATACTCTATCCAAGTATCATTACATATTAGACATCATTCAATGTTGATGTAGGCTCATGTGAGAGCTGTTCTATCTGTGAATTTGATGTTTTAGTGTGCTTTTTTTCCTTTGTAGTTTCTTACTCTTGCATTTGTCATTTGGGTGAATCTCTAGATGAAGCTACCAATAGTTGTTAGCTTTGTTAGCTTTGTTAGATTTGTACATACTCAAATCAACTCAACCATAAAACAAAATCTTGCAATGGCCCAACTAGGTGCTTAAGGGCATAATATGGCATAAGGGCTCCAAGCTATTCCCCAACCCTAACACAAGCATACACCATGTCAATATAATGTATTCAAACCAATTTTGTCACTTTTAGTGCCTGGAAACATCAACCAATGTCTGATCCACAAATCACTCCTATCAAAAGATTTCATGCCCTTGTTTCAGGAAAAATGTGAGTTCTATGAGTGACCCTCTCTAGAAATAGGCCTAATTTGGTCCAATTAATAAAGCAAGTACCCTAGGATCATTCAATAACCACTCCAAACCCCAAAATAGCAGATCTATATGTCACAAAACTTCAAATTCCACCATTGGTTAGTATAGCCATGTTTGTCCTCCTCTCTTCTATTCAAACTAGATTCAAGTGTATATGTGTGTTCAAATACATACTCCATGACTTATGTATGTTCAAGTTATCTTATTATGAGGTGTCTTATTCAGGGGTTTGTAAAACCTTGTTATTCATTCTAAATGTGCTATTCATTATCATTATAAAATTTCTAATGATCATTGTCTTATCCTTAATGCTTGTAGAAATCATCATCATGCCGAGGAAACAAGCAAAGACTCTAACACCAGAAGAGCGTGAAGTTGAGAATGAGAGGAAAAGAGAAAGAATGAGGTGAATTCAGGAAAGTAGGAAATTGTCAACCATGCAAGAAGATATTCCACCGTTGTCAATTGAAGAGGAACGTGACACGTCTATCGAAGCTAAGAGAGAGATGGAATTGGTGGCACAAAGGGAACAAATGCAAAACCTCTGTGCAATGAGGAAAGTGAATCTCCAAGTTGAAGGAACACCATCATTATCTTCTCGAATTGGAGACACTCCATCTTTCATAGGTGAAGTAGAAGGCACACCATCATTATCTTCTCAAATTAGAGACACTCCATCTTTCATAGGTGAAGTAGAAGGCACACCATTAGTATCTTCTTGAATTGGAGACACTTCATCTTTCACAGGTGAAGTAGAAGGCACATCTACATTTTCTTCTCAAGTTGGTCATACACCATCATTCACACCTCAAGTTGAAGGTACATCATTTTCAACCTTTTCACCTCCAATCGAAGGTATGTCATCTATCCCATCTCAAGTAAATATTGAAGAATTTCCTAATGTTTAGCCTACTTTACTAAATAAAATGCCTCCTAGAATTTTGCATAGAAGGCCTAAGTTTCTAAATGATATTGATGAGAATGTATTGGAGCCCATGCATGATAAGATTCCCATGCACACTTCCCAAAGATATGAAAATAAGATATGGAAATTATACTTTGAGAATTTGAATGAAACCGGAAGATGTCAACTCTTTGTTGAACTGATGAAAAATCTAAAATTTAGGCCCATTATGAAGATTCTTGGCCTAAGAACATCAAATGCATCAAGTGAAAAATCAATTGTCAAGAATCTAATGAGTGTGTATGAGAGTGTAGGTTCCACCTCATGCACCAAGGATAGTAATGTCACACGATGTTTCATTACATCAACAATTGTAAGCCAACAAACAAAAAAAGCTCGCCTAATTAGAAAGACAAGTCAACAAATGAAAATAAATAGAAAAACTCTAATGAGAGCTATCTGAAGATGTCAAAGAGAGCTGTCTGATTTTATGTGATAGAGAGGAAGGTCAATTATTCTACAGGAAATTATACTTGGATGGCACATGTCAGCATTTTAGTGGCTTGCAACATATGTCAATATGTAAACATATGGAAATAACACATGCAGTTGGAAATGAACTAGTAGAGTTCGGCAAGTATAAAATAGTGGCATACAATACAAGAGATGGTAAAGAAGCAAAGAGGTGTGAATATGTTATTTAGAAAATTCCAGTGTATCAGTTTATGCCTATATTTCGTGACAACATAGTGTATGAGTATGTAAGACATGCCCATAGAGCTCAATGGTTGGACTTGCAATTCAAGTTATGCAAGGACACATTTCCAGTTGGTAGCATTGTTTCAGTCATCAATTTTGCAGAGGACTACAGTCTACAACCACAGTGTGAGGTGCAATCCCAATATTATAACTCAACACAGGTTTCTATATTTGTGCACATCACATTCATTCATGAGAATGATAGTATAGAGGATAACAGAAAGATCATAAGGGAGTATCATTTTTATATAAGCGATGATCATACGCATTCTGTAGAGTTTGTACAAGGTTGTTTTTAGGTGTTCTATAATGATCTGTCTAGAAGGGGCATATCATTCAGTGAGCATATTATATGGTCAGATAACTGTGCATCACAATTCAAGAACTCGTGGAATTTCTATTGGCTAAGTAGGAGGCATAATATTACAGGTGTTCAACATATGTGGAACTTTTGTGAGGCCAAGCATGGAAAGGGGGAACGTGATGGTGTAGGAGCATGTATCAAAAGAACCATAGCACGAGAACAGTTGAAGTATAAAGACAATGCAATACTGACATGTAAAATCAATCGTCGAGTGGTGTAATGCTTCAATGGGTCCAAGAAATCAAGGTAAGTCTTTAGTTTGTAGATCTTTTTGGTTGATAGATGATACTAACATTGCACCATATAAGGACTGTTGTACACTGACAGGATCAAGTGAGCTACACTCTATCAGAAGCTCAATTGTAGGTTCATGGAGTATACATATGTGAAAGATGGCATGCTTTTGTTTTGCATGTACAATTCAAGCATGGAATGAGTGCAAGTCAAGGGAGTGGGTTGACGAATGACAGTTCAATTACCTTTGCCCACTTGACACGTATCAACCCCTGACAGTACTGGGACTGACAGAGATGGAATTGTCAGTTGACTTTGACCACATATCAAATCTAGTTCAACTAGGTAATATATCTACTTGCATAGTTAAATTTGAAATTCTTAATGTTATCTCAAACTTTGTAGTATTTTTGTAATGTTGATTAATTTCATCTAATTTGCTACACATATCATTGTAGGGCATGTTTATGCAGTTATTATAGATGAAGATAATGAAGAGGGAACAAATTATTACTTGTGTCATTGTGTTGAGGCCAAGAAGAAATTGGAGGCCCCAGTTATAGATGGAGAAAACATAAAATACCCTACAGACTTAGTGGTTGTTATTGGAACATGGCTTAGAAGGTACCCACATAAGAGTGTTAATGTTTGACTGTTTGAGGACTTTGACACGCATCAGAAGATTCTTCATTATTCCAACCTTGTCGTGGCAACCAATGTTTATTTGATACAATATCGAGGTAGACCTTTGAACAAAATCTTGTGGAAGGTCCATGACTCTGACCATGAGGCCATAATTGACACAATAAAGAGTAGAGAAGACCCAGATGGTTCATTGGATTAATTTGTAAGTATGCATAAAACTTTCCTAGATGGTTACTTGTACTTTATTTTGTATATAAATAGTAGTATGAATTGCTTCCCTCTAGTATATTAATGTTTAGTCAATTTTGCTTTTAGATGTTTCTCATAGGAGGTCATAACTCCAGTCTATCTAACTATGGACAAAGAAGCTTGAGAAAAGATGATGGAGAGTGATCATCAGATGTCGGTAAGTGATTGATTACATAAGTGATGTTATATATTTCATGTACATTTTGTTATAGTAATGTGCATATTGTTTGATTGTATTAACAGGTGGAGGTACATGAGCTTGAACTATCAAAGAGGTCTACTAGATGGTAGAGAGAGGATGAGGTTAATATGATGATAAATTATCCTTGAGCAATGGTATGAACTATGGGTAGTGAAGGCCTCATGTTTTGTTTGATTTGTTTCATGAGGTTAGATCTAAGTAATGGGTGAAGTTGATCCTAATTGGTCTTAATCCTATTCACTCATGTCATATGAAGATTCATGTCAAAGGGTTTGGATGTTAGTTCATAACATTCATGTTTATCATGTTACAATAGTAGGACATAGTTGCTTATGTCATTGGTTCATGCCATTGGATCATGGGATTTTGGTTGTGCTTCTCCATCATAACATGTCATGCTTTCAGGAGTTAGATTGGGTTGTGGTTCTTCCTCATGATAGGATTTTGTTCATGACTTCATGCTTCTTTTTCCTCCATGTCTTCAGTGTTCTCAGTGTCTTCATGCTTTCAGGAGTTAGATTGGGTTGTGGTTCTTCGTCATGTTTGGAAAGGTGCTAGGAGTGACATTTTGCATTCCATAGCTTGTGGGGCTGAATGGACTTTCTTGACATGTTGGGGTGGGTGGGTAAATGCCAGGTGAGGTCTCGTTTCATGTGCTAAGCATCGCATTGGTTTGGGGTAGCAGGCTACCGACAAAGTCCCTTAAGCACCCTAAGAAGAAAAAATTACCAAAATTTGATGGGACAGTTCTCAGAATTTGTTGTAGCTAGGAATGTTCTGTTTGGACCTACAAGTGCATGTGGAGTTCATCCACAATAAGCTCTCTTGGTTTCATTCAACTCTTGTCCATTTTACTGTGCCGAAATCAAACACATTCTTGCAAAATGCTTTAGTTTGATATTATGAAAATGTGCTAGGAGTGACATTTTGCATTCCATAGCTTGTGGGGCTAAACGGACTTTGCTGACATCTCGGGGTGGTGGGTAAATGCTAGGGGAGGTCTCATTTTTTGTGCCAAGAATTACATTTATTCAAGGCAAGAGGCTATCGACAAAGTCCGTTAAGCACCCTAAGAAGAAAAAAATGCCAAACTTTGAGGGGACAGTTCTCAGAATTCATGGCATCTGGGAATGTTCCATTTGGAACTACAAGTGTACATGGAGTCTATCCATAATTCTCTTAGTTTCATTCAACTCTTGTCCGTTTGACCGTGCCGAAATCAAATGCATTCTTGCAAAATGCTTTAGTTTCATGCTGTGGAAAGGTGCTAAGAGTGACATTTTGCATTCCATAGCTCGTGGGGTTGAATGGACTTCGCCAACGCATCGGGGTGGGTAGGTAAATGCTAGGGGAGGTCTCATTTCATGTGCCAAGCATCACATTGGTTCAGGACAATAGGCTACTGGCAAAGTCCCTTAAGTGCCCTAAGAAGAAAAAATTACTAAACTTTGATAGGATAGTTCTCAAAAATCGTGGTAGCTAGGAACATTTTGTTTGGACCTACAGGTGCACATGGGGTCCATCTATAATAACCTCTCTCAGTTTCATTCAACTCATGTTTATTTGACCGTGTTGAAATCAAATGCATTCTTGCAAAATGCTTTAGTTTCATGCTATGGAAAGGTGCTAGGAGTGACATTTTGTATTCCATAGATTGTGGGGCTGAACGTACTTGACCAACACATTGGAGTGGGAGGGTAACTATGAGGGGAGGTCTTGTTTCATGTGCCAAGCGTCACAGTCATTCGAGGCAGTAGGCTACCGATAAAGTCCCTTAAGTTCCCTAAGATGAAAAAAATGCCAAACTTTGATGGAATAGTTCTTATAATTCATGGTAGCTGAGAACATTCTATTTAGACCTATAGGTACATGTGGAGTCCATCAACAATAACCTCTCTCAGTTTCATTCAAATCCTATCCATTTGACTATGATAGAATCAAACACATTCTTGCAAAATGCTTTAGTTTCATGCAATGGAAAGATTGCCAGGACCATATTTTGTGTTATGCTCGTCATGGGCCCGAATGGACTACACCAACATGTCAGGGTGGGTGGGTATATGCTAGGGGAGGTCTTGTTTCATGTGCCAAGTGTCTCGGTCGTTCTAGGCTGCAAGCTACTGGTAAACTCAGAAAGTGCTAGGTCTCAGTAGCTTCCAGGCCAGAATGACTGGGACACTTGGCACACAAAATGAGACCTCCCCTAGCATTTTCCCACCCACCTCGATGTGTTGGCGTAATCCATTCAGCCCCACGATGAGTAGAACAAAAAATATGGCACCTGGCAACCTTTCCATTGCATGAAACTGAAGCATTTTGTAAGAATGCATTTGATTCTGGCACGGTCAAATGGATAGGAGTTGAACAAAACCAAGACAGATAATTGTTGATGGACTCCACATGTACATGTAGGAATAAACAGAATATTTCCAGCTACCACAAATTCTAAGAACTGTCCCATCAAAGTTTGGCAATTTTTTCGTCTTAGGGAGCTTAAGGGACTTTGTCGGTAGCCTACTGCATTGAATGACTACGATGTTTGGCACACAAAATGAGACCTCCCCTTGCATTTACCCACCCACCTCGATGCATAGGTGAAGTCTGTTAAGCCCCATGAGCTATGGAATGCAAAATGTCACTCCTAGCACCTTTCCATTGCATGAAACTGAAGGATTTTGCAAGAATGCGTTTGATTTTGATATGGTCAAACGGACAAGAGTTGAACAAAAATGAGAGAAGTTATTGTAGACAGACCCCACATGCACCTCGAGGTCCAAACAAAACATTCCTAGCTGCCACAAATTCTAAGAATTGTCTCGTCAAAGTTTGGCAATTTTTTCTTCTTAGGGCGCTTAAGGGACTTTGCCGGTAGCTTGCTGCCCTGAACCAATGCGACGCTTAGCACATGAAACGAGACCTCCCCTAACATTTACCCACCCACCCCAATGTGTTGACGAAGTCCATTCGGCCCCATGAGCTATGGAATGCAAAATGTCACTCCTAGCACCTTTCCACTGTATGAAATTGAAGCATTTTGCAAGAATGCGTTTGATTTCAGCACGGTCAAACAAATAGGAGTTGAATGAAACTGAGAGAGGTTATTATAGATAGACCCTAGGTTCACCTATAGGTCCAAACAGAATATTTCTAACTACCATGAATTCTGAGAAATGTCCTGTCAAAGTTTGGTAGTTTTTTCTTCTTAGGGCGCTTAAGGGACTTTGCTAGTAGCCTGCTGCCTCAAACCAATATAACACTTGGCACACGAAATGAGACCTCCCTTGGAATTTCCCTGCCCACCCTGACACGTTGGCAAAGTCCATTTGGCCCCATGAGCTATGCAATGCAAAATGTCACTCCTAGCACCTTTCCACTACATGAAACTGAAGCATTTTGTAAGAATGCGTTTGATTTTGGCATGGTCAAATGGACTGGAGTTGAATGAAACTGAGAGAGGTTATTGTGGATGGACTCCATGTACACTTGTAGCTCCAAAAGGAATATTCCTAGCTACCATGAATTTTGAGAACTGTCCCGTCAAAGTTTGGCAATTTTTTCTTCTTAGGGTGCTTAAGGGACTTTACCGGTAGCCTGCTGTCCCGAACCAATACGACACTTGGCACACAAAATGAGACCTCCCCTAGCATTTACTCACCCACCCTAACGTATTGGTGAAGTCCATTTGGCCCCACGAGCTATGGAATGCAAAATGTCACTCCTAGCACCTTTCCACTACATGAAACTAAAGCAGTTTGCAAGAATGCGTTTGATTTCAGCATGGTCAAACGGATAGGAGTTGAATGAAACTGAGAGAGGTTATTGTAGATAGACTCCACATGCACCTATAGGTCCAAATGAAATGTTCCCACTGCCATGAATTCTGAGAACTATCCCGTCAAAGTTTTACAATTTTTCTTCTTACGGTGCTTAAGGGACTTTGCCAGTAGCCTACTACCTTGAATGAATGCGATGCTTGGCACATGAAATAAGAGCTCCCCTAGAATTTACCCACCCACCCCGATGTACATAAAATGAGATCTCCCCTGGTACATGAAACAAGACCTCGGTGTGTGTGAAGGTTTTTATACATGTTTACAATAGTTCTAGTCGATCATAACTGACTTTCAACTTGTTTAATCATTGGGTAACCTCCTTATTACATGATTTGTTAAGTTGACAAAGAAACTTCTTACCAGTACTTGTATTATTAGTCTTTTTGTTTGACAACAACATAAAACATGACTCCAAATATAAATGACATTGGTCATTTGACCTTATTACATGCAAAATAATGACACAAGACCATCAACTTGTCCTATGATGTCCTAGGGCCTTAATATGACATGCTCCTAGCCAAGATTGGCTATGGCTCAAGTGCTTCTGCACCATGAAATATGTTTCCATGGTGTTGAGTCATCCTCCTTACCTACTACATCACCCTTGTAGACATGTGTTGATGTGCATTTTAGCACACAACAACGTAGGTATGATTGTTGGTATCACACCTATCTTGAAAAAGGTATCCTATCCAAGATAGGACTACCCCAAGGATAATACAGCTAGGTCTTAGCCTTCTTGGAATGACTTCAGTGGAAGGTCTAGCTGTCCTAACAAGGGGTCTTACACAAAATGTAGGGTTTATGGAAGATGGTAGCAATGTATATGTAGAAACCCTAGTGGTTCAGACTGTAAAGTCTAAAATTTTAGTAGATGATTAATGTGATTTTTCTCAAATCCTAAATCTACCAAACTTTATGTAAATAAAATGCAAAAGGAAAAGGACAGGGAGAAAGGATAAGAGATCCTATAGACAATTGCATAAATGATCAATAACTAGATAGATAGATTCCCAACAATAAACAAATATCTGATTAACCAGGTAGCCCACAATGCCACAGAGAATGTGTAATCTTTTAAGGAGATGTAATGATTTCCAAATTGTAGAGGGTTCATCAAACACCCAATCCTTGGCATAGCTCAATGAAATCATACAATCAAACTTATCTCATAAACTATGCCCAGACTAACCATGCACAATGACATACAATCAACAAGCCATTAATGGTATGGACAAGAAATCCATCAAATATCTAAATAATTAATCACAAGTGCAACTAAATATCAACTAATTTTAGATTGACATGAACCATGAAGACCAAAATAAGACAACACATAATCACAAATTTCTAGCCATCTTTAAAACTTGCTTTGTATTGACTATATTATGGCAAAGTCTCAGCAATTCAGTATCTAATCTCACTTGTAAACAAGAGCAAAGGATGGCTCTTTTATAGATAAGGCACCATACCAAGTTTTTCAATGGACGATGGAGATTAACTCAACACCAACGGTCTAGATTATACAATATTTAATGGGATACATCATTTAGTTACATTTTCAGATTTGCCTTTGGCTTGTGTGAAAAAGACAATATGCAGCTTGTAAATACATTGAATCTAAACAAAATGGATACCCATTTGGTTGCACGTGATGAAAAGTTAATTTTCAAGGCCTAATAAAGCCTGTAGTTAGGGTAAAATTGCAAATCAGGGCAAATGAATAATCAGCAATGATAAAACCCTAGCAATGCACAATGAAGCACAAGACAACATGAAAATCAAAATAACAAATGTAAATGCAAACCGATCTCCACGCTATGCTTGATTTATCTCCATTGCTCTTCTCCACCTCGCATGAGCATGCAAGATTTTGAAGGATTGTTGTTGGAAGAATGTTGGGTGCTCATTTCTGCAGCATAACATTAAGATGAAGATGATATAAGGATGATAGCTGAAGGATGCAAAGGCTCTAATGGTATTTCAACAGCATAATGTTACTTGAAGCTCCATGCATTTTAGAAAATTTGGCAGAATAATGTTACTTAAAGCTCAATGCATTCTAATGATAATTTGGCAGAATAATGTTACTTGAAGCTCAATGCCTTCTAATGGCTTATGAGGGGGTTGATTTATAGAAAAGGCTTGGTTCAAATGAATGGTTGAGATTAAAAAGCTAATTGATTGATGTGGACGGCTAGGATTGATTCGGTTATCCCACTCTTCAAGGGAGTTGTAGTCATTTGACAAGTGTCAAGGAGGATAGGGCTCATGTGTGCTTGTGTACATAAAAAGTACTACATATAAAAGATATTAAATAAAAGGCTGTAGTACCACTTATCTTTTTTTAAATGAAAGAGGCACACATGTCGGCTAAATGATAAGATAAATTAATTAAATAAATAAAATTTATTTAATTAATTAGAAAGTCAGCTTATGATGAGAACTTAATTCAAATAAAATATTTGAATTAATTGGGATATGAGTTGGATATTAATTAAATAAATAAAATTTATTTATTTAATTGGATAGTGGGGAACTTAATTCAAATAAAATATTTGAATTAGTTGGGATATGAGTTGGATATTAATTAAATAAATAAAATTTATTTAATTAATTGGCTAATGGATAAATGGGATTGAGAGTGGGATTTAGGACAAAATGCTACATGATGTCTTAATAATGTTTTAACAAGGTGTTGCTAGACATGGACAAAGTTGGGACAAATTTGGGTGTCTACATTTTGCCCCTCTTTGAGATGATGTTTGAGATGATAAGCTTTATGTCGAGTAACATCATTTCAAAGAAGTTAAAGTATGGATAGAGGAAAATGATGATGATGATGTAAGGATATAATGATGATGGAAAGATAGGATGATGATGCCCCCTCGAGAGGATATGCGGGTTGGACAAACACGGGTAGGCTCTCGAAAAGAAATGGCTTGGTCAAGAAAGAAAGATAAGGGAATGGATAGAAGAAATGGATGATGCGTTATGCTGCAATGAAAGTGAGCAACCATGATGTTTGATATAGCACTTGACGTTATGCACCAAGGTATAAGGACCAAGGTGACGATGTGTCTCGTGCCCCAGTGTAATACAACCTTGTCTGGATACAAGATATGAATATTAGCTGGATTGATACCGATTGATGCAAATGCAAGATAAAAAGATAACACACACAAGCAAGCAAGCAAGCATGCACAAATGATTCAAAAACAAACAAGGTATTGCCCCTGTCAAGCTGTAAACCAATAATTGATTGTTGATTGTTGATAGTTGAGAGTGTTGTCATTGCGGGGAAAGCTATATCCCTAGATCAACACAAGGTTGTTTGCTTAGTGGGTTCGCTGATTGATTGATTGCTTTGGCTTACAACAAGGCTAGGATCAAGACCATTGATTGAGCTTGGATAACTTGGCTTGATTGATTAACTTGATTGGTATGGCTTAAGGATTGACTTGCATTTGGATCATTGCTTGGAATGATTGGAAGATGATTGAAGGATGATTAGATGAAGTGATGATTGGATTGATGTGCTATGATAGATTGATTGGAAGAAGTTGTTTATTGATGATGTATAAGATAGATGATAGAAGAAATGATGAGAGAAGAAAGAGGAAAATCGCTTGTGCCTGAATCTGGGCACTTCCTTCGTACTCCAGACTGCCTACATACCCTATATCCATGGGATCAAGGCACTTAACGATGGAAATGAGATGTAGTTCTGATTTTTTGTTTTATTGATGAGATGATAAAAATGGATTGAGATTGATGAAATATTGATGATGTGATGATATGTGGTGGATTGAGCTACTTTTGATTTGCTGAAGTTATTAGATTTGTTTTGATGGCTAGCTTGATATGCTTTGGTTTTGATGTTTGCTATTGCTGGGTTGATTGTGTTGATGATTGGATTGTTTTGAATGATGATAGTGATGATGTGATGATTAGAGTGTCGATTCAATCTAAGCATAAGCAAGTGTTCTCAATGTGCTCCAAGGATGTAAAACAAACAAGGTATTGCCCTTGTCAAGTCATAAACCAATAATTGATTATTTGTTTTGTTTGATAGATAGTGTTGTCATTGTGGGGAAAGCTATATCCCTAGAGCAACACAAAGATGTGGGAACGCTATATCCCATTGATGATGATTGATGATGATTGATTTGGCTCATGACAAGATTTGGTTCAAAACTTGTTGATTTGATTGGATAATGTTCCTTGATTTAGTGGCTTGCTTGATATGGATTAGTGTGGCTTTGATTTAAGATCATTGCTTAGATTGATTGGATTGATATGATTGGAAGAAATGATTGGTTGAAATGGATGAATGAATGTTATTGATAGGAAGAATTGATGATGATGATGATTTGATTTTGATTGAATGTTGGAGTTGATTATTTTAGATTGATGATGATTGGTTTTATTGCTTGGATTTTTCGTTGGATATTTAATTTTTTTTGGATTTTTGAGAAGATTTAATTTTTTTTGGATTTTTTTTTTTGAATGTTTTGATTTTTTTGTGTTTTTGAATGTTTTGATTTTTTTGTGTTTTTGAATGTTTTGGAACATCAATGGATTTACAATTTGGGTAGCCTTTGTGCTTGATACCAATGACAAGGGAAGACCAAGTCCAGGTGCAAGGGTGGATGAATGGGATTGGATGGATAGATAAGAGGATAGGCCATATAAGGGATGGATGCTTGCCTCATGATAAACGGATAGGTAGGCTATAGTGAAAAGCTTCATGATAAGGGTATGCCATAGCGGATGGATCATAAAGGAGCTAGGATGTGATCCCCAAAGGCTATGTTGCATAGGAAGAACTTGCCCCATTCTAGGTGGTAATGCTTAGGATTTTTACATGACAAAATTCATGACCATGGGATGACATGATAGGTTTTACACAACAAAGTGTATGATAGGTGGATAATGATAATATGGATTGATGAGGAAGGTATGAGGTATACCAAGAGATATCCAAAGCATGTTTCAAGATTTTGCCCCTATGTCGTCATCAAAATCGAAAGGTGGAGGATGGATAAATGGGCTCAATAAGATAGGTATATGGATGTAATGGCTAATGATGGTAGGATAGGATATGGCAAGATAGGACATGATAAGATGGAAAATGATAGGTTGGATGAGACAATGTGCCCCCAAGTGTAAGTGGCATAGAAGATCAACCTACACATGATGCCTGTTTGCCAGGTTTTCATCATGGTACTTATCCAAGGCGCCTGTTTACCAGGTTTTCACCATTGGACGAAGGGATTTCTCTTTACTATTTTGATTTTTTTTTTTTTTTTGCTTTTTAGATGTGTTGATAATTACACATGGTAATGGATAGGAGGGACTCAAGTGGCTAGTGCTATGAAGGTTGATAGTGTCCCTTTAGAGATTGATGATGTCTTTGCATGGACCATGTCAAGTGTGCTCATAGATGTTGATAAGGGATTGCATGGATGGGAGATGGATTAGGTGGATAGTAGATTATGAAATGAAATTATGAAAGGTTCATGCAAGGATGGATGGATAAAAGGCTTATGCAAAAGCATGGACCATAGGAAGATGATGGGGAAGATTTGTAGGATAATGGATGAAGGATGGGGAGATATAGTTATGTGGAGGTGTTTTGGAATGGAAGGGAATCATGACCAACGGCTGCACACACCGTGATAAACATTGAAGCTTTTGATGGGATGGTGGTGTAGGAAGCAATGGAGATGTTTGCTTAAGAAATGGTTGATGAAGTGATTTAGGAACCCACATAGATTTAGTATGTTTAGTGCTTTTGTTTTTCTTGTGGGATTTTTGAAGGGAATGGAAGTTTTGGATGGATATAGGCTCTTGGATGGAGATAGGTAGTTGGGATTCTTGAGATGTGGATGAAGATGCCTCATTTGACTTGCTAGCTATTTGTTTAGGAACCCAAACCATTTTGCTTTTGGGCTTTGCTTTTGGAGGTAAGGGTTTGGATGGTTGCTTAGATGTGGATGAGGATGCCTCATTCGCTTTGCTAGCTGTTTGCTTAGGAACCCAAACCATTTTGCTTTTGGGCTTTGCTTTTGGAGGTATGGGCTTGGATAGCTTTTTGGATTGCTTTGATTTGGTTCTTTGCATTGATTTTTCATGTTTGTGCCCTAAGGCATGAGAGTCCTTAGGATTTTTGGTAGGACTTTTAGCTTTGTAGGTAGAGACATCAAAAATTTTGCTTTTGAATCCCATGGGGTGGGTGGAGTGGATGGAATGATTGGAAGCTTTATGCTTAGGCGATGTGTGCTTTTGTTGGCCATGATTAGGGATGTAAGGATACTTATGAATGATATGTATGTTAGGTGTTGGAAGCAATGGTGGCAAGGTAGATGGAGGGATATTTGGAGTTGGTAATAGTGGAGGCAAGGTGGATGGCAGAAGGTGTATGGTCACATGCTTTTGACATTTGTAGGATGATGGAGTTGGAATGACAACATATGTTTTGGGTAGATGATGGGGGGTGTGATGGAAAGTGGTAGGTTTAGGATGCATGAAGGGATTACCAACATATTGGCCTTGTTTACCTTGGGGTGTGTATCCAAAGTCATATGAGCATGGAGGAACTTTGACATGGTTTGGCTCCAAAATAACTTGTTCATAAAGACCTAGGCCTTTACCTTTGTAGTTCATGTTTTGGAGGATGCGATTGACTATAGGACTGAGTGTGGTTTGAACACTAGACTTGAGTTTATTATTGGATGAAGAAGGTGAAGTGGATAAAGGTTGTTGTTGTCTGAAGGAAGAAAACTCATGTATAAGGGTGGTAAGACCAATAGGACATGATGGTGGATTTGAAGTGGAATCGATGGTGGATATGGAAGGGGGATCATTAGGATCTTGATTAGCATTATGTTCACTAAAATCCAAGTTATTTGTTTGATCTTTTATGCTTACTTGGGGGACAAGTGTCTCATCATGACAAGTGGATGTTTGCTCATTATGGATAGGGCTAGATGGAGGATGACTAGGAGCAATGTGGATATCTTGCTCATAGATAGATATAGGATTATAGATAGGATCAAGGTGCTCATGGATAGCTTCTTCATAGGTATCATCTTGATCATAAAGAAGGTAAATGTTATGGATGGGTTGCATGAAAGTGTGTTGATCATGAGTTGGACTAGGGCTTAATGTTTCCACATGCTTAGGATTAAACCTTTGACAAACCTCTTGGGTTGTTTGAATGGAGGGAGATGACTCTTGGATAGGCTCTTGGTCAACAACATGAGAACATGATGACTCTTGACTTGGATTCATAATAGAAGGTTCACAAATAGGCTTGATGGCTTGTAGGTCACATGATAGGACTATAGGTTTGGACATGACCTTTGGAAGTTCATTGGTAGGCTCATGAATGGGTGTTTGACATGGAGATAGTTTATTCCTAGCTAGTAGCCAATGGATCACATCCTTCGCAAGGGTATGAGTGGATGGGAAATATAATGGATGAGTAATAATAGCGGATGATGTTGCAGGCTTAGGACTAGGATTAGGCTGAGGGCTAATTGGATTGGGTGGATTAGGATAAAAGGGGGGTGATACATAGGATTGGGATGATATGGCATGTTTTCCCATTATAGGTAGGTACACCTTGTAAACAATTGGAACAAATATTGGGCATTGATTTGTATTATGGCCTTTGGTCCTATGGTATGCACAATAATCATGTTCATCATATGGACTTTCTTCACATGGTTTGACTTTAGGAAGTTCAATGAGTTTTGCTTCAAGCATCCTTTGTAAAACTCTCTCAGCCGCATCCTTTGGTGAAGGATTAGAATGACATGGTGATGAAGGTAATGGAGGGCTTGGTGGTTTGGAAGGTTGATGGACCAATGGACTAGGGGTAGGATCGCATGGTGGTGTTGGGATAGGACTTGTTGGCTCATGTGTTTGCATGTGATTGGATGGTGGAGGCCACTCTAGATTGGTATCTCCCTTGTCAAAGGTTATTAAGTCTTGCATAGGATAAATTGGGCTTTGATTTATGTACAAGGGACCACTTGGACTTACATGTGCTTCTTGTTGCAAAGGTGGATTTAGGTCTATCAATGGTGCTTGGTGGTCTTGTTGGAAAGGTGTACTTGGATTTGCTTGATTTATGTACAAAGAGCTATTGGGAGTTGGATGTTGTTCTTGTAATATCACTTGATTGCCTTGTGGATGGGCTTGATAGTGCATTGGAATGGTGGTAGGAGGGATTGGATAAGCTTGAGGTGGATGTTCATAGGTTGATGTGGCATTGACTTGGTGGATAGGTGGATTAAGTTGATAGGAAGTGGATGGAGATGACATGTGGCTATAAGGATTAGGTTGATAGGGAATGGCTAAGGATTGTTGTACTTGTCGAGCTTGACTAGTGGCTAAAAGGTGTTGGACTTGGGCTATGGAGTGTTGCAATTGAGGTGATTGGCTTGCATGGGGTTGAGCTCTTTGGAGGAAGAATTGTAATATTTCAATGGCATCTTGGTTTAAGGGTTGTGATCCTTGATAAATATTTTGGAGGAATCTTTGGAATTTAATTGTTGGGTCCTCTAGTGTAGACATGTTGTCACCAAGTGTTTGTCTTAAGTCCTTTTAGCAAGTGCGTGTTTAGGGATTTGGATGATGATGTGGCTTGTTTGGATGACTTGGCTATGTTTGGGATGAAAGTGATTGGGTTTGAATGTTATTGGAAGAATGTGTAGGATGACTTGTCTTTATGTGTTTGGGTGTTTATAGCTTGATGTAGCAATATTCAAACAAATGATTATGCATATACACACATGAATCACTCACGCAAGACAAATAAGCAAGTTGTTAGTTTAGGAAGAATGTGATGTTGGTTAAGCAAGCACATGAAGACACTTCAACAAGTCCTAGTCAAGGCAAGGCCACTATCACAAGGAGGTTCTAGTGAAAATCCGGGGGACCGGCACCCCACGAGCATCCAGCAAGCCACTTAAGACTTTAACTAACCCTACTAGGAGTTTTAATATACACAAAGGTACACCTCCTTTCGAGTTAGCACTGTATGGTGAGCGCTAATACCGGTTAGACTTGGCTTTCGCCTTATCCTCTGATTTTTATAGCGGACCGGATGAAAGTACCGCTTGAGGTCGTTCCCTTGGGATGGATACCAAGGCAGGCCTCTCTAAGGCTAAACAAAAGCAACACAAGTAAATGTTTTTGATCTCCAAGTTCATGTTGGGACGCGAGGAGAGAGCATACACAGTTACTTGGTCACACTCGCATGGGGTTCATTAACCTTAGAAGTTCAATGTGTGGAAGACAATGCAAGCACTTGTTTGTTTTAAAGCCCAAATCCAAATGTGATGAAAGACAATGGTTCGTTTTAGCCCAATTTTTTGATGTGAATTTGCAAACAATTGTTTGTTTTATGCCCAAAATCCAAATGTGTTTACAAACAATGATTAGAAGATGGGAAATGAAATGATTGCACCTGGTTGATTCGCTATCCAAATTGCTGTAGATATTGATGCCAATGCTGCTCTAGCTCCTTATGATCACCTACAACATAAAAA
This sequence comes from Cunninghamia lanceolata, assembly GCA_027924645.1. NCBI lineage: Eukaryota > Viridiplantae > Streptophyta > Pinopsida > Cupressales > Cupressaceae > Cunninghamia > Cunninghamia lanceolata. The sequence goes on from BSBN01000801.1 coordinate 7,615,660, forward strand.
AAAATGATATTATAATGTAGGCATAAAAATAGGCTCATCAGGCAAGGAAAATTGTAATTTTAGATGCATAGCCGAATTAGATTTGATTATTTCGATAGATTTTTGGTTCAAAAATTAAAAAATCAAAGAAGAGACCCCCATTAATTTTCCGAGAGCTTTCCGAAAATGTAAATAAATTAGCAAAATTCCCTGATTTGCACCCAGAAATGCGGATTTATGAAAACAGTACAGTCGGTAAAGATCTGATTTTTTCGCACCATAAACGACCTCCAAATTAAATTTGCAAAACAGAGACCCTGATTAGAATTTCAAGAGATTTCCATAAATGTAAAAATTTCCGAAAAATTCGCTGATTTGCGCCCATAATTGTGATTTTATGAAAAAACATAAAAACGTGATAAATCCCGCAAAAATCGCGATAAACCCGAAATTTTTCTGCTGTAGCTTCCTTATATCATGGACAAACTTCTGCTAAAATCTTGTAGAAAAATTCACAGCCGTTTGGAAGATATGATGAAATCTTTGAAATCTAGGGTTTTGTCCAAAAAGTAGCAGATCTGCAACAAAAAGTTAATTAAACCTGCAAAACTCAACAATGGGGGTTATATGAATGCAAATTTTTACTACAAAAACCTGCAAAAAAGATCAAACGAAGTGAGTCCCACCGGGCGTGCCAAAATGTATGTTAGGGTAAAATTGCAAATCAGGGCAAATGAATAATCAGCAATGATAAAACCCTAGCAATGCACAATGAAGCACAAGACAACATGAAAATCAAAATAACAAATGTAAATGCAAACCGATCTCCACGCTATGCTTGATTTATCTCCATTGCTCTTCTCCACCTCGCATGAGCATGCAAGATTTTGAAGGATTGTTGTTGGAAGAATGTTGGGTGCTCATTTCTGCAGCATAACATTAAGATGAAGATGATATAAGGATGATAGCTGAAGGATGCAAAGGCTCTAATGGTATTTCAACAGCATAATGTTACTTGAAGCTCCATGCATTTTAGAAAATTTGGCAGAATAATGTTACTTAAAGCTCAATGCATTCTAATGATAATTTGGCAGAATAATGTTACTTGAAGCTCAATGCCTTCTAATGGCTTATGAGGGGGTTGATTTATAGAAAAGGCTTGGTTCAAATGAATGGTTGAGATTAAAAAGCTAATTGATTGATGTGGACGGCTAGGATTGATTCGGTTATCCCACTCTTCAAGGGAGTTGTAGTCATTTGACAAGTGTCAAGGAGGATAGGGCTCATGTGTGCTTGTGTACATAAAAAGTACTACATATAAAAGATATTAAATAAAAGGCTGTAGTACCACTTATCTTTTTTTAAATGAAAGAGGCACACATGTCGGCTAAATGATAAGATAAATTAATTAAATAAATAAAATTTATTTAATTAATTAGAAAGTCAGCTTATGATGAGAACTTAATTCAAATAAAATATTTGAATTAATTGGGATATGAGTTGGATATTAATTAAATAAATAAAATTTATTTATTTAATTGGATAGTGGGGAACTTAATTCAAATAAAATATTTGAATTAGTTGGGATATGAGTTGGATATTAATTAAATAAATAAAATTTATTTAATTAATTGGCTAATGGATAAATGGGATTGAGAGTGGGATTTAGGACAAAATGCTACATGATGTCTTAATAATGTTTTAACAAGGTGTTGCTAGACATGGACAAAGTTGGGACAAATTTGGGTGTCTACAAAGCCAAAATAGAGTCACATGACACTTGAAAACTTGACCTGATGAGGATTCATGGGATTCTAAGTGTTGAATGGATCAAGAGGTGTATGTGGCAATTCTTGGATGAAGGCATATCAAATTGGATGCTTGCTGGATCATCATTGCATGACTGAACTGTTGGGACAACTATGAACAAGTCTTGGACATTGGATTGGATCTTGCAAGAATAGAAATGAAAGAAGCATGATCTTCAATGTCTTTCAGATCCTGAGATTCATCTTTATCATCTTGGACATTATACCAATCTTCTGTTATAGGTGCAGTAGCAATTTGGTTGATAGAATGTCTATCCTGCACTTCTGGGTCAACAAGGTACCTCTGTGTGTTCATCCTTCCAAGATGGCTCCAATTAGCTCCAACAAGCTCTTTTGTGCTCTTAGACCTACAATAAACAAGACCAAACATCAATTTCATCATAAACAAGTCATTTTACATCAATTTGGATCAAAACACATCCATTTGCAGCCATGGATCAGTCAAGAACAACTCATTGTCAAAATTGCTTCCTTATAGACAACTTCATAAATCCAATAATTTTTGCATCATTTTCTACATTTTTTATCATTTTCAAGTACCCATTTGATCAATATATTGATTTGGGAAGTTTTGTGGTCATTAGAATCCATTTGTAGACTATTATTTCATGTTTTTCTAGCCTTTTCTATAAAAAGTGTGATTTTTGGGGGTCACGAACTTTTCATGTGCAATGGCATTAATTGTCATAAAACATGCCAAAAATCCACAAAAACTTGGTAAAAAGATCCATCATGATGTAACAAATAGATGTGCAGATCAAATTCACCAATAAAATCCAAGTTACACCTTGAAAAACTCAATTTTGGGGCAGAAATGTCAAAAAGCACAGGTTTTGGGTGTCACAGACTTAGTGCTAATTTTTGGGTGTACTGACTAAAAGTCAGTGCATTGCATTTTTTGCACAAAGTTTGAGAAGTCTATTTTTAGCACTAAACATATTTTAGTGCTACTTTTGGGTTTGACTAACCTATCACAGTTTTAAAGTAAGTCGGAGGTGAATCCCGCGCAAGTCCAAGGTCGGCCATTTTAGCGCTAACTGCTCTAGGTGCAACCGGTGGGGGATTTTGGTGCTGACCGACTTGGTGGTAGTGTGGAAGGAAGTCAGTTGGAGATAATTTTAGCACTAAGGTCAGTAGATGATGATTTTCGCACAAAAGTTAGTGGTGACTAATTTTAGCCCAAGAGTCGGTAGCAATTGATTTCAGCACCAGTCAGTGAATGCAATTTTTAGCACAAAGCTAGTGAGAGGTATTTTTAGCACTTTTTGCAGTAGGAGGTGTTTTTAGCACTAGATTTTGAATTGGCTAGGGTGAAAGTATATTTAAAAATATATTTAAGTGTAAGTTTAATAGCTAAACTTATACTTTAAATATTTTTAAATATACTTTCAGGATGTTTGAGATGGGTTCTAGATCCATAGGATTTCATATGCAGATTCTAGAATTTTGTGGTTCCACCAGATTTTAGACTTAGCCATTTTTCATTATTTTTAGGGTTTCAAACTTAGCCAAATTAGGGCTCCAGGATCGTGCGACAGGATGAAAGTATATGAACCCCTTAATGAAATCTTGTGGAATTTGACATGATTTTGCAACTGTAAGACTTGGAAACTATGAATTTCAACATGAAACATCCTACAGAAGCAAGTTCAAGGGCAATATCTAGTGACATAGGATTTTTGAGTAAAATGTCGTAACACTCAATTTCAATGCAGAACGCAACAAATGATAATCTTTTAAGCACAAGACCATTCAAGACACTTCCAAATCAATCATGAAAGACATCAAATGACTCCAACCATGCAAAATACTCAAATCTGAAACAAATCCTGCACTCTAACCACAAATTCACTTTCTCATCATCATAAGGCAAAAAGGTTGAGACTCCAAGCCAAAGCAAAAGAGGGGGTCTCCATTTGGCAAAATGGGACAAGTGTGCAAGGTACAACAAATGGCGACTCTGCTGGGGAATTGCTCCAGAGCATTTTAATGATAAACTTTTAGTTCGACCCCAGAATCTCTGTGTTTCCCACATATTAGACAAAAAAGTATGATATCCTATCAAAGAATCAAAGACCACTAACTAGTGCAACCATCCACATCTTGAAAGCCTAAGTGTGTGCAATTGCATTCATTCCCATCCCTTGGCAACTAAGTTCACCCAAGATCCTTCGTTCTAGGCTATGAAGTTGGGATTGTTTTACCACCAAGAGAATGCTCTGATGTTGAGATGTGATGAGTCTTGATAGAAGTGAATGATGATTCTTCTAGTAACAACTCTTCTACAGTGATATTCTTTCTTGATAATGCCTTTGATGATTTTGAATGCTAATACTCTTCAAATAATATTCTTCATGTGAGAGTCTTCAAATGATAATCTTCATATTGATACTTTGTAGTGGGTTTGGTGTTGAAAAACACCTTTTATTTTTACCCAGTAGGCTAGTAGTACTTAGTACTGCCTACCACTCTCATCTGTGTTTGTAGAATTGGTGTTGGTGGTAAAATTGGGGATCCAAACTCTTCACTTAACACGTGATCACCTGAACTTACTTGGCTACCTTAGGATTGTTTAAAGTTTGAGAGATATATGGTTAGAAAATACTTTAGGTGCACCAACTAATGACTCCTTTCCAATGAACATACATCATACTCATTTGTATAACAGTGGAACCCATAGGAAGACCTAAGCAAAAACATTGGCTTCTCAAAGAAATATTCCAAATTACTTAACCAACAAAGAAGCACTTGTAGGTTTGTACAACTACCACCACATTCGATAAATGGAGAACCCAAGCAAAGCAAGTGCAGAAGCGAAAAGCAAAGAAAACTACTCTAACCAAATAAAAATATGTAGAAAGCAAGAAACTAACCAAAACCTAACTAGAAACAAGAAAGACTATGTACAAAAGCTTCAAACAACAAGTATTTACACTTCCTCATGATTTATTTCTTAGGACATGTAGGAGTAATAAAGTGCAGGTCAATGCCCTAAGTCTGGCAAATTCATCTTTGTACTCTGAACAGTAGGGTATGGGCAAGCTAGGCTCATGTTCAAGGTGCCAGTCACATAAGATCAACAATTGGGGCAATTCATTAGGGCCATGATCAATCCAAATGCAAGTTGTCTTAGATAAATCACCATAATCAAATTAATAATTGGAACTGAGTGGAGAAAGGGAAGATACAACCTAATTTGCAATACTAATGATCAGAGATGTGAGTTCAACACCTTCTTGCATTGCACCAAATACCTTCGCATCTTCAGGGGGACTCAACTCATGGTGGATCATGTCTTGTGCATCAGGTACCTCTGGATCACTAAATGCTACAACAATCTCCCAAGCAAATAGGAAGTCTAGACAACCTCCTTCAGAATGTGGATCATTTGGATGAAATCTGCATGAATTAGTCGAAGCAAAGTCTAACATGTGTGGTAAATTTCCATGCAATAACATATCCTTGCTCATTTTTGACACCAACTCAATGATGTGATCAAGTGATTGACATGAAAATGCTTCCAAGCCATCACTTTGTAGGATAGTTTGATTTTTATTCTTAGATTGCATATTTCTACTTTCAGTTGTCATCAGTAGGCCAGTATCAACCATGTGGGGCTCTTCCTTTATGCAAGTATGAATAGAATCAATCTAATGAACATATGATATACTTGAATCTATTTCACCAAAATTAGTCATATGCTCTGAAGCAACTCCCTCTGCAATGATTAGCAATCCTTGTATTTCAGTCATTAGATGATATGAAATTAAAAATTCATTGTCTACAGCAGCGACACGGTCTCCTTTTTCCTCTATAGGTAGATTCTTGATGTCAATGTTGCTTTGAAGTGGTGTACTATCCTGATTTTCTTCATCTAACTTAGCTAGAGACCCTTCTGCAGCAATTATATCAACCTGATATTGCTGATCATGATGATTTACTGGGCTGATATAGTCAAGAACTTGATCACTTTTCTTTGAATATTTGATTGTAGCTTAGATATGTCAACTGAAATGATTTTTTGCATTGATGTCCATGATTGTTCTTCATCTGGAGGACTGATTTTCACATGTTCTTACACACATCTTATCTAATCTAACTACTGTTCCAACTCAGAATTATCATCCACCTACAAGGGACTACTGTTTTGTACCTTTGTAGCAGTAAATTCAGTCTTAGGACCTGATGTCTATGAAACATTTGATTGCTGATCTGCATCTTCAACATGACTGTTCATCAAGTCTGATTTATCATGTGGTTAAGTGCAAGAAGTTGGGTCCACATAGAGGGGAAGTCACGGGCAAAAAAAATCCTAACAGAAATGGGTACCTATTTTAAAAGAAACGGGTACCCATTTAGGAATAGGTGCCCAAGCCTAAATGGGTGTCGGATCCTAAATGAGTACCCATTTCTATATAGATGTTTAAATTTGAAAAAAACCATGTGCACTTCTTTTTCCCACACAAAGGAGCGGGTGCATGTTTTAAAACAGGTACTCATTTATAACACGTACCTATTTTAGAACGGGCACCTGTTCCTAAAAGATTAGGGTTGGGAAAGGCATGGTAAGCCAACCCCTTGCCTTGGACCTGCAAGTTTTTTTCTAAGTATAGAACAAGAGAAAAGACTGAGTTTACCTATATGGCTGATGACATTTTTTTCTGATTTTTTTATGAAATTAAAACCCATTACAGATGACAGTGTCTAGTTTTCAAATATGCAATTTTTTTTATTGGACTTGTTTTTCTATTTATTATTTAATTTATGAGCAAACTGGTCTAAAAACTTGAAATGACAAATGTTTGCATTTTTTAAATAACTTTTAATTTTTAAAGTTTTTTGAAAAAAAAATTATATGTCATCAATCTACACACCATTCTTTACACAATGAAAAAAATTTTATTTTATGATTTGTTTTGCTCAAATTATGTTGGTCGTACACGAGGGTTTTCAAAAGCAGCAATTAGAGCCAATAAAAAAATAATAAAATAAAAATTTGGAAAAAAATTATAAAAAAATATCCTCATCAAACTTCACTGTACTATACATCTTTCCTCAAAAGGATTTAGAAAAATACTTTTATTTAGGTCAAATTATGTTGGCCGTACACGTGCGTGGTATGGTAAAAAAAAGTGACTTTTAAATAGTGGTTTTTAGAAATGCCTATTGAAAATCAATTTGTATCATCTGGGTATTAAAATAAATTACATATTTGGAAACTAGACTCTGAGTACTACATTTCATATTGCTAGCTTTTTTCAAGATTCAATCTTTAAGTGCCTCAAATGTTTAGGTCAAATGTGACAAATTCTGAAAATCAGGGAAAACACTTGAACTTTTTGGCCAAAAAGTAGACCCAACTTCTTGCATTGACCCATCTACCTCTTCCACATTCTTTGTAGTAGAAATCTAATCTTGTACATTGCTCTATTCACTGCCCTATGACTGAAAATTAGATTTTTGCCATGCTGGGACAACATATTTTGTGACTGAATAGTCTGGATCCAGTGGTTGAAAATGAAGCTTTATCTAGGCAGGGACCTCATATTCATTAGTTGGATGACCTACAGACCACATGCATTGCCTACTCTCATCATCTCAACATGTATTTTGATGAACTTGAGGGACTTCATTTCCTCCAACATGCAGATTGTCCCGTTGACCGTGATCAATTCCTAATGGTGGATTTATAGCCTCTGTAGCCTCCACTCTTTGGATGCATTCAACTTAGACATGATCATATGCATTGACATTCATTCATGTTGTAGCTACTCTATGTGTCATCTTGTTCTAAATATGTCTATTAGACCTATATCCCACTTCAGCCTTGTAAATCTCAAAGATAGGGAGCAATCCTTTTAAGTGCAAATCTAATCTTTGGAGGATGGTCAAACAATCAATCTTGTCATGCAATTCTCCAGGATGCACAGTGCAGACCTGAGGTGAGCTAAAATCAAGCAGTGTTAATGGAGGATATTTCACCCTAATTTGCCTATCTAGCAATTCTTTGAAAAGTGGGATATTCACTTGGAAGTTCTCTTCATGATATAACTACTATGACAGTGTTCTAAAGAATGAAGGAGTCTCATGACTAAAACCCTTATGTGTACCCATTGGATCAAACTTTCTGAATAATTAGTTCATTCTAGCATGTGCAATGAACCAACAAAACTGAAAGCCTACATCATAATCGCCATTCTACCCTCCTAGCACTAATTATGTTGATGCTTTTGAAGAGAGGGGCATGCAGATGAAATCAAAAATAGAAGATCCTTAATGAATGGTGCAATGTCTTGTTTTAGCAAAGGCTTTGGTCAGCAATGGCCTTGGTTCAACAATGACTTTATTCAACCCTCCTTCTAGCACCAATTCTGTTGATGTGTTTTTTAGCACACAACAATGTAGGTATGACTGTTGGTATCACACATCTCTTGAAAAAGGTATCCTATCCAAGATAGGACTACCCCAAGGATAATATAGCTAGGTCTTATCTTACTTGGAATCACTTTAGTGGAATGTCTAGTTGTCCCAACAAGGGGTCTTACATGAAATGCAGGGTTTATGGAAGATGGCAACAATGTATATGCAGAAACCCTAGTGGTTCAAACTGTAAAGTTTGAAATTTCAGCAGATGATTAATGTGATGTTGCTCAAATCCTAAATCTACCAAACTTTATGTAAATAAAAAGCAAAAGGAAAAGGAGAGGGAGAAAGCATAAGAGATCCTATAGACAATTGCAGAAATGATCAATAACCAGATAGATAGATTCCCAACAATAAACAAATCTCTGCTTAACCAGGCAGCCCACAATGCCACAGAGAATGTGCAATCTTCTAAGGAGATGTAATGATTTTCAAATTGTAGAGGGTTCATCAAACACCCAATCCTTGGCGCAGCTCAATAAAATCATACAATCAAACTTATCTCATAAACTATGCCCAGACTAACCATGCACAATGACATATAATTAGCAAGCCATTAATGGTATGGACAAGAAATCCATCAAATATCTAAATAATTAATCACAAGTGCAACTGAATATCAACTAATTTTAGATTAACATGAACCATGAAGACCAAAATAAGACAACACATAATAATAAATTCCCAGCCAACTACAAAACTTGATTTGTATTGACTGTATTTTGGTAAAGTCTCAACAATTCAGTATCTAATCTTACTTGCAAATGAGAGCAAAGGATGGCTCTTTTATAGGCAAGGCACCATACCGACTTTTTCAATGGATGGTGGAGATTAACTCAACACCAACAGTCTAGATTATACGACATTTAGTGGGATACATCAGTTAGTTACATTTTCAGATTTTCCTTTGTCTTGTAGGAAAACGACAAAATACAGCTTGTAAATACATTGAATCTAGACAAAATGGATACCCATTTGGTTGCACATGATGAAAAGTCAATTTTCAAGGCCTAATAAAGCCAAAATAGAGTCACATAACACTTGAAAACTTGAGCTGATGTGGATTCATGGGATTCCAAGTGCTAAATGGATCAAGAGGTGTATATGGCAATTCTTGGATGAAGGCATATCAAATTGGATGCTTGCTGGATCATCATTGCATGACTAAACTGTTGGGACAACTATGAACAAGTGTTGGACATTGGATTGGATCTTGTAGGAATAACAATGGAAGAAGCATGATCTTCAATGTCTTTTAGCTCCTGAGACTCATCTTTATCATCTTGGATATTATACTGATCTTCTCTTATAGGTGCAGTAGCAATTTGGTTGATAGAATGTCTATCCTGCACTTCTGGGTCAACAAGGTACCTCTGTGTGTTCATCCTTCCAAGACAACTCCAATTAGCTCCAACAAGCTCTTTTGTGTTCTTAGACCTACAATAAACAAGACCAAGCCTTAATTTCATCATAAACAAGTCATTTTACATCAATTTGGATCAAAACACGTCCATTTGCAGCCATGGATCAGTCAAGAACAACTCATTGTCAAAGTTGCTTCCTTATAGACAACTTCATAAATCCAATGATTTTTGCATCATTTTCTACATTTTTTACCATTTTCAAGTACCCATTTTACCAATATATTGGTTTGGCAAGTTTTTGTTGTCATTAGAATCCATTTACAGACTTTTATTTGATGTTTTTCTAGCCTTTTCTACAAAAAGCGAGATTTTTGGGGGTCACGGACTTTTCATGTGCAATGGCATTAATTGCCTTAAAACGTGCCAAAAATCCACAAAACTTGGTAAAAAGATCCATCATTATGTAACAAATAGATGTATAGATCAAATTCACCAAGAAAATCCAAGTTGCACCTTGGAAAACTCAATTTTGGGGCCAAAATGTCAAAAAGCACGGGTTTTGGGTGTCACGGACTTAGCGCTGATTTTGGGGTCTACCAACTAAAAGTTGGTGCATTGCATTTTCCGCGCAAAGTTTGAGAAGTCTATTTTTAGCACTAAACATCTTTTAGCCATACTTTTGGGTCTGACTGACCTATCATAGTTTTAATGTTAGTCAGATGTGAATCCCGCGCAAGTCCGTGGTTGGCCATTTTAGCGCTAACTGCTCTAGGTGCAGTTGGCAGGGATTTTTGTGCCGACCGAATTGGTGGTAGTGTGGACAGAAGTCAGTTAGAGGTAATTTTAGTGCTAAGGTCAGTGGATGATGATTTTCGCGCAAAAGTTAGTGGTGACTATTTTTAGTGCAAGAGTCGGTAGCGACTGATTTCAGCGCCAGTCAGTGAATGTAGTTTTTAGTGCAAAGTCAGTGAGAGGTATTTTTAGCGCTTTTTGTAGTTGGAAGTGTTTTTAGCACTAGATTTTGAATTAGCTAGGGTGAAAGTATATTTAAAATTATATTTAAGTATAAGTTTAATATCTAAACTTATACTTTAAATATTTTTAAATATATTTTCAAGATGTTTGAGATGGGTTCCAGATCCATAGGATTTCATATGTAGATTCTAGAATTTTGTGGTTCCACCAGATTTTAGACTTAGCCATTTTTTAGGATTTTTAGGGTTTCAGACTTAGCCAAATCAGGGCTCTACAATTGTACGATAGGATGAAAGTATACGAACCCCTTAATGAAATATTGTGGAATTTGACGTGATTTTGCAACTATAAGACCTGGAAACTGTGAATTTCAACATGAAACATCCTGTAGAAGCAAGTTCAAGGGCAATATCCAGTGACATAGGATTTTTGAACAAAATGCCGTAACACCCAATTTCAATGCAGAAGGCAACAAATAGAAATCTTTTAAGCACAAGACCATTCAAGACACCTCAATATCAATCATGAAAGACATCAAATGAATCCAACCATGAAAAATACTCAAATATGGAACAAAACCTACACTCTAAGCACAAATTCACTTTCTCTTCATCATAAGGCAAAAAGGTTGAAACTCTGAGCCAAAGCAAAAATGGGGGTCTCCATTTGGCAAAATGGGGCATGTGTGCAAGGCACAACAACATGTATGCAAAGTGTGGAAGGATAGACAAGGCACATGAATTGTTTGGCATGATACCCCAAAGAAATGTCACCTCGTTGAATGCAATGATTGCAAGATATGAACAAAATGGATTTTTTGATAAGGCATTAGCAATTTTCAAGCAAATGTGATTGGCGGGTCTAAAACAAAATTCCACAACCTTAGCCAGTATCCTCCTTGCCTATGCCAAAATGGACATCCATCAAAAGGATAAAACATATGGGAATTTTGTTAGATGTTGTAGTTGCAACTGCCCTCATAGGCATGTATGCAAAGTGTGGAAGCATAGACAAGTCACGTGAACTATTTGGCATGATGCCTCAAAGAAATGTTGCCTCATGGAATATAATGATTGTAACTTATGAACAAAATGGATTTACTAATAAGCCTTTAGAAAGTTCCATGAAAATGCAATTGGCAAGTGTAAAGCCAAAATCCAAAACCTTAGAAATGGTATGTTTGGAGCATGATATAGACATCCATCAAAGCATAAAGGATATAGGAATTTTGTCAAATGTTGTAGTTGTAAGTACCCTGCAAGACATGTATGCAACTTGTGTGGAAGCATATATAACGAACATGAACTGTTAGATGCGATGCCTCAAAGAAATGTTGTCTCATGGAATGCAATGATTGCAAGATATGCATGAAATGGATTTTCTATAAGGCTTTAAAAACTCTCAAGCAAATGCACAAAAATAAATCTCAACCATTTATGCAAATTTTGGCACATCTAAAGCCAAATTGCACAACCTTAACCAACTTCCTCCTTGCCTATGCTATAATGGGATCTAGAGAACATGGTGTGGACAACCATCAAAGCATAAATGATATAGGAATTTTCTCACATGTATTGTATTTGCAAAGTTGCCCCTGTAGACATGTATGGAAAGTATGGAAGCATAGACAAGGCATGTGAACTATTTAAAATGATGCCTCAAAGAAATGCACAGTTCGACAAAATTCAATGATTACAAGATATGCACAGAATGGATTATTTGAAAATGATTCATAAACTTTCAAGCAAATGCAATTGGCACTTGTAAAACCAAATTCCTATAACAATAATTAATTATCGTATTAAATATTTAATATAAACTATCATATATACATAATGTCATGAACATAACATCTAGTTTATATAAAAAGCCATAGAGGCATGTCCAAACAAAGCCATATATGCAAATATAGAAAAATATACATTAGATTAACATACAAAAGTATGTATACAAAACCATCTAGGCATACAAAAAAGTTCCCCAAAACTAGTTTCCTATGGACTTTTAGGAAATAATTGGTGGCCCTTCTTGACTGTGAAGATGGAGAGCCAGTTAGTGACACATCCTTTCTCTATTATTGAGTAGACCTCTTCAAATAAAGTTCATCCAGCTGTACCTTTTATTACAAACAAACAATATGTGCATTAGTATAAAAAATGTATGAAATATATAACATCACATATGTAATTGATCACTTACTGCCAATTGATGATCGCTCTCCATCATCTTGACTCTCTCTTCATCCATAGTTGGACGAACTAGAGTTGTGACCTCCTGTGAGAAGCATCAAGAAGCAAATTTGACTAAACATAAATATCATTTATGTACATCAAATGACATGAGATAAAACAGAAATACAAAATTATGATATATTCATGTTGTTGGCTCATACCTCAGTCAAAGGATTTGCAGACATCATGGCTGCATCAATGCCTATCTGCGCTAACTCACAAAGATGAGGAGTCTCCACTGTATTTAGCATCTGAAAATCAAGTTCAAGATTATTAAAACAAAATAAATACATAACATTATATTTAAAATACATAATGATTAGAAATGGTTAAATTTACCTCAATAAAAGTAGTGGTTTGGCATCCAAGAGACCAAGGAAACCGTGGAGGTGCTGGTGACTATTGAAATCATCAAATCAAGTCACAAAATAATATTACCATTGACATATCTACAATAATTATGAATATGTGATAAATTACATACCTGCTAACTTGACCTCGACTCATAAGCCGCCAATGGATGGCTAATAGAGGCAGGATGAAGACTCTGACCTTGGAATTTCATTGCACAAACAATTACATACATAATTTTTGACTTATAATATAGATAATCATATAAAATTAATTACAAATTTCAAATAACAATATACTAAATCAAGATGAAACTTGTAACAAATTACCTGAGAGTCAATAACAAATGTATGTTGTAAGAGGTCATCACTGAGAACAAGATCATCCAATATGTCATGCCCCTATGTCGCATCATCCTACTCTTGTGTCGCAGAGTCCTGTCGTGCCTCCTGTGTCCTATAATCACATAGGTTCCCACATGTACTACACAAATGTGGGGACACATGATGCTTACTACTCTCACCCTCATCACCCTGGGTCAAATCATCTGCATGCTGTGATAGAGTTTGGGTGAGAGTAGTTAGTGAATGTAAAGTCTCCAACTCAACACTCTCCTTCAAAGCCAAATGGAGTGACCTACGTTCTGGCCTCCCTTGGGGTAGAGGCACATGATGTTCATCTCGCTAAGCCCTGGGTCTTTCTTGGGCAGAGCCACCACCTCTACCCTGGAAATCACGAATATCAAAATAATTCAAAATCTTGTTGAGAATGAACTCGCAATAGAGTTTCCGAAAAAAATATTGTGGTACCTCATCATTGTTGCATGGACACTCATCGAAGACCATGTACCATCTATCCCAAAAGTTTTGGGATATGTCTTCATTCCTACACCAATGTATAGGAAACCATTTGCAAGTTTCCTCTAATGTTTAGCTAGTTTTGGGATTAGTAAATTGTGCACATAATTGAGATTTTGTAATTTTTTCCTTCTTCACTTGTTCATATGACAACTTGTCAGCATAATATTTCCAACTCCTCGCCCTATAGTCTTGGAAATCAATGATTTGTTTTGTCACCAAATCTATTTGGGAAATAATCTCCTGTAGTGATTTTGCAAGTGCCCTCCTATGCTTAGTGGTTCTAGTTGGATTGTTTAGGGTTTGAATAATAGTTTCAAGATGTTTCTTATTTTCTTCTATTATCCCTAAGTAGTGTTCTTTATTATCCCTTACATGAAAAGGAGGTGAAGGTGGGTTTTGAGGGTTTGCAGGGTTTTGGGGGTTATTTTCACTCTCCTCAACTGGATTTAGATTTTCTGCTTCTCCAATAACTGTAAATGCAATATAAACATAAATCAAACATTGCAAAACTAAAAAATTGATCTAAAACTAACAAATTCAGACAAACCCTACCCTCTTCTTGTGTTGGAGCCTCCAAATTTGTATGACAATGTCTTTGGCAGTGAGGTGGCATTGTGAATTTCTTGTTTTCTCACTTGCACTTGATCAAATCTCCTTTTTAATAACGCGAGCATGTTTTTCTTGCTTTCTTTGCTGCTGTCAATAACCTAGCCGTGGGTGAATTTGCAAAAATGTTTTTTTTTTTGCTTTTATTAAAAGCAAAATGCGAGCGCATTATAATGCACTCACATTTTTAATTAATTTTGGAGATGGTGGTGACTTTTTGGTCCCCCATCTCTTTGCATTTACCCTTTACATTAGTGATTTTAATAAATCATTTTTGTGAACTTGGATAATTGTTTATTTTAATTTTAAAGTTCCATTTTAAATCTAAGTTTGGGCAGTTTGTTCTCTAAACAACTAGGTTGCAACATTATAGAATATGTGAGGGCTTTGGACAGAGGGGTAGCCTTTAATAATAAAAAAAGGGAATACTTTTTGGGGGTAGCATTTGGAATCTAACCTACGACTACTCCTACTCTAGATTTGGGGGAAAAAGGGGAGCTAGGGTTTGGAAGGAAAAGGAGAAGAGAGAGTAGGGCAGTGACTAGAGGAGAAGGGGGTTCCTTTTGTAGATTGCCTTTGCATATAAGTTTCTAAAACCTTCTCTACAAATCCATTTTTGTGTATATCATGCAATCATTGTAGTCCATGAGACCACATTTCTTCTAATAATTTTTGTGAGGTAGTTTGCATGCCCTTTCTATGCTTACGTATTTTGTATACATGTCTACCATAGCTTTTCCAACTACAAGGATTCCTCTATCCTTCATGCTTTGATGAATGTTCTTACCCTATTCCAAAGCTCCCATTTTGGCACAACGAGGATGTTGTAAAAGCCATGGTTTTGGGTTTACATCTGCCAATTGCATTTGCTTGAAAGTTTCTAAAGCCTCATCGACAAATCTAATTTGTGCTTATCCTGTAATCATTTTATTCCATGAGGTGACATTGATTTGAGGCATTCTGCCTAGTAGTTTATGTGCCTTGTCTTTGTTTTCCTCATTTTGCATACATGTCTATCATAGCTCTTCCAACTACAACATCTAATAAAAATATCCCTTCCACTATGCTTGATGGATGCCTATACCCTATTCCATAGCTCCCATCTTGGCATAGGCAGCGAGAATATTGGAAAAGGTTTAGGAAATTGGTTTTACGCTAGCCAGTGGTATTTTCTTAAAATTTTCTAAAGCCTTTTTAACAAATCCATTTTGTGTGTATCCTACAATCAGTGCACCCCATGCAATGACGCTTCTTTGAGGCATTCTATGAAATAAAGTGCATGCCTTCTCTATGCTCCCATTTAGCACAGGCAGGAAGGATGCGACAAAGGTAGTGGAGTTTAGCTTTACACCTACCAACTGTATTTTCTTGAAAGTTTTTAAAACAAAAATAAATTAAAATAAATATATTACATTTGTACCCTACAATCATAGCCTTCATGGAGCCATGCCTAATGAGGCATTATGTCAAACAGTTCGTGGTCCTTGCATATGGTTGTTAGGGGGTGCGTGGTAGTGTCAAAGTGGCCCTTTGGGGTGTAGCCAGCATGGTGTTTCTATGACTTTGATCTTGGATTTATGACAACCCTTCTTTCCTCTGCTTGAAAGCTTGTACGGCAAAGAATTAGAATAAATCCTTTATTTGTGTAACCTACAATCATTACTTCTATGAGGCCGCACTGACCTCTATCCCTTGCAAACAATTAATGGTTGGTTTATGCTATTATTAATCCTTTAAAGGTTTTAAATGTTATCCTGGTTAATGTTGTGAAGCCTAATTTTTGTACACAATAGTTGCTTATACTTGTCAACTTCAATGGTGAGTATGTGTCAACTTCAATGGTGAGTAAACAACCAGTTCGTTTACTTTTACATACTTAATCTCTATACTGTCCCTTGACTTGTGTGTGCTCATATTGAGACTTTTGGATGTGTGCTATACTCATCTTGATATGTCCTTGATTTCTTAATGCCTAGTCTCTAGTGCAGTACCTTGAGTAGTATCCAAGGAGTGGTTAGAGTCTCCTTGGGTCACTATGCTTGTGGGGTTGTTTACCATGTTTGCACTATGCTTTGTGTGTTGTGTCTGCTCCATGACTGATGTGAGTGTTGGCCATTGTATTCCTTGCCTTTATTGTTTTGTTTGGGCCTTGTGACTACCTCCGAGCATGGTGGGGTGGTCTCTTATGAGTCCACATGGTTGGGAGGCATTGCCACTACCATTGGGGGCCAATTTATAGGCTATTGGAGCACCAGACAGAGATGTTCTCTCTTGTATTTATTTTGTCAGTTATTGTATCTTATCCATGGCTATGCCATTGCACTTATGTCTATTCTGTTATGCAATTTGTACTCTCTTGAGAGAGAGGATCTAAATTATATTAATGAGAAGAAATGAGACATTTTATATTTGGCTTATGGTTTTCTGGTGTTGGTATCGGACCCACTTGTACTATGATGATCATTAGGGATTTATGTTTAAAAGTGGAATTGGGTATTAGGAACATTTGAATTTGGTGTTTAAAATGAATGTAGCATAAGCAATGTTTCACTAGAGGGTGATTTAGTCCTCTCCTTTGGGCTGTACATTCGGCCATACTTGGCCATGAAAGTTGTCGGTCTACTAAGTTGGCAACCGTATTATGTGTATGCTATCTATTTATGTCAAAAAAAAAATTCTTGCCCTCTTTTGGCTCTTACCCTTTGGGGTTGCATGGTGGGATTTTACATATGGTATCAGAGCCCATGTTCACACACTAGGAGCTCTGGTGTACTTGAGCCTTCTATGTTTCACTATGTTTGGTGTGTCTGGTGTTAGCTTGTTATATTGTCTTTATAGTCTTGATTGCTTTCATGCCTTGGCATGGCATTAGTGGGTTAAGTTACAACACCATTCTTAGAAATCATGGAGGAAATAGCCTCCTTGGCCTTACCTTACTCAATGGGACTAGAGTGTTGACCTTGGTTGAGAGTCTCCTATGGTTAAGAGTGATCACTGTCCCATGTTATGAGACAAGGGTAGAAATAATTTGCCTTGTGTGTTTGTGGGTTGAAGGTAACTTGGGTTGCCTAATTACCCCTTCTTGGATATGTTCTTCTTGTGTCTTCCTTTATGTTTCTAGTGAATGAAATGACCCTAATTGGTAATTATTTCTTGTATTATAGGTGTAAAGGATGAAAGTGTGTAGATGTTTACAGATGTGGGTAGATTAGAATGAATGTTGCATGCTTTCTTGTAAGTGATGTATGGTTGCTGAAATTGGTGTGATGAGACCAAATTTTGCTTGTAACCTATTGATGTGCTAGATTACTACAGTTATCATTCTTTAGTTACAAATTGAAGCAATTGGTGTATTATTGGTATCTTAAACTTTCCCTTAGTAGAATCTGCATGTTTGTATGATGAATATTGGATGGCATGTAATATCTTTACTTGAGATGAAATCTATCTTTCTCTTCTCTTCTTAGTTGTAATAGTTGACAAGATGTTAGAATAATGGCATATGGATTTAATTGGTATGTTAAAACTGCAATAAGTAAAAGATTTAGTGAGATAGGAGTGAAGAAGACCTTATGCTTGTTATGGTTATGTATTAAAAGTGATTATATGTTAATTAGTGCCTCCTTGCTTAATAAGCTTGAATGAGGATGGTAATTGCTTAGTGGATGTACCTTGTTGATGAAATTTGTTCTCCTCAATTACATTGTGGTTTAAATGAGATCATATAGGTAAACACTTGTACTTTAATGCAAACTCAAAATAGTGAATGCTAAGGTAATAAGAATGTTGCATATCTTGCTTTGAGTGAGCAATTGAATTCCATTGACATAGCCAAGGTTACTTATGCTTACATGTATGGATGTGAATGTTGAGAAATGACTAGGGGTCCTCAACCAAACTCATTTAATTGTGTTGCTGGTTTCTCATTTTCTTGTGAATGAATGGTATTATTGTGACTTGTGATATGATGTCACATTATGTGTTAGTATGAGATGAGAGTGTAATAAGATGTATATGATTATGTGAATATAGAAGTGAATGTAATGATGATTGTGAAGATGTTACTTATGTTTATGCACTAATGTAAAGATGGTAGTGATGATGCTATACATGTTCATGCACTATTACATTATGTTGAAAGCATTGCAAGTGAATCTATGATGTTATGGGTGAATGAGTTGCCCTTGTGAAAAGAGAAAATTAGTATGGATGTTTGGGAGTACTTATTTTGGGTACAGTGTATATTTTGCATCATGTTTCATAGTCATATGTGGGCTATGGTATTGCCTGGGAAAGAGAAATTATGGTTGTATACCCTATGATGTGAACATCTAATTATGTATTCCTATTGAGTGTTGTGATTAACCAGTACTTGAGATGTGTGCCCATGGGATGGTGATACTACATACCCATCCATGGAGGATATGTATGGATTATGTGTATGGGGGAAAACCATACCATCTATGTGTTTTTTGTTGTCACCCTATTAACTGCCAACTTGAGGGTTGTTGATAAGTCAATAAGTGGAGGGGTAGTAGCAGCAACAAAGCTTCTTGGGAGGGAATTGCACAACATACATATAATAGCGGTGTGAAACGAAGGTGATTATTTTAACCTCGTAGGAAAGTACTCACTACTTCCCCTTATTAATGGACTAGATACTTGGTTCATCTAGTGTTAGCCTGATCTACATAGTTCTTGAGGATGACATTAGTTTATGATATAAGCACCTATGATAGCTATGATATTACTCTGAGTTGATTGTATATGAGCCACAACATGTGCAGATGAATGTTATCCCATGATAAGGTAGTATTCCATATTTCTCGTGTCCTAATACGATGTCTTAGATATGATGCCACACCCCACTGATGTTCTAACAAAGTGCTAGTGATGATATTGTGTCGCTAATGGTAGTGAACTAAGCTCGAGGACACGATGCCACATACATAGATGCGTGAAGGTGTAGTATATATGTTGTGTTCCTACTTGTACTGGGAGGAGTGGTTGCTCACACAGAGTAGAAGGTTCTCTCAAGATTGCCTCAATTATGATCAGGTGGCATGCGAGTGGAACCTAGCCATGTGCATCTCTGGCTCGGTGTGTAGCCACGCGTGCTTTCTGTTGCAAGTATGTGCCTAATTGGTGTTGTCATTGATGTCAACATATTCTTGTTGTCATTGGTGTCAACTGTTTCATATTCCATTACTTGTTTAGAATACTTGTATTTTAAGGATATTGAAAAAATTAGCCTCTCCAGAATAAACAAGTAAGCCACAGAGAAGTATAGTACAAACAATGAGTTGTATGTTGAAGAACAATCTGGTAAATTGCTCCGCATTTGTTCTTTATTGAAGATCATGGTCTGTAGTTTGGAAGTAAGTTAGAGGTATGTCTAAGGATGCTACATTTTAGGTCTGAGCCATTTGCATGAAGATTTGAGTGAGTTGTGTTCACCAGAGTGAAATCTGCTTTTTTTGTAAGTTTAGTTGAGACAGGAAGATGATATTTGGCTCCGCATTCCTTTGCAAGAAAGTACTTTTCTATGTGGTTCTAGAGGGAACTCTAGGATGATGACAATTGCCTATAGTTGCAATGGTTCATGGTTTGGTGGTCCGCAAGCTATCTTTCTTTTATGACAGTTGAAGACAGTAAAGCCCATGTGTTTCGGTGAGAAGATTCCTATGGAAAAAGTGGTTAAGGTTCATGCAATTTCTCTTGATGATTATAGTGTTCTTGTGGATGTCTCCTAATCATGTTCCTATCTAGACTTTGGTCCGCATTAAGAAATTGAGATGGTGTGTGAAGATTGTTCCTAAATAACGTAGCGTGTAACCAATCTTAGCCAAACTGGTTGATCCCAGTGATTGCAGAGATCTCTAGAAGATTGTGGAAGTGGGTTGTGGCATGGAAGATCATGTTTGAGTCCCAGCTAAGGCATGGTTTGATCCACATTTCATTCCCTTTGCATGATGTTGTAATAAGTCAGGACCTATTTTGTAAATGTTTGTAATACCGACCTTGGAGATTGTTCCAATGGTTGATGCTAACCTTGATGATCATTCCAAGGTTGATGTAGTGTATAAATACTTGTAGCTGAGTCATGGAAAAGTTGTCCTTTAGAGAAAATGAGAATACATTAAGAAAGGTCCAAAGGTAAAGTAGAGCAGAGGCAGAGGAAAGAAGAGGAAGAGTAGAGCAGAGGAAGAGTAGGGCAGAGGAAGAGTAGAGCTAAGGAGTTATTTATTCACAATAAAGAAAGGTGTTTGATCATGATAGTGAATCTAGCAGTAAGCCACTAGTAGGGTTTAACAGCCCTCAGGGTTTAACAGCCCTTATTGTAATCTTGCTAGGTTTAGGTTTGAGGTAGTGAGTCTGCTAGACCTAGTTGTTTTTCATGGCAGTAAGCTAGTATGTTTAGGCATGTGGGGTGACCAAGTCTGAACATCACTAGTTCAAGATTGCAATATATATTGAGAGTTGATCCTCTCCATGGTTTTTCCCCACCTTGGGGTTTTCCACATAAATCTATTGTCTCTTGTGTTTGATGTTGTTAAGTTTCTGATTTCATGCACTCATTGTTAAATCATAATAATTGTGGATAAGTTATGAATGTTTAATTGCAGAAAGTGTTTAAGTTTTTGTGACAACTAATTCACCCCCTACCTCTCAGTTGTTTGGTACATATCAACAATTGGTATTAGAGCCAAGTTCCTCCAAAGAAAGCTTAATAGCTTGAGGAAGATCTAAAATGTCTTACAAGAATGAAGCGCTACATTTTGATGGAACTAATTATGTTCTCTGAAAGGCTCAGATGAAAAGCCACTTTCTTTCTCTTGGTATCAAAGTTTGGAAAGTTGTAGAAATAGAATACACCATACCTCAAAATGGTCCGATGATTGAAGATGAAATCAAAGAATATGAGATAGATATCAAGGCAAGGGATGCTCTTCTAAGTTCATTAACCAACTCAATACTAACAAAAGTGGTAGTTCTTGAAACTACAAATAAGGTATGGGAAAAGTTGAAAAATCTGTATTAAGGAGATGACTCTGTGAAGGAAGCCAAGTTACAAAGTCTAAAAATGAAATATGAAAGATTGAAGATGAACAATGATGAAAACTTATCAGTGTTTATGTAAAGAGTTGATGAACTTGTTACAGAGATAAAAGCCATAGGTGGAACTCTTGATGAAAAGGAAATTGTCATGAAAATACTCAGATCTCTACCCAATTCCTACTGTCACAAGGTGGCCATGATAGAAGAATTCATGCAAGTAAAACTAGTTAATAGGGATCAGTTGCTTGGTAAGCTTGCTGATTTTGAAATGAGGGAGTTAGATGATGCTTTGCCAAAAGTTGAGTCTGCCTTCAAATCCAGTACTCTTGGAAGTACTTCTAGATTAGAAAAGTATAAGGTAGAAGCTAATGATGAGATAGATGAAGTTGAAGCCAACTTTGTGGATAGGCTGCAAAGAGGATCCGGTAAGTATAAAGGCAAATTACCTTTCAAATATTTTTCCTGTGGTAAAGTAGGTCATTTTGCTTCCAGATGTCCTAAAAGAATTGAAAGAAATAGAAGAAGATATGAGAATAGGCCTAGGACCCAAAAGAAGTGTTATTATGTTGAAGATTTTGATGATGATGAAGGAGTATCAGATAATGGTGAATTGGATAATGCTAATTCCTCTATAAATGAATGCTTGTTCATTGCTATTAAGGAAGGTCTTGTGTCTACTAATTCTTCTAGTTGTATGAATGAAGAAAAACCAGTGGAAAGTGATTTGGTTGCTTAGGTCATTAAGGACAAAGATGAATGGGTTATTGATAGTGGTTGCTCTCACTAGATGTCTGGTGACAAAAGTAAGTTTTTAAGCTTTGAAAGATATGGTGGTGGACTGTTTAGGTTTGGATATGATACAGCTGGTAGGATTTGTGGAAAAGGATCTATTTCTTTTGATGGAAAGCATAATACTGAAGATGTCTTGTATGTGAAAGGATTAAAGCATAATCTTATGAGTTTGGGTCAGATGTGTGACAAGGGCTATGACTTAAGCTTTAAGGACAATGGATGCAAGATTAGGGAAAGCTCCAGAACAGTCATTGCAACTGGTAAGAAGACTAGAGGTAATATCTATCACTTGAAAGGAATTGAGAACTATTGCTTATTGACTCAGATTGATGAAAGTTGGTTATGACATAGAAGGTTGTGTCACATAAATTTTGATAATATTATGAAGATAAGTACTGCAGAGATTGATTGAGATTTACCTAAGCTTGTGAAGCCTACTAATCCAGTTTGCAAGGAGTGTCAATTTGGGAAACAGACAAGAACAAGTTTCAAAAGAAGGGATCAATTAGTTGGAGGACTACTTGAGCTAGTGCATACAGATTTGTGTGGACCTACCAGAGTAAGAAGTTTGCAAGGAGACAAGTATTTCATGCTGCTCATTGATGATTATTCTAGAATGACTTGGGTCACCTTTTTGAAAGAGAAAGTTGAAGCTCTAGATAAATTCAAGGCATTTAAGGCAATGGTTGAAAATGAGATGGATTTGAAAATCAAATGTTTGAGATCTAATAGAGGAGGAGAGTTCATATGAAATGAGTTCAATTTCCTTTATGAAGAGCATGGAATAAAGAGACAACTATCTGTGCCTAGAACTCCACAGAAAAATGGAATTATTGAATGAAAAAATAGAACAGTTCAAGAAGCTACTAGAACCATGATGAATGAAGCTCATCTTCTAGAAGCATATTGGAGAGAGGCAATTCACACCATAGTACATATCTTAAATAGAGTTCAAGTAAAAGGTAATAGTTCAAAAACTCCCTATGAATTGTGGCATGGTAGAGTTCCTACTGTGAAATATTTCAAAGTCTTTGGTAGCAGATGTTATATCAAAAGAGAAGAAGATTTAGGCAAGTTTGATGCTAGATGTGATGAAGGAATCTTCCTTGGTTACTCCACCAAGAGTAAGGCCTACTGGTGCTATAATAAAAGGCTAAATAAAATCATTGAAAGTACAAATGTCAAAGTTGATGAGTGTAAAGAAAGGTCTTCAGAACCAAGTGGATATGAGTTAGATGATCTAGATGTTTCAGAATTGGTGCAACATGAAGGCAACATAGATGAAGAAGAACAAGCTCCAGTAAGTGCTACCAAAACTCAAAGATATGTAAGAATCAGTCATTCTCAAAATCAAATCATAGGAGATAAGAGAAAAGGGATCTTAACCATAAGAAAAGCTACAAAAAAACAAGTAAATTTCTATCTAATCTCTAATATTGAACCTAAAACTGTGGATGAGGCATGCAAAGATGAGAATTGGATAAAGTCCATGGATGAAGAATTGATGTAGATAGATAAGAATTAGACTTGGGATCTTGTTCCCAGACTAACAGAAAAGAATGTAATTGGTACAAAGTGGGTCTTCAAAAATAAAATGAATGAGAATGGTGAAGTGGTAAGAAATGAAGCAAGATTGGTATGCAAAGGATAGGCTTAGGTTGAAGGAATAGACTTTGAAGAAACTTTTGCTTCAGTAGCAAGGATTGAAGCAATAAGGATGTTGTTGATAACTGAGAGGGGGGGGGTGAATCAGTTATCCTAATTATTTCCCTTTTTGAACTTTCTTATTAATTAATGCAGCATTGAATTAAACACAAAAACATTACCATGAAATAAGAAACACATGACACAGTATTTTTGACATGGAAACCCTGTTAAGGGAGAAAACCACGAGGTGATTAACCAAAAAATTATTCTCTATTAGAAGAATAGGAAATTACAAAATGGCACTTGCCAATTAGGGCTCACTGCCCGAGCACACTGCTCACAAAGAGGCCCACTGCCTACAAGGAGACACACTGTCTACAAAGTGATGAGAATCACAGTCTTGAACTGATTGGAAGCATCTGCATATGCTGGAGTTCAGTTCCGGTTAGGCTCAGTACACTGATCTGCTGCACTTCATCTTTCCTCTGTTCTTTATTCTGCTATCCTTTCACATACCAGATCTTTCTTGCTACTTCTGCTCTGTTCTGCACTTATTCGCATATACCATCACACAATCATACACTTCACAACTAAATCCATCCTCTATATATATCCGCACAAGTAATTTCATCACTTTTCTAGTCGGCATCCGGAACAGTCTAGTTTCTTACAAACTCTGTTCTGTCGGCTGAATCCTTGCTCACCAAGCAATGCGAATCAAGCATATACTTGTAGATATCATTAATCATGTTGGCCAAACATGATTCATGCCTTCACAACCTTTATCATCAACAGTAACACATCCAGAAAGTAGTCTGATACTCTGTCAGTCAGTTCTTCCTCTGTTTTCACTGTCTCTCAGGAATCCGGTACTCAACTATTCATATCTTTTTCCTTGTCCATCACCGGAGGCTAAATCCTTGGAATATACCACTCAAGGTAGTCCTCTTGACTTCCCCAAATCCGCACTGCACCAAGACACTTCCTCTGAGAGATCCAGACCAATCTGTCAGACCTTGCCGCATGCTCTGTTCTTGTTCACCGGACCACAACAATCTTCATTCTGACTTCCGGTAGAGACACACCATGACTTGCGGATATGTGGGATGACCTTTGTTTCCATCAATGACAACAACCATGAATCCATATAGTGTCTCTTGCCAACAATCTCCCCCTTTGGCATTGATGGCAACACTTAGTGAAAAATGACTAAGTGTTTACACTATGCTCCCCCTTTGCTGATGCTCTGTCTTTATATACAATTTCTGGAACTCCCCCTTAGTTGGATTCCTCATTTTTCACTGCTCCTCACTCCCCCTTTGACATCAATGGCAAAGGGTAGGGTCCGCACACCAAAATTTTCAAAAATTTTCTATACATAGCCGCATATTTACATACTCACATATACTGAAGAATGTCTGCAAAGGATGTCTTCAATTGGATCAGTTCTGTAGCCCAACTTTGCTTCATTCTATCCAAAATTGAGATGTGACCACTCAACAAAAATGCAAAAGCTTCTGTCCTCTTGAGATCTGTCGGATCATTTGTTTGGGCGGTGGTCTGAGCATCACTGATGGCCTCATGCATAGTTTCTAACTTAGGGATTATAATCCTTCTAAGTTCTCCCATCTGGTTAGTGATATTCTTCCTTTCCTTCTCAAGATTCTTTATTTCATTCAAGACTACAATAGTCTGACATTCTTGATTTATTATGGAGGAAGAGAGAGGATCAAAAATTTGAGATAAACTTTGTAGCTTGTCCTGTTCCTCTTTTATTTTCTTATCAATTGCTGCTGTTGCCTTTGACCAGGATATACAAAATTTGTAAATGTCACCGCCATCCTTAAGAGCATTTTCTAAGCTCTTTATTCCAATACTCATATTTCTCCTATCGTTAGAGATTAATCCTAATACTTCTGAAAATCTTTTATCCAAAAGTTCCTTCCGGACCTTTTCTTCAGCAGATTTTTCTAGAGATTCAAAATGTGTACTAACACTGCTGACTAAGGTTTTGAGATTACCGGAAGAGGAGGCTGTGGGATCCTTTTGAAAAGATGGCATGATCTTTTCTAGCACTCCAGATGCTACCTCCATAAGCTCACAGTCTTCCATGTGAGATTTCAGCAGTTTCTCTTTGACTTTCTCATTTGCAAATGAGGCTATTTTCATTGTTTGCACCGGTGACAAAGAGTCAAAATCTAATGGTCCTTTTAGCAGGTCCGGTTCATCAATTTCTATAGTGGCTTTTGTCAGGAATTCTTGAACAGTTTGTGCAGTGTCTCTTGCCGGAGACAGATGTTTCTTCTCTTCTGCAGTTTTGTCCTTTTGAATCTTTTCTCCTTCCTTACTCTTACCACTTTCAGTCGTGGTTTTCTCTGTTGGGGTGCTGTCAACCTCTTTTTCTTTAACTGCTGCTTCTTTCTCCTGTAGTTTCTCTTCTTCTTGGGATCCGGAGACTGTAGGGGAAACCGAAGGAGAGATGTTAGTCTGTTCAAGGCCCACTTCTTCCGGAGCAGATGATTCCAAATCCGCAGCTGTTTCTGCACCTAAGTCCTCTACAACAGGAAGATTGAACCTTTTGAAGGCCTTCCGAAGGATCTCTTCTGTTTCTTTGGCCACTTTGTCAGTCTCACCAAGCATGAGTTGATTCATCCTGGCTTTACTTCTGAACTCATCTTTGCAGTCTTTGAAGATTATGTTCATTGTCTTGGGATCAATTTGAGGATATAGCTGAATAGCTATCTACTCCCGGATCTCAAGATCTTTTGCATGAGCATTATTCTTTCTTATTTCTAATTCCTTTTCTAGGCTTTTAGGAATTAGAGATATGATCTCAATGAAAGCCTTATTGTATATGTTTAGATACTTGACTGTGGCTTCCTGCAGAATCTTTTGGTCAGCCTCATTGTAGTCATCATAAAATTCAGTCATTGGTTGAAGGTTTCCATCCACCGTAACCGACTTGATTACACTCTCTAGAGACAGAGTGGGCTTTTCAACAGATACCTCTGCCATTTCATCCTTGTCTTGGCCTGTGGAGGGTTTACCGGATCCTTTCTTCTTCTGCTTCTTTATTTCTTTTACTCCCTCATCTGACTCAGTTTCCTCTTCATCCTTTTGGCTTTCATAAGCCCTTGTGGCTTTTGTCTTAGATCTTTTACCGGATGCCTGGACTTCCAGTTTTGAACTTTTGGTTGTGGGAGGTGCAGATCTTTTTGATGATCTGGTCCAGGTGGAAGTTTCAACCGGAACACTTTCTTTACTTTTCTTTTCTTCCTCAGCCTTCCTCCTCTTTTCCCGGCTGGCATCAAGTGCGTCTTTTGAGATGCCTAG
Organism: Cunninghamia lanceolata; assembly: GCA_027924645.1. Lineage (NCBI taxonomy): Eukaryota > Viridiplantae > Streptophyta > Pinopsida > Cupressales > Cupressaceae > Cunninghamia > Cunninghamia lanceolata. The sequence goes on from BSBN01000801.1 coordinate 7,643,109, forward strand.
GCCTTGAGCAATATGCTCTACTTCTTTTCTCACCTTTCTCTTTATCTCAGGTTCCCTGAGTTCTACATGGATCTTTACACTCAGCTCCTCAAAGGTTCCAAACCTTTCTGCCTTTGGATCTTTGGGCTGACTTAGCATGTGTTGAACATGCAGCTCCACTATCTGTTCATCCACTTCATACCCCATGGGCATGATCCAGACAGTCCTTGGCTCCACCGCCTCCATTAGGCACTGATTAGTGTCCACCATAAAGCACACTGAGTCTTTGTATTTTTCAACAAGAGACTGGGGAATTCTCTCTCTTGCTTGCATCATGCTTTGGAAGTTTTTGAAGTATCCCCATAGGGCTGTATTTCTTGCTTTGGCATCCCCAAGCCCATGTAGATAGTCTCTTATCTGGACTGCAATAGGTTTGTCATTCTGCCATACCCATCCACTTGATCCAGGCAGCTCATTCATGAAGTAGAAGAATAGACATACTATAAGAGTACCATACTTAAAGGAATTCTTCTTGTCCTTCTTGATTTTCTGTATATTTTCCATTAATTGGCTTAAGAGCAGTTCGCAGAGATCATATTCTGCATTCTTCCTTAGCATTTCATAGGCAGTATATACTGCAGTTCCGGATACAGAATTCTCCCTGCTGGAGTGATAGATCTTGTATCCTATTATCATGGACACATACTTGATATCCGGATCAGAAATATCTTCAATGGTCATTGCCCTCTTATCAAATTTTGATCTGGTGGCCTCAGTTACAATGTTATTTTTGACAGATTTGAGGATAGGTATCCCTCCGGAAGAGTATAGACCAGTTACTGCTCTAATTGCCTCTTTTGTGATCTTGCAGGGTCTATCCAGCCATAGGAAGTTGTCATGCATCCTGCTCAGTACATACCGGACCCATTCATCTTCATCAAAGCAGGGGAAATGAATAAATTGCTCAAATTGTTTCTTCTGGATACCCTTATACTCTGGTTTAAGCTCAAAAGCATTGTCTATCAGTTGCTTGTGATAGAGATCTCTCAATTTGAATTCCCCAAATTCCTCAATGCTTGCATGCATGTAAACCCTAATGTCTTCTGTGTGTAAAACTCCGTGAGGAACACTGGAAAATGCTCCTAAGGGATCTACCTCCAATGACTTGTATGGATGTTTCTTAAATTCAGGTCGGGGCCTATCTGAGATTTTCACTATATTTGGAGTAGCCATTTCTTCAAAGATTTGCAGTGAGATAATGAAAACAGAGAATACCTTATGCGCCTTCAGTTTGCACGGAGTGTTTGGATTGATTTCTTTATGCAATGACTTCGGCAGGAGATCTTTGGTGTGCTTGATGAATCTTGTTGCAGAGCTCCACTTTTCGCTTCTTCTTGAGTGCAAAATGAGCAAATGCTTTTTGAGAAATCCCTTATATTGCTCCGCAAACCCTAATATCTAATGGCAATAAATGCTCGACCTATATTATTCTGGTTTGCCTTATCCGGATAGCTTGGAGTATCCTGGATCAATCCTGATCTGTGAACATCATCCGGATCTTTCAATCATGAATAAATCGAGGTGACACATTACAAGAACATCCCAAACACTCTGTCCAATCCGTAGAATAAGACAATGCACTTCTGGATCTCTCCAGACCTTTTTGTAATCCTCTGTCATACCGGAGCATCTCCCGGAACAGGTCTTACTTGATCGATCACAGCTTCTTCATATCTCCATGCGGACCTCTGAAATCTTATCTGGATCATCTCAAGACTTATATCTTTAAACCCTTTACTCCACATCTTGTGCCACATCCGGCACCACTTGATTGGCTGGGGAAACAGGATTTTCTTTGAGTCTCCCCCTGAGCCAGAGCTCACTTTTTAATTTCTGGAAGAAATATCAGCACCAGAGTCTGGTGCGGATCCAACCTCTAGATTCTCTGAACTTTTCTTCACCCAAATCTTGCTCATCTGATTCCTAACTTCATCCGCATTCATCTTTTGTTTACCCTTGTCTTGATTCTGATTATACACCAGACCTCTTTTGTCCTGATTCTTGCTTCTGCAGACTTTAGCATTATGACCGGACCTATTATAGATTTGGCAAATAACATTTCTTTGCATATTTGACTGATAACCTCTTGATTTGCATTGATTAGCCATATGACCTACTCTATTGCATGTAAAGCATCTACCTTTGAATGAATTATTTACTTGCATATTTCTGCATTCATGGGATTTGTGTCCATACCTTTTGTAGTTAAAGCACTGTCTGGAGAAGGATGAATTAATCTGATTCATTCTCTTTTTGCACTGATTAGCTTTGTGACCAAAGTGGTTGCAGCTGTGGCAGTATCCATTGAAAGATGGATATCTTTGAGCATTGGGCTGTCTTACCGGAGGTCTTCTAGGTCTATTCCTTGGATTTTCTGATCCAAAATTCTTTTGACCGGATCTGAAGCTTTCTCCTTTCTCATATCCCAAACCATACTTGTCATCTATCCTCTTTTGACTTCCAAGAAGAACTTCAAGTTGAGCAGAACTTATCTTGAATTTCTCTTTATATTCATTTGCTGTTTGAAGGTCTCTTTTGAGAGAGGCAATTTGATCCTCAAGTTTTTCTTCATTATCTTTTGCATCTTCAAGATCAGATTCAAGATGTCTGATAATCCTGTCCATCTGGTGGCATTCTTCTGATTTTTCTTTAAGAGATTGTCTTAGATTGTCTTCAGCTTTTCTTTTTTCTTCAATCTCTTGGGTAAACTTTATAGTTCCTGATTCCATTTCATGTCTTAACATAATGACTTCTTGTGATAACTTTTCACATAACCTGGTTTGCTCAGTCAATTCTTCATTTGTATTGCTTTCTTCACTTTGTCTTGCCAATTGTTGGAGCAGCTCCTTTCTCTTTTTCATAGAGAGACTTAATTTGTCTTTTAATTCTCTCATGAATTCATCAGCCTGTTTGAGTCTTTCCTTTAATTCATTGACTTCAGAATTTGACTGTTCAAGATCCTCAAGGGCAGTCTTGAGTTGCTCCCTTAAACCATATGCATCCATTTGAACTCCTAGATCTTCCTCAAGCTATTAGGCTCTATTAGGAGGAACTTAGCTCTGATACCAATTGTTGATAACTGAGAGGGGGGGTGAATCAGTTATCCTAATTATTTCCCTTTTTGAACTTTCTTATTAATTAATGCAGCATTGAATTAAACACAAAAACATTACCATGAAATAAGAAACACATGACACAGTATTTTTGATGTGGAAACCCTGTTAAGGGAGAAAACCACGGGGTGATTAACCCAAAAATTATTCTCTGTTAGAAGAATAGGAAATTACAAAATGGCACTTGCCAATTAGGGCTCACTGCCCGAGCACATTGCTCACAAAGAGGCCCACTACCTACAAGGAGACACACTGTCTACAAAGTGATAAGAATCACAGTCTTGAACTGATTGGAAGCATCTGCATATGCTGGAGTTCAGTTCCGGTTAGGCTTAGTACACTGATCTGCTGCACTTCATCTTTCCTCTGTTCTTTATTCTGCTATCCTTTCACATACCGGATCTTTCTTGCTACTTCTGCTCTGTTCTGCACTTATTCGCATATACCTTCACACAATCATACACTTCACAACTAAATCCATCCTCTATATATATCCGCACAAGTAATTTCATCACTTTTCTAGTCGGCATCCAGAACAGTCTAGTTTCTTACAAACTCTGTTCTGTCGGCTGCATCCTTGCTCACCAAGCAATGCGGATCAAGCATATACTTGTAGATATCATTAATCATGTTGGCCAAACATGATTCATGCCTTCACAACCTTTATCATCAACAGTAACACATCTGGAAAGTAGTCTGATACTCTGTCAGTCAGTTCTTCCTCTATTTTCACTGTCTCTCAGGAATCCGGTACTCAACTATTCATATCTTTTTCCTTGTCCATCATCGGAGGCTAAATCCTTGGAATATACCACTCAAGGTAGTCCTCTTGACTTCCCCAAATCTGCACTGCACCAAGACACTTCCTCTGAGAGATCCGGACCAATCTGTCAGACCTTGCCACATGCTCTGTTCTTGTTCACCGGACCACAACAATCTTCATTCTGACTTCCGGTAGAGACACACCATGACTTGCGGATATGTGGGATGACCTTTGTTTCCATCAATGACAACAACCATGAATCCATATAGTGTCTCTTGCCAACAGATGTTTCTAGCTTTTTACAGCATACAAAGATGTCAAGGTTTACCAAATGGATGTGAAGTCTGCCTTCTTAAATGGAGAGTTGGAAGAGGAAGTCTATATTGAACAACTGGAAGGATTTCAGTCATCAGAACAAGGGGACATGGTATGCAGATTGAAGAAAGCATTGTATGGTTTAAAACAAACTCCCAAGGAATGGTATGTATGGTTGGACAAGTACCTGATACAAATAGGGTTTAGTAAAGGTACGACATATAGTAATATCTACTTCAAGATCAATGATGAACAAATCCTGATTGTTGCAGTCTTTGTTGATGACATTATTTTTGGAGGCAATGAAGGTATGTGCTCAATTTTTTCTAGAGAAATGCAAAATGAATTTGAAATGTCTATGTTTGGGGAGATGAACTTTTTAGGTCTACAAATAAGTCAATTAGATAAGGGTATCTTCATTTCTCAGTTCAAGTATGTGAAAGAGTTGTTAAAGAAATTTGGGATGGAAGACTCTAAACCAATATGCACACCTATGATAACTACTTGTAAGTTGAGTAAAGATGATAACTCACCCATGGAAGACCATAAAAAGTATAGATCTATGATTGGAGGATTACTTTATTTGACTCAAACCAGACCTGACATAATACATGTAGTGTGTCTTGTGGCAAGATTTCAAGCATAACCCAAGGAATCACATGTGATGGCAGTCAAGAGAATTCTAAGATATTTAAAATGTACAATAGATTATGGTTTGTTGTACCCCAGGGACATTGACTTTGTTCTTACTACATATACTGATGCAGATTGGGTCAGAGATGTGGATGACATAAAAAGTATAAGTGGAGGTGCATTCTTCTTGGGAAAAAGATTAGTATCTTGGTTGAGCAAGAAACACGATTCAATATCCCTATCTACTACAGAGGCAAAATACATTGCATCATCATGCAGTTGCACTCAAGTGTTATGGATGGAGCAGACTTTGAAGGACATTGATGTTGTGTATGAAGATCCAATTACAATCTTTTGTGACAATACAAGTTCCATCAATATATCAAAGAATCTAGTGATGCATTCAAGGACAAAGCACATATCCATTAGGTATCATTTTTTTGAGAGAAAAGGCAATAGAGAAAGAAGTGAAGTTGGAGTGTGTTTTCACCAAGGATCAGATTGTAGACATTTTTACCAGGCCTTTGCCCAAGGTTACTTTTGAGTATCTCAGAGAAAAGTTAGGGTTCATCACACCCCCCTGATCTAAACTAAGATGCAAAATGGTGCATCAGTCTAGAGATGTTCAAAGGTCTAGATTGATGCTTTTTAGGACTACTTCTATGGGGGAGAGTCAAAAAGTTCAGAGGAGAGATTAGATTAGAGAAGAAGAGTGCAAGTATGTGCCCTTTGCCATTGATGTCAAAGGGGGAGACAAGTCTTGTGAAAAAATTAGAGTGTAGATGTGTAAGAGAAAGGGGGAGAATTTTGAAGAAAGAAAGAGTGTAGGTGTGTAAAGCGAAAGGGGGAGAATCTGGTCTTGATGGCTGTTGCAGTTTTTCACATCATATTTTACCACCAATGACAAAGGGGGAGATTGTTGCAAGTATGTGCCTAATTGGTGTTGCCATTGATGTCAACATATTCTTTTTTTCATTGGTGTCAACTATATCCTATTCCATTACTTGTTTAGAAGACTTGTATGTTGAGGATATTGAGAAAATTAGCCTCTCCGGAATAAACAAATAAGCCACAGAGAAGTGTAGAACAGATAGTGAGTTGTATGATGAAGAACAGTCTGGTAAACTGCTCTGCATTTGTTCCTGATTGAAGATCATGGTCTGTGGATTGGAAGTAAGTTAGAGGTATGTCTGAGGATGCTACATTTTAGTTCTGAGCCATCCACATGAAGATTTGAGTGAGTTATGTTCACCAGAGTGAAGCATACTTTTTCTGTAAGTTTAGTTGAGACAAGAAGACAATATTTGGCTCCACATTCCTCTACAAGAAAGTACTTTTCTATGCAATTCTAGAGGGAAGTCTGGGATGATGAAAAGTGCCTATAGTTGCAATGGTTCATGGTTTGGTGGTCTACAAGCTATCTTTCTTTTATGACAGTTGAAGACAGTAAAGCTTTTGTGTTCTAGTGAGAAGATTCCTATGGAAAAAGTGGTTAAGGTTTGTGCAGTTGCTCCTGATGATTATAGCATGCTTGTGGATGTCTCCTCATCATGTTACTATCTAGACTTTGGTCTGCATTAAGAAATTGAGATGGTGTGTGAAGATTGTTCCCAGATAACGTACCGTGTAACCAGTCTTGGCCAAACTGGTTGATCCCAATGATTGCAGAGATCTCTAGAAGATTGTGGAAGTGTGTTGTGGCATGGAAGATCATGTTTGAGTCCTAGCTAAGGCATGGTGTGATCCACATTTCATTCCCTTTGCATGATCTTGCAATAGGTCAGGACCTATTTTGTAAATGTTTGTAATATTAACCTTGGAGATTGTTCCAATGGTTGATGCTGACCTTGATGATCATTCCAAGGTTGATGTAGTGTATAAATACTTTTAGTTAAGTCTTGGAAAAGTTGTCCTTGAGTGAAAATGAGAATACATTAAGAAAGGTCCAAAGGCAGAGTAGAGCAGAGGTAGAGGAAAGAAGAGGAAGAGTAGATCAGAGGAAGAGCAGGGCAGAGGAAGAGCAGAGCTGAGGAATTTTTTATTCACAATAAAGAAAGGTGTTTGATCATGACAGTGAATCTAGTAGTAAGCCACTAGTAGGGTTTAACAACCCTCAGGGGTTAACAACCCTTAGGGTTTAACAACCCTTATTGTAATCTTGCTAGGTTTAGGGTTGAGGCAGTGAGTCTACTAGACCTTGTTGTTCTACATGGCAGTAAGCTAGTATGTTTAGGCCCGTGGGGAGACCAAGCCTAAACATCACTATTTCAAGATTGCAATATATATTGAGAGTTAATCCTCTTTGTGGTTTTTCTCCACCTTGGGGTTTTCCACGTAAATCTGGTGTCTCTTGTTTTTGATGTTGTTAAGTTTCTAATTTCATGTACTCATTGTTAAATCATTAAATTATGGATAAGTGATGAATGTTTAATTGTAGAAACTGTTTAAGTTTGTGATAACTGATTCACCCCCCCTCTCAGTTATCTAGAGCATATCAATAATTTCTCTATGGGTACACACTATGCGGGATGTTCCTATGAGTAGGACATTACCATACGGTATATGACCATTGCATGCTTTCCCTGCTTGGCGTATACCATGCGCAGTCACACTGCATCAGGTATGTGACCTGGGAGTTTTGGCACAATACCTTTCCATGTGGGGTTGCATGAGTTGGTCACACCCACATAAAGGACTGATGAGGTAGTCATGCTTGTTTTCCTCCTTCCTTGTGTGGTGACTAGCAATAGTCATGTAGTGTTGTAATGTGTATATTTCAAAGATTGTGAATCTTTCTTTCGGTTATTGGTGACTTTTACTTTGCTTGTGTGTACCAGTACTTTGGTTTATCTTTCTTGTATTGGTTTAGCCATGGATGATTTTCTTGGCATGTAACTCTTGCGGTTACATTTGATTTATTGTTGAAGATTATGCACATTTTTCTTATTTTATTGTTGGAATTGAGATTTATTCTTTGTTATTTATATTCTTGGTGGCTAAACTAATTAACTTTTTTGTTTTTGAATGTTGGTCATGTGTTGTGATGTGATTCCTCATTAGGTATGGTGAGATCCACCCATTTGAGTGTGTACGAGGAAGTAGACGTAGGGAAACCCTTAAGGATGGGGATATGTGTGAGCTTTTCTAAGCTCTAATTCACTACCTTCCTATTGTTTGACTATCTCTTGGAGGCTAAAACCCTTACTCAAACAAGAGATATGTCATTGTGGCTTGTATGAAAGGGCTCACTAGGTGGGTCAATGCCATCAAGACACATGGATATGGATATTGGACATGGTTATTGGTTATGGACTCATAGATATGGATATTGGACATGGTTATTGGTTATGGACTCATCTATATGGATATTGGACATGGTTATTGGTTATGAACTCATGGATATAAATGGATATGGATGGTACTACAACATCCACGTGAACCCCTAATGTAGCCTTGTGATATGAATAAGTATGTATGTATATGTGGGTTGTACAATTTGTCATGAATGTGGTTGCATATTAAAATATAGAAGAGAACAAAAATTACATCATTATGCCTTGAAAATTGACAAACTATTGCATTATATGTAAAGAGATGTCATGCATTCTCTAAAATAAGAGGTTGAAATTATGTATATGGGTGTTTGTGTGCTCCATTTTAAAGATGATTGCATATAAAAAGTCAGAGAATTGAAATTTTTATGTCTTGAAAGTGCAATTTCTTGCAAATTATGAGAAAATTATGTGATTTATGCTAGCGTAAATGTGAAAAATGGTGATTGTGAGCAACTAATAGATTGTTTGAGACAATGATTCTTTGAGAAAATTGGATGTTATGGCATCATTCTCTATTCTAATTGGAGAAAATTGTTATATGCTTTAATGTATATTTATATGAAATTGAGTGCCTTACCTCTTCTTAACCTAGGTACTAGGACATATTGCATAGAACTGGGTATATTGAAATGAATGTGACATACTAAATTTTATATTTATATTGAATTTCTTGGACTAATGTGTGCTATGACTGCATCTTAGCATATTGCGGGCTTCCAGAAGTAAGTCTAGTCCTTGGGGGGTAGGATGCAATGACCCCCATGTTCACATTTTGGTTGTTGCTTTTCCTTGATGGATTCTGATACTATTATGATGTTGACATGAATAGTTATCATGCTAGATTGTAATGCCCCGTCATGCAACCCTAGAGTGCTAGACAAAAAGTGTAGATTTAAAAAAAAAAATATTTTTTTAAAGCATTGACTTGCATTAAAAGTAACCAAAGATATCAAATACACAACATAACGAGAATTGCACTTCTAACAACCATAGGGCAACATAACTACATTAGTAATATAAGTAAAAGCACATGAGTGATAAACATTATTCTGCTATATTAGATAAAAATAACTTTTACAATAGCAAGACAGTTTGATTACAAGGTTTCAGTACAAGATTACAAGACCGATCATGTCGGTTTACAAAAGAATACATATGAAAGTATACCACACCACGGAAGGTAGTTCAAGCAATCTGGAATTGGAACATCCCTGCACAAGACTCAAACTGAATCTCCAAGATGACCAATGGATAGCTCTGTCTCCCAACCATGTGGAACCCTGAGGTCCACCCCACTGAGCTAGGAGATAACATCGAGGCTCCACTAGGTCAAAATTACAACAATGAACTACAGACTCCTTATAGGCATACATGATAACAAGACTGCATAGGAATGACAGTAATCCACCAGACAAAACCAACATCCAATCAAGATCAAACAAGAAGCCAAGACTATACTCCAGAGGTAACAACCAAATAAAGAGGAAGTAACTGAGTTACGTAAGGAGAGTGTCATCGCATGGTCCCGGCATGGGTTACCCAGGCTATCTATCACTAGAAGCTAGCCCCCATCTATGGTTACCCTGGAAGCCCCTCTCTAGGCACCGGCCCCATAGGGTGACACATGCGGAGCTGACAAGTCCTCTCATGGAGATGAGGAGATCGGCCTTGCCAACTAGGCCTTCTCATCCTATCCTTAGCCTGTAAGAGCACTCAAGGCATGCGTGAGGTATCATACTTATCTTGTTAGGTGTTTTACTACCCCAACTCTCCTAATAAGTTATTAAGTTTCCACTTGCTCATAACTTCCATGGGGTTACCCAGGTGACCTCTCACTAGGCACCGGCCCCACCATAGAAGCCACTCCCTTAGCAGTCTCAACCAAACAACCAAATCACCATGAGCAAAGATGAGATACAAACAGCTTCTACCCAAAACTCAAGCCATTGACATGCCACTATTTAAACCAAAGCCCAACACAACACACCTCTGGAGATAGGTACAAAACCAATGAAAAATATCACCATTAACTGATAGGGACAATGCTTCTGCATTTGACACCAAGTTCACATAATATCCCTCAAGATTCAAACTCAATACTTGCCCAAAACATAGATGAAACTCAACCCCAAATAGACACAACAACCCACTGAAGCATTTCATCATGACAAGGAAAAATAATCAAGAAGAGTAATTCAATGTACTTCTAACCATAACATGAAATTACTAAGAGATTAACTTCATTCCAAAGAAGATACAAGTTTCCAGAAATAACAATTTCTCTACAACTACAAGAAGAAATAAGTTTCCTAACTAATCCCTAATAAACATCCTCTCTTTTAAAATAACCATAAAATAACGATAAACGTAATTTTCCAACTATACTGTTAATTTCACATCCTAATAAGATCAACCTCAATTTACGAAAATATACACTTGCTAACATAAATTTTCCTGTCTAAGCTACATTCTAATATAAACCACTACAAGATATAATTTAACTTTTTGACAACCAATTATAAACACAATAAATTACTTATAAGCATATAATACCATTTCTCGTTACACAATACAATTTTAACACGAAAACGTTATACATAATTACAAACAAACATAAATCACCATTTAACGTCTAACCATTGCAATTTCTGATGAAAACATTATGAATTTATATAAATATTTTCCTAACATTTTAACATATCCCAAATCTTAATAATCACATCTATAAGGACTACATTTTCCCTATTTCAAATTTCTAAAAAAAAAAGATCAATTACTTAACAATTTCTATATATAAATATGCCTATAGTCTCCTATAGACAAAGCATACTATCTACATTAACAATATCTATCAAATCCCAATACGAATGATTTTCTTATTTAATATCATCTTACAACTATTATAAACTTTTATGTTACAGTTTTGAAAACATATGCAATTTCCTACCCTACTGCCATAATTCGGCTTCTAATCTACACATAAGGAACTCCCTAAAAGCAAGGGTCTCAACTATCAAGTTACCATTTAAATTTGTACTAACAAGCCACAATATTCCCCATTGGCACCACCGACTTGGGCCATTCAACATGCAATACCAAAACTAAAGCTAAGACTATCGACTAAGCCCTCTACAACATCTACTGTTGTGGCCTATTTAAGACTTCTAACCAAACTGAGTGACAAACTCTGACATGGCATCAAGATGATAGTGACCAGATACTAAACAAAACACTTTAACAAAAGGGACAACCTGATGACCCTACCAAATTAACTCCAAACACTGTCATACGATACAACTCACGTTGCTGTGCGATTGACTAACTTCCTGCACCATTCGACCGTATGGACTAACACGAACGACTAACAATATACTGAATATCAATCGATTTCAGAAACTAAAACATCATTTAATAAAGTGATTACTCTTTTAACTTAATCCTACCATAGACATTTGATGCAAAACACTTTACCATGTTGTCGACGACCTACCTGTTCTATTTTGACCGCCAAGACAAAAAAGTGACGAGATGCATAATGTAATCCTGTTCTAACAGAAACGACTCCCCTCACGGCCCATAGACTTCTAAAATGATACTGAAAGAGGATCCACATTACACCACCCTAAAACACTCAGTCCAAGCGATACAACAAGGTTGCCAAGGGTCACCACTGCCCAAACGATGGTAAAAACTCCAAGTCAACTATCCATTCACTAAGTTTAAAAAAAAGAATCTATCAACAGTGGCAGTGAAGAAATCTTTGTCTACCAGCTGACTATAAGGTAGGGACGGAGGTTTCTATAAAAGCTCAAGTTCCAAAGTCTAGAACAAGGTGATCTTCTAAGTTAATAACCTATATAAATGTCTTTCTATAAGCTCTAGCTAAATTTTAATTCTTAAACAATTGATGAATTAATAGTTGTCTCTCAGCCATAAGGGATTTCCTATTACAGAGATGAAGAAAATTATGAAGGAACTTCACAAGATTCAGTCAGATGCTTGCAGGGTGGCTTCCTAGAGGAAGTAGTGTTGGAGTCACAAAAATCTAGACATGGTTTCTCAGATAAAAGATAATATGGATAAAATGAGGATTAAATACTAGGTTGCAACACTAACAGCTTGCAGGAAAAAGTCAAATCCTCTTCCTGAGCATTTCACCTCTATCAGAGAAATACAAATGGGGGTTAAAATGCAAGAATGATAGGGACAGGTGATTGCAAGAGTTTAACAATGAAGCAACTTGTCACAAGATTGAAAACATAGTACAAGGTTTCAGGTGATGGCACATGATTTCAAGAGGAGTTTAGGCAAAGGCTAATCTAGAGGAATGCACCCTGAAGGAATCTACAGAGGTTGGAGCAACATTTGACCATACAGGCACAATACCTAATAAGCAACAAAGATAAATAGACTCCAATCTATAGGACATGCAAATACACACAACGGAACAAGCTGCAAAAGATTTTAAATTTTAAACTAGAGCAATTGCAAACTTTTACAGAAAGAGACAAATCACATTCCCAGATTCCAGACCCTCTTCAAACTTTCTTCAAATCCTGTGACCAGTTCTCTGTTCTTCTCCTAATTTCTTCGTTCTATTTTCCAACCCCCTCTGAACAAGATTTTTTTTTAATTTATAAAAAATGATTCAACTCAGAAAATAAATGCAAAAATGCATCCGTTACCCAATAACCCACTCTTTCGAGAATTCAAAAAAAAATTTTATAACAAGAGATGCCAATCTTCCAATTTCCAACATGACAACTCAAGGCATTTATTTCACAATCAATTATTCTTAACAAAATATTTACTCATTACTCAAACTCCAATTGTGACATGAATACTTTGGAATAGCAAATAATTTAACTCTAGACTATTATAAATTTTAACCAAGATGCCAACCAAAGTTTTAGGATAAATCAATTATTATCTAACCAACATAATAGAGCATCATTAATTAATAATAAATCATTAAGGTATTTTCCAACCACACATAAGCATAATAACAGAACTGGGCTATACACCACCAAACAAGATTACCAACAAACAAGGCAAGGACCAGGCATTACAACATGACTTGAGACCACACAGAAGACAAGGACTGACCTAGTGGATTAGACCTCATGTTATCTCCCATCACTGATACCCATTGGTGCAAGAACCCACTTAAACCTGATATATCAGGTGGATTCAAGGTTCGGTACCTGCAACCTGCATCCAAACAACTAGTTGTATATGATCCAATACATATATGTATACACACAGAGAGTCAGAGAATCACAGTGCATTAGGGTACTCAAAGTGAGTAATGCTACACCATCCCTGCTCTTGAACAAGAATTTAACCACAACATTTGAAATGAGATATCAACAAATCTAATCAAACATGCAAATGTTAATCCATAACTAATCTTGTCCAACATAACATAACTGAAGTAATACTAATGTCATCATAACTCATAACACATGTCTAAATATATCCATCAAACATAGTCCATCAAGGTCAAAGAGAACATAAACCATAACATACTAATCCAAATGTCTCGCTACTGTAAATATGCAATAAAAGACTATCAACATTTCAAAACTGTCAGAGAGAAATAAGAAACTAACATCTATCACAATCCAAAAATTGAGGGCATTACATCCTCCCTCCTAGAACTAGGCTTACTCCTAGAAGCTTGCAAATAAGTAAGGATATAACTCCCTCATCTTGGAAGCATCCTCCAAGGTAGTAGAGGTCTCATCATTAGGATCCCACTGGACCCTGACTTGCTCCATGTCTCTACTCCTGAGAGCAAGTCTCCTATGCTAAAGAATGCCTACGGGCTCCAAAGCCAGCTGCCCATCCTCTACCTATAGAGCAGTCTGATCAAGAACATGAGCAATATCTAGATAGTAAGGTCTAAGTACAGAAACATGAAACACATCATGAATGCGTGAAAGGCTAGGCGGCAACGCAAGATGATAAGCAACTGGACCGATCCTCTCCAACACCTCAAAAGGTCCAACAAAGCGTGGTTCTAGATTGGAGCCCTTTCCATAATGGATTGGACTCTTTTGTGGTCACACACGCAAGAACACCCGATCCCCAACAGAAAACTGACGATCGATCCTATGAGCATCTGCATACTTCTTCTGCATGTCCTGAGCTGCCAACAAATGCTCTCTAATTCTCTCAACCTACTGTTCCATATCTCTAAGCATATCAGGACCTAGGAGAACTCTATCCTCCATATGATCCTAACTCAAAGGAGTCCTAGAAGGACGACCATACAAGGCCTGAAATGGAGACATGCCAATAGAACTATGATATCCATTATTATAGGCAAACTCCACTAGGTGTAGGTAATCCTCCCAATGGCTCTGACTATCCATCACATACATCCTCAACATATACTCGAGAACCTAATTAACCCTCTTGGTCTGACCATCAGTCTCAGGATGGTAAGCTGAACTAAAGTTCAGCTGTGTCCCCAAGGCATGCTGCAAGGAAGTCCAAAGGGTGGAAGTGAACACTAGATCCCTGTCGGAGATGATCCTACAAGAAATCCCATGAAGTCTGATGATGTCCTCCATGAACACTCTAGCCACTATAGAGGGATTGTAAGAAGCACAGACAGGAGAAAAGTGAGCTACCTTTGTCAACCTATCCAAAGTGACCATAATAGCATCATGTTGGCGAGAGGACATCGGCAACCCAACAATGAAGTCTATTAAAATGATATCCCACTTCCACTCCAGAATCAAATGAGGCTGCAAAAGACCTGCAGGGTGCTGGTGCTTCGCCTTCACCCTCTGACACTCAAGACATCTCGACACAAAATCAGCAATATCCCACTTCATACCACTCTAAAAGTACAACTGACACAGATCTGCATGCATCTTCTTGACACCCGGATGAGCAGAATAGGGTGCCCAATGCGCCTCAGACAAAACTAGGGTGCGAAGACCCTCAGAACTAGGAACATAGATATGACCCAAATGTCGCAAAAGACCATCTGACTCAAAAGAGTAACCAGAGAATCTACCCTCTATCGGATCTCACCTCCTCACACCAACTATCGGTAGGAAGAGCTGCGAGAATTTGACCTCTCAAATCGACTGTAAGAGAGACTGCTGAGATCTCATGTCGCTGATGACTAAGAGCATCCGCTACCACATTCTCCTTGCCTTGAATATATTTGAGCTCAATGTCATACTCACACAAGAACTCCATCCAACACCTCTGCCTCGCATTCAAGTTTGGCTATGTGAAAATATACTGCAGGCTACGATGATCACTGTGTAGCTCAAACCGATGCCCTAACAGAAAATGCCTCCATCTCACCAAGGCATGCATAATTGCTGCTAACTCCAGGTCATGAGTGGGATAGTTTAATTCGTGATCCTTGAGTTTGTGAGACTCATAGGCAATCACGTGACCATCCTGCATCAGAACTACTCCCAAACCCTCCAAAGAAGCAACGGTACAAACAACAAAGTCCCTATCAGGATCAGGACCTACTAATAATGGTGAATTGGTCAACTGCTCCTTAAGAGTTTGAAAAGCTACCTGATACTGCTCTGACCAAAAAAATTTCTTCCCTTTCCTCTGAAGAGAAGTAATAGGGTGGGCAATCCTCGAAAACCCCATAACAAAGCGACAATAGTAACCTGCCAAACCTATAAAACTGTAGACCTTAGAAACATTAGTGGGTGCAGGCCAGTTTGTAATAGCTTGGATCTTTGAGGGATCCACCATAATACCCTCTCCAGAGATGACATGACCCAGATACTTCACCTCAGTCTGAAAGAACTCACATTTTGACAAATTAGCATAAAGTTGATTTTCTCTCAGACACTACAACACCTAACGTAATTGCTGCTCCTCCCTAGTCCTTGAATAGATCAATATATCATTAAGAAACACAAGGACAAATTGGTCGAGATAAGTATGGAAAACACCATTCATCAAGGTCATGAAAACTTAAGGTGCATTAATCAACCCGAATGGTACTACTGTGAACTCGTAATGTCCATAATAGGTACGAAATACTATTTTGTGAATATCTACCTCAAAAATCCACAATTGGTGATATCCTGACTTAAGGTCAATTTTAGAGAATACCTTTGCTCCTTTAATCTGATCAAACAAATCATCAATCCGAGGCAAGGGATACCTATTTCTCAATGTTACCTTATTGAACTGTCGATAATCGATACATAGCCACAGAGATTCATCCTTCTTTTTCACAAAGATCATAGGTGCTCCCCACAGAGAAACACTAGGTCATATGAACCCTTTGGCTAATAGCTCCTCCAACTGCAGTCGAAGCTCCTTGAGCTCTTGAGTGGTCATCTTGTATGGAGCTCATGAGATAGGCTCTGCACTGGGAACCAGATCAATCCTGAAATCGATGTCACACTTGGGTGGCATCCTCAGAATATCAGATGGAAAAACATCAACATACTCCCTCAAGAGTGGGTGATCATCAAGAGATGCCTTTTGACTCTCCTCCATCTCCAAGTCACTAATAGTCACTGCAAAAAGCTGACATCCTTGATGCATGCATCTCTTGAGTTGCATAGCCAAGATCGTATGTAGGGAAATAGGTCTCTAAACTCCTACAACCTCAACCTCTGCACCAGAATCATCCACACATCTAATAGACTTATGCCAACAATATATCATTGCCTGATGGGCCTCCAACCAATCGATCCCCAAAACTATATCATATGTACCTAGGGGTAGAATGCGAAGGTCCACAGAAGTAGATAGAGATCCAATCATCAAATCACACCCTGAAACTAGAGACTCAACTGCTATCTTAGCCCCAGAAGATAACTCAACCTGCCACCTATCATCCTACTTTGTTGCCACTAAGCCACAATGCTCCACCAGAGAAGGAGATATAAACGAATCAGATGCACTGGAATAAAAAAGAATAGAAAAACCAATACCTAGCATGTGACCAGAAGTTTCCACCACAGTGCCCTAATGCTCTACCTGTCGGTCATCCACCACTGTAAAGACTCAGTGTGACCTACCTACATCACTAACCGTTGGCTCAGATGTTGCCAGTCGATGTCCAAACCCTGAAGCACCCTTCTGCAAGCACTGTCTAGCAATATGGCCCTGTTGGCCACAAGAGAAACACTTGGTGCCTCTACCAAAACCACCATCACCCTGAAAAGCACTAGACTACTAGAAACTACCTTTGCTTGTTGCAGACTGCGTACTCTGAGCTGGCTGATCAAAACAATTGCGCTTATTGTACTACCAAGACCGGTCCTTCTTAGTTTGAAATCTATTACCTTGCTGATGCTGAGAATTCTTAGGCTTAGACTATGAATATTGCTGCTGCTGACCACCCTTTGAGAGTTCATGAGAACCTAATGCCTGAGTGTGACCACCTTGAGAACCATATCCTAAAGAAGGTGCACTGCCAATGTGCACACTTGTATGTCCACTGAGTTCCATAGCCAAATTCTCCTCCACTAATCAGGCTTTCTCCATGGCAACCTCCATAGTCTTAGGTTCGAATACATGAACCCCTCCACTAATCTGGGCATTCAAGCCCCTGATGAAATGTTGCACCAACATAGACTCATCATCCCTGATACCTGCATACTATTTGAGCTCATAAAATTTGCACTCATACTACTCCACTATCATGGCCAACTGCCTCAGCTCGTGGAACTCATTTTCTTGACACTGCCTCCAATGGTCAGATAGAAAATGAGCTCTGAATCTCTCTAAGAACAACTCCCAAGACAAGGTGCTAATGTCCAAATGCAGATTCTACTCCTCTAACCACCACCAAGTTGAAGAGAACCCTCGGAGATGCAAA
Organism: Cunninghamia lanceolata; assembly: GCA_027924645.1. NCBI lineage: Eukaryota > Viridiplantae > Streptophyta > Pinopsida > Cupressales > Cupressaceae > Cunninghamia > Cunninghamia lanceolata. Next base: position 7,661,139 of record BSBN01000801.1, read on the forward strand.
ATATCACATCTAGCTTTGGTGTTGCTGCCATATGGATGCATGGTGAAACACCTACCTAAGTCCAATAACCAAGTCTCCGCCTCAAGACCTCTACCAGCTCCATCAAAGATGGGAGGGTGTGCTCTTAGTAGATCCCTCATATGGTTGGCTAGTGTGGCCTCCTGCTCAACTATCAACTCTCGATGCCTGGGAGACCTCTCTCTCTCTAGGACTTGGCTGGTCTACCTCCTGACCTCCTCTAGGCTACTCGCCCTCTTGTCTAGGGCCTAAATGGGCAAGGGCCTCCTCAAGAATCTGTCTCAACTGGGCTCCATCAGGCTGACCCTAACCCTCCATGTTCTGACCCCCGCCTTCATGGGCACTCTCATGAGGAGAACTGGGAGGAGGTGTACCGCCACCACCTCTCCCATGACCCCTACCTCCCCCCCGACCTCGACCCCTACCTCTAGGTATCTACCTACAACACCAAAGGCAAATTATTACATTCAGAAAAGGGTCACAACAGGGATAAAATTATTTTATAGAGTTTAAGTACTAGGTTACATAATGGGCTCAAATATAACTAGGGTACCCAGTGTTTAAACTTGGCTTTGATACCAAATGTAATGCCTCGTCATGTAACCCTAGAGTGCTAGACAAAAAGTGTAGATTTACAGAAAATATATATCTTTTTAAAGCATTAACTTGCATTAAAAGTAACCAAAGATATCAAATACACAACATAACAGGAATTGCACTTCTAACAACCCTAGGGTAACATAACTGCATTAGTAATATAAGTAAAACCACATGAGTGATAAACATTAATTTGCTGTATTAGATAAAAATAACTTTTACAATAGCAAGACAATTTGATTACAAGGTTTCAGTACAAGATTACAAGACTGATCATGTCGATTTACAAAAGAATACATATGAAAGTATACCACACCACTGAAGGTAGAAAGCAATCTAGAACTGGAACACCCCTGCACAAGACTCAAACAGAATCTCTAAGAAGACCAATGGATAGCTCTGCCTCCCAACCATGTGGAACCCTAAGGTCCAGCCCACTGAGCTAGGAGATAACATCGAGGCTCCACTAGGTCAAAATTACAACAATGAAACAACAATGAACTACAGACTCCTTACATGCATACATGATAACAAGACTACATAGGAATGACAGTAATCCACCAGACAAAACCAACATCCAATCAAGATCAAACAAGAAGCCAAGACTATACTCCAGAGGTAACAACCAAATAAAGAGCAAGTAATTGAGTTGCGTAAGGAGAGTGTCATCGCATGGTCCTAGCATGGGTTACCCAGGCTATCTATCACCAGAAGCCGGCCCCCATCTATGGTTACCCTGGCAGCCCCTCTCTAGGCACTGGACCCATAGGGTGACACATGTAGAGCTGACAGGTCCTCTCATGGAGACGAGGAGACTGGCCTTGCCAACCAGGCCTTCTCATCCCATCCTTAGCCTGCGAGAGCACTCAAGGCATGGGTGAGGTATCATACTTATCTTGTTAGGTGTTTTACTACCCCAACCCTCCTAATAAGTTATTAAGTTTCCACTTGCTCATAACTTCCATGGGGTTACCCAGGTGACCTCTCACTAGGCACCGGCCCCAACATAGAAGCTACTCCCTTAGCAATCTCAAACAAACAACCAAATCACCATGAGCAAAGATAAGATACAAACGGCTTCTACTCAAAACTCAAGCCATTCACTTGCCCTCGACAATACAAATCCCATTGCATTGACATGCTACTATTTGAACCAAAGCCCAACACAACACACCTCTAGAGATAGGTACAAAACCAATGAAAAAGATCACCATTAACTGACAAGGACAATGCTTCCGCATTTGACACCAAGTTCACATAATATCCCTCAAGATTCAAACTTCATACTTGCCCAAAACATAGATGAAACTCAACCCCAAATAGACACAACGACCCATTGAAGCATTTTGTGATGACAAGGAAAAATAATCAAGAAGAGTGATTCAATGTACTTCTAACCATAACATGAAATTACTAAGAGATTAACTTCATTCCAAAGAAGATACAAGTTTCCAGAAATAACAATTTCTCTACAACTACAAGAAGAAATAAGTTTCCTAACTAATCCCTAATAAACATCCTCTCTTTTAAAATAACCATAAAATAACGATAAACATAATTTTCCAACTATACTGTTAATTTCACATCCTAATAGGATCAACCTCAATTTATGAAAATATACACTTGCTAACATAAATTTTCCTGTCTAAGCTACATTCTAATATAAACCACTACAAGATATAATTTAACTTTTCAACAACCAATTATAAACACAATAAATTACTTATAAGCATATAATACCATTTCTCATTACACAATACAATTTTAACACGAAAATGTTATACATAATTACAAACAAACATAAATCACCATTTAACGTCTAACCATTGCAATTTCTGATGAAAACATTATGAATTTATATAAATATTTTCCTAACATTTTAACATTTCCCAAATCTTAATAATCACATCTATAAGGACTACATTTTCCCTATTTCAAATTTCTAAAAAAAAATGATTAATTACTTAACAATTTCTATATATAAATATGCCTATAGTCTCCTATAGACAAAGGATACTATCTACATTAACAATATCTATCAAAACCCAATATGAATGATTTTCTTATTTAATATCATCTTACAACCATTATAAACTTTTATGTTATGGTTTCAAAAACATATGCAATTTCCTACCCTACTGCCATAATTTGACTTCTAATCTACACATAAGGAACTCCCTAAAAGAAACAGTCTCAACTATCAAGTTACCATTTAAATTTCTACTAACAAGCCACAATATTCCCCATCAGCACCACTGACTTGGGCCATTCAACATGCAATACCGAAACTAAAGCTAAGACTGTCAACTAAGCCCTCTACAACATCTACTGCTGTGGCCTATTTAAGACTTCTAACCAAACTGAGCGACGAACTCTGACATGGCATCAAGATGATAGTGACCAGATACTAAACAAAACACTTTAACAAAAGGGACAACCCGATGACCCTACCAACTTAACTCCAAACACAGTCATACGATACAACTCACATTGCTGTGCAGCTGACTAACTTCCTGCACCATTCGACTGTAAGGACTAACACAAATGACTAACAGTATATAGATATCAATCGACTTCAGAAACTAAAACATCATTTAATAAAGTGATTACTCTTTTAACTTAGTCCTACCATAGACATTTGATGCAAAACACTTTACCATGTGGCCGACGACCTACCTATTCTATTTCAATCGCCAAGACAAACAAGCGTCCAGATGCATAATGTAATCCTGTTCTAACAGAAATGACTCCCCTCACGGCCCACAAACTTCTAAAATGATACTGAAAGAGGATCCACGTTACACATCCCTAAAACATTCAATCCAAGTGATACAACAAGGTTGACAAGGGTCACCACTGCCCAAATGACGGTAAAAACTCCAAGTCAACTGTCCATTCGCTAAGTTAAAAAAAAAAGAATCTATCAACAATGGCAGTGAAGGAAGATTTGTCTACCAGCTAACTATAAGGTAGGGATGGAGGCTTCTATAAAAGCTCAAGTTCCAAATTCTAGAACAAGGCGATCTTCCAGGTTAATAACCTATATAAATGTCTTTCTATAAGCTCTAGCTAAGTTTTAATTCTTAAACAATTGATGAATTAACAGTTGTCTCTCAACCATAAGGGATTTCCTATTGTAGAGATGAAGAAATTTATGAAGGAACTTCACAAGATTCGGTTAGATGCTTACAGGGTGGCTTCCTAGAGGAAGTAGTGTTGTAGTCACAAAAATCTAGACAGGGTTTCTCAGATAAAAGATTCTAGACCCTCTTCGAACTTTCTTCAAATCCTATGACCAATTCTCTGTTCTTCTCCCAATTTCTCTATTCTATTTTCCAACTCCCTCCAAACAAGATTTTTTTTTTTTTATAAAAAAATGATTCAACTTAGAAAATAAATGCAGACATGCATCCATTACCCAACAACCCACTCTTCTGAGAATTAAAAAAAAACTGCTATAACAAGAGATACCAATCTTCTAATTTCCAACATGACAACTTGTTGGTCATGATGTTAGTCATTCGCAAACATAGAATAAAAGTTACACAACAACCTTTACCCATCTTGAAAGATACGATGAATTCAAAGAATTCATGATCCCAAGTCTCCGTTGATTAGGTCTTAATCTACTGACGTTACTCAGTGGTTGATGTGTGTTGCTGTTTTCCATTCAGGGGCCTTACGTGTTTCTGCACTGTTCATCATCATTATCTTCAAATATCCTGCTCTGGATGTTTGCTCTGCATAAGTCTCCAACAATTCTACCTCTGCACTGTAAATTTAGTCAAATAATGTGCCTACAGGCTGATATTTGCATGATTTCTACCATTATTTATGATTCTTTGCATGATATTTTCAGTACTACATGCATTTGACTCAAATATGCTAAGGATCTTCAGTTACCTACGGGATTTCAGCATATTTCACTGTTTCTGCTTGTTATTTATCATGATTTGCAGTTATGATGATGAATTAATGAAATTGAAAAAAAAGGAAAAGGGTTAAAGAATGAGATTCCTAAAATTACTGGACTTAGATCACTGATTCACATACAAGCTCCCATACTTGCAATGAAAAGAAGGAAAACTAGAAATCATACTTCACCAGGACATTCCACAAATCCGCATGATCTAGTGCAAAGCTTCAAAGGAAAAGTTGACAACAACATGTAATGAAATGAAAGCGCTTCCAGTTGAACACAGCATTCACCAGTACATATCCAGAAATCAACAGAAAGATTACGCAAAATTTACAATTAGGATGTAATCTGGAACTTCATATTCATTCAGTATGCTCAAGAATAGGTACATTTATAGTGATCTGAAGAAAGAACCTTGACATTTCAACAATTCTATCCTCATTAGTCTCAGTAATCCGATCTCTTAATTGATTCAACAGTAATTGACTTTTTGCGCCAGATGCGTCTGTGTATTCTAATGTATTCCTCTCTTTTAATGACAAGCTCTGGCTCTTATATAGAACAACCGCCAAAAAAAAATGGTTACAACGATCCAAGGATCAGGATCCTCTCAAAACAAACAACGGTCCAGATGAAAAGCACATGCTTCGCCAGTTAGCAAATGTACAGCTGGCACAGAATATTCCAGCATCTTCAACTTGATTCGGTCTCCAGCTGGCGAGCAACATATTTGACAATATCCTCCTCACTTCTGGTTCATGTTGCCTCCATGCGCAACCTTGTAATGCTCAGCTTCAGCAGCATCACGACTTCAATGTTCAGCTTCAGCAGCATCATGACTTCAATGTTCAGCTTCAGCAGCATCATGACTTCAATGTTCAGCTTCAGCAGCATCATGATGACCTCCTGCAAATAAACAGACAGATATTAAGTTCATCATCATGTGGATAAACAACAGGAAGTAAACAGTGAAATATGCTGAAATCCCGTAGGTAACTGAAGATCCTTAGCATATTTGAGTCAAATGCATGTAGTACTGAAAATATCATGCAAAGAATCATAAATAATGGTAGAAATCATGCAAATATCAGCCTGTAGGCACATTATTTGACTAAATTTACAGTGCAGAGGTAGAATTGTTGGAGACTTATGCAGAGCAAACATCCAGAGCAGGATATTTGAAGATAATGATGATGAACAGTGCAGAAACACGTAAGGCCCCTGAATGGAAAACAGCAACACACATCAACCACTGAGTAACGTCAGTAGATTAAGACCTAATCAACGGAGACTTGGGATCATGAATTCTTTGAATTCATCGTATCTTTCAAGATGGGTAAAGGTTGTTGTGTAACTTTTATTCTATGTTTGCGAATGACTAACATCATGACCAACACAACTCAAGGCATTTATTTCACAATCAATTATTCTGAACAAAATATTTACTCATTACTCGAACTCCAATTATGACATGAATACTTTGGAATAGCAAATAATTTAACTCTAGACTATTATAAATTTTAACCAAGATGTCAACCAAAGTTTTAGGCTAAATCAATTATTATCTAACCAACATACTAGAGCATCATTAATTAATAATAAATCATTAAGGTATTTTCCAACCACACATGGGCATAATAACAGAACTCGACTATACATCACCAAACAAGATTACCAACAAACAAGGCAAGGACCTAGCATTTCAACACGACTTGAGACCACACAGAAGACAAGGATTGACTTAGTGGATTAGACCTTGTGTTATCTCCCATCATTGATACCCATTGGTGCAAGAACCCACTCAAACCTGGTATATTAGGTGGATTCGAGGTTCAGTACCTGCAGCCTACATCCAAACAACTGGTTGTATATGATCAAATACATATATGTATACACACAGAGAGTCAGAGAATCGCGGTGCAGTAGGGTACTCGAAGTGAGTAATGCTACACTGTCCCTTCTCTTGAACAAGATTATAACCACAATATTTGAAGCTAGATATCAACGAATCTAGTCAAACATGCAAATGTTAATCCATAACTAATCATGTTCAATATATCATAACTGAAGTAATACTAATGTCATCATAACTCATAACACATGTCTAAATATATCCATCGAATATAGTCCATCAAGGTTAAAGAGAACATAAACCATAACATACTAATCCAAATGTCTTGAAACTATAAATATGCAATAAAAGGCTATCGACTATTTCAGAACTGTTAGAGAGAAATAAGAAACTAATATCTATCACAATCCACAAAGTGAGGGCATTACATAGATTACATGCTTATATGTTTATATACTGATATCATTACTTTTGTATGATTATGGATAGGAAAGGGATGATGTTGTAACACTCATATTCGAGAGGCTTATGATGTCATGACCCTCTTCCTGATGTCCATTGATGCTTTGGCTATGATGTATGTTATATGCACATGTGCTTTGACGTGTGATTGGAGTGATGCAGGTATTGGGTATCGACTTCGCCTTTATTTGTTATAGTTAGCCAATAGAAGATATCAATTAAATGCAACTATAGATTAAACAGAGGAATGAAAATACACAGAAATAATAACAATGAGAGAGAAGTTTTAACATGGTTCACCCAAACCGGGGCTACATCCACCAAGAGAGAGTCCAATATTATTATCTAGTAAATCAAACTGGATACAACCAACAATCCCTGCAACTCAATACTGCTGCAAAATGCTACAATACATCATCATAAACCCTAACCCTTAGCTGCTTTTATCAAGTCTTATGTCAGTTACAAAATAGGTTTTTTTTTTATGTTGGCCAATAGAAAAATAAAATACAAGGGGCGCTACCCCTTAACCCTGTTAAATATTTGGGAGGAAACCGCGCTGATAAAAGTGGGGTAAATTTAACCTCTGAGTTTGATTAGGCTCCATATAACAACAAGATTCACATGCCTGACCATACTCTTATTCCTGGATGGTGGTAATTGGAGATAGTCACAAGCCAAACATTCCCTAGCCTAACCCATGGTAATCTGTTAGTGTAATGTTTTCGTGATATGTGTTTACCCTCTGGTTACCTAGCAGTAACATCCAGACTACCTTCTGGTCTTATGTGGTTTGTCAGCTTTGGTTGTTGGGCTATCCTATTATGGGTTGCTAGTATTTTATTATGGTTTTGCATTAATTTATGATGTGGTTTACTTTAGTATGTCATATTGGTGATTTAAATGATGATATTTGCGTAGTTTTGTGAATACGGTTTCATGTGATTCTAAATAAATCAGTTTGAGAACCCTATTAAGTTAATTACATTATTGGCATTTTAAGTATTTTTTCTAATTGGTTTTATGTCAGTGATTTTAATAAATCATTTTTGTGAACTTGGATAATTGTTTATTTTAATTTTAAAGTTCCATTTTAAATCTATGTTTAGGCAGTTTGTTCTCTAAGAAACTAGGTTGTAGCATTATAGAAAATGTGAGGGATTTGGAAAGAGGGGAAACCTTTAATAAAAAAAAGGAAATACTTTTTGGGGGCGGCATTTGGAATCTCACCCACGACTACTTCTACTCTAGATTTGGGGGAAAAAGGGGAGCTAGGGTTTGGAAGGAAAAGGAGAAGGGACAGTAGGGCAACGACTGGAGGAGAAGGGGGTTCCTTCTATAGATTGCCTTTGCATGTAAGTTTCTAAAACCTTCTCTGCAAATCCATTTTTGTGTATATCATGCAATCATTGTAGTCCATGAGACCACATTTCTTCTAAGAATTTTTGTGAGGTAGTTTGCACACCCTTTCTATGGTTACGCATTTTGCATACATGTCTACCGTAGCTTTTCCAACTACAAGATCTGGTGAAATTCCTCTATCCTCCATGCTTTGATGAACGTTCTTACCTTATTCCAAAGCTCCCATTTTGACACAGTGAGGATACTGTAAAAGTCATGGTTTTGGGTTTATATCTGCTAATTGCATTTGCTTGAAAGTTTCTAAAGTTGCTTCAACAAATCCATTTCGTGCTTATCCTATAGTCATTTTATTCCATGAGGTGACATCGCTTTGAGGCATTCTACTTAGCAGTTTACATGTATTGTCTTTGCTTTCCCCATTTTGCAAACATGTCTACCATAGCTCTTCCAATTGCAACATCTAACAAAAATATCCCTTCCATTATGCTTAACGGATGCATATACCCTGTTCCATAGCTCCCATCTTGGCGCAAGCAGTGAGAATGCTGGAAAAGGTTTAGGAAACTAGCTTTACGGTAGCAAATGGCATTTTCTTAAAAGTTTCTAAAGCCTTTTTAACAAATCCATTTTGTGTGTATCCTGTAATCAGTGAACCCCATGCAATGACACCTCTTTGAGGCATTCTGTCAAATAGAGTGTGTACCTTCTTTGTGCTCTTGTTTGGCACAGGTAGGGAGGATGTGGTAAAGGTAGTGGAGTTCAGATTTACACCTACCAACTATATTTGTTTGAAAGTTTTTAAAACAAAAATAAATTAAAACAAATATATTACATTTGTACCCTGCAACCATAGCCTTCATGGAGCCATGCCTAATGAGGCATTGTGTCAAAACGTTTGTGGTCCTTGCATATGGCTATTAGGGGGTGTGTGGTAGTGTCAAAGTGGCCCTTTGGAGTGTGGCCAACATGGTGTTTTTGTGGATTTGAGCTTAGATTTAGGCCAACCCTTCTTTCCTCTGCCCAAAAGTTTATATTGAAAAGATTTAGAACAAATCCTTTATTTGTGTAACCTATAATCATTACTTCTATGAGGCCGCACTGACCTACATCCCTTGCAAATAGTCAATGGTTGGTTTATGCTGTTATTAAGCCTTTAAAGGTTTTAAACATTATCCTAGTTAATGTAGTGAAGCCTAATTTTTGTACACAATAGTTACTTATACTTGTCAACTTCAATGGTGAGTATGTGTTACTATTTTAAATGTTACAAGATTACATTGTTTGAGGCAATTTATCATATAGTCCATGTGTGGTATATGCATCATGTTGCTGTTTTACATGAGTAAGCTTCTCTTGAGGCAATTTATCTATCTGTGCTTTCTTGCTAATGTTCTACATTTTTTGTTCTGGTAGCTATTTCATTGGTCTTTAATTTCATTATTGATATGCTTTAATGGATGCTATTCTCCATGTTGTAGTTGGCTATTTTTCACACTGTCTCTGGTAAACAACCAGTTCGTTTACTTTTACATACTTAATCTCTATGCTATCCCTTGACTTGTGTGTGCTCATATTGAGAGTTTTAGATGTGTGCTATACTCAGCTTGATGTTGTTGTGATGTTCACAACACGCCCCATTTTACTCCTTAGCAAAATGAGGACCTCTGTTGTGGCTATTGATTTTGCTTTTGTGTGTGTCGTTTTGCTTGGTGGTAAGGGGAAAAGAGAGCTGAAATTGCAAACTTTGTTAAAAATAGAGAAAAAATGCATTTTCAATACCAGTCCATGATATGGTTGGATTCCTTGTGAAAAATGAGCTAGGGTTGCTTTTTGAACCATCTTAAAATTTGCCATATTGTGCAAGTTATGATAATTTTGGTAAAATGTACATTCTGGTTTGTATATCACTTTGCATATACAAAGTCGTTTGTATATGCAAAGTCATTTTTAGACTTAGTCATTTTTGCAGTTAGGTTAATATACAAAGTTAAATGCATAATGGGTCACTTGCATATTGCACATACAGTCCCCTTTGTATATCGCTTTCATATACAAAGACGATTGTATATTCGTTTTACCTTGTATGCATTTTAATAAAAGGATAATATACATACAGGATGGACCCGAAGTGGTTTTGGAATTAGAATGAATAAAGGTTTAAACTCTGTTGTATGTATCTAACAATTGTATGTTTGGTAGGTCGCAACATACAAGTAAATATACAAGACACTACGTACATGGCGCGGAATTCAAATATTATGAAACAAGGTTAATTCGTTGCACATTTCGGACTTGTATATTTATACATACATTTGGAACATGCAACGTCCATAATACAATGCGGACCTGAAAGTTTATTAAATGGACTTAAATACTTGTATGCTTCAGAATATACAAAAGCAAGACATACAACATGCACATACATTCCGAAATATGCAATGCGGAATCAAAAGGGAAATAAAATGCGGTTAAGTGTTTGTATCACATCCGGTTTGTATATTGAAAATACAGGGATTTAAACAAGGAAAATGGGCGGGAAAATGAAGCGATAGGAATTTTGAAGACATTTTTAATGCCCGAATGTGCATTTTTCAGTCAACGATGGTTGACCCGAGTTTTTGAGCGTTGTATATGCTTTTTTGGGTGCAATTTTCACTCATTTAGGACCTGATATCGGTGTAGCATGGGCGATCAGAATGAAACATTAAGCCCGCGCTGATGGATAAAAATCAAGCCGATGGAAGAAGAAACAGATACCGATAGCAAAGAAAGGACATCAGCCAGAGTGAGGTGATCGGTGGGAAATTTTTGAGCCCACCTGATTTGGAAGGTTACACTGACAGAGGTACGCAGAGTGCAATGGCAAAGGCAGAGACTTGAGGTCACCAAAATTCAATGCAGTTATGCCCACCTAACATTCTGACCAAGTAATTAATTAGCAAGGCAACTTGATAAGTTTTTTGATCCATTTTATCTATTTTGCAGGTTTGCAGTTGAGGAAGGAGCTGAAACTTAATGATGGTGACATCACAGAGGAGGAAATCTAATTTTAGGAGTAGAGGAAGATAAGGATGAAGGGCGAGGAAGTCAAAGGCCATCGACAATAAAGACAAAATGCAGTTGAGGACATCATTGCAGCAGACCACAGAAGTTATTATTAAGCTGCTAGGGTTTCCAGAAGGGCATGTTTCGCCCAGATTTGATGCATGCTCAGAGATATTTTGGGAGATTTGTTCTGCAACATTTATTGCTGTAACTAGAAGTTTGAACCATTGCTTAACTAGGGTTTTGAGTTGTATTGAGGACAATCAAAGTCTATATATTATGCCTCTATGCACTGTAAAACTTTACACAGGGGCTACATAGAGATTTTGTAGTAGCAGAGATTTGTAAAACGCAACATTTAGAATAGAGGGACCTTTTAGTTTAGAAGTAGAAGAAGGAGGTCGCCTATGTCTGCAATAAGGAAGGCGTGGAACATCTAGCTTCCTTACTGTATCTGTAAAGCTTGTAAGTTTTCTGTAATTTGATCAATGAAACTAAGAGTCATTCATACATTGTAAATCTTATATGACTGTCTATTTTTAATACAATTTAATCTAGAATTCTGCATCTATCTTCTGAGTGTTTTCTTGCTCTTCATTGTGTTTGAAACATTTTCTTATAGAGCTTGCAATCTTAGGTGTATGTTTGTGAAAATGCTCAGAACATACATTTAAGGTTTTGTCTGTGGATTTGATCAATTTGGTACAATAATTATACAGTGGATAACATAACAATTAGATCCTTCGAATAGAGTGAATGAAGTGTAGATTAGATCTTTCTAACTTTTCCCAACCCATCTGAAAATACTTAGCTTAAAACGTAGAAATCTAAAGGAAATTGTCTCATATTTGAAAGAAGCATGCATAGTTGAGTTGAAAGTAGACAGTTTTCATAATATTGAAGAGGAGAAAGCTGCAATAATTCAAGAAAGCCCTCTAAAGCTTTGCAGCATAGTAACACTTTCATGCAAAAGGAAATGAACAACACATATTGATATTTATAATCTTTTGCATAGTCTGAGCCCAGTAAACCAACAGGAAACCCTCAACTACATAAGCCCCTTGAACATTACAGCTTCACATTGACCAACTAAATTTGCCCAACAGGTCAAGACCTGACCATATTAAACTTGGGATTAAGTGAATCTTAATTGATTCCTTCATATCTTTCAAGTCAGTTTTGGTTCATTTTATGTGAATTTTAACTAATTGTTATGATTGCATCAAAACCATCATCAACAGTTTCTTTGGTGCTAGAAGGAGGGCCTGATGGGATTTAAGGTTAATTTTATTAGTTTTAATGCTTTATTTTGAGATATGTCAGATCTCATAGAATTTCAAAAGCCTAAAAGGGTTGAAAACAAGTCCCAGTTTCAATGGACTCATATGGGGACAATTTTCAAGTTGACATTCCTTTATTTCAGGAAACTTTAAATAGACAACTTTATCCTGAAAATTTATCTAGCTATGGCTTATTTGGAAGGTGTAGGATACATAGGTCCACAAAGCACGGTGAAATTAATTGTCTGTCTTTTCTTACAGGGTTAGATTTATATTTAAAAGGACTAATCTTTCTCTCAGATGTGTATAAGGCTGAAAGTTGGCAAGAAAATGAGGAGATTATGAAGAAATGAGAGGATATAGCATCAGCGGTCATTAAATGTTCAGAGAATGCAAAGATGGAACCAATGCTAGAAATAAAGGATAGTGGAATCATTTTGTTTGGAGTCATGTGATGGTACGAAAAATAATCTACCTTTTTGTCAAGGTCCAACTATGATTAAAGTTAGTGAAAGGTATAAATATCCAAAAAAATACAGAGAAGAAATCACAGCTCATGTTCATTTTCTAGACGATAGGTAAAGTAGATTTAATGAAAAAGAAAAGAAAGGTGAGGTTGGTCTTAATGTAGTTGATAAAAATATGGAAGTACCAGGGAATACTTGTTAAGAAGAAATCTCTGGATCTAACCTGAAAAGTTTTAATGAAAATGATTTGGCAAGGAAATTTTCTGTATCAGCAAGTAATAGAGTTGTAGGGAATAATAGTAGGGCATCTTTCCTTAGGTCATTTTATGATGGGATTGATAGTAGGTCTCTACCTCCCAGTACAGGTAAAGGTGAGTGTAGGTATGAACCTTTTAAAGCCTGTAGAGAGGAAACCATTTGTCAAGATGAGGTCTTTATTGCTGATCCTAATGCTTTTGGAAAAGACAGTAAATCATCTTTCTTTGAGTCATTCTATGGTAAAGAGAAAGGTGGACAAATGGAAGAATTAAAGTGCACTAAAACTGAAGAGGTTCCCATGATAGTTACCCATGAAGTCATAGAAAAGAAATTAAATCTTAATTTCATGGCTGATAGCTTTAAATTAAATGATCAAGTTCAAGATTGTTGTAGGTCAATAGAATCAGACTCCACACTGGATGATAAATATGAGTCATCTGATGAACAATTCTTGAAAATAGAAGGTACAGAGGATCATGCTATTACTGGGCAAAATCAGACATCACCCCAGCATTATTTTGAAAATGAAGTAGGGGAGTATTCCTATCAATCTAGAGATATTGTTCCACCTTTACTCTCAAGTGATCTAGAAATGATTAATTTCTGTATATCAGATTATGATGATGAATATACTCACTTAAGTGCTGATGTACAGGGAACTGATGAGAACATTGAGAGGTTTGCTGAATTTGAGGATAAACTGAACATCCAGAATGAAGGAACAAAGCTGGATAAAGATGAAGAAATGATACATCTAGAGTCATTCATCTTTCAATTTGAAGAAAGATCTAACATGGAGCTAGGCAATGAAAGTATAAGGTTAAAGGGAGAACCAGCTGTCAATAAACAATCATGTCCAACAGAGCTAAAAATACATCAGGTTGTCTCTTTCCTTTCCTCAGTGAATAATTTTGAATACTATTTTGATTATGGAGATTTAAGAGATAGGACATGCATATGGAATAGTCATGAGCATAATGGGATGCCTCAATTGCTGATAATTAGAGATCATCTTGTTAAACACAATGAGGGTAGAATAAAAGAGCATTTTTTAGAATTCAAAGATAAATTTGCTAAGTTAAGAACCATAACTAGTGCCCTGTTACTCCTACACAATCTAAAGGAATATGCAAGTAGGGGTGTTCTTGGGTCTTTTCCTGGGTTCTGTTTGCCTTGTGAAGGCTTGTGTATAGTTTGGCAGAGTAGTTGTTCTATTTTCTTTTCTTTGTTTGCTTGTCTTGCTTTGTAGGTTAGTTGTTTGTATAGTTTTTTCTGTTTTTCTTTTCTGCTTTGTTTTCTTTTTTTTCTTTTTTTTCTTTTGTTTGTACAATCTGTTGTTTGGTTATTTGTTGTCTCCTCAGTAGGGATCTTTGTTTTTCTTTAGAGTATTAAGGAGCTAACTAACAACCATTGAAAATAGTATAAAATTTAGAATATTTAGGTTAATCATTTGCAATTTATGCGTAACTTTTTGTGACTGTCATGAATGTAGAGAGTTGTTTAGCTTCTGAAATTTAGTATTCAATAATAGTGATTGAGAATTCAAGGGAAGTTTCTCACGATGACACACCTAAAATCCTTGGGCTTGTTGAACCTACCAGTGTAGATATTAGGTGAAAAATCTGAGGTCACCCTTGCTAACATTACAATTCTCATCTTAATTTCAACAAGTGCTCATTCCTTGCATCATGAAGTTACAACTGCAATATATTACGAAACATCTTTTCAAATATCAGAAAAAAATATACCAAAAATAAATGAAATGGATTATACTAAAAATCCAGATTAAGCCATCTAAGTAACTCTAGTGGGGCTATGGATGCTCACTGGCAGTGGGGCTCTACTTGGGAGAATTGTAACGATAACATTACTGGGGCTATAGACGCTCGCTGGTACAAGGCTCTATCCAGTCGGCTATAAGGGAATATCCTCACCTACGTAGGCTAATATCAGTCACTGGTTTGTTCAATTGATCTTCAAGATGAGGATAATTAATCACGTGCACACACTTAAACTAAAAATGAAAATTCATGCACCCTTATTGAATACCTTAGGTCTCAAGTTGAATAATAATTTGTAGGAAAGATAGTTGCAAGTTATGAATTTATTTCATTTAGTTTCCTTAATGCTTTGAATTTAATTGTTTTGTTTGGTTGCTAGTTGTGATGTTCACAACATGCCCCATTTTACTCCTTAGCAAAATGAGGACCCCTATTGTGGCTGTTGCTTTTGCTTTTTTGTGTGTCGTTTTGCTTGGTGGTAAAGGGAAAAGAGAGTTGAAATCACAAACTTTGTTAAAAATAGAGAAAAAAATGCATTTTTAGTACCAGTGCATGATATGGTTGGATTCCTTGTGAAAAATGAGCTAGGGTTGCTTTTTGAACCATCTTAAAATTTGCCATATTGTGCAAGTTATGATCATTTTGGTAAAATGTACATTCTGGTTTGCATATCACTTTGCATATACAAAGCCTTTTGTATATGCAAAGTCATTTTTATACTTAGTCATTTTTGCAGTCAGGTTCATATACAAAGTTAAATGCATAATGGGTCACTTGCATATTGCACATACAATCCCCTTTGTATATCACTTTCATATACAAAGACAATTGTATATTTGTTTTACCTTGTATGCATTTTAATAAAAGGATAATATACATACAGGATTGACCCGAAGTGGTTTTTGAATTAGAATGAATAAAGGTTTAAACTCCATTGTATGTATCTAACACTTGTATGTTTGACAAGTCGCAACATACAAGTAAATATACAAGACACTACGTACATGGCGCGGAATTCAAATATTATGAAACAAGGTTAATTCGTTGCACATTTCGGACTTGTATATTTATACATACATTTGGAACATGCAACGTCCATAATACAACGTGGACTCGAAAGTTTATTAAACAGACTTAAATACTTGTATGTTTTGGAATATACAAAAGCAAGACATACAACATGTACATACATTCTAAAATATGCAATGCAGAATCAAAAGGGAAATAAAATGCGGTTAAGTGTTTGTATCACGTCCGGCCTGTATATCAAAAATATAGGGATTTAAACAAGGAAAATGGGTGGGAAAATGAAGCGATAGGAATTTTGAAGACATTTTTAAGGCCTGAATGCGTATTTTTCGGTCAACGATGGTTGACGTGAGTTTTTGAGCGTTGTATATGCATTTTTGGGCATGATTTTCACTGATTTAGGACCCGATATCGGCATAGCATGGGTGATTGGAATGAAACATTAAGCCCGTGTCGATGGATAAAAATCAAGCTGATGGAAGAAGAAATGGATATAGATAGCAAAGAAAGGACATCGGCCAGAGTGAGGTGATCGGTGGGAAATTTTTGAGCCCACCCGATTTGGAAGGTTACACCAATGGAGGTACACAGAGTGCGATGGAAAAGGCAGAGACTCTAGGGCACCAAAATTCATTACAGTTATGCCCACCTAACATTCTGACCAGGTAATTAATTAGCAAGGCAACTTGATGAGTTTTTTGATCCATTTTATCTATTTTGCAGGTTTGCAGTTGAGGAAGGAGCTGAAACTTAATGATGGTGACATCATAGAGGAAATCCAATTTCAGGAGCAGAGGAAGATAAGGATGAAGGGTGAGGAAGTCAAAGGCCATCAACAATAAAGACAAAATGCAGTTGAGGACATCATTGCAGCAGACCACAAAAGTTATTATTGAGCTGCTAGGGTTTCTAGAAGGGCATGTTTCGCCTAGATTTGATGCCTGCTTAGAGATATTTTGGGAGATTTGTTCTGGAACATTTATTGTTGTAACTAGAAGTTTGAACCATTGCCTAACTAGGGTTTTGAGTTGTATTGAGGACAATCAAAGTCTATATATTGTACCTCTATGCACTATAAAACTTTACACAGGGGCTACATAGAGATTTTGTAGCAGCAGAGATTTGTAAAATGTAACATTTAGAATAGAGGGACCTTTTAGTTTAGAAGTAGAAGAAGGAGGTCACCTATGTCTACAATAAGGAATGCGTGGAACATCTAGCTTCCTTACTGTATCTGTAAATCTTGTAAGTTTTCTATAATTTGATCAATGAAACTAAGAGTCATTCAGACATTGTAAATCTTATATGACTATCTGTTTCTAATACAATTGAATCTAGAATTCTGCATCTATCTTCTGAGTGTTTTCTTGCTCTTCATTGTGTTTGAAACATTTTCTCTTAGAGCTTGCAATCTTAGGTGTATGTTTGTGAAAATGCTTAGAACATACATTTAAGGTTTTGTCTGTGGATTTGATCAATTTGCTGCAATACTTATACAGTGGATAACAGAACAATTAGATCCTTTGAATAGAGTGAATGAAGTGTAGATTAGATCTTTCTAACTTTTCCCAACCCATCTAAAAATACTTAGCTTAAAATGTAGAAATCTGAAGGAAATTGTCTCATATTTGAAAGAAGCATGTATAGTTGAGTTGAAAGTAGACAGTTTTCATAATATTGAAGAGGAGAAAGCTGTAATAATTCAAGAAAGCCCTCTAAAGATTTGCAGCATAGTAACACTTTCATGCAAAAGGAAATGAACAACGCATACTGATATTTATAATCTTTTGTATAGTCTGAGCCCAATAAACCAACAAGAAACCCTAAACTACGTAAGGCCTCTTGAACATTACAGCTTCACATTGACCAATTGAATTTGCCCAACAGGTCAAGACCTAACCATATTAAACTTGGGATAAAGCGAATCTTAATCGATTCCTTCATATCTTTCAAGTCAGTTTTTGTTCATTTTATGTGAATTTTAACTAATTATTATGATTTCATCAAAACCATCATCAACAGATATGTCCTTGATTTCTTAATGCCTAGTCTCTGGTGTGGTACCTTGAGTAGTATCTGAGGAGTGGCTAGAGTTCCCTTGTGTCATTGTTCTTGGGGGGTTGTTTACCATGTTTGCATTATGCTTTGTGTGTCGTGTTTGCTCTGTGACTAATGTGAGTGTTGGCCATTGTATTCCTTGCTTTTATTCTTCTATTTGGGCCTTGTGACTACCTTCGAGCATGGTGGGGTGGTCTCCTATGAGTCCACATGGTTGTGAGGTATTGCCACTGCCATTGGGGACTGATGTATAGGCTATTGGAGTACCAAACAAAGATGTTCTCTCTTGTATTTATTTTGTCAGTTATTATATCTTATCCATGGCTATGTCATTGTACTTATGTATATTCTTTTATGCAATTTGTTCTCTCTTGAGAGAGAGGATGTAAATTATATTAATGAGAAGAAATGAGACATTGTTTTATATTTGGCTTACAATTTTTCGGTGTTGGTATCAGACCTGCTTGTACTATGATGATCATTAGGGCTTTATGTTTAAAAGTGGAATTAGGTATTAGGAATATTTTAATTTGGTATTTAAAATGAATGTAGCCTTAGCAATGTTTCACTAGAGGGTGATTTAGTGCTCTCCTTTGGGTTGTACATTCGGCTATACTTGGCCATGAATGTTGTCGATCTACCGAGTCGACAACCATATTATGTGTATGCTATCTATTTATGTCAAAAAAAATATTCTTGCCCTCTTTTGGCTCTTACCATTTGAGGTTGCGTGGCGGGATGTTATAGAAAATAAGTAGAACCCATTCAATATAGCGACCGATTTAGGTCCCATCACTAATAGTATTTTTAATGGAGAATATGCTCATGACTTCTTAGGAAGGCATCCTATTTTTATCGAGAATAGCTACTTCCTTATAGTGATGGGACACACAACATGCCCATTAACACAACATTTCAACCTATGCCACTTTCTATCACAATAGACCACCAACTGTGACCATGATTGAACCCATATTTCATTTTGTATACAAATTTCCAGGTTGAAATATGCATTGTGTTTTGCAAAACTAAACGTAGTCACCTATAGTTGTGAAGACAACTGTGGTGTAATAAGGTATTGAGCCCTTGTTAAATGAAGCTTGCAAATCATAAAGTTTTTTTCAACCTATATTTTTGTATGCTACAACTTCCATTATCATTGTTGTTATTTGAAAAATCAAATGTAGTCACCCATAGTTGTGAAGATAGATGTGGTGTAATCGGGTCTTAGATCCTTCTAAATTATAGATTGAAAAATGCATTGTATACCCCAAACTATATTTTTATATGCTACAAGTGCCATTATCACAATTCTTATTCAAAAAAATGAACATAGTTATCCATAGTTGTGAAGACATGTAGTCTGGTATAATCAGGTTCCAAAACCTTATCAATTCTAGGTTGAATAAGAACCTACATTTCATTTTCTATACAAATTTCCAAGTTAAAATACACATTGTGTTTTTCAACCTACATAGATTTAGTTTGAATGACTTCTAAGAAATCATGTACAAAAGGTAAGAACAAAATTTTTTCATACACCTACTATGGGTCCCATCACTAATGCTATTTTTGATTGAGAATACAATCATGATATCTTTCAACCATACAAAATGATGAAGTAAACTTGTCCGGGTTGAAAAACACAATGTGTAGTTCATAATCCTTGACAATAAGACACAAAGTGGTGATTGTATTCCAAAGCTTCCACAAAATCACTCAAATAGTTGATAGTGACACTATTGAGATATGTAAAACCACACTACATGGGGTTTATTATAGGCTAGACTTTAACTTTCAAGGATAAAATTTCATTACTTCTTCAAGATTACTAATTTATCTAATAAACATTTCCTTCCCTTATACACATTTCTTATTATAATGTGACTTTTAATTTGGTTACAATTAAAAATGATGGTATTTTAGTGATCACGTAATGCCATTGGAGAATATTACATCTTCTATAATGATGCATATCAAGGCCACTCACAAATTTAAAGTAAGGGGAATTATTTATTTTCATATACTCTATGTTTGTTTCATGTTCCTTTCCCTCACATGATAGTTTATACTTGTACAGTTAAGTCCCTATAATTTGGGGTTTAATTGATTTAGGTTTCCCTTTTTGCTACAAAAACCTTCATTTACAAAGTCTTCTTACCATAATAGTTATCCATTGTACCTAAAAAGTAGTTTGGGAGACCCACTGACATTATATTTCTTTGTGGGTCTACATTTAATCCTTGTTTTTAATTGTCAATATTTCCAATAGAGGATTGCCTACTATCATAACAGTTCTACAAATATGCATCTCAAAATACATTAACAAAATCATATGACTCAAGAGATCAAGTTTTGTGACTATCACAATGCAGTTCTATCAAAATACAAGAAGATTATTGTCTTCACAACTCTAGAGAATTATGTCAGATTTTCAAATAACAACAATAATCACAATGTCTTGTATACAAAATTGTAGGTTCAAATACACCCTATGTGTTTCAACTTGTTATTCACAATGTACTAAAACCTAATTATACATACCATAACTGTATATGACTACATTCATTTTTTCAAATACTAACACTGGTAATAACTTTATTCACAACTGCAGATAACTAATTTCATTTTTCAAATAACATGAGTAATAACCATTATCATTTTTATACAAAAATTTAGATTGAAATGCACATTGCGTTTTCTAACCTACATTTTTAAAAACACATGTTTTTCAACTTGTCAAATTTTTGAAACTTTATTGTACAAAAATTATATTCACAATTGTACATAACTATGTCCACATTTTTTCATGGCTATTTTACAAAAGTCATGAAGAGAAGATATCCACAAAACCTACACAAAAATTATTATGCCATCAAAGCCTTTGTCCATAACTCTAAGAAGCTACTCAAATCTCCTCATAGCAAGATAGAATGCATTTCCCTAATAGAGGTCCTCAAGCATTTTCTTGCTAAAAAAAAGAAAAATGACATAGATGTTGAAAGCTCTAGTTTTTTTGAATGTTCTAGCGGATGATGGGCCAATCATCATCAGAAGTGGCCATCAGAAAAAAAAAAAAAAAAAACATAAGGAAAAATTTCCCATCACACCACCTGATATGTCATCTTCCATCATTATGATATTGTATAACATGGATAGCATGCTAACATGATGTCTTAGGTATTTTGTATGTTATGATGTCTTAAGCATGCCATTGTGTTGGGAGACTAGCTAGACTATTCTCCCAACAAAACAACGTGCCTAAGACATCATAACATATAAAATACTATTGATGAACATATTCTCTCAACAAAAGAGAATCAGTGATGGGACCCATCAGCACTAATATGTATAAAAGCTACCACTTGCCATTTTCCATCAGGATGGCACACCAACCACAATCTAGATAACTACACCATCCTTTCAAATAATAACAATGTCTTGTATACAAAATTATAGGTTGAAATACACCCCATGTGTTTCAACTTGCCATTAACAAGGTACTAAAACCTAATTATGTATACCACAATTATATATGAATATATTCATTTTTTCAAATAATAACTACATATAACCATGTTCATCTTTTTGAATAACAATACCAATAAATACTCTGAGTTCTCTACAAAAATATAGATTGAAAATACATTAAATTTTTCTAACTACAATTTTTGTATAGAAATCATAGTGTGTTTTTCAACCTGCATTTTTTAAGAGCACATTATGTTTTTCAACCTACCAAATTTGTGAAACCTAATTATATAACAATTGTCTTCACAACTGTACATAACTATTTCCATGTTTCAATTAGAAACACCAATAACTTCAATAATATCTCTCTAAAATATACCACTTGGCCAAATTCAATTGTCGATATATATAAATAATTACTCCTCTTTCTGATTTCCAAAAACTTTAGTGTATGAAAGACAAGAAAAATGATATGAAGAAATACAACAAAGATAAATGCAATAACAATTATGCCTTCACCTCCTTCGATTTCTTCCATTTGTTCGAGCAGAGTAGAATGCACCCAAATCCTACTAGCTATGCTTATGAATGGATTGGATATGTAAGTGTATGCAGATTGCTTTTACTAATCAACATAACCACAAAAAGATGGGATTTTCATGCAAAAGATGTGATTTCACAAAGATAAATTGATAGAGTGTTTGTGCAAAATAGATGTGATGATCATGTTTTCAAATTGAGGTTAAATTTATAGCTTCTTGAAAACCATGATCAATGGTGGAGAATGGATTAGAAGGTCAACGGGTCGAAATTAGTTGAGAGAAATCAATAAGAAAGTCAACAAAAATTGATTAGAATTGACCCCATAGCTAACCCTTTTATGTTATTAGTATGCATCATATGTGTCATTAGTAAGCATCATATGCATCATTAGTAGGCATCATTTTCTAAATGAGTTGAGAGAAATTAGTGGAGAGATATTAGGGGAATGATTCATGAATTACATTAAATAAATTTATTTAATTCATGTGAAGATGGAAAAATGAGATTTATTTATTTGTGGGAAGAGGAAATGTTAATATATTAATTAAATAATTTAAATTATTTAATTAATACAAATAGAAGAAATAGAATAATTAATGGATTAGAGGAGATGATGTTGATGAAGAATAATTGATGATATAGAAGAATAGTTAATGATGTGGAAATGCATTAGCCAATTTTAGGTGACTACAGTGTATAATACAACATTTGTTATTAAATGATTTTTAAGACCAGATGTATTGATTGCAAGCAACATGACTCTATACTCTTTTTCAACCTCTATCTACTTTATCCTTGTGTCGAAAGCAAAAAATTCCTGGGGTTTATCAAATATGAATTCCAGTTATAGCATAAATATTGATTAGGTAGAATCAACAGGTTCCTCTTCGTCTGCCATTACTTCCCATGTTAAAAATTATAGAAATGTTAAACCCAAGTTATATAATTTTAAGAATAGTATCTACAATACTAAGAGCAAGAATAGAATTCTTAAGAATAGTCTTGCACCTCCACAACAACGACAACAATAGAAAAAATCCTCCTTAAACAAACAAACTCAATCACATCATCCTCCTCCAAAAAAGAAGAAAAAATTGATAGATTTACATGGTAAGAAGAATTTGTTGAAAAATGATCTACAACACCCTCCATTAAAGAATGTAAATAAGCCTTCTATACCACATCTTGCATCAAGAAATTTATATGAAGGTGAGATAAAAAATAGCATACCTAACACATCATGACCATATTCTACATACAAAATAGCATTAGTGATGGGACCCACTAGTGCCACTATGCTTAATGACCGCTACTTTCCATTTTCCATTAAGATATCCCACCAACCATGGCTCCTTTCTTGCCAATGATGCGATGGGATCCACACTTCATCGAAAATTTCAAATATAACTTTTTTTTCATCTTGGTTATTCCGTAGTTGAAGCACAAGTAGTTGAGTTGACTATATTGACAAGGGATGCGTTGTAGGAAACCAAAAGATGAAATAATGTTGCAATTTATGATAAATTTATATTCATCATCTTTTCAAATAACAACAATATTTTGTATACAACAATCTAGGTTGAAATAAACCCTTTGTTCACAACTGTATATAACTATGTTTGGTTTTTCAAACACCAAAAGCAATAACAGCCATCATCACAACTGCAGATAAATATGTTCATTTTTTTAAATAACAACAACATCCATAATGACTCTATTTGTATACAAATATGTAGGTTGAAAAACACATTGTGTTTTTCCAATTGCAATTTTGTATATGAATTTGTGAAACCCAATTATACAATTGTGTTCCATATAGATCTATATTCTTGCAATTGTAATGGCTACAACATCTTAAAAAATTATAAATAAATCTAACCTTATGGAGAAATCATTTCAAACACAATGAAATCCTAACACAACCCTAAAAAAACATAAAATTAGGAACACACTTTTTTGGGGTTAACATAGCTCTGTTGCATGAAGAGAAACGTTGTGAAATCCAACTGTGGCGTTTCAAATAACCTCAAATGACCACAAAAACACATTTTACAAACCATGAAATAAACTTGTACAAGTTGAAAAACATAATGTGAAGTTTAACCTACAACTTTACATGTACCATGTGAAATCTTAACACACCAAATGAAATGTAATTATTTGTACATAACCCTGACACAACATAAAATTAGGAAGACACATTGGTTGGGGTGTACATATCTCTATTACATGAAAAGAAAGGTTGTGAAATCCACCGAGGCCTTTGGGATAACCTTGAATGACCAATTATGTCCTTCCATTACTACCACCAACTTC
Organism: Cunninghamia lanceolata; assembly: GCA_027924645.1. Taxonomy (NCBI): domain Eukaryota; kingdom Viridiplantae; phylum Streptophyta; class Pinopsida; order Cupressales; family Cupressaceae; genus Cunninghamia; species Cunninghamia lanceolata. Next base: position 7,685,597 of record BSBN01000801.1, read on the forward strand.
AAATGAATAACACATTGTCTAAAGCTTTTCAAAACATTATGAATCAATTTGTAAGTCAACTAAGAGAGGTACAAGTTTCAAACACATCTTATGAACCATGAACAAAACTTGTACAGGTTGAAAAACATAATGTGTCATTCAACCTACAATTTTCTATATACAATGAAATCCTTACATACAAAATTAATTGTAATAATTCTACACAACCCTAAAATAACATAAAATTAGGAATACACTTTTAGGGGTGTACATAGCTCTATTAAATGAAGAAAAAAGTTGTGAAATCCAACCATACCTTTCAGATAACCTCAAATGACCACAAAAACACATCTTACAAACTATTAAATAAACTTGTGCAACTTGTAAAACACAATCTGTACAAGTTGAACCTAACAACAATGTATAACTACATTAAATTTTTCAAATAAAAAAAGTAATAACAACCATCTTCATAGCTACAAATAAATATGCTCATTTTTTGAATAACAATAGCTGCCATAATGACTCGTTTGTATATAAAAATGTAGGTTAAAAAACACATTATGTTTTTCCAACTACATTTTTGTGTAAAAATTTATGAAACCTAATTATACAATTATTGTCCATATAGAGTCGTTTTCTTGCAATTGTAATTGCTACAACATGTTGACAAATTATAAATAAATATAACCTTATGGAATATTCATTTCAAATTATGAATACATAGATCTCAATTCATGTTAAAAATTGAATAAAATTAAAACAAATAGACCTAAGTATAATGGTTGAGGAAGGAAACACCTAAACCAATTTAATGAACTAACATGTAAACCCTTGGAAATGAACACATTTTGTATTCAAAATAATATGTATTATTAACCTATTGGAACCATTTATTATTTATTCTCCCTTCCCATTTAATTCAACCTATCGCTAAACCCAACAAACCCTAGAATTTCCTAAAATCAACACAAACGTCCAAAAATCCAGATATTTTCAATACCCATTTGGCCCCATGACATCTATTAGAAAACAAGAAAAAATAATTTCATCCAACCCATGGGTAAGGAAGGTAAACCCTTATTTTTCAATTATTCAAACAAAAAATTCCGCCTAACACTCACAACATTACACACGATAAGGTTTGTTGAAAGATTTTCATAATGGCTCATGTTTTTGACATATAAAAAAACCTCTCTTCACAACTCCAAACTAAAATAGAAAATGCCAGAGGAATTGGTAGACATACATACCCTCTTTTTTCTAGTAAGTGAAAAATCATCCTCCCTAAACCCTCTCCTAGCTCTGTAAAACATAAAAAAATAATGATAAAAATAAAAAAATTTATGCCTAATCTGCAAAAATCATGAAGAGAAGTTACCCACAATTCATACATAGTAGTTTTTATTCCATAGAAGCCTTTGTTTGCAACTCTGTGAACCTAATCAAAGCTCCTCACAATAGCTACCCACAACATGTTTCCCTCACAGATCTTGGCAAGCATTTTCTTGCTCACAAAAATGAAAAATGACATAGATGTTGAAAGATCATTTTTTGAATGTTTTGGTATACGAGGTGCCCATTATCACTAGAAGTGGCCATCAGAAATGATATGGGCCAAAACATCCCATTAACATTTTTCTATGTCCCATCACACAACTTGGCATCTCATCTTCCATCATCATGGTATGATACATGCATGCATAGAATGGTAACATGATATCTTAAGCATGCCATTTTATTGGGAGAATAGACAATTCCCCAAAAATGGTCACCTCATCTACAAGAATGACCTATGTAGAGTTTGAATTCACCAAAATCTAGTACTTTTTCTAGCATGGGCATTTAAATGTGGTTGTAGGAAGGACAAATGACTCCCTCTCTCTCTTTCTCCAGCCAATAGCTAATGACATATTTAATTTCCAAGCTAGCAACAAAATCTAATTTAAATTGTGCATGGGGAAAGTGGTTGCAACTCCTACAGTTTACATGTTGCTCTTACATCATTTGGGGGTTTCCCTCAAGATGACAAATGCATTTTTGATAAATACTTTAGGTTGTGTTATATTAACACTTAAAATGTTGGTCCTAAAGAAGTATACATCTTATGCCATGCCATTCCTTGTTTAGATATATTTTTCATAATACTTGATTGACCATGGCTAGAAAATGTGAAAATAATACCTTCCATTGTACATCAAGCCATAAAATGTGTTCATGAAGGAAAATTTGTCAAGATTAGAAACTATGAGACTCACATGGGCCCACTATAGAGTCACACAATTTCACTTTGGATACTTACATAAATACTTAAAAGGAGCCCTCATACAAGGTTGAGATAGATCCTCATAATGCATGTTAGTAATGCTAATTTGCAAAATAAGAATATAAAAAGAAAAAATAAAAAGAAAAGAATAAATATCCCCACAAAGAAAAAGGCATCCATGAACTAGAGAAAGAAACAAATGTAGAAAACAAAGTGATGAAAAAACTTGTGTTTGATTCCCAAATAACCACTTGGATACCAAAGAAAAATGTTGTGCATCAAATGTTATTTTTTCCTCCACAACCACAAGTGAATAAAAAAGAAGTTTGGGTTAAGAAAGACACCCCTAATGTAAAACCCATTGAAAATGTGTTTGTGTCATGTATAAAGGGTTATCATCATGACAAACATTAAAATTGAAAAGGCAAGTAAAGAAGAACACTATGCAAAGATGAATGAAGACAAATACAAGGAATTTTATTGGGCTGATGATCTTTTGATGAGAATCATCCTCCCAAGTTTGTTCAATGATTCACAATCATCCATATCCTATATAATTATATATTTATATTTCTAGTTTGCATTTTTCATTTTTCTCATTTCTTTGCACCTTTACCTCTTTTTTCATTGAGCCTTGTTTGATGTGCTTTCCATGCTCATTTCACCTTCTATATCTTTTTTCATGTTTTAATTTCCACCAATTGGGGGGCATTTTACTTTTTGTTTACTTGACTTGTGTTACTTTTTTATAGCTCTTCTTGATTGCACTCATGTACCTCATCCTTATGTTTCTTCATTTTTATCACATTGGTTTCTCTATTTTCCCATGTTTCCTACTTTTATGATTTTCATGCATCCTTAAGTTTATTTTTTATAATGTTAGTTTACTTATGATTTTCATGCCTATATACTTTTGTTCTCATGTCTTACAATACCTATCTATTACCTTAATTACTTGATTCATATACTTATATCCTTGTACCATACTTGGATCACATACTTATGCTATCCTTCCATTTATGATCCTTATAATTACCTAGTTTTAGATTACTCTTAATATGTTCCCATGTTTATTATTTACATTGTACATGGCTGTATCATGCTTATATTGCCATATCATTATATTACATTGGGGGACATCATTCAGATACCCCCCATTCTACTATATGCTTGTTCTCTTGAAGTCACATTAGGGACATCATAATCTTCCTCACAATGTTTGTTACCACACATCTAGATCCATCTCATCCCTAGGGAATTATTGCCTGACCTCAACCATTGTATGTTTATTCTCTTGGATGCCGCATGGGGGACATATTTATAACCTATTGTTCTATGTACTTACATGGGTGTTTTTGGCCATCAAGGGCTAGATTACCATTTTCATTTGTATATATTGGGGGAACATTATACCTTGAGGTTTATCTCTAGTCCATGTGCTTTCAAATTTATCATATTATATGTTTTCACTTTATTATTACATGATGCATTTTTTATAGTCATTACCATGACTCTTATGCTCACATGTTTAGCCTACATAGATACATTTCATGTAAGTACATTTTTTTTCTCTCCTCAAATTTTGATGCAATCATGGGCGGAGGATCTAATGAAGAATAGTCCAACCACGAAACAAAACAACACACACACGGTCCTCACAACAAAAGAAACTTGATCTTTATTGAATAAAAACTATAATTGATTACAACTGACTATAATGGGTGGTCATAGCCATTTATTCACTAATATAGAAAATACTACATGCAAATAAAACTTAATACATTTAGTGACATTTATATCTTCTTCCTCAAACTCCATTTTGAATCTTCATCCTTCTCTCCAACCTCCAACTCCTTGGTGAACTTTTCTTGATCCTCTTGATGATCTCTAATGAGTTTGAATAACATATATATAGTGATCTCAAACTTCCAAAATGATCTGCATTAGCTACAGGGTGACACAATGCTCAATTCTCCATGAAATGTGTGGTCAACTAGGGAAAACTAGTTCTTTGAAAAAAACAAAGGCAATGGGAAAAGAAATATATGTAGTGCTTGGAGGATGTTCTCTTGGGTCCATTGAATCTTCACATGTGCTCCTTGGTTATTGTAAACCTCAAATGCTTTGTCACCAATGATAAACTTGTAACAGTGATAGTTGACCAATTCAATGTAAGTTTTTAAACTAATGTTGTTATATGCATTCAATTATCCTCAAACTTGGATACAACATCTAAAACCCTCTTTAAGGCATTATCCCAAACTATGAAACCCAAAAGTAAAATGCAGCAAAGTACATTGACTTCTATAATTGACTAGTAAATTAAAACCTATAAACAAATAAATAAAGTGAAAGAAAATATTTTTGGCAATGCAAGATTGCTCTATTCCCTAAGGATGCTCTTGCATTAGACACCTATTGTTATTTGAAAAGTGAACACCGCACTTTCTAGTGACTAGAAGGAAATTGAGACAGTTAATCTTAGCCTTGGAAATCTAGCTTGAGTTTTCTTCTTGCCTTCCTCTCTATTTCACTAAATATTCCTCATATTGCTTATTCCTAGTGTTCTTTCCAATTCTACTATCCAATATCTCATTAATCTCTTCTTTTGGCTATGGTGGTATAGGATCTTGCCCTAGATCTTTTGTGATTCTTCCTTCCGAGTCCTCCTCATGATACTGATACAAGTATGCAATATTGAATACTAGATATATACCTAATATTTATAGTATCTCTATCTCAAATGCATTTCCTAAATCAAATCTCATCTTAATTTTGCAAGGACCAATCTTCTTCATCTTTAATTTATTGTATTTTTTGATGAGAAATATTTTCTTCTTGAGGCAAACCATTACTTAATCTATCATCACAAAATCTTTATGTCATCTTGTTTTACCAGTTGCTTGTTTATACTTTTCATTTCATCTCCTCCAAGTGATTCCTTACCTTTGTAAGCATCTTCTTCATGTGTTCTACAAACTCCTCTACCTCTGCACTCCTCTTGTTTTATTTACTAATTCCCCTTATCTTTGATACATTCTTTGGATTTCTATCATTTACAGTCTAAAATGGTGTCATTCTAGTACTCTTATTCACTGAATTATTATATGCAAATTCTACTTGTGATAAGAAAATGTCTCAATTTCCTACCTTCTCTCCAACCAAGCATCTCAGTAAGTTTCCCAAGCTCCTATTCACTACTTCCAATTCCCCACCAGTCTATGGATGGTATGATGAGCTAAGCTTCAATACTATTTTTATTTTCTTCCATAAGGCCCTACAAAAGTATCCCACAAAATTAGTGTCTATATTTGAAACTATACTCTTTGGAAAACGTGTAATCTTACCACTTTGAAATTTATAGATCAGCTATGTGTATTGCATCATTGCTTTTCTTACATTGAGTGAAGTGCACCATCTTAGAAAACCTATCCATTACTACCATGATTGAATCATTTCCCCTTTGTGTCTTTGGTAACCCCAATACAAAATCCATAATTATTTTCTCTCATGGATTTTGTGGCACTAGAAGTGGTTGATATAGCCCAACATTCTAATTATTTCCTTTGGCCCAATTTGGCAAGTCCTACAACCTTGAATGAATTTTTTCACATCCTTGTATATTTGTGGCCAAAAATAGTTATCACTAATTGAGACAACTGTCTTATCTATCCCTAAATGTTTAACCAAACCTCCATAATGCCAACACTTCTCTTTGATCAGATTCTCCCTCATGGAATTCCTTGGTATACATAATTATCTTTTGGGTGAGTGAGATCATGATGGGCCAAAATAGTGGCAATGGAAAAAAATCTTGTTAGATGAAAAAATGCTAATAGTTAGACTTATATTTAGATTTGGATGGGAAATTTTTTAATATTTCTAGATCAAGTATGGATTACCTCAATAAATACATTTGTATTACCTTAGATTTAGGTAGGTGGGAGTCCTAAAACTTGCAAAACCATCTATTTAGTGTTGTCTTGAAATTTTCCACAACTTCATCCTTAAAGCTAACAGACTTTTTTTGTAAATAAATTTAATAAAACAAGAAGGGTTTGTAGAGGAAGCTATCAAGATTCTATAAATATAATATATGCCTTATTATAATTTTAATAGGTAATTATTATTAATTTTCTACATACACTATGTCTAATTTCTTGATAGATATACATATTGAAAAGCATTCATAAATTTCAAACTATTTATCTCTTTTTAAATCCAAAAGATGCATCACATTCTAGGATTTATTGACTATAGGTTTTTTTGTTTTTGAATTTCATACTTTTTGACCAAGTTAGGTTGGCTAGAAAATTAATTTTTAATTTTTAAAAAATGTCACAATAAAAAATTCATAAATAACTATTTATTTATGAAAAAATTTTAAAAAATGTGTGTCACATTTTTTCATGTGCCATTTACTTAAATCCAAATCTTGGAGGAAAAATATTTTCTTTTTCTTATACTTAGTTTGGCCAGAATGACACTTTTTATGTTTTTCTAAAATTTTTAGTAGTGCCTCATTAAAATATCCATTTTTCACCAAACTAATTTAAAAAATTTCAAAAAAAAATTGTATCTCATAAACTAAATTCAATTTTCTACAACTCTTATTACTACTTTATTTCTAGATTATGTCGATAAATCATTTGATTTTTGACACATGAAGTTACTTAAGTTTGTTTTTAGTGTTTTCACTATTGCTTAGGGTATTGTTTGGTCCATCATGATCCCGCACTCACTCTTCCCTTGAATCACATTTTGTTTTGGATCAAATAGTATAACTATTTACTCCTATCCATGCTTATGGATCTTTTCATGCCTTCCATGCCTCTACAAAGTCGGGATTAGCTTCATACAAATTCTTTAGCTCCTTAAAACCAAATACCTCTACCCTCATTATTTTTCCTTCTACTAAATGCATCAAAAACCTTATTTGACTTCATGTTCCTATTCTTTAACATAAAAGTGTATCTCTTCATGAATTCTACCCATCACATATGCCTTTGGTTCAATTTAGTTTGAGTATTCTAGTACTATAGTACCTGATGTTTGGTGTACAACATGAATTCCTTAGGTAGTAGGTAATGCCTCCACTTCTTCAATGCTTGCACTATGGCATATAATTCTTAGTCATAGATTGAATACCAATTTTTGGCATCATTTAACTTCTCACTAAAATAAGCGATTAGTCTTTTTTCTTGGATTAATACTACCCCAATTGCATTCCCACTTGTGTCACAATCCACTTGGGATACCTTGTTGAAATATGGTAAGGCTAGCACTAGCTATTCTATTACCTTCTTTAGCAACTCAAAACTCTTGTTTTCTCTTAGTCCACTTGAACTCCCTTTTGTCCCCTCTCATTGTCTCAATTAGTGGCACACAAATGCTACTAAAATTTCTGATGAACTTTCTATAGAAGCTAGAAAGTCAATGAAAATATCTTACCCTCCCTACATTTGTTGGTGTAGGCCACTTCATAATGGATTTGACTTGCTTTGGATCCATCTTAAAACCTTTAATTGAGATCACATACCCTAAATGCACCAATTCTTCTTTCATGAAGCTACATTTTTAAAAATTGATTAGCAAATTTTCCTCTCTCAACCTCTATAGTAAAAGCCTAATGCGCTCTAGGTGTTCCTCTTTAGTCTTACTAACAATTAGAATGTCATCTAAATAAACTATCACAAAGTTACCCAAAAACTTCCTCAATACTTCATTCATCAATTTCATAAATGTGCTTAATGTATTGGTCAATCTAAAAGGCATAACCAACCACTCATAAAATCCTTCATTAGTCTTGAAAGCTATTTTCCATGTTCACCCCCTCCCTTATCTTGATTTGGTGATAACTTATCTTCAAGTCAATCTTGGTGAAGTAATTTGTTGTTGTTAGAAAAATCCATAATGTCATCCATCCTTGGCAATGGGAATCTATTTCTTATATTGATCTTATTAATTTATCTAGAATTAGTACACATTCTCCATTCATTATCCTTCTTGGGTGCTAGTACCATAGGTATCACACATGGGCTTGAACTCTCCCTAATTAGGCCCTTCCTTAATAACTCCTACACCTACCTATTTAGCTCCTCATTTTTTTCTAGTGTCATCCTATGTGGTGCTTTATTTAGAAAGATAACTCCTAGAATTAGATCCATGTGATGAATGATACTCCTTATCGAGAGAAACACTTCTGGTATGTTATTAGATATGATATCCTTGTACGAGCCAGCAACAACTTGAAGATATCTTGTAGTGCTTCCTAATTGTTTGTGGCAGTTTTCTCTATATTTTAACATTGGACACCTTGGGAATCATTGCGAAAAAAACATTCTCATGGCTTAATCCATCCAAGAATTTCCTTTCATCTACCAAACATATCCTTGCATTACTACAAACATAATCCTCTCCATCTTTCAACAACATCAATCTTTGCCTCTATCAATCTCTTGTTATAGTATATTTGCTCACCCTTCCATCATGTATAGCATGTTAATAAAACTATCATGGCCTCCCAATAGTAGATGACACACATCTATCATCATTATGTCACACAAGACTTCATCATGGTACCCTCCTATCTTGAATTTTACCCAACACTACTCATTGATCATTATCTTATGATCCTTTTGTAACCAAGTGAGTTCACAAGGATGTTTGGATGTTTTTATTTCTTTAAGTTTAAATTTTCAACCATTTCCTCTAATACGAGGTTATCCATAATCCCACTATCAATAATAACTCTACAACACTTCCCTTCATCTCTACGTCTAGTTTTAAACAAGTTATTTCTTTGCACTAGTCCTTCTTCCTCATGACACTTCAACAAAGCCTTCCTCATAATTAGTGATTATCCATGTTTAGGGTCATAATCTAACTCATAAACTCTCTAGTGTTCTTCTTCCCCAAATGTGTCTCTAGCACCACCTTTTGACTATTTTCCTTGATCATCTTGAAAATAATCAAACCTCTATTCCCCTCTTCTCTACACTTGAGACATGTGAATCCATGAAAGCTATTTTCTCATTCCTCCTATATTCTCCTCTTCATCTTTGGTATCCATCTCTATAGTATGCATCTCCTTCTCCTTTGTCTTTGTGATGGTAATTGCCATCTTCCTAGTCTTTATGATAAGTGTCATGACTTCTCTCTTGATTGTAATAAGTACCAACATATTTGTAGTAGAAATTATCATTCTCCTTTATTAATAGTAGGGTATTCTATGATAACTCCATGATCTCTCCCTCTAGGGTCTCTCCTCTTTTCCTCTTTGTCAATTTTGCTGATTCTCAAACCTCTCAAGTTTAACTTGTTTTCTACCTTGACCATAAATTAGTATACTTCTTCTATGGTGGTCAACCTAAGTAGACTTAACTCTTCTTGGATACTTTCTCTCAATCCATTGATGTATCTTGAAACTTTCTCTTTTCCTTGCTCACTATGCCTTGTCCTAATACTCAATAAATTATTTAGTGCACTCCTTCACAGCCTTATCCCTTTGCATTGGGCTCTATAAGTTCTTTAGTAATTCTAGCTCATAGTGCATTCATATGAATTCCCTCTTCAATTTTGAAACCATCCTATCCCATTTTTTATTTTTTCCTTTCCCCTCCTATATATTTCGAATTCCACTTCCTTCCACCAAACAACAACATGCCCCTTCAACTTGGTCTTCACAATCCTCACCCTCTCAAAGTCTTCAATTTTCTCATATTTTAAATGTTCATCTAACTCATTTATCCAATTAATTAGTTCTTAATATTTCAAATTACCATAGTAGTTAGGAATCTCCATCCTAGGTCTCTTATTAATTTTTGGAATGTCCTTTAACACCTTAATGTTCTTTGATTCTTCTTCTTGGTCCTCTAGATCATGCACATCTTCTCTAGAATCTTTCCCACATTGTTCTCATCATCATCGCTTGGGATTTGACCCATTTTATATCTCCCTCCAAAGCTTCCAATTAGATTATATTCCTCCTTACCTTTTTTAGCATCTCATCCAACTTTTTGACAATGTTAACAACACCCTAATCTCTTTGTGGTGACATATTTCCTAGGGTATATTGTAAACTACCTTAGGTCCATGGTCTACCTACAATCACCCCTTACAACTACCTCTCCTTAGTGATCTATACACAAGCTTCTTGCAAGTTGCCTCAATTTTGATGGTTTGTTCACAAGCAAAACCTTCAAAACATTGTTTACCCTCCTCAAGTTTTAAAACTTACACTCTAGGATACTACTCATTGTAGTCATGGGTAGAGGATCCAATGAAAGACAATCCAACCATGTAGAAAAATAACACACACATGGTTCTCACAACAAAAGTAAATTAATCTTTATTTAATATAAACTGTAATTGGATACAATTAGCTATAATGGGTGGTTGTATCCATTTATTCACTAATATAGAAAATCTACATGCAAATAAAACTCAATACATTTAGTGACATCTATATATTCATCCTCAAACTCCATTATGAACCCTCATCCTTCTCGTAAACTTCCAATTCCTTTCTAAAATCTGTTTGGTCCTCTTGATGATCTCTAATGAGTGTGAATAATAAATATATAATAATATCAAACTTAAAAAATTATTTGCATCAACTACAAGGTGGTGTAAAGCTTAATTCTCTATGAAATGTGTGGTTGAATGGAGAAAATAAATTCTTCAAACAAAATAAAGGCAATAAGAAAATAAATTTGTGTGTTTCTTAGAGGATGTTCTGTTGGGTCTAGTGAATCTTCACATGTGCTTCTTGATTACCACAAACCTCAAATGCTATGGTGCCAATGATAAACTTGTAACTATGACAATTGGCTATTCAAGTGTAAGTGTTTAAAATAAGTTAGGTTGTTATATGCATCCAATTATTCTCAAACTTGGATATGACATTTGAAACCTTTTTAAAGCATTATCCCAAAATTGTGAGACCTAAAAGTAAAATGTGGCAAAGTGCATTGACTTCTTCTATAAATAACTAGTAAATGAAAACTTGTAAACAAATAAACAAAGTGAAAACCTACAAATAAATAAATGAAGTGAAATAAAGTATTTTTTGTGATGCAAGATTGCTTTGTTCCCCAAGGATGCTCGTACATCAAATTCCTTACATCATGGATGCAACCAATTGAAGTGGGTAGATCCTATCATTAACACTTATTTTTGAATTTGTAGTCAGTTACAAGTATCAATACATAAATTCATCACCATGCCTAGATAGATCAGGATCACAAAATAAATTAGTGATTGATATTCCATGTCATCCTACAATTGCTATTGAGTGGAGCATTACCATTACCACTTCTTATACAATCAAAACTTCCTAACTAGGTACTCTCACTTTTTTCACATTTCTAAATGGCTAAGAAACTTTGTGATTTATACTTATTCCAGTTGCTATAAAATTTCTACTCAATGCATAAATTTATTCATTTTATAGATCATATGGAGAATGCATGCTAAGGACAAACACACATTATGACATATAGTGGAGTCTATTACTTTACATAGACCTTGGTATCCATTTTATGAATGAGTATTTGCCTTCATGCATGTGTTTGTGAGTGTTCATTCACTTGTAAATACATTTTCATTAGGATTTACATGCACCTCAAGTAGGGGAAAAATATAATGGTGTAATTTGCATACCTATGGTAATTCCTATTTAGTTTTGGGCCCATTTTGAGAGAATGTGTTGATATGATTACATAGAAACATGTGGCACACTTTTATGATAAGTTCAACTCCTACCAATCCTAGATCACCCTCATTTACTCTTCCTTGCACACATTCCTATACATCCATCTTTATCCTTGCTTACCCATGTTTATTGTTACCCATTTCCATGATTCATTTAGTAGCCCAAATTTCCATATATTCACCCCTAATCTCTAGATTTCACATCCCTTACCCTAGGTCATTTTTGCAGCATGCAAGATTTATCTTGCAGAACACAAATCTAAATAAAAATTAAAAATTTAAGAATTCAAATGATCTTTTCCTATCCTTTTCTCATAGCTATTGGTAATTGACTTGGTACATATTTGTGCAATGAATTGTTATGTCTTTGAATTTAAAGACATTCATTTGGACATTAGTTAATAAATCATCTAATCATCATTTTAAACCCTAAGCATTTTAGGAGTATTCAATAGGAATATTTTGATTTAGAGCTTTATTTAAGGAATTAGTACCTACATCATAATCATCATAAAGATTACTTACATCCTTAACTATTTTCTATCAATCATTTCATGACCATAAAGTTGGTCCTTTGAGGGAGTTGACCTAAGAGAACTTCACTCTAGTGATCCAACAATCTCCCTAAGATATTTTAAAATATAGATTGGACAATTCAATGAATCAAAGAACAAAAGTGTATAATACACCATATCAGATCCACAAGTTATAGATGAATTCCACATGGCATATAATTGACCTAGAGCTGTAGTATTCAGCCACATAGATATGTAATATGAAAAATATTCTACATGCTAACTTCTATATTACATTAAATATGTGCTAGACTGGGATACACTAATTTATAGAAAACTAAAAAACTGATAAATATAAAAATAAGTTACAAAGTAGAAAAGGAGATGGAGAGAAGAACCTAGAGCAAGAAGGAGGAAGTCACTATCTAGGATGTTAGCACATCACATGGACGTCCACACTAAGCATTGTAATCTATACGACCCAGAAAATTGAATTTTTTAGAAAATGTGCAATCTAATCAAGTAGCTTGCCAATTTGCAAAATCAAAAAAGGTAAGACAACAACAAACTACCAAATACTAACAGAAATAAAAAATGACAAATATTTAAATAAGTTATTGAAATACAATGAAGAAATGGCAAAGAAAAGGAAAATATCACCAAACCCCCAAGAAGCTGGATATCTTCAACCAAAAAAACTTGTAGTTGAAACAAGAGAAAATGTTGGGGTTGTTTAGGTGTTTGCTTTTAGGTCAAATTGTTGCTTTGGTATTTCTATCTCCACAACAACTAATAGATAGATAGATATAAAAGTGTGAATGTTGCTACTCCAAGTGTGCATGGGAATGGTAAGAGTGTTCGAAATAGTCCAGACAACTAAGAGGGGGGGTGAATCAGTTGTCCCTAAACTTTTAACCTTTTACAAACCTTTTAAATATTCTTTGTAATCAGATTAATGATGAAAACATTTAACCATAAATCAACATATGAGCAGAAACAACATGAACACACAACACCAAAAATTTTGATGTGGAAAACCTGGTTAAGGGAAAAACCACGGTGGGGGTTAAGGTTAACCCACAAAAATGCATACCCTATTAAAAATACTTAAGAAAATAGAAGGCACATGCCTTCATGCGCACTGACCAAAGCTCACTACTCAAGAAGAGGCTCAATGCCTATAAGAAATTATGATTTATATAGAAATAATGAACTAAGAAATAACATCTACATTCATGCTTGAATCAGTCCCTTTGAAGGCTCAAGACTTTTCCTCTTATCTTTAAATTCTTCTTCACAAATTCTTCACTCTATACTCTATTTGTTCCTCTTCTTCTTTGCTATGCTTTTGATCCCTTCTTCATATTTAATTCATTGTGTACAAGGATACTTTTCAGCAAATCTTCAATAAGTATTTATATGCTTCATCAACCTTGGAATGATCAACAAGGTCGGCTAAACTTGACACGGATCATCACACTGTCGGTCAAACACAACTGAGACTTGAATCTTCTTCTATAACCACACCATGCTTCATAAAAATGCTCTTAGATCATCCACAACATGCTAGGAACATCCAGTTGGCCAAGACTAGGAAGAACATCAACCTCAAAGAAGAAATCTTTAACCAACAAGTTCAAACTTTAGTGCAGACCTCCAACATAGTAGCCACATGATCTAGAGATCTCCACAAGCACATTGAAATCACCAATAACATTCATTCTTAACCAAATTACCAGAATCATTTGTATCTTCCTCTAGAACCTCAAGAACACTATCTGTCGTGACTGTCAAACTAGAAGGATAGCTTGCAGACCTCCAAACAACAAACCACTAGAGTTGATGATACACACTGACTTCCCAAACATGCCTTCAAATCCGTAGATCACAATTTTATATTACTGGAGCAATCCAAACCTCTTTCCTATCACTCTATCTTTCCTGAGTATTACAAGAACTGGTTCAACTCAGATGGCCATAACTCCTTCAAATATTCATGTGGACTTCTCAAATCTTAACTGGAGAAACCTATGACAATCCTCTACACAGCTATATGGTCCACAAGAATTGATTTTTATTAATTTTCTCAATATCCTCAACAATCCGGTCTTCTATATAGATAACAAAAATTGACACTAATGGCAACAAGAATATGTTGACATCAATGACAACATTACTTAGGCACATATTTGCAATAATCTCCCCCTTTGTCATTTATGGAAACATATGATGTGAAAAAATGAATTTAACCATCAAGATAAGAATGTGTCCCCCTTTCTCTTCTCACTTCTGCAACTAATTTCTTTACTGCTCCCCCTTACATTAGTAACTAGTTTTTCACATGACTTTGCTCCCTCTTTGACATCAATGTCAAAGGGTACATATTTGCATACTGACTACTTCCCTTTGAGTAGTACCTCCTTAACATCAATCTGGATCACAAGATATGAATGTGAATTCCACTAGATTGATGCACCTTAGTGCATCTTAGTTTTGATCAGGAGGGGTATTAACTCCTAACTTCTCTCTGAGATACTCAAAAATATCCTTGTGAAGAGGCTTAGGGAAGATATCTACAATCTAATCCTTGGAAGACACAAACTCTAACTTGACTTCATTCTCATTAACTTTCTCTCTCAACAAATGAAACTTGATAGATACATGCTTTGTCTTTGAGTGCAATAATGGATTCTTAGAAATGCTTATAGTGCTCGAGTTATCACAGAAAATTGTGATTAGCTCTTCAAACACAATTCTAATGTCCTTCAACATTTGCTTCATCCACAAAACCTGAGTACAATTATTTGCTGCTGCTATATACTCTACCTCTAAGTAGACAGAGATATTGCCTCTTACTTTTTGCTTATCCAAGAGACCAATCTTCTACCCAAGAAGAAAGCACCACCACTAGTACTTTTTTTGTCATCCACATCTCCTACCCAATCAACATCTATATATGCATGAAGAGTGAAATCATTGTCCTTTGGATACCATAGTCCATAATTGATTGTCCCCTTGAGATATCTAAAAATTCTTTTGACTGCCACAACATGGGATTCTTTTGGATCAGCTTGAAATCTGGCAACAAGTCCAACTGCTTTCATGATGTCAGGTCTGGTCTAAGTTAGATAGAGCAATCCTCCAATCATTAATCTATACCCTTTTTGATTTACCTTTGGGGAGTCATCATCTTTGCTTAGCTTGCATCTGGTTACCATAGGAGTACATACTAGCTTTGAATCTTCCATTGCAAACTTCTTCAACAACTCTTTCACATACTTGGACTGAGATATGAAGATACCTTTATTTGACTGAACAATTTACAGACCTAGGAAGAAGTTCATCTCACCAAACATTGACATCTCAAACTTACTTTTCATCTGATTAGCAAATGCTTTGCACATACATTCATTTCCACCAAAAATGATATCATCAACAAAGACCTCAACAATTAGAATGCCCTCATGATTTATCTTGAGGTATAAATTACTATCATCAGTACCTTTGCTAAATCCTAGCTTAAGCAAATGCTTATCCAATCTAGCATACCAGGCCCTTGGACCTTGCTTGAGTCCATACAAGGCTTTTCTTAGTCTACAAACCATATCTCCCTGATTAGACAACTGGAATCCTTTGGGTTGTTCAATGTAGACTTCTTCCTCCAGATCTCCATTTAGAAATGCTGATTTGACATCCATCTAATAAAATTTAAAATCTTTGAAAGCAACAAAGGCAAGAAATAATTCCATTGCCTCTATCCTTACCACCAGAGAAAAATTTTCTTCAAAATAAATTCCTTTCACTTGAGAATAGCCTTTACATACTAGGCTTGCCTTGTTTCTTACAACTCACCATCTTCATTTAGTTAATTCCAGAAGACCCATTTGGTTCTAATCACATATTTGTCCTTAGGTCTGGGAACAAGATCCCAAGTGTGATTCTTTTCAATTTACATCAATTCTTCTACTATTGCCTTAGCCCAATTTTCATCATTACAAGGTTCACTTATTGATTTAGGTTCAATCTTTAAAATAAAACAAATCTCTTCTTGATCTTCAACAACTCTTCTCCTAGTTCAAACACCTCTATTTTTATCTCCTATGATTTGATCTTCAGGATGATTAATTCTTACATACCTAGGGGTTTTGGGAATTGCTTGAACTTCTGTTTCTTGAACTGGTTCCTCATCTTTTGTACAAATCTCTTGAGTTACTGGAGTTGTCAGATTAATCTGGATCTGTGTTTGGATTTAATCTTTCCTTCCTTGACTTTGACTTTCATCTTGATCATTTGAATCATATCTGCAATAATTAGAATAACCTTCTTTGCTTTCATCAACTTTAACATTAGCACTTTCAATAATCTTTTTCAAACTCTTGTTTAAGCACTGATAAGCCTTACTTTGATTAGAGTATCCCAAGAATATTCCTTTATTACTTCTTGCATCAAACTTTCCTAAATCCTCATTTCTTTTGATATAGCATTTACTACCAAAAACTCTGAAATATCTTACAGTAGGAGGATGACCAAACCATACTTCATAAGGAGTTTTACTAGAATTTCCTTTGATCTGCACCTGATTAAGAGTGTAGACAACAATACTCACAACTTCCCTCCAATAAACTTGAGGAACATTTGTTTCCATCATCATGGTCCTGCCAGCTTCTTGAATGGTTTGATTCTTCCTTTCCACAACTCCATTTTACTAAGGAGTCCTAGGAGTAGATAATTGTCCTTTTATCCCATGCTTTTCACAAAAAGCATCAAACTCATCAGAAGTGAATTCTCCACCTTTGTGAGATCTCAAACATTTCAATTTCCCACCAATCTCATTTTCAACCATCATCTTGAACACCATAAACTTATCAAGAGCTTCTGATTTTTCTTTTAAGAAGGTTACCCACATCATCTGGGAGTAATCATCAATCAACAACACGAAATATTTGTCTCCTTGCACACTCCTAATTCTAGCAAGACCATAGAGGTTAGTATGTACTAGTTCTAATCTCCCACTTAAACCTTGTTCCTTACTTTTGAATGAAACTTTGTTCTAATTACCCAATTGAAATTCTCTACACATACTATCAAGTTTCACAAGTCTGGAAGATCTCTTACAGCTTGAGTGGAACTTATTTTGACAATGTTAACAAAGTTTACATGACACATAATCCTATGCTATAACCAACTTTGATCTGTTTGAGCAATCAAACAGTTTTTGTCTAAACTACTCAAGTGAAAGATGTTACCTTTAGTCTGAGTACTGGATGCAATTTTAGTTCCTAAGCTTTCCAAGATTTTGTATTTTCTATCCTTGAAATGAAGATCATAACCCTTGTCAATCAACTGTCCAACACTAGAAAGATTATGCTTCAATCCTTCCACATATAGAACATTATTGGTCCTATTGTTACCATCAAAAGAGATGGATCCTCTGCCACGGATTCTACCAACTAAGTTGTCTCCAAATTTCACAAGTCCTCTTTCATAATTTTCAAAGCTCAAAAACTTACTCTTGTCTCCAGTCATATGATGAGAACATCCACTATCAATCACCCATTCATCCTTTTCAACAACCTGAGAAGCTAAGGCACTTTCTACATTTGCATAGCTAGTAGATTCGGTAGACATTGAATCTTCTTCTTTAATAGCAATGAACACCCAATCACCTTCTCCATGATCAGATTCATCATCTATGACTCCTTGTTCTCTAGCTTCTTGGACATAGTAACAATCCTTCTAACCCTTGTACCTAATAGGGTTTGGTTTTGAAAACCTCTCCGGACATCTTGAGGCAAAATGACCAATCTTATTACAAGAAAAACATTTGAGTGGCAACTTTTCTTCATACTTGCCGGATCCTCTTGGCATCCGTTTGGCAATGAGAGCTTCAAAATCTACAATGTCTAATTCAATGTCTTCAAGATCCTTTCTTGTCTTCATAAATCTATTTGATTTGTAGAAGAACTTTTACCTGGATCATATCTTTGCTTTCCATACACACTGGCCTTGAATGCAGATTTAGACTTAGGAAGAGAATCTCCAAACTCACTCATTTCAAATGTAGAAAGCTTGCCAACTAACTAATCCCTTGTGACTGTTGTTACTATCTGGATTTCTTCAATGGCCGCAACCTTGTGTTTGTAAGCTGAAGGTAATGATCTGAGCACCTTGGCAACAATTTTTGATTCCAGTCTCATGTTCATTTACTTTCTGCATGTAGGAAGTAATGTTTTCATCTTCACTCATTACCAATCTTTCATACTTACCCTTCAAGCTTTGTAGCTTGGCACATTTAACATATTTGTCACCTTCATACAAATTTTCTAGTTTACTTCAGATTTCATGAGCAGTTTGCAAATCCAGGACATTTGCCAATTCGGTATCAGATGGGACACTCAACAATGCTTCTTTAGCTCTAGTGTTGCATTCAGCATCTCTGAGTTCATCTATGTTTGAAGGTCCATTCTTTGGAATCTCATACACATTCTTGGTAATTGTCCAAAATCCATCACCCATACATTCTACATGACACTTCATGTGTACCTTCCAGAGGGAGTAATTTGTTCCATCAAATCTCAGACTTTCCTTCTTGTAGATTGACATCTTGGATCTCCTCAAGCAGTTAGGCTTCTTTTAGAGGAACTTGGCTCTGATACCAATTGTTGGAAATAGTCTAAACAACTGAGAGGGGAGGGGTGAATCAGCTATCCCTAAACTTTTAACCTTTTATAAACCTTTTAAATCTTCTTTGTAATCAATTTAATGATGAAAATATTTAACCATAAATAAACATATGAGTAGAAACAACATGAACACACAACAGCAAGAATTTTGATGTGGAAAACCCGGTTAAGGGAAAAACCATGGTGGGGGTTAACCCACAAAAATGCGTGCACTGCCCAAAGCTCATTGCTCAAGAAGAGGCTCATTGCCTATAAGAAATTATGATTTATATAGAAATAATGAACTGAGAAATAGTATCTACATTCATGCCTGAATCAATCCCATTGAAGGCTCAAGACTTCTGCTCTTATCTTTAAATTCTTCTTCACAAATTCTTCACTCTATACTCCCTTCGCTCCTCTTCTTCTTTGCTCTACTTTTGATCCCTTTTTCAAATTTAATTCATTGTGTACATGGATACTTTTCAACAAGTATTTATATGCTTCATCAACCTTGGAATGATCAACAAGTTTGGCTAAACTTGATGCAGATCATCACACTATCAACCAAACGCAACTGAGACTTGAATCTTCTTCTATAATCACCTCACTCTTCATAAAAATGCTCTTAGATCATCTGCAACATGCTAGGAACATCCAGTCAGCCAAGACTGGGAAGAACATCAAGCTCAAAGAAGAAATCTTCAACCAACAAGCTCAAACTTTAGTGCAGACCTCCAACATAGTAGCCACATGATCTAGAGATCTCCACAAGCACATTGAAATCACCAATAACATTCATTCTAAACCAAATTACCAGAATCATTTCTATCTTACTCTAGAACCTCAAGAACACTATGTGCCATGACAGTCAAACTAGAAGGATACACATAGAGTTGATGATACACATTAACTTCCCAAACATGCCTTCACATCCGTAGATCACAATTTTATATTACCAGAGCAATTTGGACCTCTTTCCTATCACTCTATCTTTCCTGAGTATTGCAAGAATCAGTTCAACTCAGATGGCCAAAACTCCTTCAAATCTTCATGTGGACTTCTCAAATCTTAATTGGAGCAACCTCTGACAATCCTCTACACAACTATATGGTCTGCAAGAATTGATTGTTAATAATTTTCTCAATAGCCTCAATGATCTGGTCTTCTATATAGACAACAAAAATTGACACTAATGGCAACAAGAATATGTTGACATCAATGACAACATTACTTAGGCACATATTTGCAACAAAGAGTTGTGATTGTGCAAATGGTGAAAACTAGAATGAAGAAAACAGAATGGACGTGAGGATCTCAAGGTGTTCAAGAGCACAACAAAATAAAATGATTACAATAGTATAAAAGAACAATATCACTTGTAGAGACTTGAAGAAGCCAAGAGGATGATAGATCTCAAGGAGAATGCCATAGAAAGTTGCAATAAGATGGAGAAAATTGTAGAGTTGTAGAGTACAATAAGTTGCAAGACTCAAGAGAGATCCAAATTGAAAGATTGATTCAAAAATGAGAGGAGGAGGGAAGAGGAAGAGGTGGATGAGATGTTTGGATTCATTCTGACCCATTACAATTGACTTGCAAAAAATGACAAGTAGTTAAATGCAAGCTAGAAATGACCACTAAACAAGAAATTGTCATGGAACACTAGCATGTCATGTAGATATTTGTGCAAAGCACTAATGTTAAGATAGTTTAGGCTAAAAAAGAATGTCACACTAAGAAATCATAGGGATAATACAAAATTGACAACAAAACTTGACAAAAAGGCAACATAGGAAACAAGGCATAAGTACCATGGGAAGGAGAAAGGCTAATGCAAGGGTTAAAATGAGCCTACAAACAAGTTAAGGGAATGGACACTAAAGCAAGGTCAAAATATAGCATGAAATTGCAAGGGTATGCAATTTTCAATGTTACACTAAGTACACACAAAATTCAAGGTTATCATTTTCCTAGACTAAGATATATCTATTCAACAAGTTATTAACATTCATACCTTCTCATCAAATTAAAAGATAAGTACACTTATTATTGGCATTAATTTCTTGAATTAAATTTTTATTATTCAAATTTATCATTCCAAACTACCACTTGCTTAATCTAAATTAATTTATGTCTAACTATATAGATTAATTTAATTAACCTAGATTAACCCTAGGTAAAGCTTATTTCCTTTATAGTATTACAATACTTTCTCAAATGAAAGTAGTATATAATCTACAAATTCATAAATGCAAGGGAGATCATTGAGTGGGGATTATATGATAAAAATTCACTATTAAAATTAGCCACAATAATGACATGCCCATATGATATTAAACAATAATCTAGATCACTCAAAAGGCTAAGTGAAAGTGCCTGTTAGAATTCTAATGTGTGGTCTCCATGTAAATATTTGACCATATTGTTTATCTGATATATTAAATGCACATTTAATTATAAATAATAATTACTTAAATTCAAAAACATATTGGCTTTTAAATTTTAGTTGTTGTTTTTAGGATTGGAATTTGATGGTCACCCCTACCTGTCATATAAAATTTTTATGAAGTTTTTATCATTGAACTACATTTCAATTGACGTTTGAAAAATATAAATTGTCAAAAAAATGTTTGAGTGAATTTTTTTATATTTAAAAAATGTAGGTTAAAAAAAGGAGCAGTAATCAATCAAATGTGTATTACTCCTTCTATGCTCTTGCCATGTGTCTTGTGCCATCATGTGTTTTCTCCCTGCTATATGTAGTAGTTTCCCCCAATCCCATACCAATGTTGTACTTTCTGCCCATTGATGTGTTTCTTTTTGTTCCCACTATGTTGTAGAAGCTATAGTTTTTATTATCCTTTTTGTGTGCTCACATGGGACCTATGACACTTTATCTACTCTAAATTGTAGTTGTGTAGATTTTAAAATTGTCTTACAAGTTTAAGAAAGTTGTTTCCATTGGTCTCCAATTTTAAACTGAAGCTTTATTTGTGTAGATTACTCCAATAACAGTCATAAAAGTATGATTTTTTAATTTGAGAGGAGGAGCCATAGGAACATATTGAAGCAAATTTTGTGTAGAGGGTACTCTCCTCCCTGCCCAAACCCTTAAATTTCCAAAATTAATTTCTCATCAAAAAATACTTTCTACCTACAAGTTGTGAACTCACAGATGACACCAAGATTGTAGTACAACACAAGATTTAAATCTTTATTAACATTCAAAAATATGTGCAAATTACATTCATTATCTGATTGAAGAATTTGATACAACAATGTAATTCATTGATCAATGGCTTCCCTTATTCACAAAGGCCAATTTACCCTCTATCTCTCTTAGACAATCAATTCTTCCCATTCTCCATTCCCTATCTACTTTTATCTTATACATTTCAATATTATATAATTCATCCTCTACGGAAACAACGTACCTTCTTTATGGGTGCCCAGCCTAGGATGTTTCCTTCCTTCCCCATGCCTTCTATCTAACATCTCCCTGATGATGGCCTTTTCTCATACCAAAAGGCCTCTCCAAAGTCTTTTATTTCCTCTATTTGGTAGCAACCGTACTTTTTAATTTCCTCTTGCAGTCATCACCTCTTATAATTTCTCCTTTTTTTCTCCTTTTGTTGATCACAAATTAATCTTTTACTTTCTGTTTGATCTATAACAACAAACTTGACTTAACACCTCACCTTCTAAGCTATTTGGATGGGCAATGACTTCATTTCCTCCCATCATCTTGTTGTTCCAACTGTTAACCATTTTCTTTTGGTCATTCTCCTTTGTTTGTAGACACACTCTACCAACTGTCTCTACACGCTTCATTTTTTCTTTGATATAACGTTGAACTTTTCAAATTCTCCATTTCCTCTTGATCGTGCCCCTCCACATCCTTGAGTTTATTTGTTTTTGTTATAACATTCAAAACATTTGAACATGGAATGGTCACTTCATAGAAAATGAAACAATGCCTTGGATGAATGGTACATGGAAAATCCACTACCATTTACAAATCGTTCCATCATGGATTTTAAGCCCAATGCCCCAAAAGTGTATATATGTTGGAATATTCACATGCTCTTTTACCTCTTCAGGTGAGCATACCATAGCTAAAATTTTGTTAGCTTCACCACATGTTGAATTCATTTGGGCCATTACTCCACAGGGAGCTCCAACAACATGATTTTCCACCTTTTGACAAGGAAAGGCCAAATTCCATGGTGAAATATCTAATCCATGTGCAACAACAATAGAAAACAATTTAGCAAATTCTACAAAAATAGAATATGAGACACCTTTGCCTTCTGGAACACTTGAAGATACAAGTGTGTTGATGCCATCATTGAATTGCACACCAAGCTCACGAATCAAAATAAGTATTGTTACCGCAACATATGCAACCCACTTTTGTGATGGATCTTTAGAAAAATATTTGCATTATTTATTATATGATATTGGACAACCTACATCCATGAAATATGCTAAATCCATATCAAAGGTGAGAGCTCGATTGCTTAATTCAGATCCAAAGCAAACCAGACAGTGCCAATCGACGAAGTTGAAAACTGACTTCAGCCTTAACTTTTCATCAAGAGCACAAAACCTTGCCAAAATAGACAAGGATATGTATCTCAACATTCCTAAGACCTCCACCAAACCATTTTACCTCAAACTTCATGAAATGTAAAATTTTAAAGTTTCACCAATCTGCCAGCAAAAGTCATGAAACATTTGATTCTCCAAAATTGTAAGGTGTATGAATATGAAATCTTCGGCATCAAATCTAGGATGGAGTCAAAAATATTTTTATAAGAGGGTTTGTCTAGAAACTTTGTTGATCCACTTGAATAATTATTTTTGTGAAGACTACCTATTGTGTGTCGACACCCAAAATACAACAAAGCTAAAACTTCAAAATTCTGACATGCCACACACTCCAATAGCCATGAGATGCCAAAAGAAAATCAAAACATGCCAAAAATTAAAACTACAACTCAAATCTATTTTGGTTGATGTCAGATTTAATGCAGTTAAGGTAGGAGGGTCTGGTGAGGGACTGTCCAACCTTGCAGCCTTACCCAAACAACTAACAACATGATTAATCAGAGATGCAATGGAAGTAAATAGATAAGAACAGAAAGAAACGATATTCATCAACACATGACACAAGATATATCCTGGGAAAACCCTAACAAGGAAAAACCCAGCCTTCAAAGCTCACTCTTCTTATATTATATATTCAAATCAGATTACACATGCCTCAAGGACTTTACAGACGCTAGGCTGTAGCCCAGGGATTACAAAACATTCATATAACATTATCCTTTCATGATCTCTTCCTTCATCTTCTCATTTCTCTATCCTATAACACATTCAGCGTTGTGCTCTCTTCACTCTATTCTGCTACTCAACCGAATCACAATAACTTAAGATCTTATTTCATATCTTCGCACCATTGATCACTGTCTAGAATCAAACCTTTACCTCTTATTTATATCATCCACAAACTCCCAAATCATCACAATGGCTAGTTTATGTAACATGTTTTTGGATAGGTTAGACTTAATCATCTTACAATCCTCTTTGAATGAGTAAAATGATGTACAGACCTATTGGGAAGGTCATCCACGACCCAAAGAACATTGTAGAATAAATCATTAGGATCTACAAGTCAGACACTACTCTGAATCTTTCTCCTTTAGCTAATTAAACTTTACTATACCCTGTCGGCTTTGTTCTTCAAGAATAGTCAATGTTTAGATACCAATATCTTTCCGGTACAGATGCACAGACCTCTGAATTTAGGATATGATGTAACTAACTATGTCTAGATGCTAAATCCAAATCCACAGCTTCTCATATTCAAAATATGGCATCTCCCAATTCACTGTCTCAATACTTTGTTCTCATTGTCAACTATTTCAACTATCTTGAATTCTTCCGGATGCTCTTGCATCAGACTCTTGGGGTTATTCTGAAAAGTGAGTCCCATCACTTGGTTCTATATGATGTCAAAATCAAATAGGTTCGATGATCTATCTTTAGGTACTTGGAACTACCTCAAGGTCAGCGATCTATTCAAGTCCACCTTGCAAGGCTGCCTCAAGTTTATCATCTTATCAGGTCTAGATTCGGTGGTCTACTTGTAAGCCTTGCATTGCCTCATTGGTCAGTGGTCTGAGAAAGTCTTCTCCACAAGTTGCCTCAAGATCAATGTAATTAATTAAGAGTCAATCATTACATACTTGCATCCTCTAGAACAATCAAATTACTTTCTGATTCAGTCAATATACTTTCACTACAACATTATATACTCTTAGGTTCCTAACACAATTCCTTATGTACTCATCAAAATCTTATAGCTTCCACTCTGCTCATAATCATTTCAATCCGGTACACAATCTTCTCTCATGAATTTCTCCTTTCCTGATATGCTTTACACTTGTTCACACAACTTTCTCTTGTACTACCTCTCTGTTGATTAGTCTATAACATGATTCTTCTTAAGATTAATGCTTCTCCTTCTTATGGTTTCTCTATCACATCTAATGTCTCAAAAGTTTCTCCCTCCTCTGCATAAACTAACTCTGTATCAACAAACTCCTCTTCTTCCTCTGCATAAACTATCTCTGTATCATTCTCTTCTAGTTCTTCTATCAAACTCAGTGATTCCAAGAGTTCTTCTTCTTTAGTACAAATCATCTCTGTATCAACAGGCTTTTCATCTTTTGAATTACTTACTTATTTACCCTTATCAATTTCTTTTGTAACCTTTTCCTTAATTCTTTTCTCCTCCAGACTTGACAACATGTTCTTCTTTTAGCAAATCCACTTTCATTCCTCTGGTATCCTTTACTGTGATAAGAATCATGACTCCTATCACTTCTCCCTCTGTAGTTTGAATTACTGTCCTCACAAGGTTTTCTTTCTTTGCATCCTAATCCAACATATGAACACTTAAGTCTATATCTTCCTCTAATCATACAAGTAACATGTTTCCATTCTTGTCCATCAATCCATCCATAATTCTTCTGTATACAACCTTTCATAGATTTTCTTTTTCTCACTTTATCCCAACACATGTTCTCAGAATGATTCCTCAATCAACAAAGCTTACAAGGGTGTAGATCCCAACACAACTCCTTATCATGTCCATGTCTATTGCAATGTGAACAAAACATACATTTTCTTCCTTGCTTTGATTTGTTAAAATTTACAATAACCTCCTTAGCTCTGTCATATCCAATCCCTTCACTTCTTGATCTCATCACTAGTTCAATAGGTTCTATAATTCCTTGCTACTGCTTTCCCAATCCTTGTTCTTCATATCCCATTCTTTGTATGATTTTGAAACCAATACCATCACCAACCACTCCAAGTTTAGTCACACTGTCATCTTCATCATCACTTCCTAAAGAAACTTTTGTTACATCACACAAGTCATTAGTATCACAAGAAACATCACACAATATAGGATTAGATATCAAATTTTCATTCTCTTTTCTACATGCTACAAGTGACTGCTCTAACTGATTAACTTGTTCTTTCATATATATATATACATCTGATATTTCATTCTTCTACAAACTATTTTCTTTCTTCAATTCTTCCAAACTTTCTTTTAGATCTCTTCTCCTTTCTTCCACCTTTCCAAACAACTTGAATCCTTCTTTCAATTCTGCAAATTTCTTTTCAAAATCTTCAAACAGTTTCAGCTCTGCTTCTAGGTCTTCATTTCTACTCTTTACATCTTCCAGCTCATTTTCAAGGGCATCAAACTTGTCTACTCATAGATCTTTCATCTTCTCCAACAATTCTGCATTACATTTATTGAATTTACACAATTTTCTTTCCAAAATGTCTTTTTCACACACTAGGGTTTCATTTTCTTTCTTCACCCTCTTTCCTATCTTCCGCATTTGAAATAAATTAGATAAATGACTAAATTTGAAACTTACCGAATCTTTCCTATCTTGATCTTCTTAAGTGATGATTTTAGTTATTCCCAGGGTTTCACATAACAATTTATCAGATTCACCAACTTCAAACAGATTCACAACAAGCCCAACAGATTTGAAACCAGCATTGATAACATTTAATGCAGTCAAGGTAGGAGGGTCTGGTGAGGGACTGTCCAACCTTGCAGCCTTACCCAAACAAATAATAGCATGATTAATCAGAGATACAACAGAAGTAAATAGATAACAATAGAAAGAAAAGATATTCATCAGCCCATGACACAAGATATATCTTGGGAAAACCCTAACAGGGAAAAACCCAGCCTTCAATGCTCACTCTTCTTATATTATCGATTCAAATCAGATTACACATGCCTCAAGGGCTTTATAGATGCTAGGCTATAGCCCAGGGATTACAAAACATTCATATAACATTATCCTTTCATGATCTCTTCCTTTGTCATCTCAGTTCTCTGTCCTGCAACACATTCGACTTCCTGCTTTGCCTTCACTCTGTTCTGCTACTCAATCAGATCACAACAACTTAAGATCTTATTTCATATCTTTTCTCCATTGATCACTGTTTAGAATCAACCCTTTAACTCTTATTTATATCATCCGTAAACTCCCAAATCATCACCTAGTCGACCTAATTGCAACGGCTAGTTTATGTAACGTGTTCTTGGATAGGTCAGACTTAATCGGCTTACAATCCTCTTTGAATGAGTAAAATGATGTGTGGACCTATTGGAAAGGTCAGCCATGACCCAAAGAACATTGTAGAATAAGTCATTAGGATCCACAAGTCGGCCACTGCTCCAAATCTTTCTGCTTCAGCTGATTAAACTTCACTGTACCCTGTCGGCTTTGTTCTTCAAGAATAGTCAATCTTTAGATAGTGATATCTTTCTGGTATAGATGCACGGACCTCTGAATTCAGGATATGATGTAACTGACTATGTCTAAATGCTAAATCTAAATCCACAGCTTCTCATATTCAAAATATGGCATCTCCCAATTCACTGTCTCAATACTCTATTCTCACTGTCAATTATTTCAGCTATCTTGAATTCTTTCGGATGCTCCTGCATCAAGATTGCCCATTCACCTAGATGCTCTTGCATTAGACACATCAGGTAGAAAGTTTATGAACATAGGCTCACAAAAGAGTAGTTGAGTAGTGAAACTACCCTTTAAGGTTGCAACCAACCTGCAACGAACTCCAATGCTGGATACGTGCACAAGATCAATTCTTCTTCCTCCTTTTCCAACACAATGCCGAAACAACTATCATTTTCCTCCCACAACTCCATTCACCACTCTTCTCTGCTCTCATGGATTCACATCCACCATGTGCCATCCTCTTCTTCCAAATTATTTCTCCTCTCCTCACCTTCGTGGGATCTAGCCCACGAGTAACTGACTTCCTCCACCAAACTCTTATGTCACTCATATCACAACCTACAATACACAAATATTCATTGAATACCTTATGGAAACTAAAGATTTCCATAGGTTCTTCTCCACACTCTTCAACCTTAGCTACCTCAAATAGAAGTAAAAAAGCATCATGAAAATATGCAATAAGGTTTACCTGTTCATTCATTGCCGTGAATTCACTATTGGTTGCATCATTATCTTCTACTTTCTTCATTGTGATGCTTGTTTTCTCACCATCAACCACTACAATCTTCCGCAACCATTCATTCCCAACTACCAAAATTTGTGACAACAAATCATTTTCTTCCTCATCCTTCACTACAAACTCTTCACATTGCATCGTTGCATCTTCATTTTTCTCCTCTTTGACTACCACTACTACATCATTGTTCACTCCATCCTCATCCTCTTTTCTCATGTCTTTTTGTTAACTTAGCTATGCTTCCAATTTTTCCATCTTATCCAATTGCTTGTTTATATCCATGATCATCCTCCATGTCTTATTTTCTTCATACCATCTCCATGCTTCCCAAATCATGGGCTTCTTCCTTATGACTATACCCATCTCATCTGCTGCTGCAATCTCACCTCAATCTACAATCTACATCACACTCTCAATATTTTTGTGACTTCAATCTCTCTCACTACTCAGGACTTCTCCTACCTACAACATCCCTCACATGAGCTTCTTCTCTATTGCACTTCCTCTACTCTACCCATAGGTCCTGGTGGATTCTCTCTACTCTCAAGATCCCTACTTTGATACCATTTGGTGCATAGGGCACTCCCATCCCTACCAAAACCCTTAAATTTCCACAATAAAAATCACATCAACAAATACTTTCTACCTACAAGATGTGAACCCATAGCTAACACCAGGATTGCACTACAACACAAGATAATTAAATCTTTATTGACATTCAACAATACACATAGATTACATTCATTATTTGATCGAACAATTTGATACAACAATGTATGTCATTGATCAATGGCTTCCCTTATTCACATAGACCAATTTACCCTCTATCTCTCTTAGACAATCAATCCTTCTCCTTCTTCGTGCCTTATCTACTTTTATCTTATATAATCCAGACTCTATGGAAACAACTCACTTTCTTTATGGACACCTAGCCTGGGATGATTCCTTCCTTCCCCACGCCTTCTATCTAACATTTTCCTGATGGCAGCCTCTTCTCATACCAAAATGCCTATCTGAATTCTTTTATTTCCTCCATTTGGGAGTGACCACACTTTTTAATTTCCTCTTGCAGTCATTACCTCTTATTCCTCCTTTTTTCTCTCCTTCTAGTGATCACAATTTAATCTTTTAATTGTTGTTTGATCTATAATAGAAAACCTAACTTATAAGACCTCACCTCCTGTTTGGATGGGCAACACCTTCATTCCCTCCCCATTGACTTGTTACACCAACTATTAACCATTTTCTTTTGTTTCTTGTCCTCTATTTGTAGAACCACTCTACCAGCCGCCTCTACATGCTTCATTTTATCTTGGATATAACGTTGAACTTTTCAAATTCTCCATTTCCTCTTGATTGTGCCCCTCCAAATCCTTGAGTATATTTATTTTTTTATAATGTTCAAAACATTTGAACATGGAATGGTCACTTCATATAAAATGAAATGATGTCTTGGAGGAATGGAACATGGAAATTTTGCTACCATTTACAAATTATTTCATCATTGCTTTTGAGCCCAATGCCCCAAAAGTGTATATGTGTTAGAATATTCACATGCTCTTTTAAATCTATAGGTGGGCATACCATAGATAATCATTTTTTAGCTTCACCACATGTTGAATTCATTTGTACGATTACTCCATAGGGAGCTCCAACAACATGATTTTCCACCTTTTGACAAAGTAAGGCCAAATTCCTTGGTGAAATATCTAATCCATGTGCAACAATAATAATATACATTGTAGAAACTTCTACTATAGCATAAGATGATACACCTTTACCTTTTGGAACACCTAAAGATACAAGTATACTAATGTCATCATTGAACTGCACACCAAGCTCATGAATCAAAACAAGTATTGTTTCTGCAACATATGCAGCCCACTTTTGTGATGGATCTTTAAAAAAATATGTGTGTTATTTCTCATATGATATTGGAGAACCTACATCCATGAAATCTGCTAAATCCATGTCAAAAGTGAGCTCAATTGCTTAATTCAGATCCAAACGATACCAAGCAGTGCCATTCGATGAAGCTGAAAATTGACTTCGGCCATAACTTTTCACCAGGAGTGCAAACCTTACCAAAATGGATAGGGATAATAATCTCAGCATTCCTAAGACCTCCACCAAACAGTTTTACCTCAAACTTCACGGAATATGAAATTTTAAAGTTTCACCAATCTACCAGCAGAAGTCACAAAATGGTTGATTCTCCAAAACCATAAGGCATATGACTATAAATCGAGGATGAAGTCAACAATCTATTTGTAAGAGGGTTTGTCCAGAAACTTTGCCGATCCACCTAAACAATTATTTTCGTGAAGACTGCCTGTTGTGCATCGACACCCAAAATACGATAAAATTGAAACTTGCAAATTCTAACATGCCACACTCTCCAATAGCCATGAGATTCTAAAAGAAAATAAAAACACACCAAAAATAAATACCAAACCTCAAATCTATTTTTGGTTGATGCCAGATTGCCCATTCGTCTGATGCTCCTACATCAAAGTTGCAATCATTTAAAAACTATTTCAAAAAATAGTAAAGGAATAAGTTTTTGGGCATACCTTAAGAGTAGCTCTTGAATTCTGAGAGAAATTTCAATTGCCACACATTTAGGTGGACTTGGCAAATTGAATAAAAATTGAGGAAGTAGCAGCAATTTTTTTGATCCCTGTAATTGTAAATCAGCTCTTAATTACAATTACAGTTGTAATTTGTAAAGACATCCTTATTCCATATATAATAAACAATGAATTAAAAATAAAAAACTTTTTCTTTGTAAATTTTTTTCTAAACAGATTTTTAAAAATAAAAAACAAGATTTGTTTGTAATTTTAAAAATTGTTTGATATATATTCAAGATAAAGTTGATAAACATTGTAAAAGAAAACTTTATTTATATTTTTTAAAGTAAAAAATTTTTGCTTTGTAGTTTTTTTCTAAATTAAAAATTAAAAATTAGGAATAAATTACAAATTATAAATAAATTATTCTATAGAGAAAGCAAAGATTATTTTCTAAATTGATTTTAAAAAAAGATTTATTTGTAATTTTTAAAAATTATTGAAATAAACATTCTAATTTAATATATATTCGAGATAAATTTGAAGTTATTTCACCACTTCCCTTCAGGATAAAAATAAAAATCTTGAATAGCAAAAGACAAAAAAAGTGCAATGGAGCAGAGGGTGCGAATTTTGGCAGGCGACGCAATCAACAATCAAATTCAGCAAATCAACAAATTCCAACAAAGGTAATTCAAGGTGGCAACAGGGGCAAATGCCATTTCTCTTGGGCAAAGGAAAGGTCTATAGGTGAAACACAACCAAGAAGAGCATCAAAAAGGAGAGGAATAGAGCAAAGAAAAAATCACGGAGGAAGGAAAAATAGATCAGGAGAGCAAGGAAATTGTCGAAGTTGATGTATCTACAAATGAATATGTGCAGGATCATGATGGGCCAAACTATACCTCTAAGTGACAATGAAAATACAAAAATTAGACTTAATCAAGTTCATGTGAAAATTTGAATGGATTATCTACACAATTTGAAAAAGATGTAAGAACAAAATTTGTAGAGAATTGAATCTAGTTTATGGGCTACTATTTAAAAAAAAAAAAAACTAAATTTACTTAGTGAAAATTGAATACTTTAATGAACAACTATTAAATTTTTTAGAAAAAATAAAAAGTGGGTGTCATTCCAGCGAACCTAACTATGAGCAAAACATTTTTTTTTTAAAGTTTCAAAATAAGTAGAGGACTCATGCTTGGATGTGACACATATTTTTTTGAATTTTTTTTATAATAAAATAATTAGTTATGATTTTTTACTACCTTTTTTTAAAAGGTAAAAAGTAATTTTCCAGCCAACCTAACTCGATAAAAAAAATCAGAATTCAATTTTTTTAACCTATAGCTAGAAAAGCATAGAGTGTGATGTAGCTTTCAGATCTCAAAAAGGTAAAACGGTTTGAAAGTTATGGATATTTTTCAATCAGTGTGGCCATCAGGATTTCAGACACACACTAATAGAAATTTATTAATAATTATTTAATAAAATGATAAGCAAACAAATCTTATATTTTTAGAAAGATGACAATTTATTCTATAAACCCTTTTTGTTTGATCAATTTTGCATAAAAAAAGTCATTAGCATGAAGGGTAAAGTTTGAAGAAGAGAGTGAAACCTGCAAAAATGTTAGAATTGAGGGAAAGTCAACTATGACAGTCCCAAGCCTACATACAAGGCAAAAGTGAAGCAAAACATAAATCCATTATTAATGGATATCCGTTTTTCTTTGGTAAAATATCATTTTCCCTTTTTTAATGTTTTGTAAAATGGATATCCGTTTTAGATTGCCCAAAATAGATATTTGTTTTTCTTTACCTTATTCCTTTGTCTTATTTATCATTATATATATTTATTATAACATTTAGATATTTATATATATTAGTTTTATATATTTATGATTATTTAAATATTTATATGTATATAATATATCTTGCTAATTAAAATAAATATATTATATAAATTAATAGATTATGTTATAATTATTATAATTATAATAATATTTAATTTGATAGTATTTATATTTATTATTTATAAATAGAATGAATATAGCATTAGTTTTTAGTTTGTTACTAACTATCAATAGTTTATTACTAACTATAGTAAATGTATTCATGTCTTCTTGTATAACCACCACTACCAACCATAAGCTTGTGGTAACACATACAACCATCTAACCAATTCTTTCAACTTGTAGTATTGTAAGACATTCTCTTAACATAACCAAGCATCTAGATTGTTCCACATGAACTTCAACTCTGCTACAAGTGCACCTACATTATTATTTATGCTTCTACTAGCACAATTAATATGTAGTTGTGAGTACTTCTTCAAATGACTCATGGTTAAATTTCCATAGCATCACCACATGTATACATATCTCCATGATATATCGCAACATCTAAAACTCACCACATCCTACCACATTACATTTTATCATTGTGCAATATTTTCCATATAAACTCAGGAACTCTCCATCTCCCCCTCTCTCTAACCTATTTAACCTCCTAGTTAAATCCATTTCCTAGCTTTCCTAGTTTTCCTTTTCCTTTCCAATTTCCTTAGGGGAGAGAGGAGAGAGAGAGAGAGAGAGAGAGAGAGAGAGAGAGAGAGAGAGAGAGAGAGAGAGAGAGAGAGAGAGAGAGAGAGAGTCCTAGTTTTCTTGTTTTCATTTTCTTCATCGATAAGGGAGAGGGAGAGATAGAGGTGAGATATAGGGAGGTAGAGGAATGATAGGGGAGAGAGAGAGAGAGAGAGAGAGAGAGAGAGAGAGAGAGAGAGAGAGAGAGAGAGAGAGAGAGAGAGAGAGAGAGAGAGAGAGGATTTAGGGGTTAGGGGTTAGGGTTTAGGGGCATTATTTAGGGTTTAGAGAGAGAGAGAGAGAGAGAGAGAGAGAGAGAGAGAGAGAGAGAGAGAGAGAGAGAGAGAGAGAGAGAGAGAGAGAGAGAGAGAGAGAGAGAGAGAGAGAGAGAGAGAGAGAGAGAGAGAGAGAGAGAGAGAGAGAGAGAGAGAGATGCTTGGGGTTAGGGGTCATGGTTTAGGGGCATTATTTAGGGTTTATGAGTTTAGCATTGCTCAAGTTTAGGGTTTAGGGTTTAGGGGAATTATTTAGGGTTTATCAGGTTTAGAGTTTAGAGTTTAGGGTTTATAGGGGTTTGGGCTTTAGGGTTTAAAGAGAGATAGAGAGAGGGGACTGATAGAGATTGGGAGAGATATAGGAGACAGAGGGGAGAGATAGGGAGATAGAGAGTGAGAGACATGTCCAGAGACATAGAGAGAGATTGAGAGGTAAAGTGTGATGCCCCATCATGCAACCCTAGAGAGTTAGGTTAACAGGTGCAAAATTTATAGAAATATTTTTTTTGAAGCAAGTAAATGCATTAACAATAGATAAAGTTAACATTATACACAACATTAACAAGGTGAACAACTAACTTCTCTAGGGAACATAACTGCATCAGATACACATAAATTCACAACACAAGTACAATATATTATTATACAACAGAATAAGATTACATAATTCTTTTACAGATATGAACAGTTACAAAGGATCAATTATAGGATTACAAGATTACAAGATTCCTGATTGATTACATCAATTTACAATATACAACAAGATTACATAGTAGCTCTAAGGATGCAAGTACAAGTCTGGAACTGGAATCACGACTGCAGAGATCACTAACACAGAATGACCGAGAAAACCAATCAATTAACCTCTTCCACCCAACCATGTGGAACCTTAAGGTCCACCCCTCCAAGCTTGGAGACAACAATGAGGTTTCCCCGACCCAAGCAAGGACAAAAAGAACTAACAGAAGACATAAATGCCATAAGCTTCATATGTGGACAACATTGAACACAACGATCAACATCCAGAGGCAAAAGAACAGGACCAACTAGAGTGTAGTAAGATGGAGTATCATCACATGGTTCATGGGTTACCCTGACTATCTCTCTCTAGATGCCAGCCCCCATCTATGGTTAACCTGACAGCCTCTCTCTAGGCACCGGCCCCATAGGTCACACATGCGGTCTACCTTATCTAGATTGATGTGAAGTTTACCCTTTCCCCCCATTAGTTAATTATTAAGTTTTCACTTGTTTAATCCACTTCTAATGGGTTACCTAGACAACCACTTTGGGTGCTAGCCCCACATTGGAAGCTACTCCCCTACCAGCACTTAGTTGTCCCAACCTAACAAGGACAAAATCACAAGGATACACATGAAGTACCTCCACCTTTCACAACAAGCCAACTCAAAAACAAGAGGCATGCAAGGTCCAAGTCCTTAATCAATTTCCTCTCTCACAAGAATACAAAGAGTCAAAACACAAGAACATAGTAATTTCCTTCCACACAAGAGTCTCAAACAAAGCCTCTGGATAAGTGACACAACTAAGAAAGAGAATGCACAAAGTCCCTTGACTCAACCACTAACAACCAGACTTCACAGTCCTTCATGTAAAACCAAATCAATTTTAAATAAATTTGAAAAAAAAATCCAAAACTATAAAAAAGAATGGATTTATTACTCCCACATTACCATTTCCTTAACATTAAACCAAAAGAATCAATTTGCTCACTCTTATACCATTATCTAACTAAAAGATAATTGATGAACAACCACTTAAATGTAATACTTATTTCCTAGTTTAATACTTCCAATATGACCCACATTTTAATCTAAAAGACAAGTATATACAATCTAAAACAACAATCCTTATTCCCTAACCTAATATCAAAAGATTTTATAATAGACCTCAAGATAGTTGAAGTGATTTGACTATGATAGTTAATTACATTACTTCCATAGAAATAGTAATCTTATACAAGCAAGATTTATTAGATTAAAACAAGAATTGATAGCTAAATTAAATACCTTGATTTATAAAATAAAATGACCAGATAAAGGTTTAGATTCCTACAATATTAGATAGTGGCAATCTCTAAAATCTTATATTAATACACCAGAATTATAACGTAACACCATCTCATTGAAACTCATTCTACATATTTAAAAAAAAACTATCATTTATCTAACCTAACTCCATAATAGAAATATATATATATATATCTAGTCTCTTAAGACACTAGGATAACTATTGTTTTACTTAGATGAACTAATATAAATTTAACTAGAAATATAATTGCTACTAAAATAACATCAGCATTAAGAGTTACTAAATTTTCTAATATTAATATATATACTAATCATATAACATTTGCTTAAGCATTACCAATATAATTCCATCCACAATAAATCCCTAATAAAATCAATGTATAGATAAACAAATCTATTACTAAATCATATCTAAACAATATTTTAATATAGTTCATCATTATAAATCTGAGTTAAAGATAATCTTACAACTATTAACAAAATTAGTTAACTTAAGTTTATGATCTCTAAAAGGATTTGCTACTAGTTATTTCTAAAATCCCAAAAGGAAAATTTCTAAAAAGATCTAACCACCATTCTCCATAGTATAATGTAAATGATTTATTTTCTAAATTAGATCTACTATACAACTTGAAGAATGAGCCCCAGAGAGAATAAAATAAGGAAGATTATGACAAGAAACAAATGGTCGATCAGTCCCAGAGTAAACATAGATAGATCTTTTCAAGGAGAGAAATAAATTAAGAACCAGAGCGGGCAATCAGTCATGGAGTCCAATTGAGAGAAGATGAAAAGCAAAAAAAACATCAAATTCTTACCAAAGAGAATAAACGTCTGGCAACAGATGGTAAAGAAAACTTCAGGCAAAATGACTTGCTCCCCCCAGCCAGTGACATATGACCATCTGTACGACCGCGTAGGAGAGGAGAACAAGGAAAAAAACAATAATGTTGAGATACAAGTCAGACCAACGCCATAAAGTCTTTAGATCAAGCATTTTCTTATTCATTAGAAAACAAGCATATGGTATGGTCATATGACTGCGTGGGAGAGGTAGAAGGTTGAAATTTGAAATCTGGCAGAATCGACCCAAGGCAAAAGAATAATGTCTGGCAGTTGAAAGAAATGAAAGGTGAAAACCAAGCAGAGAAGGTGTTGATAGCATTCCTTTTAAAATCTCCAAGGAGGAAACACTGACATTGGCCATACGGCAACTTAGAGGGAAAACTCCTGATTAGAAAAATGATCACTCATTCATCACCTCGTATGACCCAGTATAATAAGAAAGGAAAACCAAATTTAAAGTCAAATGGACTTTACAGAGTCAAGAAATGAAGTCATTCTGTAGCGGCTAAGGAAAAAGATAAAACAACATGAGTTTGTGACTCAACATCAGCCCCATCACACTGTTCAAAAATCATAGATTCCTGGCAAGGTATTAGAGCAAATAAAGATAGAAAATCCATACAACAACATGCTAGGGAAGAGGAAGAATTTTGAGTGACCCCTCACAGGCTAATCAATCCACAGAAGAGAGTAGTACGCATACAGACACACAAAGTGCAGAAAATGGCCTCAGTTTCAAAACATTCATCCATACAGAGATATAAAAATGCTTTACAATTCCAATGTAGACAAGATCACAAAGTGGACAATCACACACAAGGGGGCAAATAACATACCTGTAATTCAATCCAACTTCCCAAATTTCTTCATCTCTCCAGTCCTTCCTTTTCCCATTGCCAAATTCCCCCCCCCAAAATCAGTAGTCTTTTCAGATTTCTATCTCTGTGGTTTTTCTCCTAGATCCCCCCAAAATCAATCACAAAAATAGCCCAAAACCAAACTCTCCCTAACACCAAAAATATACAGATCCAGTAATTTCCATATCACCAAAAACTGTTACAGAGGATCCCACTATTCACTAAAATTAGAAAATAATTAATTTTCTTTGACAGAGAGATTCTCCCAAATCTAGAATCTCCTACGACAACACACAACAATAATTTTATTAACTAATAATATTTTCAAACTACCATATAATATTTCAACAATAAAATGATATTCATAACTTATGACAATCACTTATTAAAATCATTAAAATTACTAATTTAATCCAATAATATTCTCAAAATCACAATAATGAATAACAACTAGCAAAACTATTATGTCTAACCTATTATAATAATTCATTTCCAAACATTTCATAAAGACTGAAACCATCATTTCAAGAAAAGATGAATATACCCTAGTGACGACCATAAACCAGAGGCAAGGACCATCAGACTCACGACAACAACTGACAATGGAAACTGACCTAGGGAAACCCTATGTTATCTCCCATCCATATTTCCATTGGTGTAAGGGCCCGCTCAGACCTGCTAAGTCAGGTGGAGTCGAGGCCCAGTACCTGCAACCTACATCGAAACGATAGGTTGTATACAAACATATGCAAATATATTAGACACACGAAGTC
Source organism: Cunninghamia lanceolata (assembly GCA_027924645.1). Lineage (NCBI taxonomy): Eukaryota > Viridiplantae > Streptophyta > Pinopsida > Cupressales > Cupressaceae > Cunninghamia > Cunninghamia lanceolata. The sequence continues at coordinate 7,724,304 of BSBN01000801.1, forward strand.
AGGGAATCAAAGTGTAGTAGGGTGCTTGAAATGAGCAATACTCCACCATCCTTACTCTAGAACAAAACATAAACATTTCTAACTAACAATCAGATAGCATAGTAACATATTTCCGCAAATCAATTAACCATCAACTAACCATGTCAAAAAACAACATAAGCTACAATATCAATAATGTCATCATACTACTCATAACACATATTAGAACTATAACAATCAAACATAGTTTATCATAATCATATAAACCATAGATCTAATAACTCAAATGTCTCAAAACTGTCTTAGAGCAAAAAGGAAACTAACAACTGCCACAAACCAAAAATCGAGGGGCATTACATCAAGGAATGATAGAGACAGGGAGATAGAAGTTTTGGGTTGCTTGGGTTTAGAGGCATTATTTAAGGTTTAGGGTTTAGGGTTTTTGGGTTAGGGGTTAAGGTTTAGGGTTTAGGGTTTAGAGAGAGATAGAGGACCAATAGGGAGATATAGAGGAGACTGAGGGGAGAGAAAGGGAGATAGAGAGTGAGGGACATGACCAGAGACATATGGAGAGAGATTGAGAGGTAGAGGGACAAAGGTGATAGGTAGATAGGGGGGAGATAGGGAGATAGAGGTTTAGGGTTACTTGGGTTTAAGGTTTATGGGTTTGGGGTTTAGGGTGTAGGGTTTAGGGGTTTAGGGATTAGGGGTTCGGGTTTAGGAGCATTATTTAGGGTTTAGGGTTTAGGGGTTAGGGGTTAGGGGATCAAGTTTAGAGGTTTAGGGTTTATGGTTTATAGAGAGAGATGAATGATAGGGAGATATAGAGGGGTAAAAGCACAAAGCTGTGCCACACTTTCAGGCGACTTATCAGGACAAGTGAATTTAAGTATTTCTAAGTAAAAATCAATTTTGGTCAAACATATGATCTTGTAAGATTCATTATAGCTAAGTTAGATATGTCCACAACTTTTCCAACTAAAATTGTTGGCTAAATGCATATGTAGCACCCCTATGAGGCCAATTTACCAAAAATATAAAATTATTTGAAAAACTTGATATTTCAACAACTTCTACTTGTGTAAATAATATTTTTTTTAAAATATAAAAATACCCTTTTGTAGATCTATAAGTTTAGTTTTCAAAAATATATATATTTTAATAGTTTAATTATTATTTATATTTTCCTTTCTATTTTTACTAAAAGTAGGTTATCAACACAAAATATGAGGTCGATTACCATGTCAAGGAAAAATAGTACAACTTATTAAAAAAATTGAAAAAATATGATGCACTAGATAAAATAATCTATATCAAGATGGTATAATTTTTTGTCTATTTTAGATAAATAGTTAATATGAAAGTTGACGTCGAATAGAAACAACTATGTTTTAATACACATACATTTTATTATTTATTTAAAAATATATATTTATCAAAATTAGAAAAAAATATATCCATGCACTAAAGTTTCAATTTATAAATACAAAAAAAATTGAAGAAAAAAAAATTACTATATAAAGATTGACGTCTCATGTAACTTCATTTTTCATCATTTTATTAGCAACTAAATTATAGTGTCAATTTATTAAAAACTATATTCAGATAATTTTTTTAATTTTTTCAAAAAATACAAACATAAAATATACTAAAAAATAAATATTTTATTAATTTACATCATTTCAAAATTCAAAACATATATGTCACTTTTTAGTGATTCAAGTTTAAAAGTTGGATCAATGTTGGTTGTTTCCTTTATAAAGTGTGACACAGCTTTGTGCTTTTACCCAGAGGAGACTGAGGAGAGAGATAGGGAGACAGAGAGTGAGGCACATGGCCAGTGACATAAGGAGAGAGATTGAGAGGTAGAGGGATGATAGAGATAGGGAGATAGGGGAGAGATATGTAGATATAGGTTTAGAGTTGATTGGATTTAGGGTTTAGGGGTTTAGGGTTGCTCAGATTTGGAGATAGGTAAAGAGAGAGAGAGAGAGGAGACAGATAGGGAGAGATAGAGGACATAGAGGGGAAAGATAGGGAGATAGAGAGTGAGGGAGATGTTCAAAGAAATAGGGAGAAGGATTGAGAGGTAGAGGGATGATAGAGATAGGGAGATAATGGAGAGATAGAGAGATAGGGTTTAGGGTTGCTCAGGTTTAGGGTTTAGGGGTTAGGGGTTAAGGTTTAGGGGCATTATTTAGAGTTTAGAATTTATGGTTTAGGGCTTAAGGTTTAGAGGTTTAGGGTTTAGTGTTTAGAGAGAGAGGACCAATAGAGAGATATAGAGAGTGAGGGACATAGGGAGAGATAGGGATATGGAGAGTGAGGGACATGGCCAAGGACATAGGGAGAGAGGTTTAGAGGTAGAGGAATGATAGAGATAGGGATATAGGGAGATAGCGAGATAGGGAGATAGAAGTTTAGGGTTACTTGGGTTTAGTGTTTACGGTTTAGGGGTTTGTGGTTTAGGATTTAGGGGTTTATGGTTTCTTATGTTTAGGGGTTAGGGGTTATGGGCATTATTTAGGGTTTATTGTTTAGGGGCATTATTTAAGGTTAATAGGTTTATAGGGTTGCTTGGGTTTAGGGTTTAGGGGAAGTATTCAGGGTTTACAGTTGCATGTGAAAATAAGTCTCTCTCTCTCTCTAAACTACTCAACCCTAAATAATGCCCCTAGTCCCTAACCCATAACCCCTAAACCCTAAACTTGAGAAACCCTAAACCTCTATCTCCAGGCATCTCTCCCTTATCTCCCTCTCTCTATCATCTCTCTACCTCTCAATCTCTCTCCCTATCTCTCTGGACATCTCCCTCACTCTCTATCTCCCTATCTCTCCCTATGTCTCATCTATCTCTCCCAATCTATCTCCTCTCTCTGTACCTATCTATATCTCTCTAACTCTTGCCTCTCTCTCCCCTATCATTCCTCTATCTCCCTATCTCTTTGGACATCTCGCTCACTCTCTATCTCTCTATCTCTCCCCTCTATCTCCTCTATCTCTCCCTATCTGTCTCCTCTCTATCTCTCTCTACCTAGCTATCTCTCCCTATCTCTCTCTTGCCTCTCTCCCCCTATCATTCCTATATCTCCCTATCTCTCCCCTCTGTCTACTCTATCTCTCCCTATCTGTCTCCTCTCTATCTCTCTACCTAGTTATCTCTCCCTATCTCTCTCTTGCCTCTCTCCCCCTATCATTCCTATATCTCCCTATCTCTCCCCTATATCTATTTCTCTCCCTTATCGATGACGAAAATGAAAACAAAAAAACTAGGACTCTCTGTCTCTCTCAATCCTCTCTTTTTATCTCTACCTCTCTATATGTATATCTCTCCATCTCTTGATCTCTATCTCTATCTCGATCTCTATCTCTATCTCTATCTCTATCTCTATCTCCCTCTCTCTCTCTCTCCATGCACATACCCATTAGGTAGGCTATTTTGCATATGGTGGTCATATCCTTTAGGTCCAATCACCTACAAACTTCACAAATAGACATATAGCATAATTCTAAGCATCGTTCATAAAGACCACTTCTCTACATAGGTGCAACAAATACCACTTTTCATTGTTTTCCACATTTAATACTTATTCTTTTCCATTTTCCAAGTCCTACATGTGTCCAAGTTGTATTGTTTGTCAAGTTTCTAGTCTAATTGTTAGTCCTAGCTCTCATGGTTACTAAAATGTTAGTATAGTTAGATTTATCCTTACATAACATTAATTTACACATTGTTGCACAAACAACCACACTCAAAAATAACCTTACATAATTAAGGTTAACCTTTAATGTTCTTTCATTTGGTGAGCCTAATAGATCTAGCTAGTTCAATTTTCTTATAGTCCATGTTAGCCTTCCAAGAGAGTTCATGCCATGTTAACTTTGCATTATGTCCTCACTTTCCTCTTGCTAGTTGTAGCACTCTTTTTTTCTAATCCTATCCCTATATCATACTATTGTTGTTGAATTTTCTTTCAATATGCATCATCATAGTCCTAGTTATCCTATTTTGAGCCTACCATTTATCCTTAGCCATGTCTTGTACTTCTTCTATTCATGTCAATTTTAATGACCTCCAAATTTTCCATAAATTCTTCTCCACCAAACCCTAGACCCTCACCCAAATCTTTATTTTCCTAAGAAAAGCCCTTACCCAAACATCATTTGATCATGTGACTCCTTCCATCACTAGACAGGTGCCCCTAGTTTCCATTATTCATCCAATACAATCCTAATATCATAGCTCACATTCCCACGCCTACATTCATAGAATACATTCCCCTTATCGACACCATCATTGATAATCATTTTAAGGAGTCTCCCTTGAATAATAATTAAACCATGGATTATCCCATGTCCCCATCTTACACTTTCCCCACCTTTGAACCCTTAGAAGATCACATTTAGCTATCCCCAACATTACTAATCACACTTTCTAGCAATCCCACATAAGACATCTTACCCATCACTTCACCTAGGTCATCACCAATTAAATCACCTCATTACTCCATTCAATCATACCCATACCATGCCTTTCTCATTCCACAACCTGTATTAATGCATGATTCACCCCATGACATGCTACAATTACCACAATGCCAATTCACTCTACCATCATTCTTCATATTATCTTATGAATCAGCATAATTTCTTCTGATTCCTTGAGGCATCATACCATGACACACATCCCTTCCTCCATTACATCATCCCTAACCCTTTCCCAACATTGATAACCCACTACCCATGCCACCTCATTTTCATAACACATTTGACCATAACATTTCCACAACAATCATCACTCATCCCGACACCATCCTCCACCATGTGACATTTATGTAACACATATTCCAATTATAATTATATCTACACAAAACTCAAGGTGTTGTAAGTACAATTAGAAGACCTTAACCCTCCTCCTCCTCCTCCTTCCTCATCAATAGGATGGATTAAATCACCACTATCAATTGACATCATCTTACAACCATCTCCTCATAAAATGGTCTTGCTTAAATTAGATAATATAATCTCTCTCTCTCTCTCTCATGTGGAAAACAATGAAAAAGTGGTATAGAAAAACAATTAAATGTGAAGAATTGGGTAAAGCAAAATAGATATCTATTTTGGGTTGCCCAAAATGGATATCCATTTTGCTTCGGTAACCAAACTAAAATGGATATCTATTTCAAAACCTATGAAAGTCAAAATTGGCCAAGTCACAAATTTGGCTAAGTAAAAACGCAATTTTTTTCCATTACCAATATTTGGCCCGCGATGATCCTGCACAAACCCAAATGTGGATAAATATGCCCTAGCTCTTAGTTAGACATCCTTGATCAAAAGAGTTATGGGAAAACTATAGAAAAAAGAGCAAATCAAGATATTGGTAGTAGAGAATTGGAAAGCTATGGTAGTAGTCAACTTTCTTCCAAGGCAATTCTTTTTGGTGGATTTTGAAAATAAGGAAAGCAGGGATGGAATTTTGGAAAGACTTCCATGGAAAATGGGCGTGAACTATTTCACACAAAAGTGGAGCCCTAATTTCAACCCAAGGGACACTAATCCATATTCGGAGCCTAATTGGATAAAGTTATAAAACCTTCCATTTGAGTATTGGTTGGGCAACTGCCACCAGATCGGTGATAGCCTAGGAAACACAATTGACTTGGACATGGGAGATGGAGACTTAATTTTCTATGTAAGGATCAAGATCATAGCAATAAGAGAAATTTATCAAATAATAAAGCTCAAAACATTCATAGGGATATGGACACAAAAAATTAAAATCAAAGAGAATAAGTTTTTTTTTCATGAGATGTAGGAGTCAAATGCATAAGGAATAATATTGTCCCATTAAGCCCAAGGAAAGAGAATTTCCATGATCAGAAGACACAAATGCACTAGGAAGGCTACAAGAGAATGAACCAAAAGAACTAGAAACTAAGATAAGATCCAAAGGGAGCAGTAGAGACCAACATCCAATCTAGAAAAAAGAGGGAGAGTAACAAGCTTCTGGCGGAGATCAGATAGAGAAAATGGAGGAAGTAGAATGCAAAGAAGTTGAGGAGCATAAACATCTAGAGATAGTGGTGCCCACGGAGATGATTCACCAATCGATCCTCCTCCTAACATATAAAGAATTCAGAGATGGGGAATAGGTGAAATAAGGAAACTTAGTTCCTATTGTCAATAGAATTGAGTGCGCCCTTGTTAAAACTAAAAAATAGCCTAATGACAAATGAATTAGATGAGAACAAGGATAGGATGAGCTCCCTCTTGGCCTAGGAGGAGAAAGAAAGACTAGAGGAAATAGGTTTCTTTGAGGAGGGAGTTGAAGATACAATACTAGACTTGGAGGAGCCCTATGAAGATCAAATAGGGACTATAGAAACCAAAAAATATAAGCCAAACGACTTTAGATCATGGGAATGTGGCGAGCTCCATCCATAAGAAATCTGGCAAAAGACCAACAAGCAGAAGCGGGAAGAGATTGCAAGGGAGAAATGGCTCCATAAGATCAAAGATTATTTACTTAGGTCTAAGGGAGGAGTACCCTTCCTTAGCTAGCAATGAAGATTGTCATATGGAATGTTAGGGGTTTAAACACCCCTAACAAAAGGTTCTTAGTCAAGTGCCAAATAAAATTAGCAAATGTATATATTTTTTGCTTGCAGGAATCCAAACTTGATCTGACAGAATCTTACCTCTTTATAACACACTGTACAGGCTGGGAAGGGTCCTTTGTTGAAGGTCATGGAAGTTGTGGTGGACTTATAACTCTTTGGAACCAAAGAAGAGTATCACTAAAAACAAAAGGAAGTGACCACTATTGGCTAAGAAGCAAGGTAAGGGAGAATAATTTAGATGACTCCTTTACACTGACTAATATATATGGGCCAATCAAATTAGAGGAAAAAATATAGCTATGGAGAACACTATCTGCATAGATAGGACATGATACATAGGAGAAATTAATGCTTGGAGGGGATTTCAATGTGATTCATAATCTCAAAGAAAAAAGAGGGGGCTTAAAATTAGAAAATAATGTGATCAAAGAATTCAGGTCCTTCATTGAGAAGAATGGCCTACTTGATGTAGAGATGAAAAATGGAGTCCACACTTGGACTAATCAAGGACTTGGGCTTGCAAATGTAGCAGAGAGGTTAGATAGATTTCTCATGATAGTGAATTGGCTAACTTCACACTCACTATCGGAAGCTTCAATTATCCCCATTTTAGGGTTAGACCATTAACCTATCGAGCTAAATATAAAAAATGACTAGAATCCTATAGGAAGTATCTTCAAGTTCGAATCGATGTGGTTTCGTAACTCATAACTAATCCAACTCTTAGAGGAATGGTGGAAAACTTTTGAAGTAAAAGTGGGAACAAAAATATATGTGTTTGTGGCTAAATTAGATGAGATTAAAAGGAAACTAATTGAGTGAAATAAAACCTCCTTTAAAAACATCTTTGAGGAGAAAGACAGAATTTTGGTAGAGCTATAGGAACTTAATAAAAAAGTAATCATGAATGGTATGACCAACAAGCAATTTGAAGAGGAAAAATGTCTACTTGCAGAGTAGGCAGAAATATTAGTAAGGGAGGAGATCTTTTGGAAAAACAAATCTAGAGAAGTTTGGCTGGTAGAAGGAGACCAAAACACAATTTTTTTCACAACACAACCAAAGAATAGTGAATTAGAAAAAGGATAGAATCTATTCAGTCAATGGATGGGAAGGAGCTCAATGTGAATTTAGAGATTCAGGTAGAAGGAGTAGAATTCTTCATACAACTATTAGCACCTGCGGATTTGGCAGACCCAATTGCAATGAATGTGGAAGAAATAATACCCAGGATGGTCACACAAGAAGACAATGAGGCACTGATGGCACCATTCAGTCTAGAGGAAGTAAAGAAGGAAACTTTTGATCTTCATCCTCACAAAGCACTAGGGGTGGATGGATTTCCAACAATCTTTTATCAAAAGTGTTAGCACTTCTTAGGGAAGGATATATTGGTAGTTGTAGAAGACTACAGGAAGAAGAAAAGGTTATATAAGAAGCTAAATGTTCAACACCCTTATATACCTAATTATAAAAAAAAAAGAATGTGAGTCCTTTGTTGATTACAAATTATATCCAAAATGATGGCAGAAAGCCTCAAGAAATTACTTCCTTGACTCATATCACTAGAACAAACTGGATTCATGTCGGGAAGAGATATATATGAGGGAATCATAATTACCAATGTGGTAATACATTCTGTAAACACATCGAGATCCAAGGCTATGATCTTGAAGCTCGATATCATAAAGGCATATGATAGAGTAAGTTGGCTATTCCTCATGAAAGTATTGTGTACCTATGGATTCAGAGAACAATAGTTGGAATTGATCTATGGATGTATATCCACAACTAGGTATTCGATGATAGTAAATGGCTCCACATGCAGCTTCTTTGAGAGTAGTAGAGGACTGAAGAAAGGTGACCCACTCTCTCCCTTCCTCTTTATCCTCATGGCAGAAGTGCTTAGTAGGGAAATTAGGAAAGAAGCAGAGGAAGGAAGATCAAGAGGATTCAAGATAGAAAGAAATATCCCAGCCATTACCCACCAATTGTTTGTAGATGATATAGTTCTTTTTGGTGAGGCTACAATGGACGAGGTAGCAAAGATTAAAAGGACAATGGAAAGCTACATGAACATGTCAAGCCAGGTAATAAATATTGAAAAGTTAAGCATTTTCTTTTTTAATGTCAAAAAATCAATTCAAAGGAACATAGCTAGACTCCTGGGATTTGGAATAGGACAACTACCCTCCAAATATTTGGGAGTTCCCTTGTTTAGTGGAGCAATCAGGTCTGATCACTGGAAAAGGATAATTGACAATTGTCAATCCAAGTCCTTGAACTAGAAAGGAAGATGAATGACACTATTAGGAAGAATTCTAATGATAAAGGTGGTCCTATCTATAGTACCCACATACATGATGTCATGTATGGGCCTAATGAAAAAGGATGAATCTTCTCTTAACAGTATGCTCAAAATATTTCCATGGGAAGGTTCAAACAATAATAAAAGGTGCCCAATTGTCAATTGGGACATGATTAGATTGGAGAAATTGAAAGGTGGTGCAACAAACAAAGATTTGGAGGTTGAAAATAAAATGTTGGGGGCAAAATTGATTTGGAAGATGTACACAAAATCAAAATCATTATGGAGTAATATATTAAGGACCAAATATTTGGATAGTGAAGCTCCAAACAAAATCCTGATAGTAGAAAACCCTCCTAATGGATCACACATCTAGAAATTTATGTGCGAGTGCCAACAAGTAATCATAGATCACTTAACATGGCAAGTCAATGATGGAGAGTCAGCCAAGTTTTGGATAGATTCATGGAACAGTTATAAACCAATAATCAAAATTGAGTAGTTGAGGGAATATGCACAATTCATGGGAGAATGGAAAGAAAATAAGATTCAAGAATACACTATAGTAGGTCAGGATCTTGGGCCTCCTAAGTGGAACTGGGATCTTCTAAAAGATGTGTGGGTGAGTGAGGAGACCTTTTAAGAACTAAAAAAGGAGTTAGAAGGAAGGAAAACCATATTCTTAGGCAAGGAGGATAGGATCATTTGGTGCGGGGCGGGCTCAGGGGAGTACAAAGTTAAACTTGGCTACCAAATCCAAAAGGTATCACAGAAAGGTAGTTAGCCAACTAATCTTTGCTGGAATAAAGTAGTATTACCTAAGGTGGGAGATTTTAGCTGGACAACACTTCACAAAAAAATCCTCACAAGAGATAGGTTAAAATAAATTGGGATTGAAGGCCCAAGTCACTGTGTAATGTGCCAAGCAACATAAGGAACTACAGATCATCTCTTATTAAATTGCCCCTTTGCAGTAGGATGCTGGGAATGGATTAGCAAGCACTTACACTGGTCATGTCATAGACAAGAGGACCTATTCGATTGGTTTAAAAGTTGGTTTCATCTAAAAAAGAAAGTAGCTTGGAAGGATATATGGATGGTCAACCCCTCAATAATAATTTGGCAGATATGGAGAGAGTGTAATCGAAGAATCTTCCAAAATGAAGAAACTGACCTGCAATGGGTTCTTAATCAGATAGACTCTAGCATTACAGAGCTACTAAATTCAAGGATCCAAAATAGGAGAGAGTGGACATTCACTTCTTTCAACGATGAATTGATGAAGGCCTGGAAAGGATTGTGTCTTCCAAAAAATGGTCCTTCAGCTAACAAAATCCCCAACAAAAGAGGAAAGAGGTAAAATGGTCATAACCAACAGAAGGTAGAGCAAAATTAAACTTTGATGGAGCTTCTAGAGGTAATCTGGGGGTGGCAAGTTTCAGTTGTATCATAAGGGATTCTACAGTGGAGCTTGTGATAGCGTAATCTTCAAAACTACAAGATAGCATGAACAACGAAGCAGTGTTCGCAACCTTGGATGCTGGTTTAAAGTTGTGCCTTGAAAATGGATGTAGGGATGTAGAGATTGAAAGCAATTTCCAACTATGCATTAACTCAATATAGAACAAAAAATGTACCGCTTAGACATTAAAAGGATGGATTGAAGTCCTATGGTCAAAATTCAATCAATTACAAAACTTCACATTGAAGCACATTTATAGACAATCCAATAAAGTCATGGATATTTTGGATATTGAAGGTGTGGAAGAACATAGCATCATTTCTGCAGATGTAAAAGAGTGGGTAAATCTTGAGGATATCCTTTGCAGAGATTTGGAATAGGACAGAGCAGTGCATAAATGGACAGTGCCATATGATTGAGGAATCAAAATCAAAGATTATTTTAGTGGCGAATCTTCGCCAATTGACAAATAGTTCATATCCACGAATTGGGAATTGGCAAATACATTCCCACCAGCAAGGGGCTAATTCGCCTGTTTTTTTTAGATTTTTGGTCAAATGTGTTTCAATTCACCACCTTATTAATTTTTGAGTCATTTATAGTTAGTATTTTTGGCATAGTATTCTATGCGGTTCTAACGATGATTTGCTTGGAATTTTGGAGGTATGTTTTAATTCACCCTCATATTCGCCAATATCATTAAATGGTTGACGTGCATGAGGACCCATTTCACCAACACCATTAAACCATTGACATGCACGAGGACCAATTTTGCCAGTATAATTAAACAGTTCACATGTATGAGGACCAATTTCACCAATACCATTATAACTCCATACTAATCTGAGGGCCATATTAACCTAGAAAATTACAACATATGTGTTTGATGGAGGTCCATTTTGCCTAAATTTTATAAGTGTCCTATTAATAGTACGTAGGATTCACCAAATTATTATACTACCATTTGAAAATCTTGTGGTATTTGCCAAATATGCATTGATATAAATGCATTTGAAACTCTTATTAATCCTTTAGACATTTTCTTCAGATCTAAGCTCTCAAATTCTTGACTCATTTCGGATCATAGAGAAGTTATAGCTACAGGCATTGACAAGTCACAAAAAGGTAAGTGATCATTTCTTTACGATATAATAATATAAGATTCATTTTGATTATTTATGTCCTTTTTTGGTTTCATTGTAATTTTTTACAGATGATATTGATTGAGTAGTAGTTAGGAGTCTAGGACTAGGGAGATATCTTAATCTAGGACCTAGGGAATCAAGGATCTATATTCTATCATCTATGATTCCTTCTTAAACAAAATAACATTTTTTCTATAGCTTTTAATTCATGAGAGATGTCGAGCAAGAAGAAGTTTTCTGAGGATGGTGAAGGGAGGTCAAGGTCAGTAAAATGAAGAAACATAAAGTCATACTTTGGCAATGTTGGTGGTCCATCTGATGGAGCTACAATATCAGAACCTATACCATCTATTGACTTAGATGACAATTCCATGAATGATATTCCAGGGAATACCCAAGGTAGTAGGAATGATGACAATGCCATAGATGATGTTCCAGGGGTAGGGAATACCCAATGTACTAGGAATGATGAGAATGCCATTGATGATGTTTGAGGGAATAGCCAAGGTAGCGGGAATGATGACAATGCCCCATATGATATTGATGTTCTAGGGAATACCCAAGGTAGCATGAATGATAATATGAATTTAAATCAAACTCAATAAATGATAATGAAGTTAATGAAGTTATAGAAATCAATGAAGATGAAGATCCTGCAAGTGCATGCAAGGGGAAAAGAAAAGCCAAACAAAAAAAAGGGCATGAGTGGGAAATGTCAAGGAGTTTTCAGATTGATTGGGTGTCAAAATTCCCATTCATTGAACCAGTGGAGAATGCAAACAAAGATGAACCTCCCACAAAATGCAAGTGTAAGATTTGTAGTTGGAAATATTGTAGGGACAAAAAGTTGCAATTAAAACTCAACACTATAGAAAAATAGGTAAAAGCACAAACATGTGTCACACTTTATAAATGAATTGGCCAACAACAAAAATATTTCTGAACTTTGACCTCATAAAAGTGGCATTTATGTTTTGAATTTCAAAATGATGTAAACTAATGAAATGTAGATCTCTTGATGAATTTTATTCTTGTAATTTTAAATAAAAATTTCAAAATTATTTTGACATTTTTTTATAACTTTAAAAGCAAATTTTGAATTGTTGAAAATTTCAGGAAAAAGTGACTTTGAGTCCACGTAAAAAAAAGAGAGCAAACAATCTTATTTTTCTCTAATTTTTTTTCCCAAATAGATGAGTTCAATATCTAGTTAATGGAAAAAAAATTAGTTTTCAATACATATTTCCTTCATAATATTGTTTTAAAGTTAAACTTTACAGAATCTGATTATTTTCATTCCACTTCAACTTTTGTATACTTTTTTTATTATTTTCACAAAACTAATTATACCATTTTGGAGAGGACTCTTTCCTCTAGTGAACCATATAATTTTGAAAAAAATTGGATGTGTTTTGATATATATATATTTTTTAAATTTCTAATCAGTGTCATCTCTAATTTTAACAATCTATTTGCAATAATTTAAAAAAAACATATTGAAACTAATTAAAATATTATAAAAAAAACATATTTGGATTCTAGACTTAGAGCTCTAAAAAGGGTTTTTTTTTTAAATAATTCATTTTGATTGAAGAAATATTCAGTTTAAGTTGAGAATTTTAGAAAACCAGAAAAAATGATGAGGTGGCTGCCAAGTGGACTGCCACATAGATAGTTTCAGGTGAAATGATTTCGCCCCCAAATTATTTGCAAGCGAAATCATTTCACCTAAAATTAAAATAAATTTGGTGACAACCACCGGTCAGCAATTTATTTTTTTAGAATTATTTAAACTTAATTACATATATAGGGCTTTATTTTTTGTGGTTTTACTCAATTCAAGCATCAAGGAGAAAATAGAAGAAGCAAAATTTCTTGCAATAGAGGCTAAAAATTATTTTTTCAATTTTTTTCAATTCAAGCATTTGGAGAAACCACACAAAAGGAGTTTTTTTGGCAAGAAAGGATACAAATTTTCAAGTATGTAACATGATTCCACACTTATTTACTCATTTCACCATGTAGAAATTGAACTTCATGTGTTATTGGTGCAGGAGCACCCAATCCACAGTGGCCTCCATGAGGCATTTAACTGTTTAATGTTCATTTAGATGTTTCCAATAAGGTCCTAAATACCATTCAATGTAATAATGTATGTTTGACCAATGCATGTTATTTTAGTTTGTAACTAGGTTTATGTTGTAAGTCCCAAGGATATTTGTCAAGTTTTAATCTCGAAGGTTGTTAGACAGTTAGAGGTTGTTAGTCGATTGTGATCTCCCAACCATTTGGATTAATTTCCCAGCCACTTGGAGCTAATTCAGTAGTACCGAGGGTAAGTGAATAAATACCCCACAATCAAATCGATTATGATCATGATAGTAGTAGTTGTGAAGTTGAGTTGTGCAATTGTGAGAACAGAGCATCTGTATACATTCCTAAAGGCATAAATAATAAGGTCCTGTTTTGTGTCGTGCAACTTTCTGTTATTCGATCTCATTAGGTTTTCCTCTGTAATAATTGATTTGTTTTTTTGGGATCGAGATGGATTGTTAATCCATTCCACCGGTTAGATTTCTTCGAAATTGGTGGAATGGATGTACAATGTTTTCATTTTGTTTTTCTATTTGTCTGATTTCATGCTTGCAGGATCAGGTACGGGATGCATTGAAAGATCCTAGCATCCTCATGTTCTAGGTTGGGAAAGTCTAAAATCTGTGTTAGATTGTTAAGGAAACGAATCTATGAAGTTGTGGGGTTTACAACAGTTCGAATCAGCGAAATTCCATGTTATTCCATCAGATATACAATTTGTGTGTATATCATATTTGGACATCAGATATACATTCTCTGTGTATATCACAAGGGTCTGTTCTATGTGTATGTCGCAAAGCATATCAGGAAGCATTGAGGTGTTGTATGTCAAGATTAGTAAACATACATTACGAATATACATTCTGTGCATATATCACTAATGTATGTTGGGTTCATTTCCTGTGTATCCCGCAGTTGCATGTTTGTGTGTGTCTTGCAAATGGTTATCATGATTGTATGTTGCAAATGTACATTGTGAATGTACAAGTGTATTGGCATATAAAGGAGAGAGAAAGTTGAAGCTTCCGATCGGCATACAAGGAAGTCAACAGTTCGGTCAAACCCATCAAATGCATATATGAAATGCATGTTGCTAATCTACATCACAATGTACATCAGGTTTATATACAAGGGAGGTCAATGGTCAAATGTACATTTGGCAAAGCATGTTGGGAATGTACCTTCTGGTTGTATGTTGAAACATACATTGGATTAGATACAAGAGAAGTCCATGGTCAAACTTACCAAATGCATATTTAGATTGTATATTTTGAATGTATATTGAACATATACATTTCACAGATACATTGAGTCAGGTGCAAAGCGTGACCGGCAGTAGTAGTGAAGGAAACCGGTGATCACAGGTCAACTAAAGTATATTGTGATTGTATATCACAAATGTATATTTTGAATGTACATTGGGTAATGTATCTTGCGGCAGATACAAGCATTGAAGACATACATCGGGGTGATCGTTTGTAAGGTGGTTGATAAGAATGTTTTGCCAATAGGTGAGAGGTGCATGTATATACATCAGAGAATATATGTTAAGTAAAACAAAGACATACAAAGGGAAATGCATGTTAGGGTAATTTTGGCTCCTCATCATATTGGTATCAAAGCTCAGCAAAAGGTCTAGGCTATTGTGTGTTGATTTTGTCACTGAGAAGGTAGAAGTAGAAGGATTGAGAGGTTGACAAGATGCCTCCGAAAGGTAATGGTACTGCCAGAGAGTTACAGGAGATGAAGGAAAAACATGCTAAAGAGATTAGGAAGATGAAAGAGCTTGTAGAAGCACTTCAAGCCAGGCTTGCAGCCTTGGAAACAAACAAAAAAAGAGAAGTGGAAGACAGTGAATCAGAAAAAAAAGATGATGGTGAAGACTTTGAAGAGGTAGATGAAGATTGGAGGTTTGCAAAACTGTTAAGGGCAGTTCAGAATGACAAACCTAAGGTACAGATTGATGTTCCAAGGTACACTGGAAGTTTAAATGAGGAAGAGTTACTTGATTGGATTGCTGCATTAGATAATCATTTTGAATGTGAGGAAGTTCCTGAGGAGCAGAAGGTAAAGATTGTAAAGATGAAATTGGGAGGTCATGCTTTGGTATGGTGGGATTATGTACAATCAGAGAGGAGAAAGCAAGGTAAGTCAAAGATTTCTTCATGGGACAAGATGGTAGCAAGGATCAAAGGTAAATTTTTACCCAAGGATTATGAAGTTCAAATGTTTAAGAAGCTTCAATTTTTAAGGCAAAAATAAATGGATGTGAAAGCATATACTGAGGAATTTTATAAATTGAGTATGAGGTCTGGTCATCATGAGAATGAGGTTGAAAAGGTTGCTAGATACTTGGCTGGTTTGAGATTGAATATATAGGATGAATTAGTTCTGGCTAACCCTAGGAGTGTAGAAGACTGTTATCAAATGGCAATCAGGATTGAGGAGAAGATGAAAAGAAGACAGGACAAGTCCATGAGAGGAAGAGGTAGCAATATAAGGGGGAGAGAATCAGCCCCTGCAACAAGACAACTCAATGAGGATCAAGAAGACACTGGTAAAGGATAGGAGCAATCTGATTTCAGAGGTGGATGGAAAGGTACAAGAGGCAGATTTGGAGGTGGAAGAGGTTCTAATACATTTTCAGAAAAGTGCTATACCTATGGTGAGTTTGGTCATCCCTCCTTCAAGTGTCCTGAAAAGTTTGGTACTACTTCAAGTGGTAATGAAAGAAGAAGTAAAAAGAGAGTTCAAATTGTGCAAGAGAATGCAGGGACTATGACAACTCCTGAAGTAAATTTGGAATCAGAAATGGGAGAAAGTTTGATGATCAGAAGGATAGTGTTGCAAACATCTAAGTAGATAGATTTGAGCCAAAGGAGGAACTTGTTCAAGACTACATGCAAATGTAGACATAAGGTATGCAAAATAGTAATAGATTCTAGTTCAATAGACAACATGGTATCTCAGGAAATGGTGGATAAACTGAAACTGGAAAGGATTCCTCATCAAAATCCTTACAAAGCATCTTGGGTAAGTGATAGTCAAACACTTTTGGTATATGAACAAGCATATGTTGATTTTCAGATTGGGGAATATTAGGATAAGGTTTTGTGTGATATTTTGCCCATGGAATGCTGTCACCTACTTTTAGGTAGGCCATGGCAATTTGATAGGAGAGCATTGTATGATGGATATGCTAACACCTACACCTTCAAAAAGGCAGGGAGAACTTTTGTGATGACAACATTGCAGGAGGATGCTGAAGCAAAGAAGGCAGCCAAAATCATTTTGGTAGGAAAGAGAGAGTTTGTGAAGATGCATGAAGCAGAGACAATGAAAGTTGATGATATCTCAAGGAATGGGATTGCTGGAGATCACAATTTGAAGATGATTTTAGTTCTGACTGATGGAGATCAAATGGATCAGCAGAAGGTCAAAGAGCAGGTTTACAAGTAGCCACAAGTTGATTGGAAAGACAAGGATGTTATCATAGTAGGGACAATTGTTTGTCCTCTAGATCCAACAAGAGTTGAAAGACAAACAAATTCTGTCATAGCAACAGTACAAGAAGCATTACCCAAGGTTTATAATGCAGGTGTTCAGACAGAGATGATAGTAAGAAGAAAGGTGTGAGTAGAGCCTACAATGCTAGGCATGAGTTTTTGACTCCTTGGAAGCAGGTTGTAGTTCAAAGATCATGGGGAAGACATGAGACAACAAAGAGTAAAGGTGGAATAAACCCAAGCATTAACTCATGAGGCAATAAAGGTGGAATAAAGGTCCTATTTTGTGTCATGTAACTTTCTGTTATTCGATCTCATTAGGTTTTCCTCTGTAATAATTGATTTGATATTTTTGGATCGAGATGGATCGTTAATCCATTCTACCGGTTAGATTTCTTTGAAATCGGTGGAATGGTTGTACAGTGTTTTTATTTTATTTTTCTGTTTGTTCAATTTCATGCTTACAGGATCAGGTACGGGATGCATTGAAAGATCCTAGCATCCTCATGTACTAGGTTGGGAAAGTCTAAAATCTGTGTTAGATTGTTAAGGAAACGGATCTGTGAAGTTGTAGGGTTTGCAGCAGTTTGAATCGGTGAAATTCTATGTTATTCCATCAGATATACAATTTGTGTGTATATCGCATTTGCACATCGGATATACATTCCATGTGTATATCGCAAGGGTCTATTCTATGTGTATGTTGCAAAGCATATCGAGAAGCATTGAGGCATTGTATGTCAAGATTAGTAAACATACATTGTGAATATACATTCTGTGCATATATCACTAATGTATGTCAGGTTCATTTCTTGTGTATCCCATAGTTGCATGTTTGTGTGTATATCGTGAATGGTTATCATGGTTGTATGCTGCAAATGTACATTGTGAATGTACAAGTGTATCGGCATACAAAGGAGAGAGAAAGTTGAAGCTTCCGATCGACATACAAGGAAGTCAACAATTCGGTCAAACCCATCAAATTCATATCTGAAATGCATGTTGCTAATGTACATTGCAAATGTACATCGAGTTTATATACAAGGGAGGTCAACGGTCAAATGTACATTTGGCAAAGCATGTTTGGAATGTACCTTCCAGTTATATGTTGAAACATATATTAGATTAGATACAAGAGAAATCAATGGTCAAACTTACCGAATACATATTCAGATTGTATATTTCAAATGTATATTGAACATATACATTTCATAGATACATTGAGTCAAGTGCAAAGCATGACTAGAAGCAGCGGTGAAGGAAACCCGCGATCACAGGTCATCTGAAGTATATTGCGATTATATATCGCAAATGTATATTTTGAATGTATATTGGGTAATGTATCTTGTGGCAGATACAAGCGTTAAAGACATACATTGGGGTGATCGTTTGTAAGGTGGTCGATAAGAATGTTTTGTTGATAGGCGAGAGGTGCATGTATATACATCAGAGAATGTATATTAAGTAAAAGACATACAAAGGGAAATGCATGTTAGGGTAATTTTGGCTCCTCATCAGTTATTTATTAGGATGTATATGTGTGTGTAGGTGAATTAAAACAAGCAATTTGTGATGGGGAATAAAAGAACTAGATCAAGGTTGTATGACCAAAAAAGAATTGAAAAAACCGTAGGAACATCTAGTCAAGAACAACCCATTGAAATTATTGATGAACAAGTTGAAGGGCGTGTTAATGAACAAGTACAAGATGAATTTGGTAGTAGTGATAGACATTTTTTGCATGGATTGGAAAATCTTATGGAGATGGATGAGGATGCTCTTTTCAAAAACATTTCACCTAAACATATGTTACCTGAAAGCACAATAAAATTGCACTCTAAAAGAATTTGGGATGATTTTTTTGAAGATAAATCTCTAATTGGAAGAGCAGAATTATGTGCAAAGTTATTTAGGTGAAAAGAAATGACTCCCATTTTGGAGTTGTTAGGAGTTGATAAAAAGAAAAAAAATTTAAATTTATTAAATTAGATAGTAATTGAAAAATTGCAAAGAACATTGGATTCTATTCAAACCAAGAGTTAAAGTTCTGATTTAAGTGTTGCATGTAGAGCATTAACGATTGTAATTTCTAGTAAGAAATTATCACATAGAAGACAAGTTAAGAAATTGCCTGATTAGTAAATGTATCTAGAACTGTTCAAAGATATATCAATAAGAGAAACAGATTAGATGAAAATATTGAAAATAATTGGGTAAATATTTGTTGAGTCCCTCGAAGAGATAGAATTTTAGAAGATGTAAAACAAAAAGTAATTGGATATTGGATTGACAACTCCCGTGTTTCTTCCAATAGAAGGAACACTATACAAATAAAAGATGAAGATGGTAAAAAAATTTCTCATCCAAAACATTTTATAGATACAACACAAACTAAATTTTTTGAAGCATTCAAGCAAGAATTTTCACAAGTGAAGATTTCTCAAAGGATGTTTGAGAATTTATGACCATGTTTTGTACATATAAATAAAGTGCGTGAAACTTGTTGCTATCAAAATCATGTTGAATTTGATCTACACCTACAGTCATATAAAAAACTTATGGCAATAGTTAATCCAAATGTAGCCATCCCTTGAAGTACAACACAATTTGTGAAGTCTATCTTATGTGAAAAATTAGAAGATTTAGATGAATTCAATGTACATTGTATAAGAAATATATGTGTAGATTGTAGAAATTTGATGAAATTTTTACCATTTGAGAATATTGATAATTCAATGTCAGTTGTTTGGAAGAGATTTGAATATGAGAAATACTCAACGAAGTCAGGAGTTGAATCTAGAAAAATTGTTTTGAGAGAGAGTGAATTGCCCTACAATGAGTTTATGAATAAATTTCATAACATTGTATGCCCACATATCCAACATTGTCATGGTGCAAGATGGCAAGCTAAGCAATTTTGTGACTCAAAGAATTGCTTTCCATTGGGCTGTATTCTCTCTATTGTAGATTTTTCTTAAAATTATACATTTAGTCCTCAAACTGAGATTCAAAGTCAATATTATCATTCAAAGCAAGTCACAATCTTTGTACAAGTTAGCTATAGACATGCCGAGTTATTTGTAGATGAGTTAGAGAGTACTGAAGATGAATAAATTATCATCAAGGAGGTTCACTTTTATATCAGTGATGATACGGGTCATGATAGAAGCTATGTAGCACATTGCTTTCAAATGTTTTTTTGAAGATTTGGGACAATGTGGCATTGCTGCATCACAACACTGGATTTGGTTTGATGGATGTGCTGGCAGGTGTTGATTTTATTATTATTTTTTAATTTTTATTTTTAATTTTTAATTTAAAAATTTATATTTAATTTTAAGACTTGAATTTTTGACTAATTTTTGGTTTTCAAATCGTTATTTATATATAACTATTTATACAGGACAATTTAAGTCTGCAAAAGCATTTAATTGGTTAACGCAACAACATGTTAAATTTGGCATAAAGTTTTTGTGGAATTTTTTTGAGAGTGAACATGGAAAAGGATAGCATGATGGAGCAGGAGCATGTGGAAAACATGCACTTCACCAATATGAACTTGTAGGTAATATATACTAGATACAAAATTTACAAAATAATTTAAAATTGTTGAATACTTCTACAATGATTTATGTAATTGATCTATGTATGTGTATTGTAATAGTTGGATGTACATGTAAATTATTTTAAATTCTTAAACATCTTACCTGGGCACTGAACACCAACACGAAATTGCAGGTAACACCATACGAAATGCAAGTCAAATTGTTGAATGGTGCAAAAGCCATTTTGCTACCTGTGACTCAATATATAATAAACGTTGTTTTTGGGAAGTTAAAGGTATGTTAATTGACTTTATGTTATTTAAAACTTTAATATTTAAATTTAAGTATGTTTGCATGTGATTTAATTTTAAATTTAAATAGTTTTAATTGAGATGGTAAAGAATTTGTTCATACATGCAGATATTGATCGATCGAATCCATATAATTGTTAAGCTATTAATGGTGTTAGAAGTTTGCATTAAGTCATGACTATAGGACATAGCAAGTCTCTTGCTATTCAAGTGAGAGAAAAATCTTGTTTTTGTTTTGATTACATTGAGAACAATGCAAATATTCTACAAAGTCTAAATGTAAGGGATGGATACATTTCACAATGGGAAATGAAACAAATAGTATCAAGTCATCCTTTTCAAGATAGTGACATTGTAGATGTATATGATCCTATATATTCAGCGAATTATGAATGTGTATCAGATTTAGTTGTTATAGGTAAGTTACATAATTGATTTATATTCGAGATTGTAATAAAGTTCTGAACATTTGTATTACATTGTTCAACTCAAATGTACATTTACATGTTTACTTGTGGTGTGTACAGGAGATATTTTGTTGTGGTTATAGATCCTGACAGTACAGAAGGTGCAAATTACTCTACTTAGATGCACACAAGTAAAATAAAAATTGTTAGAATCAATGACATATGGTGATGGACAATCATATCCCATTGGATCAGTTGTTGTTGTTGAAGGCACCTATTATCAACAAGTAAAGATAGATAAAAATGGCATTATATTTATTGAATATATGCAAGGACAAAAGGTTCTACACTATAGTCACTTAGTTTTAGAAACAAGATTAAGTTTGGAAACCTTACAAAAAGGAGGACATGGCCAACAAAAGTGGAGGTTGTCTATTGAAGATCACGAAAAGATTTTAGAGATAATAAAAGATAGAGAAGATCCAGATTATATGTACCAAGAGCTCTAACTACATTATTGAAGAGTGAGTTGAAGCAATCGATACATCTAGTATGAAGGTTTATGCACTTGAATTATCTATATTGATCTATTGATTTATTTTAAAACGTACATGAATTTGTTGATAGATCTTTCCTTTCAAAATTTAATTTCAATGGTTCTTCTAGTTTAAATTTTATTATAATCAAACATGATCAAGCTACAAGTTACGAGCTATAAATTTATTTACACAAATTTTTGTTTTTGCAATTATGTAGGTCTATGCCTATAAGGATTTCAAGTTATAAAATTGAACTTCATGTTGTGCAGGTATGATCTCTAAACTGTATATAGATAGTCTTAGATGTCTTAGGTGTCTAGAGGTGTCTTAGTTCTTACAGTTTCTTAGGTATTTTAGGTGTCTTAGGTTTCTACTTGTGTCTTAAGTTTCCTAGGTGTTTTAGGTGTCTTAGGTGTCTACCTGTGTCTTAAGTGTCTTAGGTGTTTTAGGTGTCTAGGTGTCTTAAATGTCATAGGTGTCTTAGGTGTCTAGGTGTCTTAGGTGTCTAGGTGTCTAGGTCTTAGGTGTCTTACTATATGTCTTAAGTTTCTTAGGTGTCTTAAAGATAGGTCTTAATTCTTAGGTGTTTTAGAGGTGTATAGGTGTCTTATAGGTCTTAGGTTGAACTTAGGTGTTTTAATACTTAGGTGTCTAGGTGTCTTAAATGTGTCAAGTACCTATATGTCTTCTAGGTCTTAGTTGTGTTCTAGATCTAAGGTCTTAGGTCTTAGGTTTTAGGTGTGTTAGACCATCTTAGGTGTCTTAGGTCTTAGGTGAGCCCACTGAGCTTCCACCTTCATGTGGTTGGCCTTGTTAGTACAGAATAAATATTTCTCGAAGCTAAGTGAAGCTCTTTTTTTGTATTCTTATCATGTAGGGGTCTCAAACTTAACAAATAGGTACATTAGATAGATCTATCTAGTTCATAATTTGTACATGTTCAACTCTCTTCAACTTGAAATGATCTCAAGACTAAAAGGAGTCCACATCAAGTAATGATACCACCTATGCCCATCCATATCTTAGATTTACTCTTCCAAATAGTTATACTATATTTTTATAATAAGGGTAGCTAATTACTTTTTTCCTTGCAGAAGCTATTCCCACTATGGGTCTATATGACTAGTTTGAATAAATGTACATGTCATAATTAATAACTTCTCTATCCTTGATCTAAACTAGGGACTATCAAAATAGATCATAATTAATAACTTTAGAGAAATTCGAGTCACTAGATCATAATTAATAAATTTAGAGCAATTGGAATGTTA
This sequence comes from Cunninghamia lanceolata, assembly GCA_027924645.1. Lineage (NCBI taxonomy): Eukaryota > Viridiplantae > Streptophyta > Pinopsida > Cupressales > Cupressaceae > Cunninghamia > Cunninghamia lanceolata. Next base: position 7,747,494 of record BSBN01000801.1, read on the forward strand.
GAGCAATTATAGTCACTAGATCTTTCAAATAATAAACTGCATGGAGAGATTCCAATTGAACTACTAAACTCTCATTTATTAGTGTTTTCATTATATCTAACAACATGTTTTGTGGAAGAATCCCACCAGGGGGTCAATTTGCAACATTCTACCCTACCTATTTCTCTAGGAACCTTGGTATTTGTGGATTTCCAATTAATTCAATAGATCATGTAAATGTGGACAAAAGGAAAATTTTGATATGAAATCCCCTCAAGAATCTAAGAGGTTGAAGAGGGAGGAGAAATTCCGTGGCATTGACCTATGTTGAGTGGATGGCAAGTTTTGCTACTGGATTTGGGGGGGTATTTGGAATCTTGATTGTTAAAAGGTATTAACTAGATCAATATAGTTTCACAACTGTAATTTCTGTGGAACAATATATTTTCTTTAGTTCACCCATCTACCAAGCATGCAAATGATATTTGATGAACCATACACATGTAATTTATTAATTAGCAATAAAATTTATTGATGAACATAGATTCATCAACACAAATATGCAAGAGCTAGAGTCACTTGGCTTTATAAATAGATTTATCAACATAAATAGATGAACATAGATTCATAAATAGATTTATTGATGAACATAGATTCATGGTCTTAAGGTGTTTCATGTGACCAAGAGCTAGAGTCACTTGGATGCTAGTGCTTAGCATAGAATTTCATGCATCACACTAGCATCTTACATCTATGTGGCACTAATTGACTATTTCTTAGCATTTTTTATCACCCTCAACGATGTTGTAGATGCTTCATGTAATGCCTCTATACCTCCCAAAATGGCATTCTTTGACCTATCTCCCTCATTTTCCCTCTATTCTTACATTTTTAAGTCCTATCTCTTTTTCAAAAGAAATCTATGGAATTCTTTAGCTCTCTTTTCTACAACTTCATGATATTTTGTGAACCATTTCTCCTATTATGCTCATTTGTAGCATTCTTTTTGGCATTCTGAGCAAGGATTATCCATGGTTGTGTTGTTATTTAGTTGGCAAGTTTGCACCTTCATTAACTAGGTGATTAGGTTTCGTTTACCTTCTTTTTATTTCTCTTCGTTAGTGTAATCCATTATTTTCTTAATTGCATTGGCTGTGGGTTACTTCCCCTTCCTTTTTGTATTTCAATCTATCATGTTAGTTTGCTCTTTGGATTGAGTAGATTAGTCTCACTTTTGCAAATATATTGTCATTGTTGTTATTGTCATGCCCACTTTTTCCATGTGGTTATAACATGCATTACACACGTGTCATGTCCACATGTGCCATGTGGTTATGATATGAACTATCAAAATTTTTTCCCTTACTACTCTGAAAACCCCCTCACACGCATAAGCATGCTCGGCGGTGCACGCTTAAGGCAAAAGCAATACAGTTGACGGCAGCGTACCAAATACATGTGCACACACCCTAGACAAGGAAATGCATGGTTCCCTGACTTAGGTTAATCTCATGGATTATATTTGAACAAAGTTGTTTTAGGTGATAGATCATTTTTCAACAAAGCACGATCATCTGTTCATTTTCCCTCTCTTCCTTTTCTTGGAATTTAATTTTGATTGTATTTCTATCTCATTTTCCCTTCTCGTTGTGCAAGGTCTTTTTATGTTATCCTATTGTTTTTTTTTTCTTCACGTTCTTTATCTAACAACAATATCACTACATCCTTTACATTATTCCTAATTTCTTGGTAAACCAGATCACTTACACAGGGTTGGTTAACTTCACTCGACTCAGTCCCCCTAGGGTTATGCTCTAGGTTTTAGTTCAACATTTGAATTAATTTTAATAATCATCCTGTTCCTAAACAGGATTAACGGTAGGTTAACTTACTTAGTTCTCTTAGCCCTGTTCGGAAATGCCGCGCATTTTCTCTGCTTTGTTTTCCAAGGTTAGTTGTTCTTTCTCTTTATCTCTTTTCTATTTTAATTGAACGTTTATTCTCTAAATCTACAGTTGAGTTTAAAATGGCCACTCATAAAATGCCTATGATGGCTTGTTTGCATTTATTTTCAGTGTCCTTTGTAAATGAAGGGATCATACTTTCCTCTTCATTTTCCTTTGATTTAATTTAGAATAATTGTCAAAACTTCTGAGAAACTCTTCCTTAAAATTAAAATATATGTACCTATGCTCTTTTTAAATTGTAATTGTATAAACAATGTATTTCTGAATTGCAACTCTGAGTTTATGCATCTATTCAATTCGTATTATACATTATGCATACATAAATCCCATTTTCCTTGATTTAAGATTTCTATTTCAAGTCAAATGTTTTAAACTACATATAGTTTGCCTTCAAATGAATAGTGAAAAGTGAATATTAAAAGTAAATAGTGAATAGTACAAGTGAATAGTAACTAGTAAAAAGTGAATAGTAAATAGTGAAAAGTGAATAGTAAAAGTGAATAGTGACAGTGAATAGTGAATAGTGAAAAGTGAATAGTAAATAGTGAAAAGTAAAAAGGTCCCCATTCTAGGATGAGACCCTCAAGGTGGCAGTAATTTCAAAAGAAATACTGCAACCCAAATTTTATTTATTTCATGGTGGGAATTTTTTTTAACACTTTTACAAAATTTAAACATCAACTAACTCATAACGTTGCAAGTAGAAGAAGAAGGAACTAGATAATTTTAATATCCTTTTAAAAACAAATTTTCTTTTCCTTTTTCTTAATTCTAAATGGTAAAACTCAATGAACAAGAAAATTACAACTTTCAGCCTAAGAAAAGAGAGAATTTCCTCACAACTCCAAAAATAACAATTTATACAACAATAGGGAGATAATTTTCTCCTTTTGGAAAAATCGATAAGTAAGGAGCTATTAAAAGATCATGCTCTCCTTAAGACTTAAGGAAAATAAAATATTTTTTAAGATCCAATAATCTTCTCCAAGCTTCACAATAAGCTCCAAGAATACCTGCATAACACACAAAGAAAGAAACACCACACAAGCTGCTCTCCTCCCTACCGTAGACCCACAAGTGGGTCACCCCTGAGCTAGGGAGACCATCCACATACCCAAGGTAAAATAGACTATACACATCACAACATTTATCAACAACAACAAATCAAATAAAACACACACCCTCAAGGTTTGACTCACAATACAATGAACCAGCTTAGGTGAGCTCATGAGGGTAGGGGAGTAGACAATCTCTACCTCTAGGTGTCATCCTTTCACAATATATCACAAGGCCTCAAGCCAACATAGTCACAAGGCCTCAAGCCAAAAGTATAAACTTCCACAAGGCCTCAAGCCTTCCAATGAATCATGTAACCAAAGATAACCAAACAGGCTCTCAAAGCCAATAAGCCCTTAAGGCTAGAAATAGTACCAAATTTCCCTCGAGGCATATCATGTAACCAAAGATATCCAATTAGGCTCTCAAAGCCAATAAGCCCTCAAGGCTAAAAATAGTACCAAACTGCCATCAAGGCATATCATGTAACCAGAACTAGGATGACACCCGAGGGGGGTCACACCTCCCCTCCCTAAACACGATGAGCATTGCCTTCCAACTAGAAGGAGCTCTCTCTACACCCCAAATCAAAACCCAAAATTAAACAGAAAAGCTCAAAGAAGACATCGCAAGACTCTTTCAACAACCAAGATATAAACATGCGTATCAACATTAGATCACACAAGAGGATAGAATTTGTTCACCAACCTTCCAAAGCCCAATTATGGAAGAATCTGATGAAGAGCTCCTCTCTACTTTCTTCTCCAAAATCTCCTTCTTTTTCCTCCAAGATTCAACCCCAAAAATAATTTCTCTATGATCACAAGCAAGGGATAATGTATGGAGGATATAAAATGGCTAGAATAATTTCAGCATTATGAGGCTATGAAGGGAAGAATAGAGAAAGAATTGGGAATTATGAGGATGCCAGAAGAATAATTCTTAGAAGAAATTGGGCATGATGAGGATGCAAGAATGAAGCCCCCCTGCAAGAATGAAGTCCTCTCCTGCAAAAAATGAAGTTCACTTGCCCAAAAAAAGAAGTCTCCTGCAAAATTCTTGTCTTCCTAATTACTTAGAGAAGGGTCTCATTTATAGATTTTCAGAGAAGGGAATGGAAGGTGAGGATCAAGAGTTGAGATCAAGGGCTCACATTATTTGTGAATTTTAAATTCATAGTGGATGAATTAAAAATTTATTTTTTTAAAAGATGTAATATTTAAATAACCCCACTATCCCAAGTGGAATTAATAAAATATCCCCACTATCCCAAGTGGAATTAATAAAATAACCCCACTATCCCAAGTGGAATTAAAAAATATCCCCACTATCCCAAGTGGAATTAATAAAATATCCCCACTATCCCAAGTGGCATTAATAAAATATACCCACTCATGAGGTCCCCCATTATAGCCCACATGTAGAAATAAAATACAATGAGAAAACTTAAAATAACATAGAGTGGGTGACACAACACCCACATAAAAGGGAACCCCACCAAAAGAGGCACATGGAGACAAGCCCTCCATAATAAGGGGGATCATGGAGTGCTCCATGACTTGGAAGTGGGCATGAGTGGGGATTCCACTCATCCCATGTCCCCCAAGCTTCCAATTTTCGTCACTTAACCTCACCCCCAAGGTGAGGTGACCCTATGGCAGTTAACCCAAGGTTAACCTAGTTAAAAAGATCCCTAAACCCAAGGGGAACAACCTAGGGTTGTTTTTACACCTAGTTAAGACTCCCAGAGTCAAATAAACACATGAAAAGGGTCAAAAATAATTAAAGTTAAAACAAGATTCAAAACATCAACTTATAACACTTATCATAATAAAAGTAATTCAGATAAAAGCTCTTATTCCCTTAACCTCATGCAAAAATAACACATTACGATAGTACCACAATTTTCTAAAACAAGAGGTTGATCTCAGTTCTTCATGGAACTAGATCGGCTCACAAGGAATACAACATAGGTATGGGATGATCTCCTGTATATGTGGTTTCGTTAGCAATACTTGCACACTCAATTTTAAAGTTAATTCCACATATAAATATCATAGCCAAAGAAAATTTAATACATGCATTTCTAAAGCATACCATAGTTCTTATAAACATAATGAAATCATATGACAATTTTCTATCTATCATCACCCAATTAGTTTTCCTTTAACATAATAAGATTTTAATAGTTTGAAAATCTAGGAACAGCAGTCCCATAAATATAAAAATACCAACAACAGTAAGCTAAATAGTCACATGTACGGAAATGAAAAAGTGGAGGCCTCACAATTATTCCATTCTATTCACACATTGAAGTCAAATTTTATATCTTCTAAAATTAGCTTTTAACATTTGATCCATTTTACCACTTCCAAAATTGTCTTTGACCATTTGACCATTGAACCCCATTCAATAGAGTTATCTTCAATAAACTTTGGAATATATATATATATATATATATATATATATATATATATATATATATATATATATATATATATATATATATATATATATATATAAAGAGTTAAAACTAAACATCATTTCACTAGTTCTAAAATTAGCATTAAAGTTTTGTCTCCTTTACCACTTTCAAAATTGCTAGATAATGGTTTAACCATTAAATTCACCATCAAACAGCTTTTTACATATACAATGGAAATATAATTTAGTACAAAAAATCATGACATTATCAAGGAGATGTTATATATAAAATTATAACATGGTCAATGGAAAGATAATCTTGTCATTTAAAAAACATATATTGTAGAATGAATTGTATAAAAATTATTAACTAACTATAGATCTTACGTTCATATTGGAAACATCTATATTTAGTTGTACTCTCATAAGGAATGCCAAAAAATATTCTATTAGATTGCTAGATTGGTAACCATATTCTATTTTATGAAATATTAAAATAATATTGTTAGCATCCATCTAGGAGGCTTTAAATAAAAATTAATGATAAAAAAATGTTAATTCAATTTTTTCACATTAATTTTAAACTTATCATTAAAAAACTTTTAAGTTTGTAATTTTTTAAAAATTAAAATAAACAAAGGTGAATAATAACATGGACATTGAATAAACCCATGAAGTGACAAAATTTTCTTTTATTCATTTATAAATATGTAATATTATTTTAAATTCAATCTTTATAAAGCATAACACTAACACTAAAGCATGTTATTAACAATGATTTTGGACTAGTCTGGGACGGGGGTGCTGCTGGTTTTTCTAGGGTTTCTTAGTTTTTTGGCGGTTTGCTACTTACTTTGCGGTGATGATGGAGGTTACTGCCTTGGGCAGTACCTCTGGGAATCAGTACTTAGGGGGTGAAGATTCTTCCAAAGGATGGAAAGGGGTGGTAATAGGAAAACAGGCTTTATCCTCCAAAGGCGAGTCAGGGGACCCAGTCCCAAAAGTCTTAGTGGAAGGGATGGCTTTGGATATTCCAGATGACTTGGTGGAGGAAATAGTGGCGGCCATGGATCTTGCACTGGTCAGTAAGTTTTTTCTCTCCGTCCTAATATTGAGATGGTTAGGAAATGGGTGGTCAATCAGTGGAAGGTCAAAGGCAGTGTGGCGGTCACTGCTATGGAAAGAGGGTTGTTTCTATTCAAGTTTACGAATAGGGAGGATATGCTAACTATTCTTATAGGTGGGCCATGGCTCTATGACACCGATTCACTCACTCTATGCCCTTGGAAACCTAGTTTTGATCCCAACACAGATTTGAATAGGACTGCTCCTGTTTGGGTGAGGCTACTGGGGTTTCCCCTAGAATTTTGGGACGAAAAGATTTTTTCTGCTATTGGCAATACCTTTGGTCAGTTTGTGACGATGGATATTACCACCCGGACTAAATCCCGTTGTGTGTATGCCCATTTTTGTGTTAATGTGGAGATTCACCAAACCCTGCCTATGTCCATAGAATTAAACTCTAAATATGAGATTCGGACCCAGCCAATTCTCTATGAGAATGCTACTATTTTCTGTCAGATTTGTAAGAAGAAGGGCCATTTAATGAACCAATGTAAGGTGAGGCAAATGGGAGGGAATGATGACCTTAACAATAAGCTTGAGAATAACTCATCTAAAAATGACACCCTTGTTGATCAGGGAATGGGAGGTATGGAGGAAAACGGTATCCCAGAAGAACATACTGAGAAAGATATGGAGAAAGATTGCTAGAAATTAGGTTTACATTCAATTTTAGATCCTTGATCAACAGAATACTCAGATTGAAGAGGGTGAGATACATTCTCAGTCGGTGGTGGTTGCAGTTGAGGATGATGAGGCCCTATTTTCAGATGAACAGAATGCCCAGCCCCCATAAATGAGCTGCAATGAGAGGTTTGTAACCTCCCAACCCTCCCCTAAGTAGGATCCCCCTTCTTGTAGATTCCCCAGTGGAGGGATTTCTTGAAGATCAAGCAATTATTCCTTCATTGTCTGCTAATCCGAATGGCAGGGGCAACAACCACGAGGATTGGAGTACTCCTAAGAAAATGAACCATAGGGCTAAAAAGTCTATGGATGTTGGAACAAACTCTAAACAAGGCAGACCAAGCCTAAGGGAAACAAGACAAAGGGAGATTACCAGGGAAATTGCCAGTGGTAAGCAAAAAATGCTAGAGATCCAATCCCTTAAACCTTCTAAATGAGAATTCTATCCTAGAATTTGAGGGGCTTCAATAGCCCTACTAAATAGTTTGAAGTGAAAAACTGTGTTCTAGACAATAAGGTTGATATTTTGCTTCTTCAAGAAGTTAAGATGAATGAGGAAAGCTTTAAGAGGATAGCTGATTTTATATGGCCTAAGGCTGCTTTCTGTATCAGCTCGGCTACGAGAGCGTCTGGAGGGATCGTCACTATGTGGAATGATGCTAAACTTTAGGGCTTGCTTGTTGTTTTGTGTAAGCATTTTCTGGTTGTTAACTTCTCTTTACCTTCTTTAAACTAGTCCTTAATCAATATTTATGCTCCGAACACTAGAGCCTTGAGGAATACTTTGTGGGCAGACTTGAGTAACACCCTCTCCACTTCCCCTCACTCTTAGTGGATGTTGGCTAGTGATTTTAATACTCCCTTATATCCCTCTGAGAAATCTGGGGGTATCCTTGATTATACTAATAGCATGTTTGACTTTGTGGAATTTATCAATTCCTTTGGGTTGTTGGATGTGGAGCTACAGAACTAGAATTTCACCTGGTCAAATAGAAGAAGAGGAGATCAAATGATTCAAGTTAAATTGGATAGATTTCTTATTTCTAGCAATTGGGATAACTATCATAATATGAGTTTGCAGGCTCTGCCTAGAACCATGTCTTTCCCTTTCTGATTTGAAGCCATGTGGATTAAACATAAAGATTTTAGGAACCTTGTGGCTCACTGGTGGCAAATTCCCATTCAGGGTACTCCTATATATAGGTTGGTCAAAAAGCTCCTTCACATCAAACATGAAGTTCGTGGGTGGAATAGATATAGTTTTGGCAATGTGTTTACCCAAAAGAAAAATACCTCTGGAAGAGTATCTGAGCTTCAACAGCTTATGGCCCGAGCAGATGTTACTGATAACATTATACAGGAGGAATGTGATTTGATTTCTAATTGGAAGAATCTTATGAGTAGAGAAGAGATTTTCTGGAAGCAGAAGTCTAGGATCTAGTGGCTTAAAGAAGGTGATAGGAATACTGCTTTCTTCCACCTCTCATCCATGAAACATAGGAAGGATAACTCCATTTCAAAACTATTTCTAGAAAATGGCAATGTTATCACTAAGGACAATAAGATTGGGGACCAAGCTGTGCTATTTTACTAGAATTTGCTGATGGAGCAAGCTTATAATGCTGGGAATGGAAGAACTATAAACTAGTTTATTGATAAGATCCCTTGTCTGATAACCGAAGAAGACAACATGGAAATGCTTAAACCTATTTCTGAGGAGGAGATCCGTGCTATTTTAGTCTCTATGGGTTCTTTTAAAGCCCCTGGGCCAAATGGCTTTCCTCCAATATTCTTTCAGGAATATTACGATAATGTGGGTGCTGATGTTACGGCTGTGGTTAAGGATTTTTTTTAGAATTGGTAAACTTCTAAAGCAGATTAATAATACTTTTATTGTCCTTGTCCCTAAAAAGCTGAAGCCTATTCATCTCTTTGATTTTAGACCCATTAGCTTGTGTAATACCATTTATAAACTTTGAACTAAAGTGATTGTCCTGAGATTCCAACCTTTTTCGGATAAAATTATTTCTCCTTCTCAGAAAGGCTTTGTCTCTAGTCGTCAAATTGTTGATGCTATGATCTCCACTCATGAAACTATCCATTCTATGGACAAGAGCAGAATTCCTAGCATGGTACTAAAGTTAGATATATCCGAGGCCTATGACAGAGTCTCTTGGAAATTCCTATTTGAAGTCATGAAAAAATTTGGTTTTAATGATAAAATTTCCCTTCTCATTCGCGAAGTTGTTTCTACTGCTAAATTCTTAGTTTTGGTCAATGGGGTCCCTAGGGGTTTTTTCTCTTCCTCGAGGGGGATTAGACAGGGGGATCCTCTCTCACCTTATTTGTTTATCTTGATGGCGGAGGCTCTTGGGCAGTATGTTCACTCTAAGATTGCATCTAAAGAGATTATGGGTATTAAACCTGCCTCCTCCCTTCCTCCTATGCCAGTGCAACAATTTGTTGATGATACCATCCTCTTTGGTATCTCTTCGGTGGTTGAAGCTTGTAGTTGGAAGAATATGTTAAATGACTATGCCAAAGCTTCTGACCAACACATAAACTTTTAGAAGAGCAATGTGTACTTTTTTAATACTCTAGCTGATCTCCGGAGGAAAATCATTCATATTATTGGTTGTACTGAAGTTGATCTTCCTACTATTTATCTTGGCCTCCCTCTTATAGTCAAAGAAGTGTCTCAAGGATTTTGGAATGGAATCCTGGAAAGAAATCAGAAGAAACTGGTTGGTTGGAAGGGGAAATTACTCAGTAGTGTGAGAAAGCTACAACTTTTAAGGGCTGCTTTACAAGGTATCCCTACTTATTTTCTGTCCCTCTTCAAAATGCCTAGGTTTATTGTTGATAAATTGGAACATATTCAAATAAAATTCTTATGGACAGGGATGGAAGACAAATAGAGAATATCCTTAGTTAGCTGGGAGAAAGTTTGTCTTCCCAAATCTCATGGAGGCCTTAACATTAGATCTGTCAGAAACATGAATAAGGCCCTCCTCTCCAAAATAAACTAGAATTTGATGCACAACAATAAAGAGTGGGGGGATATTATGCATGCTAAGTACCTTCATGAAACTAATCACTTCAGTTTTCTCCATCAGGAAGGGCTCCCTCAGGGATCTGTCATTTGGAACAAAATGTTGAAGTCTAGAAGTCTGCTCAAGCTTGGGCTAAGATGGAAACTAGGGAATGGTAAGTCTATTAACTTCTAGGAAGATATTTGGATGAATGATAAAGCCCTTGTTACTCTAGGTGATTATGGAGCAATTGCTGGCATTGCTACTTAGTTTTTTGGGGATAAAGTGTGTAATTTTATTCACAATAATAATGGTATTAGGAGTTGGAAGAATCTCATGGATTGTTGTACTCATCAACCTAAATTTACTCCTAGGATAAGGGCTATTCAAAGTCTTCTTCAGGGGATCAGAATTCCTCTTTTCCCTAGGGAGGATGAGCTGTTTTGGTGGCTGGACAAGAAAAGACATTTCTCTGTTAAGTCTGCTTATCATCTATTGATATCTGATGTGCATAAAAATGAAATTTGGAGGAAAGTGTGGAATTATAAACTTATCCCTAAAATCAACATGTTTTGGTGGGCTTCTACTCATAACAAAATCCTAACTCAAGATAACTTACAAAGGAGGGGATTCACTTTGGTTAATAGGTGCTTTCTATGCTTGGAAAAGGAGGAAACTATTTCTCACTTAATTCTCCATTGTGACTTTGCCAAGGAAATCTAGACTATTATTTTAAGGAACTTTGGTATTCAATGGGTGTGTAATGCTGATATTAGGGAAGTCATTGCCAATTGGTATCCCTCCTTCTCTCATCCTTGGATTGTTGAGCTTTGGAACCAAACTCTTCCTTATCTTAGTTGGACCTTATGGAAGGAATGAAATGATAGAGTTTTTAGGGATGCTGCTAGAGAAACTTCTCAAGTTCTTCACTCATTTTCTAAGATTCTCATGGAAAGTGTGACCAATTCTCATATCAAAACTATGGAAAAACCTCTTTCTCAGGAAGAGGAGCAAATCGCTACGAATTGGAGGATTCTAATTCAAATCCCAGCTCATAATAACTCCAAACAGCTGCAAAGATTGAATACTAAATGGATCCCCTCGAAGCCTTGTTGGCTCAAATTGAATTTTGATGGGGCATCCAAGGGCGATGGTAAGGCTAGTGGTGACGGGGTTATAAGGGATGATAGAGGTTGGTTGGTTACTGCTTATGCTGGTGGGATTGGCTTCCAAAGCAATAATTATGCTGAAGCCTCTACTCTTTTATGGGGGTGAAGCTGGCTATTTCCCTTGTTATTAGACAATTGCATATTCAAGGGGATTTAAAACTGGTTATTGATGCGGTTAATAATATGTCAACTTGTGGCTAGAAACTGAAAGATATCATAGTGGACATTTAGATCCTTCTGCAGCGGATTCCTAGAGCGGATACGTCTCATAACTATAGAGAGGGCAATGCTGTCATAGATGCTCTTGCTAACCTTGGCCAACAATTTGTAAATTGCCATTGTTGGCGCCAAGCTAACAACATCCCTCTAAACATAAGGGACTTAATTCAAAAAAAGTCGATGTGCTAATGATGAGTCAGCATAATATGAAAGTCAATTTTTTCCGTCAGCTTTGGTGGAAGATGTTGACATGTATCTTGAAGTATGGGTTCTTGAGTACTCCGTGGCTAGTTGTCATATCTACCTTATTACTCCCTTGTGTTAAGGTGAGTTGCTTACTTGCTAATTATAGCGGATGCCTTGAAATCATGTCCAAGCATTGGAAGCGTAGGCGTCAGGCGGCTCTCATTAATTTCAATGTGTGTAGATGCATTATTATCATAATCCCCTGTCAAGAGGTTAATTTTCCCTTCTACATTAACTTTGTGATTATCTAGTGCTGGGGTTTCTGTGCTATTGTCTTTAAGGCTGAGATGAGGGGAGATAGGATCCAAACCAAGCTTGTTTCCTGTTGTGAGTTTAAAGACAATGCAATGGTTTGGCACTACTGTAAGGAAGGCAGTATCAATCCTTACTTGGAACGCCTTAATGGCTATGATGAGAATCTTTCTGAACAATTCGCTAGATCTTGGCAAAACCATAGAGTCATTGTGGGAAGAATTGGGTTTGAGATTTCTAAGAAAGTTATTGCTATGGCGTCTAGAATGTCGACTATGGGGACCAAGCTATAGCAGAAAGCTAAAGTGGTCGATCATTCTAATCAGAATCTTTTCCTTGGGGAAGGTGAAGAACTCATCCCTTACCAGGGAAGGTTCAAAAGGGCCAAGCTGCCAGAACCTTGGGATGATATGTGTTTCCTATTAATGAAATATTTCACCCTGGAGGGGTGTTTTACCAGGTTCTACAACTATCATCTTCCTCTTCTGAATCATTTTAGATGTAATACTCATATTAGCTTCCCGTTTTATTTACTATCTTCCCTTGAGCATTCAGTTTTTAGGGTCAAAGATAAACTGGCTAAAAAACCTTCCAAGAAACCCATTCCCCAACATTAAGGTCTCATCCTCTACTTATATAATTTCCACCTTGCTCTTAAGCCACCCAAGCCTTTCCCGTCTCACAGTGGGGAAAAATCTGCCAACCCTGAGGATACTGCTACTTTCGATGAGCCTTACCCTTCCCCTGGTTCCCCTAAGTCTAAAGGGGTTTCTTTGTCTAATGAAGAAAGTCCTATGGTGACCACTACCCATACTCCACTTTCCAAAAGCACTGTGAAGTGTAAGAAGAGGAAATTTCGGGGGGTGGAAGAGGAAACTGTGGGGTTTGCTATGGGGATCCCTAAAAATCTCTGCAGTACCGCTGAGGGACCGGGCAGTAAACCTAATTTGGCTATTAAGGGCATGCAGGAGTGCTTTTCCTCTGGGGTTAGGAGGTTGGGGAGGATCACCAGAAAACCTACGCCCAAAGCTAAACTCATTGATTATTCAGAGTCAGCGTCTGATGAGTCCACTCAGGGTGGTGAGACCAAGGTTCTAGAGGTCCAGGAGATTTCTGAAGATGCAGAAGGAAAGAATGAGAATCCTCATATGGAGACTGCTGGTGGTGCTGTTGGTGACCCTACTGATAATGTTGACGAAGGAGGAAAGATGTTTGTAGAGGAAGCTACTAATGAAATAGAGGAAGAAGCTAGTTACAAGAATGACATTGCTGCCCTGAGGTGCCGTATTGAGATGTTGGAGCATTCTTTCTCCACCATGCTTAGGCGTGCGGTTTTATTTAATCTCTCTATGTTACAGGATCTAGGGGCTACTGTTGCTATTGACAAGGATGAGAACTCCAAAAAGTTGGATGATTTTATCAAATCCATGGCTAAAAGCTCAGAGAATCTTTCTCCTTAGTTCTAGTTTCTTTTATACTATTGATACTCTGCTTTCCTTATATTTTCTGTATCTGAACTGGTTGATGTATATGTTGTCTATGTTGACTAAATGTGTTATGCTGTGACTGTTGTGAGGCTTTTTTGTTTTGTTGCCTCTGGGGTTTCTTTTTTTTGCTCTATAAGGGTTCGACCCCTTGTTTTTGCTGCCTTATGTTATAAAAAACACTAAAGCATGTAACTTAATTAGAATCATAAGAATAATAAGAATATGAAATTTCATCATACAAGGAATACTAAGAAATATAAAGATAAAATACAAAACTCTAAGGTGTACCAAGATAATTAATCCAAATGTCCAAATAATTAGGTTGCAACTACAACATCTATCAAAATTCCTCTCTTCTATGCTTTGATTTTCAGTGTATATTTAGTTAGTTCTTGTTTCTGCTGTGCAAGTGGCATGGTGTACCAAGATAATTAATCCAAATGTCCAAATAATTAATATAAAGTATGTAACTCATAATAAGAATGTCTCTAAGATATAAAACATAAGTACATACATATAATGTCTAAATATAAAACATGTGACTCAAATACATCTAGATAAAATATAATATAACATGTAAGTCATGTAATGTCTAGAAATGTACTGTAAATATATAAAACATCTAGGAATCATCTTAACAACTCATAAATGTCTCTCCCTATGAGTGGATTTAGCCTCATTGTGTCTTGAGTTGTGTCTCAAGCTATGACATCCTAATCCTTGATTGGAGCCATCGACCGCTCCGTGACCTGAGCACTATGCTGAGTTGTGGGTCTGGGTCTGCACATGAAACACCATAAAATTTTCAAATTATATATATGTTTTAATTTCAAATAAATAAACAATACTTGACAAATCTAAATTATTACCTAACATACACAATCTGCATAATGTAGAGGAGCCTCAATAGAAGCATGACCGGATCTTGCAACCTATATATGACATGTGTTGAATACAATATATAAGCATATGTGTATTTAGTTAGAAAACTTGTACACTTGATTTCTATATGTAGAAAGTTAACCTTGTGTGTGTGTGTGTGTGTGTGTGTGTGTGTGTGTGTGTGATGCAGGAGCATCTAGTGGTGTAAGGGCAATCTTGCATCACCCAAAAAAAGATGTGTTTCAAAATTGTTGATGTTCTTTCCATTTCTTTTCAAAAATTGTGGTTCTGGTTCCATAATCACTTGAATAATGATGTAGAACTTTTACTTTTTCCAAACTGCTAAAAATAGCAACCTGCTATTTTTAGAAAGTTTGCATTTGGGTATGGATTGAAGTGAAAATTTACAGGAAGCTGCATAATGGAAAAATAAGACCTTTGGTGAAGGAATCACACAAAGATAATTTGTGAGCTAAAAGATATTAAATTTTTCGTTCCCTAAAAAACCCCTGAAAAATTATTCAAACTTAAGTTTGAGGCACTAAATAGCCCTGTACAGGCCTGAAAATGGCTAGAACTAGCAGAGCAGGTTCTTAGTGCATAGAACACTTTGTGAGCTTTCTGATGCATAAAATGGTTCATCAATCAGACACCCGGATCAAAAGTTATGGTTCCCGGAAGTTGAGCTATTTTTGGAGGGAGATGCAAATTTCAAAATTAGGTTGTTGGTTGCCAAAAAGGCTATTAATAACCATTTTTGGGAACACTGGGCATTAGTAGAGTTAAGTGGGGAAGTGTAGAGTCAAGAATAGGTGGGAAAATAGAAACCCTAGCTGATTTAGGGTTACAGAAGGCTGATGATTCTAGAGTCTTGTGAGAGGAAGCTATAATGTGTTGCAGCCTATGGAGGGTTGATTCCTCTGATTGTATTTGAGCTTCTGTAATGTAATAAGTTGTTCAAATCAATAAAGAAAGTTCTATTTTCTGTGTGCAATTTCTGTTGTTGTGTGTTTTATGATTTACCTCCCTTCATCAAGTGATATCAGAGTGAGGGTTCTTAAGTGTGTAGATAGATCATGAACTATGAGGCAGTTTGCACCAGGACCTAAGGTTGTGGGTCTGCTACAGAGATCAAGATGCCTCCATGAAGAAATCACATTAGGAGGAATGCTTTGACAGAAGAGGGTTTAGAGCCCTACAAAGGCAAATCGATACATTGCAAGAGGAGCTATGAAGAGGGTTTGATCTGAGAACAAGAGAAGAAAGGGAAGATGAAGCTGAAGAAGAGCTATCTAAGGAAGAACAAGAAGCTATAGGAGATCCTACAGAAGTTAGGTTGTTGAGGGCCATTTCTGAGATTGGAAAGAGGCCTAGGATCAAAGTTTCTACATATTCTGGAGATTTGAATACAGAATAGCTTATTGATTAGATTAATGTCATGGAGGAGTATTTTGAGTATGAAGATGTGGAAGACCCAGATTGGGTCAAGTTTGCAAAAACAAAATTGAAGGGCCATGCTAGTATTTGGTGGAAGGAGGTCCAATTAGAGAGGAATAGAAGAGGAAAATGAAAGATCACCAAATGGGATCAGATGGTGGAGAAATTGAAGTAGTTCATTCTTGTGGACTATGAGATGGAGTTATTGAAGAAGCTGCAAGGATTGAAGCAAGGCAACAAGTCTATTAAGGAGTATACAGAAGATTTTTATAAGATTACTATCAGAACTGGTCATGCAAAGGCTAATGAGGAGAAGGTAGCCCATTACCATAATGGGTTGAGGCCGAGTATTCAAAAGGAGCTGAGCCTTGTCAGAATGACCACCATACAAGATGCATACCAGTTTTCCCTAAAGGTGGAAGAGAAGATAAATAAAAGATTTGATAGAAAGCAAAGGGGAAGAGGTCAAGGTGGAAGGACTGGTGGAAGAACCAATGGGGGTCAAAATGAAGATTCAAAGAAAAGTGAAGAAGTCGGCACCAGTCAAAATCAAAGAGGAGATAATACCTACTGCCCTCGTGACCAGAACAATGGAGAGCAAAGAGGAAGAGGAAGAGGCCAAACTGGGCAAGGACCTAGAAGAGGAGGTTTTAGAGGAACCTATTTCCAATGTGGAGAAGAAGGGTATTGAGCATACGAGTGTCTAGAACATCAAGGAAGGACGAAGAGAAGGCCTGAAGGTAATGCACAAGTTGCACATGTAGATGAAGATGCATAGTCTGAGTGCTCTAAAGATGCTAAAAGGGGAGAAACCCTAGTGGTCAGAAGAATCTTGTTGAATGAGGAGAAAGAACCAAATCAGAGGAAGAGTTTATTTCACACAAGGTGCAAATGTGATGGTAAGTGTTGTGATATTATTATTGATAGTGGAAGCACTGATAATCTTGTTTCAGAGGAGATGGTTGACAAGTTGAAGTTGACAAGAAGAAAGCATCCACATCTATATCAAATTGCATGGTTGCAGAAGGACCATAGAGGTTTGGTCAATGAGCAGTGTTTAGTGAAGTTAAAGATTGGATACTACCATGATGAGGTATTATGTGATATCATACCAATGGACACATGTCATATGCTATTGGGGAGGCTATGGCAGTATGATAGGAGCGATATCCATGATGGTCGTGCAAACACATATTCCCTAACAAAAGATGGAGTTCATCATAATTTGAAGCCCTTGAAAGAGGTGGAAGAAAAGGTATGTAGTACTGCCAGAGTTTGCTTGGTAGATGTTAGAAAATTTTTAGAGGGTATGAAGCATGATCATCATTGTTTTGCATTGATTCCTAAAATTAGTCAAGAGAAATGTGAAGATGTACCAGAAGAAGTTTCATATATGTTGGAAGAATTTTAGGACATTATCTTTGATAATGTACTAGAGATTTTACCATCAGTGAGGAAGATATGTCATCAAATGGATTTGATACTAGGAGCTAGTTTGTTGATTAAGGCCGCCCATAGAATGACTCTAGCAGAGAGTAAAGAGTTAAACAGACAAGTTCAGGAGTTGTTGAGGAAGGGATTGATAAGAGAGAGCCTAAGTCCATGTGTGGTACCTGCAGTACTAGCACCAAAGAAAGGGGGAGAGTGGAGAATGTGTACAGACTCTTGAGCTATCAATAAGATCACAATCAAGTATAGATTTCCATTTCCTAGAATGGATGACATAATGGACTATTTGAGTGGAGCCAAGTACTTCACGAAGATTGACCTAAAGAGTGGGTATCACCAGATCCATATTAGAGGAGATGAGTGGAAGATAGCCTTCAAGACAAAGGAGGGTTTGTATGAGTGATTAGTCATGCCATTTGGGCTAACCAATGCATCGAGCACATTCATGCGGCTCATGAATGAGGTATTAAAAGAATTTTTGGAAAGTTTTTTTATTGTTTATTTGGATGATATTTTGATTTTTAGTAAGACTTGGGATGAGCATCTAATGCATATCAAAAGAGTTTTAGAGAAGCCGAGGGAGGAGAAGTTGTTGATCAATTTGAAGAAATGTAGCTTTGTAAAGAAGCAGTTAGTATACCTAGGATTTATTGTCTCAGAGGAAGGTCTTAAGATAGACTCAGAAAAAGTAAGGGCTGTATACGCCTAAAAATGACACGATTCATCCTAAATAAATATTCTAAATATTTATTCCATTCTTCTATCAATTAAATAAATATTCTAAATTTATTTAATCGATTCACTATCTTGCAATTAAATAAAATTATTTTATTTAATTAAAATCCCTAAATTCTTCTAATGTCTCAAATCCTAAATCCACGTCACAAAATCCACTTCATCAATCCACCTCATCAATCCACCTCACCATGTTGCACATATAATTAAATATTCTTAATATTTAATTAGCTAATATCCTCTATTATCCAAAATTGAATTCTTAATTCAATTGTCCCCCACTATTATCCAAAAAGGAATCTTTAATTCAATTGTCCTCCACCATTTGAATTACAAATTCAATTGTCCTCCACCATTGAATTAGAAATTCATTTGTCCTCCACTTTTGAATTGAAAATTCAATTGTCCCCCATTATTGAATTAAAAATTCAATTGTCCCCCACTCTAAATTTTTAACTCATCCACTATCCTCCACTCTAAATTTTTAACTCATCAATTATCCTCCACTCTGAATTTTTAACTCATCCACTATCCTCCACTCTGAATTTTCAATTCATCCACTATGAATAAAAGATTCACTTTTATTCCTAGCCATTGATCTCATCAGGTGATCCTCACCCTCCATTCTCTTTTCAGAAACTCTATAAATAAGACCCCTCTCTAAGCAATTAAATGACATTCATTCTGGCATCAAATCTCTGCCCAATTTCCTCTAGAAAGATCTCTTCTAGCACCACATTCTTCTCAATTCTCTTCTGCATACCATCATAATGCCGAAATTATCCTAGCCATCCCATATCATCCATCATTAGTGTGTTGAAGCTCATCTTCAATCACATAAAGTATCATAGCCATTTCTCCTTGTCATCTTGAGGAATCGAAGCAAGGAAGCAAGCTCCTTGAGGGCCAACCTTCATCATTCAAGATCAAGAAAGAATAGGCGAGCAATGGAAGTTGCAGGGTAACAGGTTTTGTAAGTTTGTACTTCATTCATCTATTCTTGTTATTTTCATATTTCATTGTTGTTTGGGTTATATTATTTATCGATCAATCCATTTTCCCATTTACATTTTTGCGCCCACTATCAGACTATTCTTATTCTTTGAAACAACGTGATAAAACACATTGCTTCAAAGAGGGGCAAAATGTAGACGCCTAAAATTGGCTCAGATTGAAATAAGTAAATATTCTAATATTTATCTTAATTCTTATTTTCTTCTATCAATTAAATAAATATTATAAGTTTATTTGATTGGTTCATTATCCTACAATTAAATAAAATCATTTTAATTAATTAAAATCCTTGAATTCTTCTAATGACTCAAGTCCTAAAATCCACCTCACAAAATCCACCTCATCAATCCACCTCATCTCTTCCACCTCACCATGTTGCACATATAATTAATTATTCTTAATATTTAATTAGCTAATATCCACTATTCTGCACTCATTAAATTCTTAATTCAATTGTTCCCCACTATCCTCCACTAATTGAATTATTAATTCAATTATCCCCCACTATCCTCTATTAATTGAATTCTTAATTCAATTGTCCCCCACTATTCTCCACTATTAAATTCTTAATTCAATTGTCATAACTCACTATCCTCCACCATTTATTCTTAATTCAATTGTCATAACTCACTATCCTCCACTTTGAATTTTTAATTCATCCATTATGAATTAAAGATTCACAAAAAATGAGAGCTATTGATCTCATCAGTTGATCCTCACCCTCCATTCTATTTTCAGAAAATCTATAAATAGAACCCTCTTCTAAGCAATTAGGGGACTCCATTCTGGCATCGAAACTATGCCCAATTTTCTCTAGGAATTCTTCTTCTTCTCAATTCTCTTCTTCATACCATCGTAATGCAGAAATCATCATAGCCATTTCTCCTTGTCATCTTGAGGAATCGAAGCAAGGAAGCAAGCTCCCTGAGGGCCAACCTTCATCATTCAAGATCAAGAAAGAATAGGTGAACAACAGAAGCTTTGAAACAGGGAAGGTTTGCATTATTATTCATTTGTTTCATTTCCTTCTATCTTTCTTATTTTCATTATTCTGTTGATGTTTGGGTTTGATATTATCTTAATTGATCAATCCGATTTTCCCATTCACATATCATTGGTTTACCGCTCGACAGGGGCAATACCTTGTTTGTGCTTGTGTCATTTGTGCATACTTTCTTACTTGCTTGTGTGTGTTATCATTTTTATCTTGCATTCCATATCATTCATCCCTTTCTTCTGCATTCAACCATTTCATCTCTTGTCAACATATCTTATCGTGGGATTGTCCATCTCACGCCTGCCGCCTTCTCCCCGTCCAATCTCCCGAGGGGGCATCCTATCATCATAACCTGTACCAGGGGCAAACTGGGGCATGTATCATTGTCAGATTATCTATTCTTTAAAGCAACACCGTAAATTGCATTGCATCAAAGAGGGGCAAAATGTATACACCTAAAAATGACACGATTCATCCTAAATAAATATTCTAAATATTTATTCCATTCTTCTATCAATTAAATAAATATTCTAAATTTATTTAATCAATTCACTATCCTGCAATTAAATAAAATTATTTTATTTAATTAAAATCCCTAAATTCTTCTAATGTCTCAAATCTTAAATCCACCTCACAAAATCCACTTCATCAATCCACCTCATTAATCCACCTCATCTCTTCCACCTCACCATGTTGCACATATAATTAAATATTCTTAATATTTAATTAGCTAATATCCTCTATTATCTAAAATTGAATTCTTAATTCAATTGTCCCCCACTATTATCCAAAAAAGAATCTTTAATTCAATTGTCCTCCACCATTTGAATTACAAATTCAATTGTCCTCCACCATTGAATTAGAAATTCATTTGTCCTCCACTATTGAATTGAAAATTCAATTGTCCCCCACCATTGAATTGAAAATTCAATTATCCTCCAGTCTGAATTTTTAACTCATCCACTATCCTCCACTCTAAATTTTTAACTCATCAATTATCCTCCACTCTGAATTTTTAACTCATCCACTATCCTCCATTCTAAATTTTTAATTCATCCACTATGAATAAAAGATTCACTTTGATTCCTAGCTATTGATCTCATCAGGTGATCCTCACCCTCCATTCTCTTTTCAGAAACTCTATAACTAAGACCCCTCTCTAAGCAATTAAATGACATTCATTTTGGCATCAAATCTCTGCCCAATTTCCTCTAGAAAGATCTCTTCTAGCACCACATTCTTCTCAATTCTCTTCTGCATACCATCGTAATGCCAAAATTATCCTAGCCATCCCATATCATCCATCATTGGTGTGTTGAAGCTCATCTTCAATCACACAAAGTATCATAGCCATTTCTTCTTGTCATCTTGAGGAATCGAAGCAAGGAAGCAAGCTCCCTGAGGGCCAACCTTCATCATTCAAGATCAAGAAAGAATAGGTGAGCAATGGAAGCCGCAGGGTAATAGGTTTTGTAAGTTTGTACTTCATTCATTTATCCTTGTTATTTTCATATTTCATTGTTGTTTGGGTTATATTGTTTATCGATCAATCCATTTTCCCATTTACAAGGGCTATCATTGAATGGCCTACACCAACGAGTGCCACAGAGGTACAATCTTTTCATGGTTTGGCAAATTTTTATAGAAAGTTTATCAAAAATTTTAGTAGCATTTGTGCACCCCTAACTGAGACAATGAGAGGGGATAGAAAGAGTTTAGATGGACTAAAGGAGAAGACAAGAGCTTTGATACATTGAAGTAGAAAGTTGTAGAACAACCTGTTTTGGCATTTCTAGATTTCAATAAGGTATTTCCGGTAGATTCTGATGCTAGTGGTAGTTGTATAGGAGCTATTTTGAGCCAAGAAGGTAAGCCCATTGCCTATTTTAGTGAGAAGCTTAATGATGCCAAGAAAAAGTATTCTATTTATGATTAGAAGTTTTATATAATAGTTCAAGCTTTGAACCATAGGCACTTAAAATGGGTTGAGTTTTTGCAGAGCTATACTTTTGTTTTGAAGCACAGGAGTGGGAAGTCC
The DNA here is from genome assembly GCA_027924645.1 of Cunninghamia lanceolata. Lineage (NCBI taxonomy): Eukaryota > Viridiplantae > Streptophyta > Pinopsida > Cupressales > Cupressaceae > Cunninghamia > Cunninghamia lanceolata. Next base: position 7,769,686 of record BSBN01000801.1, read on the forward strand.
AATAGAGTTGCAGATGCCTTGAGCAAAAGGTAAAATTTGTTGACAGAAATGAAGATAGAGGTTGTTGGGTTCGATGAGCTCAAAAGTTTGTATCCTAAAGATCCAGATTTTGTAGAGGCCTAGAAAGCTTGTTTGGAACCTATTACTTTGGACATGACAAAATGGTTGGATTTCATAATCCAAGATGGTATGTTGTTTAAAGGAATCCAGTTGTGCATTATGAGGAGTTCCATGAGAGAGAACCTGATTAAGGAGAAGCATAGTGGAGGATTGACTGGGCACTTCGGTCAAGAGAAGACCATTGCTATTGTTGGTGAAAATAATTTTTTGGCCACAGTTGCAGTAGGATGTGAGGAAATTTGTGTAGAGTTGCAGAGTATGTCAGATGGCAAAAGGAGCAAGTCAAAATATACGTCTATATCAGCCACTACCTGTACCAAAGAAGCCGTGGGATGATATTAGCATGGATTTTGTTCTGTGTTTACTAAGGACACAAAGATGACATGATTCCATTTTTGTGCTGGTGGATAGATTCTAGAAGATGGCACATTTCATTCCTTGCAAGAAGACTAATGATGCTATCCATATTGATAAATTATTTTTTAGAGAGGTGGTGAGATTACATGGTCTACAAAAAACCATAGTTTTAGATCGAGATACCAAGTTTGTTGGTTATTTCAGGAGGACATTGTGGAAGAAGTTGAAGACAAATTTGAAGTTTAGTTCAACACACTATCCATAGACTGATGGATAGACCAAAGTGGTGAATAGGAGTTTGGGTAACCTACTACGATGCTTAGTAGGAGATAAGCCCAAGGGATGGGATTTGATTTTACCACATGCATAATTTGCTTACAACAATTCTGTCAACAGGAGTACTGGTAAATCACCATTCAAGATTGTATATAGGAATAATCAAAGAAATGCTTTAGAGTTAAGGAATCTAGACAAGGGAGAAAAGACAAGTGCTGAGGCTAAAGACTTTGCAGAACACATGAAGAATTTGCATGAAGAGGTGAAAAAGCACATTGATAAGATGAATATTTAGTATAAGGCTAAGGTAGATTAGAAGAGGAGATATAAGGAATTCTAGGTAGGAGATGAAGTCATGGTTCACTTGAGAAAAGAAAGGTTCCCAATTGGAACATACAATAAGCTGAAAATGAAGAAATTTGGACCATGCAAAATTTTGAAGAAACATGATTCAGGAAATGCATATGAGGTAGAGCTACCAAGTGGGATCAACACTTCCCCTATTTTCAACATTTTTGATTTATCAGAATATCATGAAGGTGGAATAGAGGATGGACCAATAGAAGAACAATGGAGTATTCCAGCATCTGCTTCAACAGAGGAGATAAAAGAGATCTTAGATAGCCATGTGGGTAGAAGTACTCAGAACAAGCAATATGAAGAATATCTGGTGAAATGGAAAGGAAGGCCTATTGAAGATTCTTCTTGGTTGTCTAAGGCAGAGGTTGATCGTTTAGGTTTTCCTCACACAAACACTTGAGACATGACAGGGTCACTTCTCAAATTACCCTGGGTGTCTGATGCAGAAGCATCCAGTGGTGTAAGGAAAATCTTACATCACCCAAAAAAAGATGTGTTTTAAAATTGATGATGTTCTTTCCATTTCTTTTCAAAATTTGTGGTTCTGATTCCATAATTGCTTGAATAATGATGTAGAACTTTCAATTTTTCCAAACTGCTAAAAATAACAACCTGCTAGTTTTAGAAAGTTTGCATTTGGGCACGGGTTGAAGTAAAAATTTATAGGAAGCTTCATAACAGAAAAATAAGACCTTTGGCATATGAATCACGTGAATAGCATTTGTGAGCTGAAAGATATTAAAGTTTCTGTTCCCCGAAAAACACCTGAAAAATATTCAAATTCAGGTGTGAGGCACTAAACATCCCCGTATGTGCCCACAAATGGCCAAAATAGGTAGAACGAGCTCTTAGCACGTAGAACACTCCACGAGCTTTTTGATGCATAAAATGGTTCGTCAATCGGACGCCCGGATCAAAAGTTATGGCTCCCGGAAGTTGACCTATTTTTGAAGGGAAATGCAAAATTTGAAATTAGGTTGTTGGCCGCCAAAAGGGCTATTAATAACCATTTTTGGGAACCCTGGGCATTAGTAGAGTTAAGGGGAGAAGTGTAGAGTCAATAATAGGTAAGAAAACATATCCCTAGCTAATTTGGGGTTACAAAAGGCTGATGATTCTAGAGTCTTGTGAGAGGAAGCTATAATGTGTTGCAGCCTATGGAGGGTTGATTCCTCTTATTGTATTTGAGCTTTTGTAATGTAATAAGTTGTCTAAATCACTAAAGAAAGTTCTATTTTTTGTGTGTAATTTCTTTTTTTGTGTGTTTTATGATTTACCCCCCTTCATCAGTGTGTGTGTGTGTGTACACTTAAATCAAACTTATATGTACATGTGATACATAGACCTGGTTTTTAAATACCTCATGATGATGACTAGGATCACCAGCATGATGTAAATCTCCATATCTAGGTTGTAAAATAGTAGCACAAGTCTAATACACATGTACATTTAAGATTGCAATCAAGAGTCAGATCTTTTTAATGTATGTGATTTTATTTAAAATTGAACTTATAATTTTTAATATATTTAATTTATGAATTTAGATTATAATTTTTAAATAAATTGTACCTCAGCTGCACTAGCAAAGGCCCTCCCAATCCCAATGATGTTAGAATCATGGAGACACAATGAGACATGTGTAGATGGTGTACTCTCAGTGCCAAAACGAAGCCTACTATACTCACCTCCCATAACATGTATAGTAACCTCAATCTCAGGACCAACTGGAACATTCAGAGGGGTGGAGCCTATAGGACCAACTAGAACATCTTGGTGTCCCCCCAAACCCTATGAACCTAACTCACCATGCCTCCTCTATCTACCAAAATATCACTTGAGATGTGAGGATATAGCATCAAGTGGGATCCCATGTTGTTCACTGATGAATTGGTATGAATCTAATAAATCATTGGCCAGGCACCTAGTCATATTCTGTAAAGCACTCTCTCCACTAATCTATGCCACGTCATGTGGTGATGGTATATCAGCACAAATGTAATGATCTGAACAGCTAGTCAATGTGGCCTTAGTGGACGGAATGTTAATCCTTGGGTGTAACAAATACCTACCAACAAGATCAGATGATAACTAATCAACCTCAATGGCAATAGTCACTATGCTCTCAAAAAAAGTACATCTTGAGGCAGTCAATGATGGTTGGGCGGCATTTGCTAGTTCCACATGTTTTGTAAGAACCAAAAGATTTGGGCCAACTAAGGACCTCTTGTTCTGAAGAGGTGGCACATCTTGTCTTCTATACTCAGGTCTCTCTACAAACCTCCCTTTCCCCTAACCAACATGTTTAAGGAAAGATGTATAATTAATAGATAAATCTAAATGGAACTCTGCATATAATTGTTTGGAAAAATACAATGGCAACTCATCATTGTTTGGCCATTTGTGACGAGCTTCCAAAAACCTAGGATAGATGAAAGGACCGACAACTACATCCACACACTTGGTGGGAGAATAGCCTCTCACTCTCTCTTTTCCCATGTAAGAAGGGAACATGCTGAGAACATTATCTTCTGAAACCAGCCTAGAAATAGATTACCATTTCTCCTCACCGACAACACTCTGAGAAAGTGATGCATAGAACTTGTCAACACTAATGTCATCATAGGGATTGTATGATCGAACAACTTGGATCATACGTGTTATCTCATCCCTAATCCTAACCAACCTGTCTCTACTTAACAGGTTTGGTGTATTGTGAATAATACTATTCAGTTCATCCAAAGCTCTTTGAAACTTCTCAATGGTCTCAGTATATAATTTAGAACTATCACCACCATCAGGTTGAATTGATTGATGTGATTGATGTGAAGATTGGTCATCCATGTGGACCTAAATTTATCTGCAGTATGATAATTAAATTTTCTGTCAAACATATTGTATGTCACAATGTAAATAAATCTGCATATAAATTTTTCAACTACTACATAAATATTTAAAAAATCCATGATATAAATGTAGACGTGCTTCTCAAATAAACTTGCACCTTAGATGCATGCAAATACATAAATAATAGGCCTATCAACCAAATCTGAATCAACCATAAAACACAGAACTAGGAATGCATGTAGAAATCCAAATTTAAAGTCACATGTATCATGTACAACATATTGACACGACAGCTATATACCTGAATTTATAATAAATTAGATTTTATCTAATTCATATAAATCAGATTGTATCCTATAGTAGTTGGAGTCAGGGCTTAAATTTGACATTCAACCTTGCCTGCCAAGTAATTTTTTAATGATAGAGCTATCTATTCAATAGTGCCTTTAAAATAGTATGACATATTTTAGTATAAGTAAATTATTTAAAAATAAAATATATATATCATCATAATCCTATATGTAAATTTTGATAGTTTGGCCAAAATATTTCCTTTCATATGATACAGTCTTTTCAAAATTTTAGTTGTATTTTACAGCTAAAATGTTTAAATACAGCTATACAACTGTCAAATTTAAGCCCTAGTTGGAGTCATATATATCTAGTGTATGTTGTTTCCTTCTTTAACCATGTTATTCCCTAGCATTTGATGTGCAAATTTGAATGGATAACCTTACAAGGGATAAAAGTGCATGTCTTGCATTGCTAGAACACTTGATTTGACCTATTTTATGTGTGAACTAACTCCCACCCAATGCTAGGAAACAATATAGCTGTATAGTTGTATTTAAACATTTTAGTTGTAAAATACAACTGAAATTTGACAGTTGTATAGTTGTATTTAAACATTTTAGCTATAAAATACAACTAAAATTTTGAAAAGAATGTATCATATGAAAGGAGAGATTTTGGCCAAACTGTCAAAATTTATACATAGGATTATGATGATATATATATTTTATTTTTAAATAATTTACTAAACACAATCCTAAAAGTGCTACAACAATGTAGGACATAAAACACATAATAAAATGTTGTTTCCTAGCATTGGGTGAGAGTCATTTCACACATAAAATAGATCAAATCAAGTGCTACAAAAATGTAGGACATGCACCTGTATCCCTTGTAAGGTTATCCATTCAAATTTGCCCATCAAATGCTAGGGAATAACATGGTTAAAGAAGGAAACAACATTCACTAGATAAATATATGGTATGCAATGATAAGTAGCAGAAGGCCATTTGTACATGCAAAAGCATGGTTAGAAAGGTATACACTGCCTTGGAATAGTCTATGCATCTCATAGGAAACTTCCAGAGGTCTACAAATTTATCCTCTAAGGTTTAGAAAGTTGCAGATACTATGTTTGGAACTGGGTATGGCATTCATTGAATTAGTATTAGATTAGTTTTGGATCTATTGACAATATCAAACAAGGAAGGACTATGTGTTCAATCAAGACAATATATTGTAGATACAAAGATACAGAGAGTCTTCATTGGAGTCCTCATTGCTCTCTGACATAACAAGTATGGTCCTTATAACTTGATGCTTATCAAAGTTGTCAAAGATGACAGAGGAGTTATAGTGGTAATTGTATTAATGCTGATATTTTCTCATTCATATCATCATGGTATTGATGCAAAATGCAAGGTGTGGACACAAGGAAACTGAAGGACAATGAGAAAGTCATTTCAATTTTAGATGTTCTAAGGACAACTTGACAGTTTTTCTTGAAGTTTACCAAGCCCAAAATAGAGGCATATAGTCTTCAGAGACAGCAAGGGATTCATAGATAGAGTCAATCATAAATGCATGAAGAAGAGTCATGCAAGATGACAATGGACTATTTGTTTATACTAAAAATCTGAGTAGAGATAGTGTGATATTTTAAGATAGTTCTAAGACCATAGAAAACCTTGTAAGGACTCTCAAAGTTGTTTAAACTTTGCATAACAGTGAAGAAAAAATGCACGAGTTAAGAAAGTGACAAAAGAAGAAAATAATGTATACCTTGCCATCATAGGATGTAGTCATTATGTGTTGTTATGGAGCCAAAGAATCTTGAGGAATAGAATCATCAATACCTTTTGTTTAATTGGTGAAGGTAAGAAAGTAGAGATAAAGTTTAAGGCATTCAAATCTAGTAGTGACCTGAAGGAGTTTGTATGTGCTTTAGAAGACTTCATGATGTTTGAAATGGATCCTTGGAACCTATACAAAAATTGAAGGTAGAGAGAGATAATACCAAGAGATCTCACATGGTAAGAGATCAAGACCTAAAACTAAATGTAGATGCAATAAAACATGGTGATAGTCAGCATGTGATGAAAGTGGTGTAGTCATAAAAGAAAAGACAAACAAAGTTCTACATGCTAGACCCTTAGTGAGCATAGTTGGGTGTATATACTATGAACACCTATAAGAGCTTCAAAAGACCTAATATGAACAAGCAGAGATCCCCCAAAAGAGATTCAGAGTTTGAAAAGGGACAGTGACAGTGATAAAGGGTAGATGGTGTCAGAGAAGATATAGTTTGGGACATTGGTCTTAAGTTTACATCATTAGTGTATGTTGTTTCCTTCTTTAACCATGTTATTCCCTAGCATTTGATGGGAAATTTTGAATGGATAACCTTACAAGGGATAAAAGTGCATGTCCTACATTGTTGTAGCACTTGATTTGAAAAAGACTGTATCATATGAAAGGAGAGATTTTGGATAAACTATCAAAATTTATATGGGACAAACTATAACAACTATAGGAATACATAGATGAAGAGAGATGGCTATTTCAAATGATCATGGTTATAGCCATCATCCACTTGCTACTTCTAATCACCACAACCTTTCTAATAACTTATGTACAAATTCTTTCTTCAATGGTTTCAAATTGTGATTAATTTTCCATCACCACAACCTTGATAAAAACTTATGCACAAAATATAGTAAAGAAGAATTTCAATCATATAAGGTGCAGGTTTATTTCAATTATGCCATACATCATGCCATACAAAATGTTTGACATAAAATTTGCATGCTAAGGTGAAGATGACATACCTGGTGATGAGACTGTTGCAAAAGGTGGTGGGGAAGCGCTTCATGTGAAAGACCTTCAAACCCTACCGTACTGTAGTTGTCAGAAAAATGGGCACCGTGAAATATGGCAATTTTTTTTAACAGTATGATTTTGGGTGAAACTATTTTGCACCCAGATAGACTTGCCCGAAAATAGCTTGCCACATATGCACCATGCAATGGCTACATGGATTCAGGTGAAATTATTTAGGGATGAAATCGACTCGCTCGGAACTATTTTTTTGGCCAAAAGTGTGACACAACTTTGTGCTTTTACCCAATTTACATATTGGCAAAGTTTATGAAAAACAAATCATACATGGATAGGGAAAATCAGTGATAAGATGGAAAACAAAGGATGAATGTCTTCATGTAAAGAATGCCCTTGAATATGATGTGCATATACAAAGAAAGGTGAAGATTCATGTAGGTGGAGGTTTAATTGAAACTCAATTTGGAAAGATGATGGGAGAAGCACAAATGGAAAAAACTATTCAGTTGGGTGTTGTTTTTCATATTTTGACCAGAGGGCATCCTATGTTAGAATACCTAGAATATAATAGTTTATTATCTTTTATGGGTGTTCCTAATTTTCCTAACACAAAAATTGGTCAATAAATAGTGGATGGGAATGGGCAAATTGTCTTGCTGATGTGGAAAAATATGATTTATAGGAAAAAATAAAAGAGTTAACTTTTATTACATTATCTCTAGATGAAGTTACAACAATAGATAATACTTCTTGGGTATGTATGAATGTGTATACTGTGGTAAATCATGTCCGCCAACCTCATCTACTCTCTATTTATAAAATTTAGGAGAATGCAACATCACAAAATCTATTTGAGATAGTTAAGAAATCTTTGATTGAAATTAGAGGTATGGATGACTGCACAATTGCCAAAAAGTTGGTGTGTGTAGGGGTAGATGGAGCTTCAGTAATGCAAGGTCATAGGAATGGTCTGTGTGTAAAGCTACAAACTTCTATTTCACCATACATGATTGGCATCCACTACATGGCCCATAGAATGAATTTAGCATTTAAAATGGTGAGAAAGTTTCCTACAGTATCAAAATTTGAAGATCTAGTCTATGAGCTCTACTCATACTTCTTCCGAAGTCCCAAATGGTTTTTGGAATTTCAACATTTTTTGAGGGAGTAACTATAGGAAACAAGATTCTTAAGGATGCTGATACTAGATGGATCTCCTTGCATGAACCAATGAAAAGAGTTTTTACAGAATATCAATCCTTGATTGGTGTAATGTACGACCATCGCTTCTTAGTTGATAGGGCTCCTAACCTCTTACATAGGTTAAGTGACATAGAGACACTCCTCGTTTTAGCTGGTATTCTTCCCATGCTGGAGGAAATGAATGTGCTTGTGAAAAAATCCCAAGAAAGAACTATGTATATTTTAGAATATACTAAACTATGTCGAGTGATATGCATGACCCTCGATAATCTATATCTATCAAACAAGTCCTTCATAAGTCCAAAAATTAGCAGTTGGCACTTGATAACAAATGTGACAAATCCTACTATTTTTTTACAATTTAATGATAGTGGGGAGTTATGTGTCTCTATAAAGGGATTTGAGATACCAATGCATTATTTTAACAAGGTCAAGTGTACTATCAAAGAAGAACCTATTTCAAGCGAAGATTTTGACAAGATTGTTATTTCTGTAAGTACTACTTTGAAGAATATTGCAAAATCTCTTTCCTCGAAGATTAGAGATTGATTCTCTTGTGATGAACTACTTGAAGCCATGTCTATAGTGTATTCTCAATATTGGGTCAACTATGAGCCAGGTGATTATAAAAATAAGATAAAGACCTTAACAGATCATTTTTCAAAAGTACAGAACTCAATGGACAACAAATAGAAGGAATTTTAAATCAAACTAAGCTTAGACAACAATCATGTCGATTTGCAACTTCAATGATGGAATAGTTTAAACTCATGGAGGCTACCCACCAAGAGGGATTGATAACAATTGGGCAACCTTAAGTCAAAGTGAAATATTACGTGATACATTATCAAAAAATTTCAAACTTGCTGATTTATGTCAAACCATGATATTGGGGTCAGTGGAGGATGAGACAGTTTTTAGTGCATTGGGGTTCTTGAAATCAAAGATAAGAAATAAAATTGAAAAAAATTTAGAAAATTTCTTGAGAATGTATACAACTAGACATGATATCCAGATTTTTTGTTTTGATAGGGCACTTGCAATCTGGAGGTCCTTATGTGAAAGAAGAGGGTTGTGCAACACTTCAAACAATAATAGCACACATGACAGTGACACAATGAATACTAGAACCACATGTAGTGGTAGTAGTGTTGATGAGACACTCTTAAGTGGAGATATGGAGATAGAAGAAAATGAATAACATGATCAAGATGACAATGGATATCATGGTCAGAGGGAGGAGAATCAAGATGATGAGATGATTTGGCAATTTGAAGGAATTTTGCAGTTATTAGGTATTTATGCTATATTTCATGTTCCAAACTCCAAAGTGTTGTTGATGACATTTTATTTGTCTATCAGTGATGTACATTCTTCATTTTCGATATAAAAAATTAATATTTTCATATTATTATGTGATATTGATAAGTTTTACAAGCATTCAACTAAATGCAAAGTAATTTTTCTTCTTTATAACCATAGTAGTGTTTTATTTGTTTTCCTTTATTGCATTGCATAGTAATCAACAACAGTAGCATATTAATATACAACATTAACAAATTTTTAATGTATGAAGAAACCAGAGTTTTCCTGAAGTAGGCAATTAAATAATACAGATAATTTGAATAATGAACACATAAATGGATTTTAGTATTATATTAATTTTCAAATGAAGGTTTGAAGGAATACATTGAAGTATTACATTTACAATGTACAATAACTTGCTCAAAACCAACTCTGCATAATGCTTTGTTGGAAACACATAAAACTAAATCATTTTATCAGCTTTTGTAGAGTGGTCCACTCTTCATATGATGGAAGTGTAACTTTTCTTAACCCAATGTGAGCGAGTTGTAAGTGTGATAAAAGTTTATAATTCACATATTTAATTGGCTTCAATGTTTCACTAAAAGTTCCATTTAGGGTTATCAGTGGTGAGATAGAATCCAAAAAGTTTGCCTCATCAAAATTTTGAGGAAACTCGTCCTTATCCAACTTCATTTTATCCTCCATATTCTTTTTGAAAGTAACCTTTCCAATGTATCGGAATGATGGGTCAAAAGCCCCCAGCAAACCAAACTTTTTGAAGTATTCTTCCTTTGTTTGCATCCTCTTTGTTAATACTGCAGCTTGTTCCAAAAGATGTTGTGCTTGTTCCAAATTCTCACATTTTTCAATGATAGATTAGGCCTTTATTATGGCATCAATACGGTTCTCAATTCCTTTCGATTCCAATTCTTCACTAGTAGCATTGTAGATTGATTCCAAAATGTTGTTTTCATCTGACAATTTTGAAGTTGCCATGTATCCATTTTCAGCAATGTATTTTTTGAGTGTATTACTACATAATAGTAGATCATCAGTGAATTCAAACATTTTAGAAATGTCATCAATCCTCTTCATAATTTTCTCCCACATGTTTTTTTTATATAAACCATTGTGTTTCTATAAAATTTAGATACTTTCTTTTGGGAGGATTTTATTTCATTTTATGCATTCTTCAGGTTTATCTACAAATTTTCAGAGTTGTTTCTCTCTTTCTCCACATTTTCTTCACATAGATGCCTTGATTTTTTTGTTGCATGCAGTTTGTCTTTGGCTTGATTCAAGGATTGTTCTAATTTTTCTAAATTAGCTTTTTCAATATCATAATTTTTTACTTCACATTTTCTTCAGTTTATTTACTTCCACCTCTGTCTGTTTATTCACTTCACTTGTAGATGTAGAGTCAAATTTTTTTATCCTTTTCTCTAATTCTTTGGTCTTGTTCTCTGTTGCTTTCCTCTTGGCTTTTTCATTTTCTATATCTCCCTATAACTTTTCTATTTGAGTCTACAACCTATTATGTAAATCACAAAGTCAAATGAAAATGAGCAATTTGAATGGCATTAACATCACTGAATATATTTTTCTTTTGTTGTAACTCAATTAATGGAACTTGTGACCTGTCTATATTACAACTCTGATTATTAGACAATATATTCAACAAAGTTACCAGGAAATTAAAAAACAACCATACCTTTTTTGTTCTCGCTCTTGCTTTAGCAATGATGTGTACACCACTTCGTTGTTCCTTTTTGATACATTAATTTTGTCAGGGTTTTTTACTCCAAAAAAATCCACTTGGATGGTGCTAACCTCATAGTTAGAGCATTGCATCCAGTCCTCTAGTTTGTTTTGAACTTTGGGCACAATAATCATGTAATCTATTTTTTCAATTTCTAGGTCAAATGTAGTCAATACCTTGGTTGTTGTAGGCTCTGAAGTTGCAGTAGTCTCTATCTCTAGAGCTTACTTCTTGTGTGTTTTAGATATTTTGTCTTTCTTTTCAAACTCAACTTTGTAATCAAAATTTGTGACACTTGACATAACTTTGAATTGTGAAGGAGCAGTTGTAGTGTTGGTGGCATCTCCAATTAATTGAGGCTGAGGATTAGCCATTCCTGTCCCAGTCACACTAACAAAAGGAAGGGGGTGCCTTTTGGAAATAATTGCTTTGATGAGGATGTGGAATCAAAACTTGTCATAATCTTTTGCTTCGTAGTATTCAAAAGGACTTGTTCTCTAAGTTTGTCTATAGTATCATCTAATATTATTGATGACCTCTTATGAGTTTGTTGTTGTAGCTCTGTTGATTGATACTACTACTATTACCTATACCATCACCAGATTTACCACTAGTAGCACTAGAATGTCCACCATCTCCTATAGGAAAAGAATGAGAAACATGTAGATCAGAAGACCCTTGTTGTACTATTAGTGATTGGATCTCACTCTGAGGATTTGAAGTTGGGATAAATCTAATCTCTTGATTTGTATGTGTATGCCCTTTGGCTTGTTCATCACCTCCAATGCTGAGTCGAAGATCATTAGGTTTTCTAGGGCATACCTCTATTATAGTCCAAATGCCTTGTCCTATGGGCCCCAAACCACCACCTTCATAACCTAATTTTTGGGCTATTGATGCCCCTATAGTATATGTTTCTCTTGTGGTCTCACTCATACGAGTTCTGAATGCATAGGCACCAAGATCTATGGGTTGTTCTTCATCCTCATCATCACTTTTAGCATTAGATGCTTCATTGACAGTGGGATGCTCTATATCCCACAAGTTGCTGAACTCTTCATCTTCTAAGTTTTCTTCAAATTCTGTAGTAGATTTTGGATCAACGAGATCCTTCTTCATAGACCAAAAGGCACTAATTTTTTAGTGTGACCAGTGTTCCTTTGTACAAGCCTCTTTTAGAGTCTGTGGAATTTTTGTATATGTAGATTTTTTAGCACATTTTCTATAGAAATTGCCATATCTCTTGTTTTCTAGTGCCACCTCTGCATCTCTCTGTGTTTGTCGAATTGGATGCAATCCCATTATTTCTGATACAATATTTCAAAAGAAATACCTCTTTGAGCAGTAGTTTCTTCCATGACTTTTCTTACCTCATCCCAAAAATTCTTGTTTCTCAACATTTCTAGCAGGGGTTTATTTTCATGTTAAATTCTACTTGGAGCATTCTTATTGGCCGCAAGCCTTGTTTTAATCACATCACATGGGTCATACTACTAGTGAGAGTCAACATCAAATTTAAAAAGTTGTAAAATTTCATGTGCCACAGTGAATGCTTTTCTCTTGAATGTGAACCCTCCACCTAAAAAAGGTAAGGAAGGAAATATGATCTTCTTTTGTTAACTAACAAAGTGCAGTTGATCTATACTCTCCATCTTCCATATGTATTTCAATGCAAAAATCCTCTCTATCACATGTATTGGAAGTTTGTGGGGCTTTATTTTTTATCCATAAAATCTTAGGACAATATATTCTTCCATGAAGTACCAGTTAGCCAATTGTATTTCTTTTCCCAATTCAATACAATTTCTACAAGACTCAGGTAATCTAAGCATTGGAGTATTTGTAATGGCTCAATCCAATGGAGCCAAAAAGTAGTCCACAAAATGATTGTAGTTCTTTTGATTATGATACATCTTTATATTATGGGTTCAATCTAGTCATCTATTTTTTTGAGGCTAAATTTGAAGCTTGTTGTCCTATAACATCCTAGCAAACTTCACTAGAAAAAAATAGCACAAGTAGGTTGTGAACCTAAATGTCTTTCTAGAACTGGGAGTGGGAGCTTCACTTTGACTTTGTTTAATCATTAAAGACTGGCACTGAGTGACTCCGTGGCATCGCACAATCGATATTAAAATTTTTGGTGCACTACAATTTTCTCAAGTCCTTGACCTTCTCGCTTCCAAATAGTATCAATTAAAATTGCTAAATGCGAACTGTGAAGTAAAGTGAGTGAACATGTTACATTCTTTTATTAAAGTTATAAATTTTATTTTATTATTGAGGAAGTTAATTTTTTTTAAAGTTATTATAATCTATTCTATTCTTTACTTTCAGTACAAGTTTGTAGTTGTAGTTGTACTACTATTGAGTACTCCCACTTCAAATTAAATTTAAGGATGACATGCAAGTCTATAGCCTGAATTAATAATTTAATACTTATACATCACATACATTGAGCAGTGGAATTGAAAACTATCATATAATCTCAATCGTTGATCTTTGTAAATCTAACAGCTTAGCGATGCATACTTAGGGTTAGGGTTTCGAGCTAGAACATCTGCAAGCTTTTTCATTCTAACCCTGAAATTTCTAAGTCCTAAGGTCTTGCGCTTTATCTTTTAATTTTACGTTGACCTCTAGTAGCGGGTTCCCAGTTGTTCAAGTTGTAACCTATGCCTTTTAGCTCATTGAGTGACCGGCCCCCTTCACCTTAGTACCTCCTTTTCCCATTGCTAAGGTCACATCGGCAAGACAACACACATCGTTAGCTAGGTCTGAAGTCCATCCGACAAGCCAATGAGATGTGCAAGGTGATTCGTCGGTGTGATAATAGTCATTGACATGCTATGGAGGTCTCCTTCTGATGTGTTGGGTCACTCTGATGGTAGTTTTCTCCTGCGATGTGCTATTGGTGAAACAGGGTTCTTCAGTGTAACCTATTTATGTTCCATCGATGGAACTATGCTATACTGATTAGTATGAAGATCACTGTCGGCTTAGTTTTGATATGTCATTTTGATGGTGTGTGTTGCTCTGATGGAGGTTGGTGTCGACAAGATCTCTTTGATCGGTGCAGTGTCAAGATGTTACTCCGATGAAGTCTAGACTGGCGTCATCAGGAACAAAATCACCGACGATAGTCTTACTGTGTGGTCCTATATATAAGGTGATCAAAGGATCACTGTCTGATGAATGTGGGATTATTTGATCTCATGAATATAAAAAGTCAGCGAAGGAAAGGGCACCTACGTGGCACAATCTCACTAGTGGATGACTCTTCAATGGTGCCAATGTTGATTTTCATGGTGAATGTGTGATTTGAGACTGTTGATCTTGACATGAAGGAGGAAATTGATGGACATCTTTCAAACTTTCAAAAAAGGGGGGGGGGATTTCTATGTGTTTGTGGCCACTTTCCAAATAGAAAGAAATTTCAGAGCTCGCAACCGGTGCACATCCCAAGATTGGTAGTTTGGCATTTATGGCAAGTTTGTAGAGGTATGGGTCTGAAGGGACAAGCTAGCTACTATTTTTAAGAAGAAAATCTTTAGATGGCTGTACGACTCCAAATCTCATCTGCTCCTTCTTCTTTGTCTCTCTAGTGCATTCAATGTTTTAGGCACCATTCTGGTGATGCTTTGTATTTGGCAAAATTTTGAAGTGACATTATACTCAATGCTAAGTACACATTCTAAATATATCAAAACTGTGTTACTCATTTTTGGTGGTTGTTGAAGACTTGGGCAAAATTTGGGTGGAGTAATAAGATACAATTCTGTTGGTGGCTCTGTTTTGGTGCCTTGTGAGTTTACGAATCATATGTCATATGTTTTATGCATAGTCTACTGGTTTCATGTTGTTTTTATATGAGAAATGCTTGGTTGCATGCATTTAGTTATTTGTCTCCAAGTTGTGGGCATCTTTTCTCTTGAATCTAAATAGATAAGGGTTATTTGGGATTCTAGAACATGGGGCTTCTATGTTGAATGTCTAATCTTTTACTTTTGTTTAAGGAACAAATTAAATGTTTTAGGTTAAGCATTGGGAAAAGTATGCTGCAATAGGGATATCATCAAGCATGAATGACTAAATACTTAGTTTTGGGAAGTATCTGTAAGGCAAACACTGCAAAATCCCCTTGAAACCTAGTTATTGATTCAAGTTTATGGTATTCATTCACATGTGTATGTCTATTGACTTTGAACCCTGAGATAGGCACCAGTTTGGTCTTGTATTAAGGTTACACCCAAAGTCCCAGTCTTGCATCCAAATACAAAATACAACTCCAAACTTCAAATATAAACCTTTAGGACATTAGAAGTAGTTTTAGGACTAAAATCCTCTATGTCACAACTAAGTATAGGCTCAAAGCTAGCCCCTTTGCACTTATTTTATAGTTTTGGTCTACATAAGAGGATTTATCTGCTTTGTGTCAACATTCTAGCAAGTTCATAGATACATTTCATGGATGTTGAATAGGGAATAACCCCCTTGGTTTTGCAGAGCCTAAAGAAGAAGAGGAGATATTTATAGAGTCTATCTCCTATACTATTGGCCCCTGGCCCAGAAATCCTGTTGATCAATGATGGCTACCTTGTAGGGATAACTGGGAAGAAGCATCTAGTTTGGGAAAGAAACCAACACAACTCTTGATTGATTCCAGAGGTTTGAGTTCCCAAGTCTAGAACTATAGACTTTTGTTTCATAATTCAACTATAGCCATCCATCTAGCATCAAAACATTCATCGAACAGTGATACATGGTGCTAAAGTCTAAATATAATATAGGCTAGATATATTATATGAAGTTGGGCCCACTTTGATGATATAATATAGGTTAGATATATTATATAATAATTATAATTAATATTATAAAAATATTATAATATAGGTTTAAGGTTAATATATTATTATAATATATTATATAATAATTAGAATTATATATTTTATTATATAATTATTATATTATATTATATATATAATAATTATTCATCTATTGATCTTTGTAAATCTAACAACTCTAGATTGATTCTAGAGGTATGAATTTGCAAGTCTAGCTCTCTAGAAATTTTGTTCTAGAATTTAACTACAACTGTCAAGGTGTTGAAGGATCAAGTGAAGTAGTGGGGCCATAGATATTGAAGATCCGATGGTAGCACATCCTCACAGGAGAATCTTATCTATGGGGAAGATTCTCTACGCTACTGCGAGATGTTGACACCTAGCTAACTCTTGGAAAGAAGAATAAGGATTACATAATGGATGTCCACGTGGAAGCCTTAGCGCGCACCTGTGGAGCCAAAAGGAGGTGATCTATTTTCTACTACGTCGCTGTAAAATGATGCCACGTGGCCATGTAGGATAAAAAAGTTGAAAAGTTAGCAAGAAGGCATGTCTGAGATGGAGTAATTTGATTGGCTACTTGCTTTTCATGTAAAGGCCTAGATTTCCAAATCTGGTGGTTGATTCACAACCGTTGATCTCACAATATGAATTTTGCATCAATGGTTTGAATATAATTTTTTTGTGTGGATGTTGGGAGCCGCCCCTATATCACAAATTCATAGTGATGGCTAAAAAGACATGCATTTATGCACTGAGCCCTAATCTATAAGCTCAATTAAAGTTGAAGGTAAGGGTTTTTCATAGCATTTTCATAAACATGAAGATGATTTCTACACAATGAGCAATTGGATGAGAAAATATTGTGATTTCAAGATTCTGCAACTAAAACCTGTAAGTTATTCTTGTTTGTTGTGTCTATTTGAAGGTGAATTGCTACTTGGTAGAGGATATTTTGAGCATTCTTAGAAGAGAAAACCCTAGTCTGGTGAAGTGTTATTTCAAAAAATGAGTCAAACAAGTCAGCCTTCGACTTCTAAGAGGAGTCTAGATGAGGATTTAATAAAACAGTTGCTCGAGTCTTCAAGGAGGCCAGTGAATGCATATGGTCCAAGTGGGCCTAATGATAGACTATTAGATTTGTGTTCTCGGTGCCATGATGCTAAATTGCCTATCCATGGGTGGACTTTGTTTAAGCACTGACATGATAGGAAGGAGTACAAATCCCTTATTTGTAATGCCTAGAATTTGGATGTGGTGAAGTTGATGTGACCTAATGTATTTGTAAATCCTAACCTAGTAAAGGTTGTTGCACAGAGATATGATCCTACTTCTAGGATAGTTAGGTCAGGGAATAATGAAGTCATGATTAGTACAACAAATGCATTCATCACAAAGGTATTTGGCCTCAACCTTGTTGAAAACAAAAAGGTTGATTTCAACGTCCTAAAAGATGAATACAAAAGATCTCACCATGCATATAGAGTATTCAAGTTGCTTAAGCATAGAGCAAGGGGAATTGATGCAAAGTTAATTAGATTATCAAATAGTGAAGAAGAACCTTTTGATGCTTAACAATTCATGCATTACTTTGTAAAGACTTACCACACTCTGTGCTATGTATTGGGAAGAGATGCATTGGATAAGATCCTAGTTCCTATGATGATGTTAGCTCCAAATGTACAAGATATTTCAACTACTAAAGCATTCAATTATGTAACATATATAGTAGACAAGATGCATGAGCAATTATTGAAGATTAAGAACAATCTGTATGTCACAAATGCAAAGGTGGAATTTAAATGGTATTCAAATATGTGCCATATGTTTTTATATGCTGGAATAGGGATGTGGCATCAGGCTTTGCATGTCAGAGAATTAGAACAGGATGGTACTCTTCTCCCTATCCAATTATGGACTCATTTGTTAGATATGCACTGTGAAAGTTCTAACTGTGTGATTTTTGAAGAATATTTTGTGAGAAGGCTGCTAAAGTTTATGGAGCTTGAAGGTGAAAGGGTTCCAAGGGATGTATTAGATTTTTTAAGACCATTGGATATAACCCCTGAACTAGGAATTCAACATAATTGGGGAGATTGGTTCCTATACACCTGTACTACTTGCATTAGAGTTCATGGAAGTAAGGTTGCCCCACATGTACTGCCAAAGTATGTGCCAACGAGGATTGCATATTTGGAAATTATCTAGCAATTGAATGAATCAGATAGAGAACACCTGAGATTATAGAAGAAAGGGTCATTTTTCCCTACTGCCACTAAGTTTTGTGACTTTTGGACAACAACTAAAGATGCTCTGGATCAAATCAATTCAATTTTAGAAGATTACAAGATGGGGTTCGAAGACCCAAGGGTACTTGATCCAAAAGGTTTCATCAATAGGGTGAGAATTAATGTGAAAAGGCCACAATTCACCCATCAGGTCCTGTATGATGAGGATGTAGTAAGAAACTATGCTACCATGGAGGAAACGTGGAGAGCAGTGATTGAAGGGGAAAGAATGAGAAAAAAAATGAATTCTACATATCCTAGGGCTTTTGCAGAGGAAAATGACCCAATAATAAGGATTCAAAAAATTCTTGCCAATGTAGAGACTTTGATTGAAAGTGCCCTTGTAGGTGAAGAGAGACCTACATATGATCCAAGGAGTAAAGTCAAGCCATATAGCAGAATAAATGAGTCTCTCGATTCACCTCTGACCAAAAAATTGAAAATCATTGACTTGGAGCATGCAGAAGAAATAGAGTTTGTGGACTTGGAGGAGGAAATTAATGAACAAGAACAAGAAATTTTTTAACAGGTGAATTCACCTGAGAGAATAAATCCTTATGCCTCTCCAAATAACACGTTGGCAAGGTCACTTTCTAGTGACTAGGTAGATACAGAGGACATTAGAGTGGTCACTTGTGCACAATTTTTAGAAGATGATGCCTTTTTCAATACCCCTAAATTTAAGGGGTATGTGTTGAAAGTGATAAATGAAGAATTTCATAAGAAAGTGGAAGAAACAAAAGGAGGAGTTGATACTGAGAAGTATGAAGAAATAATATAGAGGGTGCTCAATGAATTGAGCCAGGATATCATGAGGATGACCCTTGATAAAGGGAGAGCTCTAGTGGAAAAGAGTGGTCTATTGTTACTTCCTCATTGGACTTTGGTAGATGCAATTGCATTTGATACTATCTCAAGGATGGGCACATATATCTCTAATGATCAGGTAGATAAAGTGCTCTCTGGTGCAGGGTTCAATCCTGAATTTGAGACCTTGGCAATATGGGCATTAGTCACAAACAATAAAAAGCCAAGGATGGGTTTAGGTGAATTAATAGGAGATGTGATAATAAAAAGAGTATTAGATACTCCAACTCCTCAAGATGCAAGCTTGAGTGTTCACATAGCTCAATTTGTTGAGGCTATCACCAATAAATTGTAGAAGGACTATGATGAGATTTTATTGAAATATGGATAGGCAATAACATAATTGAATAAGTACAAGGAGTAAATGTTGTTATCACTAGGTACTTCAATTTAGAATATTTTAGTCCCTGTGGATGCTGCTGAAGCTTTCCCAACAGACAGAGAGACATTGCTCTCAGAGATTAAAGAGTTGAAGGAAGAAGTAAAAAGTTTGAAAGATGAGAAGAAGACCACTGTTAAGGAAATGGTTACAAATTTGATTAACCATAGGCTTTCCAAGATTACAACTAGGGTTGATGATGCATGGAAATCTTATTTAGGTTTGAGGACAAGCCAAGACAAACATGAGAAGGATAAGGAAAGATTGAAGGCCATGATTAGGGCATGGCTACCTAGAACTAGAGAAATAAGGGAAATTCATAGATGTTCAAGGTTTACCCCTAATGCTCCAGCATAAATAAAATTAACCAGGCTTGACATGTTGCTTTTGTTAGAAGAGGTAGTGGCTTTCCAGCTAAAATTGGATAAAGTTTTGGAGGAGAAAAAATAATCAATTGAGAAAATAGATAGAAAGATTATGCTAAGCATATTAGAAAATGATGGACAAATAAAGATTTTAGACAAATGGAAGGTTGATTTTGAAGATATAACCGGCTAGCTTGTATCTTCAAGTTGTGTAGATGGTGATCCAAATATGAAAATTTTAAGTTCTACACTTGATAAGCTACATGCATTGGAGTTAAATTTTGAGATATTCTATAAGGAGTCAAAAATCTTGTTGGATGATAGGTATGTAGGGCATAATGAAAAAATAGCAAAATTGATTCCTTTCCAATGGCCATTAGAGAAAGCATGTGCAGATTGGGTGGAGAAGTATGGATACATGTGTCTAGGGTGAAAAAAGATCCAATCATGTGATATGTCTTCTTCATCATTGGGATAAAACACTTCTAACATTTTTTTGGCATCTCCAAGCTGAATTGTATTGTTTTTTTCTCTTTCATATGTATTTGAATTAGCTTCCCAATGCCTATGGTGGTGGCTTGTAGTGTAAGATTTGTAACTGGTAGTTGGTAACGAGTTTTACGGCAACATGTTCTTGTGTCTATAAAAGAACATGATGTTCCACTTTGTAAAGAGATTGGAAGATTTGAGAAACTTTTATAATGAAATACAGAGAAATTTCTAAGAAGTCCATATTCTGAGTAGTAAGTTTCAATTTCTGGCATGTTGAATGCACTTTCTGTATAAACATTTTATCAGTTTTAGATTGCAATATATGAAAAATGCCTTTGAGGATTTGAGCATGTGTTTCCATCAATTGTCTCCTATGTTGTTTGCATTTCTTTTTTGAATGAGGATACTAAGGGTTTCTAAGTTCTTGAATATACATTTGCTATATTGCATGTTTGGTTTATTTCTTCTATTCAAGGAATAGATTAAAATTCTCTAAGTCAGATATGGGAGATGTGTTTTACAATAGGGATATTTAGAAGAAGAGTTGTTGGAAACACTCATTATTGGATTGTTATTTGTAAGATAGAAACACACTAAATCCTCTAAATCTAGATGTTTGTTTTGTTTATGAGAAGTAATCTGTATGCAGGGAATTGACTCCAAACCCTAGGATTAGCACCAATTAGAGTTGGGATTATTTTCACAAATCACCCATAATCAAACAATCACATACATAAAAAGAAGAAGAATAAATAAACTTATCAGTTTTAGGAGTAGGGTTTAGTTCTATGTTCTCTGAGCCAATTAATGAAGTAATGTCTAAAGCTAGACAACTTTGAAACAATTATATAGTTTTGGTCTGTATCCAAGAGAACATATCTATTTTAAGTGTCAATATCTAGTTGAAATAAAGGTTTGTCATATTGTTATTAAATTAAGGGAATACCCCCTAGGTTTAGTAGAGCCTGAAGTGTAGAGGAGAACAAGCAGTTGTCTCATGTTCATTAGCCACTGACTTGAGAATCCTGATCATAAAAGATGGCAACTTTTTAGGAAAACTCAGAACATCGGTTGGGAACACCAACACTATCCATCTGATAACATTATTATAAAATATCACATGTTAGGAAAGTACCTATAATTTGGTGGGACATTGGAATGCCACATGTTAGAGGCTCGAAGGGGATAACTTATTCTAAACCTTATTAGATTAAAATTTAAAACCTTATTCTAAACCTTATTACCTTTATCATATATTATTTTATTATCTGATACTAATGTAATATATGATAATAATTATAATAATTATATAACAAATATATGATAATAATAGATTGTAAAGGTCAGTTCCTTGTTAAATGGCTTAATCTAACCTTGTCTAGAGAAAAGAGATAGCAACAACTAAAACAAATGTTGAAAACAAAAGAAGCAATACACCTAGATTAAAATATATTATCCTTGAAGATTAAATTCAATAGTTAACAAAATAAAGTACACACATCAATAGCAATATAGGGAGTAATTGTTATCAACCGCTGAAAAATATAGAAGGTCTCCAGGAAATTAAGTTATTTTTATGTCAAGTTTGGGGAACTAAAGTTAAAGATTATATTGAAGTAGATTCTGATATGGCAACTAGTCAAGTTAAGTGGAAAAAATTTGATGATTTTCTGATTCCTTTAGAGCAGAATGCCTTGCTTAGGAATATCTTGAAGCGAACAAGAATTTTTTTATCAGGAGGTAGAGATAAACTCATTTGGGTTCCTTCAAAGTCTGATCGATATTCAGTCAACCAGGGTTATCTAAGTATCATTAGTAAGGATTCTATTTCTCCAATTGATTGACCTTATAAAATTTGTTGGAGTGGTCCTTGCCTACCTAAAGAAGGGGCTTTTTCTTGGTTAGCCTTGAATTATAGAATCCTTACTAGTGATAGGTTAGTTAGCCTTGGGATTGCCAATCCCTTCTTTTGTCCTTTTTTCTCTGAAGTGGAGGAAACTATGGATCATTTGCTACTAAATTGTCAATTATCTTCAAAAGTTTGGTATTGGTTATTCTCGAAGTTGTGTTGGCAGGGCCCCCTTCCTTTATCTCTCCTTCAAGTGTTTCAAAGCTGGCCTATCTTGTTCTCAAATTCCACCTTCTCTAATTTGTGGGTGGTCTCTCCGAGTATTGTTATTTGGATTTTGTGGCTTGAAAGAAATAGTAGAATTTTTAGAAACATTCACAATCCTTTTGATGTAATTATTGTTAAACTTGAGAAGTTGATTTCAGAGCTAGTCTCAGCCTCTCTTGATTTCAAAAAGTTAGGTTCCCTAGTTTTTACTTCTTGGGATGATCTTATGCTAAAGAGTTGGAAATTTTTAGTCTTACCTAATTCAAATTGCTTCATAACGGATAGTAAATTGGACAGATCTTCCATTAAGTGGATCCCCCCGCTTGATTATTTTGTTAAACTTAATTTTGATGGTGCAAGTAAGGGGAATCCTGGTAAATCTAGTGCTGGTTGTGTTTTGAGAGATCACAATGGCTTAGTTCTAAGAGCTCTATCAGTTAAACTTGGTTTGTGTTCAAATAATGAGGTAGAGGCCTTAGCTTTATTAGCAGGCCTTAATCTTGCAATAAAATGTGAGATTCCTAATATTATTGTGGAAGGGGATTCTTTGAATATTGTTAGGGCATTTTCCTCTAAGTCTTCACCAAATTGGAAAATTGATTATATTTTACAATTTGAAAGGAATTTGCTAGATCTTTTTCAATCTTTTAATATAGTTCATACTTATAGGGAAGGTAATTCTTTAGCAGATTTTTTAGTGAATTATGCTTTTTGTATAAATGATTCTTACACTGAGTGGGATTCCACCTCCATCTTGTTGATTCTGGGGATAAACTACATTTTAGATAAAGAAAGTACTAATTAATTTTGGAGGCTAATTATGAAGAACTTAGTAGAAGGTATCTTAAAAAAGGCAAAGTGTTTAGTTTTAGCTACTAAATCGAGAGTCCTCTATTTGCGGTGGCTCCGTTCTGACAGCTGACGTTGTTCTTAGTCCTGTGGGCAATTTGCATATGGTGAGTAGTCCTTCTATTTTAATGCTGCACACAGGGTGACAGCTCTTGCATAACGGTATATCTTTTTAGTAATAATTTCATTCATTGTATTTTGGGGGAATTAGTTATTATGTTCTTGTTCTTCGCTTCTCTTTTGTCATCTCCTTCTTTAGCCTTATTTGCTCTGTTTCTATCTTCTACTCTGGTGTTTGTATGAGATAAGTTTTTTAGTATGGCCTCTGCCCAGTGAAATAGAAGAATTCGTTTGCCCATCCAGAATTGGGAACGACCTTCTTTAAGCCTTCTCAATCCGAATTCTATGCATGAAGTTTTCAAGATTTATGAGGAAGCTGTAGAGAGAGTGACTATACAGGTTTGTGGTTGGAATGTTTTACATTTTCCTAGTTTTCTATATCCTTCCCAAGCTATATCACATTTTCTTTCTAATGCTATGGACTTATTGCAAATTTTTGACCTGGTAAGGAATTTGGGCTTTCTGTTTGTCCATGATGATCATTTTTCTGTGGATGTTTTTAATGAAAGTATAGAGGAATATGATTTGTATGAGGGTACTTCTCTTGTGGGTGGCTTGTTTGTTCACAGGGATCTCTTCCGTCGACCTGTGCTTCATTGTCTTTACAATGCTATGCTGCATGGTCTTCAAAATAACTGTGTAGTCTCCTTTCACAATTTTATTCATTATCATAGGAAAGAGTTGTGCAGGCAGGTGATAGATGATGCTACAAGGGTTTTTAATGCTCTATCTTTCCTTCTGCATTATAATCCTCCTCCTCCACTGTCACCCCCTCATCCGACTGAAGAGGAGGATCATCGATAGCAGGGTTTAATTGTTGATGGCTGGCAAGATGTTAACTAATGGTTAGGTTCTTTATTGGGAGGTTTCTTTTGTGGATTTCTATAAATTTTGTAATGTATCATATGAAAATTTTGTAACAGTTCCTATGTGACATAGAAGTCAATTTTGTATCACAGTCATAGACTTTTCCTTGGGAGACTCATCCTCTTGAGTCATCTTTGTATTTAGTTAAGTTTTAAAAGGCTACAACTGGAGGTTTTCTTCACCTGATTCTTTCCTACCGGTATGCCTCTTTGAATCAAGCTTTTTGTATTTTTCCTTTTTAATTAATAAATTTTAGTGGCTATGCCACTTTTTCAAAATATATATATATATATATATATATATATATATATATATATATATATATATATATATATATATATATATATATATATATATATATATATATATATATATATATATATATATATATATAGGGAGTAATTAATCATCCAAAAGTAATAACAAAAATATGATAGAAACTCAATTCTACAACTTTATATGTTAATTGAATAATAACTAATAGAATAAATTAAACACATCAATGATAATGTAGAAAGTAATTAATCATTGAAAAATAATTATAATAATAGGATACAAACATAATTTTTGATCAGTAAACCGCACCATGTGCAGGAAATTATATTAATACAAAAAGATTTACATTCAGTTCGAGCCTAAAGGGCTCTTCACAGATTAATACAAGAGCACTCATTGTGCCAAAAAATAAATATAGTGCCAAAAAAATTCCCAAAATTAGCCCTCTAATATACCAGCCTAGGCTCAAAAAACACACAGCACTAGCCACTAGCTTGAAAACTTGCCACCCTACCACCTCAATCCCTAGCATGACAATTACCAAAAAAGTGACCTCAGGACTGGAAGCCTAACCACTCCTATAGCTAGTAGAATTCTCCTACACTCAGTGGCTATGAAGTGATCAATCCTTATTAGAGTATCATCTCTATCCATTCCAATTGCCCATCAAAGAAAGTCTCTCCCACGAACCACCCAAAGCTTGTGCGTTCCTAGTTGCTACTTATTCATGTTTAGCAGGAATGACTACCTAGCTATGCCCTCCTCTTCCTCCTGTGAATTCTCTAGGTCTCTTAGCCATAGGATCCTAACCTCCAATTCTACAAAAACCACCACATCTATGTCATCCAAAAGAATATTGGGAGTAAATATCTCTCATAGAATCACCAACGCATCCACCTTTGCCTCTCCCAAGTCAAACAAAGAAGCCAAAAAGCTTGAGGAAATGTCTGTATTTACCCTGTATCTATCCTATGAGACCAAGAAGTCTTTACCTAGGACCATCTTCATTACCTCAATAGTACATTCTGCTACTTACAAATGATCATCAATCTAGAATTTGTGATATAACCCAAAAAGGTGACCCGGTGCTTATTGCAACAGAGCCTTATGGGAGTCCCCATCTTATGTTTTGAACAAGCCAGACAAGTGCCATTTTTTGGAGACCTCCAGGATTTAAAGGAGGTTTTTTAATCAACACACACATCAGGTGAAACATGTATTTATTGGTTATCTATATTTTGGTAGCATCAATCTTCGGTTCGTGTTGTCATTAATAATTATAATTCATTATTCCTCATGCTGGAAGGGTTATCAAAATCTCTCATGGGAGAGCCATTTAATGTATGGGAAAAGTATTTCACAGCCCACCAAATGCAATCGATGGCTTCAAGTTCACTAATATTTAATGCTTGGGAAAAGTATTGCTACTTCAATAATTATATAATAATTATTAATAATATATAACTATTATTATATTATATATTGTATTATATAATATGATTACCATCATATCTTTTTAATTTATATTATATATTGTATTAGTATTAGTAATAGTATTGATATTAATATAATATATGATGTTAATAATCTAATATAATTAATAATAATTATTCTTATATATTGTATTATATTGATACAGTAATAAATATATTATAATATATAATAATTATTCAACTGTTTGCACTCAATAATAATATATAAACATGGTGCCTTATCGCACCATCGCAGCTTTAAGTTTTCAACTTAAAGCAAGGTTGTGATGAGGCAAATGCTTGTAACTAGGCAATAGAGACCACCACATGTCATAGGCTCAGAGGGGATATGTCCAAGGCCCCAATAAATATTAAAAATATATCAAAATAATATTAATATAGATCGAGGCGATTAAAAACAAGGACCCATAGGAAATACGTGGTGTCTTCGTGCATTGTCGCAACTTCAGAAATATAGGCTTAAATGAAAGTTGTGATGCCCATGATGAAATTAGAGTTATAATAAAATAAAGGGGCTCGGGGCTAGTAACTCGATCACCACCAAGGGGATAACATAACAACTTAAGTTGGGGAAACTAGCTACATAGGTGAACAATCAATTAGAAGGATAAACCCTAAATGCCTTAGACAACACCAGCTGCAGTGTTTTTACTTAGAGATTTTGTAGAGTGAATTGTGATAACATAAAAACCATAAAATTTTCACTTGACATAACACATCCATTTATCTTTGCCCTTTTATACATCGCTATAAATTGCCATTGAACTCATTTCTTTTTTCCATGTGATGAATGTTATTTAATATTGAAAATTTGAACCATCTATGATCTGTATACATTGTAATTTGCCATTGAACTCATGTCAATTTCAAACCGTAATTACTTCTATATTTTTTATTAAAATTTAACATCACCTTTCAAAAAAATTGGGGAATTACATCGTACATGAACATCTAACCAACATCTAACAGATGCAAAAAACACACATAGACCGTTGAATCTGGAAGCTCTTCAAGAAATGTTGTCATGGACTGTGGAAAACTCATGCTTACCATCTAACCAACCTCAAAGTTCCAAACAAACCTCCTTTCCTTCGACCTTCAAACCTTGCTTTGATCCTCCAAAATATTTTTGGTTCCTCTTTTCGATAATGCTTAATGAATATTTCGTTGTAGTCCATAATTATCCTATTAAAAGATAACGAATCCATTACAAATTCACTTATGTCCTCATTCACAATGTGAGTAAATGATTTACTATAAAACCTTGCTTTATATGTACAAGAAACTAGTAGGTATGGGTAACAATAAGGCCAGTAAAGGAGAATTAAATTTGTTTTCTTGAGTTCATTGGCAATTGAGTTGCAATACCAATTCCATGCGTCAATTCAAATTTTTAGTTTCTCATACATGCATGCATGTGTGGGAGACTCAACCCACCACCCATAATACAATGCATCATTTGCAAATGTTAAAAGTGTCGATTCTTGACATGATTTATTCCACTTGACAAATGCTCATATTTCTTCATTCTGAGACATGCAAAGCAATAACATCTTGCATAGCCACACACAAATAAAATTTTCCATCATTTTTATTACTATTCTACATCTATGAACTGAGAACTCTATCACATAGTTAAATTCAAAATAATGAATGATCACAAAATAAGTACTTGGTAACTTACTTTCTTAGCACAGTTGCTATAATGAACACCATTACTTTGAACTTTTACAGTTTATTGATTCTTCTACTATCTGAAACTTAGTAATGCAATATAAGGTTGAAACAATAAACACTATCATATATACATGACATGTACTATCATGACAAATGGGCAATAAATAACAAGCAACTCTATTTAATTGATTCTTCTGTACCCTAGCTATTCACATTGGCTAATCTATGTGGTATACCACTTGCCATTAATGAACTCAATTGGCAATGGTTAATCGGGCAGATTAAGTGCTTTCAATGAAATCAATAGTACGACTCTAATTAATGATAGAGCAAATTATTCCACTTGTAAATTGTTCCACTATTTGATGAACCATTGAAAAAATGATGGATCGTTGTAGTTGTATTTCTGAAGGTAGATCTCCAACGGTACACATTGCCAACAAAATCCTCTGGAATCAACTAGGAGCCGTTAGATATTAATAGATCAAAGGTTGATATATATATAAAATATATAATATATTTATATTGATTATTGTATAAAGGTCAAGGTGGTAGTAGAGCACAAGGCCTCAACTGTAGAAAATTAGAAATTTGGGTGTGTCAATACTTTGGCTTGAAATAGAACTTATGCCTCATTGACATGAGCGATAGAAGTGACATTTGTCCTTTCGTAATAAATAAGGAAAGTCTTAAACTCTTTTGTTAATATAATATATTAATATGGGTTATAATATAGATTACAATTGCTGACAACATTTTAATTCTTTTGTCTTATTATCTATTATTTTTAGATAATAACATAATTTTGGAACTTTTAAGTTTTATTATTTTATGGTTAGATTGATTGGTTGATTCTGGAAGTATTAAATTTTAGAATATATGTAAAAAATAAGATTAATCAAAATCATTCCTTGAATTCTTCAGAAAAGAGATTAACAATGTGTGTAATTAATGAAATTAACAAATTAGAATTACAATCATATCTCATAAGTCAAAAAACTTAAACAATTATTATAGAAAGATGACAACACAAAGATGACATCCCTTTATAATAAAAGTTACATGGCAAAAGAAGAAGCCCTCAGCCCCTTGCTGGATAAATATTTCTAGTTGACAGAGAACTGAACACTGTATATTTCCCTCGTATTTTCCTTACAACATGATGAAGAAGAAACCTTCGCTTAAGCCCTAGCTGGTCAACTGGGAAGAATATGTGAATGAAATTGGGAACAAAGCTGGGGCTTTCATCCAAATTTGAGAAGAAAAGATAACATGATGAGAAAAGAAGCCTTCTATAGTCTGGACTATTTGGAAGGAAGCCAGAAGAAGCATAATACTAAGTTGGCTGCCAAACGCATGAACCAATGGATTGGGAGAGACCACTATCCACAATTCATCACTAGGCTTCCAGAAAGATGGGAGAGTGGATTGGGAGAGAACACTAACCACAACCCATTAGATAGATGCAAGACCATCTATCATATAATGGTGCCAGATACATTTGTCTGTGGAGCTAAGGCAATTTCCAGCTGCACTAAAAGAAGAATGTTGCTAGAAGGCACCATTCTCCTTCCTATTTATTTCCCATGTAATTGGTTTTTATCATTCCTGATCCTCCCATGTCATACATGGAGTTCCCATGACTCATATTTTTTCATTTTACAAGAACTAGGTCCTTCAAGGTAAGGATAACAACCCAACTATGTAACCATTCTAACCCTTTCCTCTGTTGAAAAAGACTGCATTCTAACTGAATAATTCCCAAAATTAGCTAACAAGGAACAACCAAAAGTTGAAATTGATTGTCGAAAGAAACTTTCTCTATCCCTTTATAGCCATGACTGCTAGGAAATTAAGAATTCAAAAAATTATTACCTATCCACTAGTCTATCTTACTAACCCTACAAATAAATCTCCAGATGCCAAAATGTCACTTCATATCATGCTCTAAGAGCGCTTGGGCATCTAATTCAAGAAATCCTCCTATGGACTTATCATCTTACACATATGGACTTGACATCTCACATCAAAAAGTACCTTGGCTCCCTTTACAAATCTTAAACTTTGCATGCACTTGATTTCCTTGGGTGATTGATGTGACCACCAAAATGTCAGCCATCAGAGAAAATTGTTCCACTTGTAATTTGTTCCACTATTTGATGAACAAATGATAAATGGTTGTAGTTCAATTCTGGAAGGTAGATCTCCAATGCTACACATTGCCAAAAAAATCCTCCATAATCAACCAGGAGCTGTTAGATATTATTAGATCAACGATTGAGATATTTATAAAAGATAATATATTTATATTGATTATTGTATAAAGGTCAAGGTGGCGAAAGAGTACAAGCCCTCAATTGTGAAGATGGCCCTACCTCTTAATTTTGTGATGTACATGAAACATCACGATGCAATCATGATGAGCCACTTGGACCACAACATAGTCCATTTGTCTCTCTTTCAAAGACTTGATGTAGAATTTTGGGTGTGTTAGTACTTTGAAGTGATAACTTTAAAAAATTCCCCCTTAAAAAAGATATAAAATCCTGGCAAATCTTTCATTTTTTTGGAAAAAAATATTAATTTCTATTGGCGAATCTTTCCTTTTTTTTAAAAAACATATTAATTTTATTGGCAAATTTATTTAAATCATTATAAATTTATAGAAAATCCTAGAGAATCTTGACAAAAAATAGGCAAATGCATTGATTACCATGGTGTATACTTCCTTTAAAAAAAAATAAAACTCCTATGGAAAAGAAAGTGCCTGAGGGTGGCAGTGATTGACTAATTTATGGTGTAGTGCTTGTGTCTATAATTCCTTAATTCCTTAGTATTTTAAATCAAACATTGAATATTTTAAATTGGTCCTAAATTATTTTTCACTGCCTTTGATTTTATTTATAATCTAACGGTTTGGGTTCTATTCCATGGTCCAAAATTGATGCAGGGGAGTATGATGCAAGGGCATCGAAGCCCATAAAATTTTATTTTGCAATTTTGGCAAATTTTGAGTTTATAAATTTTGTTGGGTCACAAATATATTTTTAGGGATTATTGTAATATTTTTTAAGTGAAATCCAGATAAAAATATTGTAAGAGTTTTTCTAGCAAAAGTGGCTGAAATGGAGCGGGTTGTTTTAAGAAATGGTTAGGGTTTGGTTTTTGGAAAAAGGGAGTTCATTGTGAAAGAAAAAGATCATTTTTTCACGAATATACTTACTCTCTGGAATAGAAAAAATGGAGGATATACAATAAGAAAATAAAAATAGGACAGTCACGTCCAGAATTTGGGAGGTTTTCCTACAATGTCCTATTGATGTCTCTGTTTTAAATCTTTCTTTTAAAAAAGAAAAGTCTTTCTATTTTGAATCATGGTCTGATTGCCAGATTTATGCTTTTACCTCCTTTAAGCTATGGTTGAAACATAGACATGGTCTTTTGCCTCTTCCTTGCACTCTGACATTTACTGGCCATACCAATGAAAAGAATTTTGTAGGCCTTTCTGTTGCTAAGGAATACATTGCATGTGGTTCGGAGACAAATTCAATTTTTGCATACTACAAGTCTTTGCTAATGCCAATAGTCTCACATAAGTTTGGATTTGTAGACCCTATATCCAGCCAAGAGATGGAAGACGATAGTGAGCTATTTGTTTCGAGTGTGTGTTGGAGAGGAAAATCACAAATGCTAGCAGCTACAAAGTCAACTAGGAATATAAAGTTGTTGGAGATAGTGTGAGAGATCAAAAAATCATGCTTACTATTTGAAATACAAGAACAGTGTCAACACTCTTTCCTTTACATTTCCTTAGGAGGTTGTGCTTGACCATTTTGGGTACTTGTGGGTAGGAAAAGAAATTTATCTTGTCGAGATTTGGAACTTTTGAAGGTATGATAAACATGGAACATTGACTATGAGACGCAGTGAACACGTTACCTCTGTATGGATATTTTGTTTATGATTTGTATTGTGGTTTTGGTCATTCTATTTTTATTTGGAAGACAAAAATTTGATTGTTTTGGTTACCAGGTTATCAGTTTGGTATCAAAGTTCTCTGCATCAAAAATGTACCTGTGAAGCTCTGATGGTCATGGAGCCCAAAATTGCATTTAGGCTGTTGATCTCAATGGAGATCAATGGCTTAAATGCAATTTTGGGTCCCATGGGCATTGGAGCTTTACGAGTACAATTTGGCCCACAGAATTTAACTCCATCCATTATATTATAAATTGAGATCAACGACCCAAATACAATTATATAATTATATGGCCCTAAAGTAACTAATAATTATATAATATTATTGGCTAATTAATTTCATTTTCTATTGTAACTTATAAAATTTAGGCAAATCTAATCTAATCAAGTATCAAATATTGTGGCAAATCTTTGAGTTTAAAAGTTTAATAAAATAATTGTTCTGGCGATTTAGCTAGGACTAAAATATTTTTTTGTAAAAAATGTGATGATTCATATCGTATTACAGCTTGTACTATTAGCCAAATTTTGAATTCCCAATTTCAACTATTAGCCAATTTGTGAATATTAGCCACTAAAGAAAATCACTGGTACTTTGGCCCAAAATAAAACTTGTACCATCGATGTACGATCATTTGACGATAAAAAACTATTAGAAATTTAAAATATTTTCCATTTATTGATAGTATGATAGAAGTGACATCTGTCCTTTCATAATAAATAAGGAATGTCATGAGAAGTGCAATTTCATGTTTTTCAGAAGGCAATTTACGCAATTTATTTATGAATCGTACAACAGTACATGCCACCAAAATCAACGCAACTTATGTAAATATTTTATTAGGTTTGTGTTACATCCCCTTTTTGGATTCAATATTACCATTTGCTTTTTCTCAAATAGTATAGTTATGTGAATATGTTTTCTAACATCATAGGAACTTATGATATAAATAGAGAAGGTTAATTTTATGAAATTATAGAATCTATTTGATTATGATCAATATGATGTTATGAATTAGAATGTCTTTTCGATATGAAAATGAAATGATTTGATATAAATGTGTTTTGAGTAGAATATTGGTGCTTTGACCACAAAATTGTATGTGAGATTGTCAATGACAGGAATAGATGGAACATGTTCGACAGGAAGAAAGAAGAAGAGAAAGTATCTTTGAGAAAGAGAGAATAGACTCTGGAATAACCCATGGGTACTTGCCACTGAAAAAGCAAATCAGGTAGACAAACCTAGATGCTTTGAGTTCGGGCTAAGTCAACTTTAGTCAAGATATCGACGTCTATTAGAATAGGTCTTTCTCCTTTCGTAAGTCATCATTTAGAGTATGGGAAATTGACATCAGTGTTGTAATACTCTGAATCGTGTCATCAAACATGAACGACTGATATATTGTTTATATGTTCATGTGTATATACTAGTGGTCGAATTGTAAGTCGTGTCTTATTTTTTGATCAGTGCAAAAGTCATAAAATTGATCGAAAGTCAATCCCAAACCTTGTTTTGCATTTGCGCTCAATTCATTGTTATCATTGTAAAATGTTACGAGCGTATGACGTAAACATTTCCTTGTGAAATTCGACGGATGTCAAATTGTTCTTTATTGGGCTATTATTGAACATTAAAAGAGTTTAAATAATGTTTTAAGTCTAGAGACCATGGTGTGTAGTACCCTTGGTCGTATGGTATTGGAATATGTAATTTTGTTGTTAGTTATATTTAAGTGTCATTTTGAGATAATTCCTTTATTCTTTAAGTGATGTCGATATTCGAGCAAAGGCTCGAGAAGGACACACTTAAGCTCTTTCTAAGATGTCTTTCATTTCGAATAGTGTTTTTGCCTTCTAGCTTGAGACCTCAAGTTAGTCATCAGTCTAACCTTTATTATAATGTTTTCTTTTGTTTATTCTGATAATGGTTATGAGTAGTGGGACGAGTTGTTAATCTGGCAGCCGCCACCTTGCCAAGTTTGGAACTTCATAATGGAGAATAATCACGGACAGAGTGGAAGGCAAAATGATTTTTTTTAGTAGTGGTCATGTTACGAGGAGGATGTTATGCATGTGGGCAGTGATCCTTATCGATAGGCATGGTTTTTGTGAGTGAGATAGTTGGTTATCCTTCCCAGTAAGATGGATAGGAGAGAGTAGCTCGAGTTAGTTTTTAGGAAGGAGAAAAATAAAATGTAGAGAGGAAGTGGAGGAGACCAAGTATGGAGTGATGGTGAACAACTAAGAAAGAATGATTTCATTGGTCAGTCTTGAATAATCACTGAGAATATCATTAGGTTTCCTTCATCCTTTCTCTGTGAGATCATGATTTTTAGATATGATTATATTAGTAATGATTCTGCTTATAAAATGAAGGGACTTATTATTTTCTTAAAGATGTGAAGTATGTAATGTTACCCATTGAAACCTTGTTTGTTTTCGTCACCTTTCAACTGGAAATGATGCTTGTCTCCTGCACCACATTGTAGTTGAAATGCTTGCAATGTTAATTTATCATGCTAAGATGCATCCTCGAAGGTTGAGTTTTACTGTACTATTGTATGTTTATCATAAGAGATATTAAAATAAGTGTTTAGTGCATAGAAGACTAAGGGAAGTTGGTCAAGAATTAGCTCATTGTTATCACAGTCCGCAGTGGTAAAGCCTTCGACGACTTAGATTGAGTGACCCTTTTGACAATTGAAAGCCAATGTATGGTTCTACCAAAGTATAACAGTCAGCTAGTTAATAAGTGAAATAAATGTTTTATGATATCCATCAACATAGGAGAAACAATGGTGCAATGTGTATGCCAAATCCTGCAAGACTTCATAGTCGTTCTTATTTTGCTAAGTTTAGAATGGGTCGACCATGGTGAAATTATTAACCAGTTTTAGTCCATTTGCCTTAGTAAATAATTCTTTTCCTATTGAAGTATTTAGATCATTGTGTTTCTGAGAGGAGACTTTCAATCAAACAAGTTAATAGAATGAAGATTTAGAGCAATGTAATGAGTCTTTTGTCAAGTATCTAGAATAGACTTGCATGCAATTCTATTTCTAGTAGAAATAACAAGATAGGGTTTTCTAAATGCTTAGTTTGATAAAGTTTAAGCTATGTCAGAGATTTCGACAGGTCGAAGTAGAATCTTTGAGTACTTAATTTGTTTTATCGTAGGGTCTTCCAACAATGTATACTTTTAATTGACTTTTAGTGAAACCTTTCGAAAACAACAATGATGAGTTAAATGACCACTCTTGAGTGGATAAATTAAGTAATGTGCTAACTTGGAGATCAATGTAATAACATTTAGCATTAACCAAAAAATTGATATGCTAGGAAACCCTTCTTTTATCATGTAGATGGAGATGTTTCCATGAGCTTGTAGAAAGAGAGTAAACCTCAATGCCATGCATTAATGCATGATGAATTTCAAACACCTTGAGGTTATCGAGGTTGTTATACAGAACTTATAAATAGGTAACAGTAGGATTGCGATTAATTTGAGTCAAGTGGGGTGGGTGAACTTATTACATGCATTGATACAATGCTAATTATATTCAAATCCTTTGGCCAAGGTAATGCATGATCCTCAAGTGCATTGATAGTTCACTGTGACTGGATGGCATAGCTTGTGGAGTGGTCATGCTTGACTAGAGGGTATCTAGGGGATTGCATGATAACAAGTCATGTAGGTCACAACACCAAAGCTCAGATGGCAAACACCATTGGTTATCCTAAGTCTATCCTCTTGAGTAGGGTAGGGCCACTTTCGGAAAGGAAGGAGTGCGGGAGAGCGATGGTCTATGGTTGGAGGTTAAGCTCCTTGAAGATACTTTCTCTTCTTAATTCTTGAGGATTGCTGAAACTTGAATTTGGATGGTTGACAATCGAGATGTAGTGACAATGGTAAGTCCCTATTTTGGAATTGTACTAAGTAACTTTTGACAACATATTGTTGAATGTTGTAGATGATTATATATTTTTTGTATAAGCTATAATTTCAGGATTATTGTTAGTCGATGGATGAATTACTTGTTTATAGTAATCAGAAAACAAATTATTTTTCTGTTTTATTCTTTCAAAAAAAAATTATTACCTTTGGTTAAAAACTTAGTTTTAGGGGTGAAATCAAAACTGGGTGTTACATATGGTATCAGAGCCAACTAGGTTCAGCACTAGGGCTGATGAGTCCACTAACCTAATTAGGAATCAACATTATGTGGATAGCTAATGATTTGATTTGTTGTACCAAGATGGTACGTATCAAGAAAACCAGAAGGAAGTCCTTCGCTGGTAAGGAACATTATCTGCAAGCTAAGTAGAAATGACTTGCGATGATCAAGACTATTAAGAAAATGAATGATGAAAATGACATTTAGCTAGATGATGTGGAAACTTTTGCCAATGCTTTGTCACAACTCAAATGAATGAAAAAAGAACTCCTAGAGATAGCTAGGACGACAGCTAGAATCATGGTCAATTGCTGCCCTATTAGTGTACCTATTAGTGTACCAACGATCACTAGGGATCCCCGTATACCACCTAGAGCTGAAATCATTGTATTATCATCTGATAGTGAGTCTGAGGGTTATACAGCTCATAAATATGTGTCAGACAATGAATCCAAAGGTTACACCCCACTTGTAAATACTGAGTGAAACATGAGATATGTCTATCTTTAAAGAATGTATATAGAGTTTTGCAAAGTATAAAAAAGACAAATTCTAGTTTGAGAATAATTATGGTTATGAGAAATCGTTATGTTTTGATAATATACAAAATGATAAATCATAGAATTGATTAGTACTTGCTTAATCAGGTGAGAAAACAAACAATCATGGATCAATCAGAGTTTAATGAGGGGGAAGATTGGGAAGGTCACAACTCTCAGGAAAACTCCACTGATAAATTGGACAAAATTCTTAATATGCTTACTAAAACTAAGGAAAGGTTGGGCAAATTGGAAAAGAAAATGAATGAAAATGAGAATTCTAATAATGCAAGTAAAAGTAAACAACGGGATCTTGGCATGTCAAGTGAAAACCAAGATGATAGTGAAACTCAGAGGGAGACAAAAGACAAACTTGCACTGGAACTATCTAAGGATATGAAAAAGATTATCCCTCCCAAATTTGATGGAATGAAAATCGGTGATGCAGCAGAAGCATGGTTAACAGAAATGGAGAAATACTTTGAAATCAGAAATTACTCTGAGATTACAAAGGTAGTATGGGGAGCATATCAGTTATCTGGAGAAGCATCCACTTGGTGGATGAACAAGAAAATGGAACTGGAATTAAGTCCCTTGAAGGTGACATGGAATGAGTTTGTGGAGCATTTTTGAAAGAGGTGGCTACCACAACTATATTTTGATCAAAAGTTAACAGATTTCCAAAACCTCAGGCAAGGTGATCTGTCTATGGTTGAATATGTAGAAAAATTTACCAGATTATGGAAGTATGTTCCTCAGTATCAAAACGATGAAAAATTTTGGATAAGAAAATTTATCATGGGACTCAATCCTCAAATTGGTGGTGAGGTGGAGGTGCATGGTCCAAACACAATGGACCAGGTTTATGAGAAAGCAATTAAGCAAGAATAGAAGATCAAATCCATTTATGCTTACCGTGAAAAGAAACGTAAGAGATTTGATAAGAACTACAATGATCAGATGTATAAAAGGAAGAATGAAAAAGGATATGGAAACAGGAGGTTTGATAAAGGAAATCGGAAAAATAAAGGGGGATTTGGTATTGAACGTAGAAATGAAGACTATAAGAAAAATGACAATTTTAAGAAGAACGGTGATGCTTTGAGTGGACCATCCGAGAAAAGAGGACCAATTGGAGGATGTTTTTCTTGTGGTGGAGATCATTATGCTAACCATTGTCCTAATAAAAAGCAAAATAGGCAGCCTAGGAATATGGTACTTCCTTCGCAACAGGAAGCGTTTCAACAAAGGATTCATGCCACCCTTGACAATCCACAAGATGAGTATCAGATTACTCCCATTGAGATGATAGGTACATTATTTGGAGTTCATGTTTCTATTCTATTTGATACTTGTGCAACATCAAATTTTGTGTCATTTAGAGTCTTAAGTAAATTTCGTAGAAGAGCTGGTTTTATGTCAAAATTGTGGACAATTGAGTATGCAAATCACTCAAAGGCTCAGGTATCTAGCAATGTTTGTTCAAAGCTAAGATTGATATTTCAAAATTTTCCACTGAGGTAAATTTGTATGTAGCACCTATAGGGTCCTACGATGTCATCTTAGGAATGAATTGGTTGTGGAGACATAGGGCCAAGGTAGATTGTTTTCATAAAACAATTGAGTGTCTGGATGATAAAGGAAATATAGTAAATTTTCAAGGTATTCAAAGGGAAATAAGGATCAGAACTATTTCTTCAAAACAATTAAATCGGGCTAGGCATAAGGGATGTCAACTTTTTGCAGTCAAAATGGACCTAGTTGAGGAAGCCTTAGAGAAGCAAACATTTGAGGAAAAATATCCATATCTTTGCAAATTTAGTGATGTATTTCCTGAGGAACTACCAGGCTTGCCTCCAAAAAGAACCTTTGATTTTGCCATAGATACTAAACCAGGATCTGAGCCAGTATCTAAAGCTCCATATCGAATGACCACTACTGAACACATGGAATTGAAGGCTCAATTGCAGGAGCTATTATCTAAAGATCTAATTAGGCCAAGTGTATCACCATGGGGACCTCCAGTTATTTTTGTCAAGAAGAAGGATAGAACCCTTAGACTATGTATAGATTATTGGATGCTAAATAAGGAAACAATAAAGAGTAAGTATCCACTGCCACGTAATGATGATTTATTTGACCAAATGCATGGAGCAATAGTATTTTCTAAGATAGATTTGAGATCTGGATACCATCAATTGAGGTTGAAAGATGAAGATATTCACAAGACTGTATTTAGAACAAGATATGGTCATTATGGGTTTATTTTGTTGGCATTTGGATTAACCAATGCACCAGCCGCTTTCATTAATCTCATGAATAGTGTTTTCAGAGATTGCCTTGATAAATTTGTCCTAGTTTTCATTGATGATATTATGGTATATTCCAAAAATGAGGAGGAGCATAGACAACATCTTCAAATTGTTTTGCAATGATTAAGAGAACACAAATTGTATACGAAACTCTCGAAATACAATTTCTTTTAGAAAGAAGTGTAGTATTTGGGACATACAATATCAGCTGAAGGGATATCAGTTGACCTAGATAAAATTAAGGCTATTATGGAATGACATGTACCTTCCAATGTTTCAGAGGTACGAAGTTTTATGGGATTGGCTAGATATTATAGAAAATTTGTTTTGAATTTCTCAAGTATTGCTAGTCCAATTACTTCCTTGTAGAGAAAAGGAAAATAGTTTGTTTGGACTGAAGAATGTCAAAAGGTATTTGATTTGTTAAAAGAAAAGTTAACAACAACACCAATCTTGAAAGTCCTTGATCCTGAAGGATAATTTGAGGTTATTACTGATGCCTCTGGAGAAGGATTAAGAGGTGTGCTTATGCAAGATGGGCGTGTAATAGCCTATGAATCAAGAAAGTTGAAAAACTATGAGCAGAATTATGCTCCTCATGACTTAGAACTGGTAGCAGTGATTCACGCCCTTCAAATGTGGTGACATTATTTGTTGGGAAAGACTTTTATACTAAAATCAGATCATCAAAGTCTTCGTTACATATTCACACAACCTCATCTCAATGCAAGACAAAGGAGGTGGTTAGAATTAATATCAGATTATGACTTTGAGATTCCTTATATCAAAGGTAAAGAAAATCGAGTAGTTGATGCTTTAAGCAGAAGAAGACACATAGCTTCTCTAATCTCAATTCATGCTAATTTTAAAGATTTAGTATTGCAAAGTTTATTTGGAGATGAATATTATGAGTAGGTGAAACAAGCTCTGCAATTAAACCCTAGGGATCCAAGATATGACGGATTTTGTTTTGAGTCAAATGGATTGATGAGATTTAAGGGATGAATCTACATTCCTAATTTTGTAGAACTTAGAAACCTTGTGTGGAAGGAAGTTCATTCTGCACCTTATTCTGGACACCTAGGAGTAACAAAACTTTTAGCTGATGTCAAGCTGCTATATTTCTAGAAAGGAATGAAAAGTGATGCTACAAGGTTTGTGGAAAGTTGTTTGGAGTGTCAGAGAGTGAAGGAAAAACACCAACATCCTTCTGGATTCTTATACCCGCATGATATTCCAGAACAAAAATGGCAGGTTGTTAGTATGGATTTTGTTCAAGGGTTACCAATGTCTAAAAACAGGCATGATGCAATATTGGTTGTTGTAGATAAACTAACCAAGGTAGAACATTTGATACTAAGAAATTTGATAGATGGAGCTCATATTTTGGTTCAAAAATTTGTGCAAGAAATATTCAGATTGCATGGGGTACCTAAAAAGATTATATCCGATAGAGATGCTCGAATAACCTCTCGGTTCTGGCAAACTTTATTTTCTGCATTAGGGACTAAACTCAATGTGAGCACCGCTTATCATCCTAAAATTGATGGACAAACAGAAAGGGTTAATCAGGTCTTAGAAGATCTTTTAAGAATTTATTGCATGGATCAGCAATACAAATGGGAGGAATATTTACCTCTTATTGAATTTGCCTATAACAATTCCTATCATTCTGCCATTAAGATGGCACCATTTGAAACATTATATGGAAGGAAATGTAGAACTCCTATAAGCTGGGATAAGCTGGAAGATAGGATAAGCATTAGACCTAAAATGCTTGCGGAGATGGAAGAAAAAGTGAAAATGATTAGGAAGAGGTTGGTAGAAGCTGATAGGCAAAAAAGTTATGCAGATCGCAAACGGGTGCCTAGACATTTCTCTGTTGGTGAGAAAGTTCTTTTGCGAGTGAAACCCCATAAAAGCTCAATCAAATTTGGTATGGCTCCTTGATATGTCGAACCTTTTGAAGTCCTTGAGATTATCAATCCAGTCACCTACAAAGTTGTTCTACCTCCAGTCTTGTCCAAAATGCATAATGTCTTTCATGTTTCATACCTAAAGAAATATTTTGTAGGTAATGACCACATTCTTAAATAGAATTCTTTACAGATACAAGAGCCAGGAGTGGTTGTGATAGAGACACTCAAGGTGCTCGAAATGTGTAAACTTCATTTATGTAATTGAGAGGTTTTACAATGCAAAATTTAGTGGGACCAATATGGTGAGGATAGCGCCACTTGGGAAGACTATAAAGACATCTACCAAAAATTTCCTTATCTTTTCAAAAACATTAATGTTAAACTATAAAAGTTTGTTTTATGTTAAAAATTTTGCTTGGTAAACTCAATCATCGACGACGATGATTTTATAGGGGAAAGATATGTTACATCCCCTTTTTGGATTCAATATTACCATTTGCTTTTTCTCAAATAGTACAGTTATGTGGATATGTTTTTTAACATCAT
Source organism: Cunninghamia lanceolata (assembly GCA_027924645.1). Classification (NCBI taxonomy): domain Eukaryota; kingdom Viridiplantae; phylum Streptophyta; class Pinopsida; order Cupressales; family Cupressaceae; genus Cunninghamia; species Cunninghamia lanceolata. Next base: position 7,811,147 of record BSBN01000801.1, read on the forward strand.
AAGAGCTGATGATATAAATAGAGAAGGTTAATTTTATGAAATTATGGAATCTATTTGATTACGATCAATATGATGTTATGAATTAGAATGTCTTTTCAATATGAAAATGAAATGATTTGATATAAATGTGTTTTGAGTAGAATATTGGTGCTTTGACCACAAAATTGTATGTGAGATTGTCAATGACAGGAAGAAAGAAGAAGAGAAAGTCTGGAATAACCCATGGGTGCTTGCCACTGAAAATACAAATCAGGTAGACAAACCTAGATGCTTTGAGTTTGGGCTAAGTCAATTTTAGTCGAGATATCGACGTCTATTAGAATGGGTCTTTCTCCTTTTGTAAGTCATCATTTAGAGTATGGGAAATCGACATCAGTGTTGTAATACTCTAAATCATGTCATCAAACATGAACGACTGATATATTGTTTATATGTTCATATGTATATACTAGTGGTCGAATTGTAAGTCGTGTCTTGTTTTTGGATCAGCACAAAAGTCATAAAATTGTGCGAAAGTCGATCCCAAACCTTGTTTTGCGTTTGTGCTCAATTCGTCATTATCATCGTAAAATGCTATGAGCATATCACGTAAACGTTTCCTTGCAAAATTTGATGGATGTTGAATTGTTCTTTATTGGGCTATTATCAAACATTAAAAGAGTTTAAATAATGTTTTAAGTCTAGAGACCATGGTGTGTAGTACCCTGGGTCGTATGGTATTGGAATATGTAATTTTGTTGTTAGTTATATTTAAGTGTCATTTTGAGATAATTCCTTTATTCTTTAAGTGATGTCAGTATTTGAGCAAAGGCTCGAGGACACACTTAAGCTCATTCTAAGATGTCTTTCATTTCAAATATTCTTTTTTCCTTCTAGCTTAAGACCTCAAGTTAGTCATCGGTCTAACCTTTATTATAATGTTTGCTTTTGTTTATTTTGATAACGGTTATGAGTAGTGGGACGAGTTGTTAATCTAGTAGCCAACACCTTGCCAAGTTTGAAACTCCATTATGGAGAATAATCACAGACTGAGTGGAAGGTGAAACCATTTTTTTCTAGTAGTGGTCATGTTAGGAGGATGTTATGCATGTGGGCAGTGATCCTTATCGATAGGCATGGTTTTTGTGAGTGGGAGAGTTGGTTATCCTTCACAGTAAGACGGATGGGAGAGAGTAGCTGGAGTTAGATTTTAGGAAGGAGAACAAGTATGGAGTGATGGTGAATGGCTAAGAAAGAATGATTTCATTGGTCAGTTTTCAATAATCGCTGACAATATCATCAGGTTTCCTTCATCCTTTCTCTGTGCGATCATGATTTTCAGATATGATTATATTAGTAATGATTCTACTTATAAAATGAAGGGACTTCTTATTTGCTTAAAGATGTGAAGTATGTAATGTTACCCATTGAAACCTTGTTTGTTTCTGTCACCTTTCAACCAGAAATGATGCTTGTCTCCTACACCACATTGTAGTTGAAATGCTTGCAATGTTAATTTATCATGCTAAGATGCATCCTCAAAGGTTGAGTTTTACTGTATTGTTGTATGTTTATCATAAGAGATATTAAAATAAGTGTTTAGTGCATAGAAGACTAAGAGAAGTCTGTCAAGAATTAGCTCGTTGTTATCACAGACTGCGGTGGTAAAGCCTTCGATGACTTAGATTGAGTGCCCTTTTTGACAGTCAAAAGCCAATGTATGGTTCTGCCAAAGTATAACAATCAGCTAGTTAATAAGTGAAAGAACTATTTTATGATATCTGTCGACATAGGAGAAACAATGGTGCGATGTGTATGCCAAATCCTGCAAGACTTCATAGTTGTTCTTATTTTGCTGAGTTTAGATGGGTCGACCATGGTGAAATTATTAACCAGTTTTAGTCCATTTACCTTAGTAAATAATTCTTTTGCTATTGAAGTATTTAAATCATTGTGTTTTCAAGAGGAGAATTTCAATCAAACAAGTTAATAGAATGAAGATTTAGAGCAATGTAATGAGTCTTTTGTCAAGTATTTGGAATAGACTTGCATGCAATTCTATTGCTAGTAGAAACAACAAGATATGGTTTTCTAAATGCTTAGTTTGATAAAGTTTAAGCTATGTCAAAGATTTCAATAGGTTGAAGCAGAATCTTTTAGTACTTAATTTATTTTATCGTAGGGTCTTCGAACAATGTATACTTTTAATTGACTTTTAGTGAAACCTTTCGAAAATAACAAAGATGAGCTAAATGACCACTCTTGAGTGGATAAATTAAGCAATGGGCTGACTTAGAGATCAATCTAATAACATTTAGCATTAACCGAAAAATTGATATGCTATGAAACCCTTCTTTTACCATGTAGACAGAGATGTTTCCATGAGCTTGTAGAAAGAGAGTAAACGCCAATGCCATGCATTAATGCATGATGAATTTCAAACACCTTGAGGTTATCGAGGTTATTATACAAAACTTATAAATAGGTAACTATAGGATTGTGATTAATTCGAGTTAAGTGGGGTGGGTGAACTTATTACATGCGTTGATACAACGCTAATTATATTCAAATCCTTTGGCCAAGGTAATGCATGATCCTCAAGTGCATTGATAGTTCACTGTGACTTGATGGCGTAGCTTGTGGAGTGGTCATGCTTGACTAGAGGGTATCTAGGGGATTGCATGATAACAAGTCACGTAGGTTACAACACCAAAACTCAGGTGGCAAACACCATTGGTTATCCTAAGTCTATCCTCTTGAGTAGGGTAGGGCCACTTCCAGAAAGGAAGGAGTGCGGGAGACCAACGGTCTGTGGTTGGAGGTTAAGCTCCTTGAAGATACTTTCTCTTCTTAATTCTTAAGGATTGCCAAGACTTGAATTTGGATAGTCGACAATCGAGATGCAGTGACAATGGTAAGTCCCTATTTTGTAATTGTACTAAGGAACTTTTGACAACATATTGTTTAATGTTGTAGATGATTATATTTTTTTTGTATGAGCTATAATTTCATGATTATTGTTAGTCGATGGATGAATTCCTTGTTTATAGTAATTAGAAAACAAATTATTTTTCTGTTTTATTCTTTCAAAAAAAAATTATTACCTTTTGTTAAAAACTTAGTTTTAGGGGTGAAATCAGAACTGGGTGTTATAGTTTGCAACCCTCACACATACCTTATTCTGCATTTTCACCGGTGTACTGTGGATGAACTTTGGACTGTGTCTTCTACAGGTGTTAAACACAGGCATTCGCAACCATGTTAGCTAATTGACCAGTGCTCTTTCTTTCCCATTTCTTATAGTGATAAATATGAATTATTTAAGTCAATTGCGTGGGAAGAACAATTATCCTTTCATGAGTTTAGACTCTTTGTTTACCCCAAATCTTCTGGAGATTTATTTGGCACCCTTAGCAATTATAGAAGCTTTTATTTACAAGTTTCTCAAACAAGTAAAGATGAAGCTTTTGTTTATTGAGAATAGTTTAGCTAAGGTGAAGGATACCGAGCTAAGATATATAGATTTAGACTTGGAGGATTTCTGGGCTCGATTAGAGAAAAACCCCAAGTCACCTATAGTTGAGAAAATCCTAACAAGTGAGTTAGCTCTTGTTGGGGGTTTCCCACATGTTGTGCCATATCTAGACCTGGTTGTTGCATGTGCAAGGAACTATTATCCTGATATTAAGGTCCGAGCATCCTTTGTTTTGGAGAAGATTGAGAGGTGACTTAAGGGGAAATTTTGAGAGCATGTCAGTTCTTCATCTGTGCATAAAGAATTAGGAACAAGAGAGAAAAGGAACCTCCCAGGCCTCCAGAATTCAAAAAAATTCAATTGGTGTGGAGAGAAGTCATCACAGAGTTAGTTCACAATCTGGTAGTGGTGGGGATGGAGACCAGCCTGAAGATAATAGGAAACTAAAAGGTGTATGTGAACAAGATGGTCAACCCGCATTCATGAAACCACGAGAAAAAAATTTGGATGTTTTACAACAATTGTAGGTAGATCACATGACTTCTCCTATGTCTCCTTCACCTGGTAATGATTCTTCCATTTTTCAAGAGATTGCTAATGATAGTACTTTTTGTTCCTTGTTTGAGATTTTAGTCTCCCTCGTATCAAATAAAATTCTTGTGCAAGATACTCCTAATCAGCCGGACAGAGTTGTCCTAGGTGTAAGTGAGTATTGTTGAAATGCACATGACAACTAAGAGGGAGGGTGAATCAGTTGTCACAAAACTTTAACCACTTATGAATATCAACACATCAAATTCTTAATCACTGCTATTAAGATTAACCATGAAAGCATGAAACAAGAAGCTCAACACAATAACACATGAGACACCACAATTTTTACGTAGAAAACCCTATAAGGGAAAAACCATGGTGGGTGTTAGCCCACAAAAATAAATAAGTTATAGAAATACCAAAAATCAGAGGCTCACTTCCCAAAATGCTCACTGCAAATGTTAGGGCTCACTACTAAGATCAGCTCACCACTAAGGGGTGGCTTACTACCAAGGATTGGTGAACTGATTTGATAGCATCTACTCCATGCCTGGGTTCAGTTTTATTGAAGTACAATATAACTCCTCTTCTCTACTCTTCTTACACCTTCGCACTTATCTTTTCATTTTCTCACAAGGACATCATTTTTGCAACTACATTACATGTTTTTATACAATTCATCAACCTTGGAATTTACATCAAGGTTAGCTTTACATTCATCAACCATTAGAACAATCTCCAAGGTCGGCATTACAAACATGTACATAGAAATAGGTTTGGACCTAAACAAAATTTGCTAAGGTAAAGATGTATGTGGATTATTTTATGTGTTAGTTAGGATTAAAATGCAATCTTCCATGTCACAACATGCTCCCACAATCTTCAATGTATCTCCGCAAGTAATGAAAACAACCAAGTCAACCAAGACTAGTATTAACATTAAGTCTTCTAAGAATAGTCTTCATCCATGATCCATATTTGTCTTTGTAGACCAATCCAAAGGTAGGAACATGATTAGGAGACATCCACAAGGACATTGTAATCACCAGGAACAACCGCACAATCTCTAACCACTATGTCAAGAAGATTCTTCAAACTGGAGCACATAAACAACATTGTTAGCTACTGTCATAGAGAAAAGATAGCTTGCAGATCACTAATTCATGAACCATTGGATTTTAAGGTACTTATCATCATTACAAACTTGATTCTAGAACCACGGACTGAAATACTTAACTGTGGAGGAAAGCGGAGCAAAATACATTCTCCCTATCACTAGTTAATGTATAAAAAAAGTAGTTTTCACTCTGGTGAACATAACTCACTCAAATATTCATACCAGAGGCTCAAACTTGGAACATATCATTTTCAGACATGTCTCTAAATAACTTCCAATCTGCAGACAAAGATATTCATTCTACAAGAAATGCAAAGCAATCTACTGGATTGTTCTGTTGTAAACAAAGATACTCTTCTATACATTGTTTCCACCGGAAGAGCAAATTTTCTCAAAAGCATTTGGAAACTCAATATCAGGATCACTTACTCATTATCTCCAATACTTATATAAGCCAATGCAAAGCATTTAACTCATTACAAGCAAACATCAAATCAAGAGCATAGTTGACACCAATGACAACATAGATATGTTGATATCAATGACAACACCAGTTAGGCACATACTTGCAACAAGTGTGGTACTATTTTGTCTTCCCCTTCTTGGCTAAAGAAAGTTGTTGAGAAAAAGAGGATCAGGAGACATGCCCCAATGGTAGACACAAATGTTGACACTATAGCTAAATTGTTGCATCCTACACCTAAGCCTAAGAAGGCTAAGAGGATGTCTCGAATGGTAATGGATTCTTCCTTAGGGCATATGATTTTGGAGATTGTAGACCCCATGGGGGATAAAAATGAAAATGAAGTCACAGAAGCAAATTTCAATATGACCAAGATTGACATGGGTCCTCCTACCATGGAAGGTGATATATATCATGCAAAATTCTCTGTAGGCATGCTAGAAAAGAGAGTTAAAGTTAAGCAACAAGAGAATGCAAAGCTACAAGCCCAAGTGAATTCTCTAACATCTTTTATTCAATCTATTTGAATAGTACTTCTCAATCCTCGTATGCAACTCTGAGTGTTTCTATTGATGGAATGGATCCTAGCATGTTGCAACAAATCATGAGATATCAATCTCTAGGTAATGCCATCAAGCAATGGGTAGAGCAACTCACTATTGATGGTTTGTTGTACATCAAGGAGGTCATGAAACTATATACCCTCATTTATGATAAAAGGAAAGGGTTAGTTGCAGAGTTATGAAATGTAAAGAGGGAAGATAGTAATATGCTCATGGTGTCTATAGAGATAAAAGATATGAAAAAAATTAATACAAATATTCTTGTAGCTGAGAAAAATTTTAATAATTTGAATGAGAATGATTATGTGTCTTGGCTAGATGCACTGGAGTGGAAGAGGTCTGTGCTAGGAGATTTTAGTGGACAAATAAGAAAAATTTTGACTCAATGTCACACTGATATGGTTGATCTTAAAAACAATTGTACCATCTTAGATGTAGAGATTTCAGATGAAAGCAGAGAGAACTTGCTTGATGTTAAGGAAGTAAAGCAAAATTTTAAGAAGATGCTTATTGAAGAGCTTGTTGGTGCTGACACAGTTAATGGTGAATCACTAGGGAAGCTTGGACATATACCAATGTATCTTAGACCTTTCAAGCATGAAATTGATGATGTCTATAAGAGACTAATAGATGCAGACAAAATGATAAATAAGTAGAAACTTCAGGCAAACATTACTTGTAGACCAAGTGTCAAGATTTTAAATCCCATCATTACTAGGTACATGAGGTACAAGGTAAAATTGAGAGCATCAACTCAGGTGGACTCGACTGCTTCTCAGGATGAAGATCAAACTGCTGCCATGTGATGGCATTTCTTATTTTTATGTTATTTCTTTAGACATGCTCTGGGTACTCTTGTGGCAAAAGACTTATTATTATTTTATGTTTTAAATCGGTTGTCCCCAAGAAGTTGTTATTATTTAAAAGACATTATTTTATGACAAGGCTATATATACTAAGCCTGTCGATACATTTAGGATCTTTTGGCAAACTTTGTGTTGTTGATAGGGTAATTTTGTGTTACTCTATATTTCAGTTATTTTCAATATATGAATGGAAGCTTGAAGAGTTGATTTCTGAAGTCATAAACTTTGTGTTATGGTGGATGAATCAATATTCTTGAATTCCTCTTATGTATCCTTTTGAATTTCTTTTATTAAATACTATCTATTAATTTTTGTTTATCTGAATTGTTCCTTCATTGACACTTGTCTCTATTCTAAATACTTTATGGAGAAAGATGGGTGTGTCAAAATTGCAACTTGGAATAGAACTGATGTCGTTGATCTCTGATACTGACTATTTATCAAACTAAATGTAAATATTTTTTTAATCTATAAATTCGCCAAGTAAATTAGTCATTATGATTTGGCATTTGATATTTTCACCAGCCACATGATTTTTCAAAAAAATTGCCAGCACATTCACCAAATAATTTATTTAAGATTTTTGAATATCTATATAATTTGCCACCTAATTTATTTTATTTTTTCGACTACAACTATAATTTGCCAAGGAATTTTTTTTTTTCAAATCTATATATAATTTTCTAGCAAAAAAGCCATTGTCGACAAATTTGAAAAAATTCATCAATGATTTTTTTTTTTCAAAAATAGGCATAGATTCGCCAACATTTTTATGACCTCAGGCTAGGATTCACCAATATTTTATAGGTTTTTTAGGGGGGGTTCCTTAAAGTTATCCCTGATAAAAATAGTAGGTTTTTTCACCCTTGGAAATCATTCTCGGCTCTTTCTCACTAAGGAAGGCAGTAAGAAAAGACAGAAAAAATAAAAGAGGAAATGAAGATTCAATCCCTTGGCCCGCTATATAGGAGTCGGTTTTAAAAGTTTTATCAAGCAAGATAAGCTACGATAGTAGACAAAATGCATTTTCTTACTGCTATATCTGTGAAAAATCGGATGATGAGGTAGGTTCTGAGGAAGGGGGAGATAACAAAAGCAACGATGGCAATGATAATAGCAGGAGTGAAGGTGACCTTGGTGATAGAGAAAATGAAGAAGAAGAGGAGGTGGAATCATACGACGATCAAATCAAATGGATCTTTGTGGCTCGAGATGGTGAAATAGTAGAGGCAATAAAAAAGGTGATCGATGGCCACATTTTCAATGGGAACCATGTGTGTGACAACACACTCCATGAGGAGTTCCTAATGATAGCCACCCTCATCTTTGGAAGGAAGCAAAGCAACAAGTTATTGCCTTACCATAATATTCTGCCACAGCTACAGGATACAACCAACACAACAATCTCCGCTTTTAACAAAAAGCTAAGCTATGGAACGATGGGGTGTGTGTTTGATGCAGTGGTGGTAAGAAAGAATGGAGTGACTGTGTAGGCCTGGTACTTGTTTCAGAAAGGGATAAGAGATGACAACATGCAAACATTCAATTACCTCCTCACATAGTACAGAGACTTGCTATCCCCAGAGCAAATCGATAGAGCCTTGAACTCTAGAGGGTCTGAGATATCTTTGGCATCACTAAATGCCATTTGTAATGATATTATCTATAGAAACCAATAGGCGTATGTATGATCAGGCATGCTCTTTGAGCAATAGCCCTACTGTTTAATATATATATATAAACTTGGTAAACATTGTAAAAGAAATCATTATTTATATTTTTATAAGAAAAAAATGATACCTATTATAACTAAGAATGCTATATTATATTTGCTTATAATAAAATTTTACTGTTTATTTTGGATATATTTGTGGAGCTAGTGACCCAATGAATATTTTATTATTTTTAATTTTTTTATTAATAAAAAGAACAAAAATAAATTATCTTAATTATCCTTTTCCCATAATTGTAAATTTCTATGGGGACACTCCAACTGCTTAAATTTAAGCAGAAAAATAACTTAAGCAGTTGCATGGGGACATGAGATATATATACTATAATATAAAATTCTAAAATACAGTTTAAAATGGAAAAAAAAAAAAAAACAAAACAAAAGAAGAAAAAGAAAGAGAATGAAATGGACCATTAAATTCCAAGCCTAGTTGTTTTAATATAATTTTTTCCCTTGAATAGACATTGCCTTATCTGACACGGTTGAAGTTGGGTGTCAATGTGACTATCAATCTATTTTTTTGTTGAAAAAATCACGGGAGAAGTTAAGTAACTCTTACGAGATTGTCATATACCTTTCCTCAAGTTTTGAAGCTACGTTTTTTCATAAATTCGATGGCTAAAAAGTGAAATACAGCTGACATTGAACTGTATTTTCCTTGGCAGATTTGTTTGACAACAGAAAGCCGTTGATCTATCATTTCCAAGCTTAGGCGATGACACATAATGGATATCCGGAAGTCTAACGAACGCTAGGCATGTGAGATGGTAGAATGAAATTGTGAGTATAAATATTTGTCCTTCCAAGCAAATCCTCAGGGAGCACTGTAATACAGTCGGTAGAATGGAGAATTCAAGAAAGCTTGGCAGTGTGATTGTGGTGTTAGCGCTAGTAGTACAGTCTGTGTGCATTTTGGGTCTCAAGGAATGCACAAACATTCCAACCCAGCAATCTTCCCACACACTGCGCTACCAGGTGGAGTCCTCAAAAGATGAGGCGTGGAAAGCAGAAGTGCACTCGCATTTTGCCCATTTGATGCCAACCGACGAAAGCTTTTGGAGTAGTCTCAAACCTTCTCGCAGGCAAAATCTGGAAGATGCGCAGGAGGATTTCAAGTGGAGAATGATGTACAGGAGATTGAGGGAGAACAGTAACGATAGTAGTAGTAATAATAATGGGCAGAATTTCTTGCAGGAGGTTTCATTGCACAACGTTCGTGTGAACCCTAATTCATTCTATGGTGCCTCCCAGCAGACGAATTTGGGGTACATGATGATGTTGGATGTGGATAATTTGGTTTGGAGTTTCAGAAAAACAGCAGGGCTGCCCACCCCTGGGAAGCCCTACGGAGGATGGGAAGGCCCAGATGTGGAGCTCAGAGGCCACTTTGTGGGCCATTTCATGAGTGGCACTGCCCTAATGTGGGCCTCCACCCATAATAAAACCCTCTTTGATAAGATGACTTCTATTGTTTCTGCTCTTGCGGAATGCCAGAAGGCCATGGGAACCGGTTATCTCTCTGCATTTCCCTCTGAGTTGTTTGATCGTTTTGAGGCCGTCAAACCTGTTTGGGCGCCATACTATACTATTCACAAGGTAAGCTTATAAACATACCACTATTTTTTTTCTCTTTTTTCATCCAAAAGGGTTGGAAGAGCTTACACAACTGCACATCAAAAATAATGAACAGTGTATCTCATAGTAGGTATTCTATTAGATTAGTGTAAGAATGCTTCTAGATTTGACTGTGTGTGTTTTTGTATGGACATTCTGTGATCCCTCTTTGGTGATCACACTATCCTCTCCCTGATGAGAGATCCCAAAGGTTGATACAAGCGGTCAAATCCGGAAGCACTCTTACACTAGTGTATCTCATGTTTATTTTAAAATGGCTTACAATTGTTGCATGATAGACTGTAGTTAACATCCCTATGAATTCCACTAATCTACACCACATTTGTGTTGTAATCAATGCATTCTGGTCTATTTGACAGTTTTTATCATTTTAGACCATATTTTACAACTTTAAATTTATTAGACAGTATAACTTGACTTGTTAAATTTTTACATATTTTATAATAATTTGTTATCGAAATATAAATGATGTTCTATTTTACAATGTCAAGGTGAACCGCTCGAAACAATTGATCTGATCACCGTGAAGTTTCTCCAAAGGAAGAGGTCTTGCTGTTTGTAGTTTTGTTTGTGACTATGTTGTTGATTGCTACTCTTTTTCTCAGTCTTTAAATTATTTTTTTGTAACCTGCATTCTTTTTATATAAAAAAAGTCACTCAACAGTTTTTTGACAAGTTATAGTTTTCTTAAAACGTCAATTGAAAGGTTAATCTCCCAATTAAACAATCCATGCTTGTACCAACTATTTACTGTGGTTATTCTTAAAGATCATCTCACTTCAACTGTCAAAAGTCAATATTGACCAATAAAAATAAGACAAATATTTACCGCTTTTTATTGTGGATGAGGATAAAGTGTAATATTGCTTTGCCCATTAAAATAGATGATAACCCATATTGCTTTGCATGCTCCGGATACTACTAGATCATGGCAGGATTACTGGATCAGTACACCTTCGCTGGAAATGCTCAAGCACTTAACATGACAACGTGGATGGCCGATTATTTCTACATGCGTGTCCAAAACGTTATACAAAAGTGGACAATAGAGAGACATTGGACTTCCCTCAACGAAGAGACTGGTGGCATGAATGATGTTCTCTATCGCCTCTACACCATATCTGTATTCCTCTTCCCCTTTTACATCTGCATGGTTAAACCTTACCTAAGATCAATTGTTTTACGAACTCTATCTTACCTAGAATGAGTATAAACTATAATTTTTGTGCAGGGAAACCCAAAACATCTGGAGCTCGCTCATCTTTTCGACAAGCCCTGCTTTTTAGGACTGCTAGCTGTGCAGGTATTTCTCTTCGGAAATGGAAGCCATAAACTTTTTAACTTCTGCCTTTTCAAGAAAGCATATAATATCATTACAAGCCTTGAAAAAGGAGGCAGCCATGAAGAGTATGGAGTGCATGCTGGCAACACATAACACACACACACAGGAGCAACAATCCCAAGAATAAAATCAAACACCACCCACAAACTCCAGTGTCATATTCATCTACAGAAAATCTATTTTCAAGCGTTTTGTTGTTATTATATTGGTGTCTGAACTTATCTGTAAAACTAACATTTTAAGTGTCTTGGTGAGAAATGATTGCAGGCGGATAGCCTTTCTGGATTTCATACGAATACACATATCCCGGTGGTTATAGGCTCCCAAATGCGATATGAGGTTACAGGCGACCCACTTTACAAGGTAATTAATTGTAGAATACTGGAAAACTATACATTAGAATAGAAAGTGAAATCGGAAAACTATACATTAGAATAGAAAGTGAAATCACTTACTAGTGAATCCATATCTACACAAATATAATTTATATTGTATTTATAGCATTAAATTTAAATTCTTTAAAGTGGGTTTATATTATTATTATAATTTAATATATTGGTTATATATGGTTTTTTTTTTTTTCATTATCAATGTTAGCATACATTTGCTTCAATTTACCTTAAAAAAAATTTCATATATGTTGGAATGTTGGTAGTTGGGATCCATTGTCCCAAGGTGTTCAAAATTTAGAAAGGTTGATTTCGGTGGATATAGATGGATAGCTCAGGTCGGCTTTGGGGTTGGGGATGTCCCTTGTTTCTGGGATGGTTGTTGTGATGGTGCTTTTTTCTGGACTTCTGTTGTTTCTAGGTGCCATTGTCCTCTTGGTTTTGTGATTTCTTTATTAATAAATTTTTACCCCTCTTTTAAAAAAATGAAAGTTGGAAAAGAAAATTGAAGTCTATTTGCATGGAGATGTAATAATTAATAATTTTTTATTTTTAAATATTTATTAAACAATTAATTTCTACTTACAAATATAAACATTTATATTTATTTAATAAATTTTATTAATTTTTTGTTTTTCTTATGATAGGAAATTAGTACATTTTTTATAGATATTGTAAATTCATCACATGCATGGGCAACTGGTGGAACTTCTGATGGTGAATTTTGGTAAGTTCATCTTGACTTTTAGAATTAAAAGTTAATCAAATTAAATTTAACATTTTAATTTTTACTCTTGAAATTTACAATTATTAAAAGATGCAATTGAATTTTTTAGTTAAAAAAATTAATAGTAAATTGTTTTTGTAATATTTTGTGTTTTTGAAGGGAGGATCCTAAGAGATTACTTGACAATCTTTCTACAGAAACAGAGGAGGGTTGTACTTCATACAACTTACTTAAGGTTTTTCATCACTGACCTTTAATTTTTGAAGTGTGCCTGTAAACATGATTTAACTCTTTGCAATGAAATTTAACACTTATTGAAATAGTTTAAAAATTTGCATTAAACAATTAGAATTTTTAATTTAATATAAAAATTAATTAATATATTTATTAAAAAAACATAAATACAATTAAAACTGACAAATTTAATTATTGCTGTATAAAGTGTCAAAAAACCATTTTAATGAAAATTTGATTAAAATTGTTCAAAACAATTAAAAATAAATCTATCATTCCAAATAACATAATATAATTGAAATATTTCTCTTATGAGAATTAACACTTAATTTTTAAATTTTTTTATTTTTAATTTTATAAAAAAAAATTATTCAACCCTTCACATTTCTTTTATAATTATGAGTGATCACATTTATATCTTGGTCCTTACTAACTTATTTCCTTTCATGTAAATATATTATAAGAAATTAAAATATAACTTCTCATATGAAATTAATAATTATTTGACTTTTCAATATTTTTAAATGTTAAATTTTATATAATAACTATTCCATAATAAATCTAGGTAACCTTTTCTTTTCATCTAAATTAATGTTAAGATTATCATTGAATTAAATATACATTTTTGAAATATTTTGTTTAAAAATATTTTTAAAAATTAAATTATTATATTATACATTATAATTGTTTAAAAAGAAAATGTCATTTGGAATAATAAACAATACTTTAAATTATATATTATTTATATGCTTCATTATTAAACTAGTATAGATATCTTAAATAAATATATCTATTTTATTTTTACTTTTGAAAAATTCATCATTTATTATTTTGGTAATTCATTAAATAATGGTGGTCATTCACTCTAAGATTCTAATTTTTCTTATAAATTATAATTATCTTTTTAAAATTTATATACTTTATTTGCTTACTATTAAATAATATTGTCTACATTAAACTATAAATCAAAATTTAATATCATATAATTCTAAATCACAATATAATTAGATTAACAATTTTGCACACAGTTTTTATATTTTGTTGAATGATAGTGTTATATTTTTTTAAAGTTTCTCACATCTCTTTCATGAATATAGGTTATTCGTCACTTATTTCGGTGGACTAGAGAAATGCAATATGCAGATTATTATGAGCGTGTTCTACAAAATGGTATGCTTGGTAGACAAAGAGGAACCGATCCAGGGGTTTATATTTATATGCTTCCTCAAGGAGCTGGAGTTTCTAAGGCTCATAGTTATCACAGCTGGGGTGACCAGTACAATTCATTTTGGTGTGATTATGGCATGGGTAAAATTCTTTTTCATTTTTCATTAAAATAGTTTAAATATATATTATATATATTAAATAAAAGTTATAAATTAGATATTATATATCGTTATTAATTATAAGAAATATTAATTTAATGATGTTTTTTATGAATTTTTTCAATGTTTTAAAATAAATATCAATTTATACAAATATATCTTTAGTCTTAATTTTAGATAATATTTAATCAAATATAAATTCAGGTATAATTTTTTTTTAATTTCAAATTTAATTGTTAAATAATTTAGTAAAAAATTAAAAGAAAAGAATTGTAAAAATTATAAATTTAAACTCATTACATTTCATAAATTTGAATAAAAGTGAGTTAAAAGAATTGTAAATATTATAAGTTTAAAGATATTGTATTTCATAAATTTGAATAAGGGTGAATAATTAAAGAAAAATAAATAAATAAATATTTATTTTTTTAGTATTAATAAACTCTTTTCTTAATATTTAAAATTTATTTAAAATACAAAACTAAGATAAATAAATCCTTATATATTTATATATTAATAATTTTCTTGTATTTTTTTCTAAATACTATTAATATTATTTAACTTCATATTTTTCTTGCAGGTGTTGAATCCTTTTCTAAATTAGGAGATTCTATATACTTCCAAGAAAATGGTGTTAATCTTAATTTGTACATCATTCAATTCATACCTAACACATTTGCTTGGGATAATGCTGGAATTACCTTGGAGCAAGTAATTCAACCTTTATTTTCTCATGATCCAAACCTCCTTGTTTCAATAGAGTTCTCTGCATTTAAGGTAAAATTCAATTACTTATTCACAAACTCCAATGAAAGATCTAATATGTCATGATGAACATTAA
Source organism: Cunninghamia lanceolata (assembly GCA_027924645.1). NCBI lineage: Eukaryota > Viridiplantae > Streptophyta > Pinopsida > Cupressales > Cupressaceae > Cunninghamia > Cunninghamia lanceolata. The sequence continues at coordinate 7,826,369 of BSBN01000801.1, forward strand.
ATACATGTGAAATTAATTTTCAAATGTTATTTTGAAATATCAAACAATCGATCACAATGCGTTTATATTTTGAAAATTACAAGCATTTTTTTTGGTTTTCTCATGGTAACTGAAGAATGGAAAGGTTAGAGATGAAGATTTTACTGTGAATATACGAATACCATTTTGGACATCTGAAAATGCAAAGGCAATGTTGAATACTGTAGCACTGTCACTACCATCGCCAGGTAAGTAGTTTACCTTGTTTCGCAAGATCAGCAAGCTTGAAATTTTGACCTATGTATTGTTCATACAAATTTTCTTTATTGATTTATTTTCTCCTATAAAAATGGCTATTCTTATATATCATCCACTTCAACAGTCAGATGTCAATTTTGGTCAATAAAAATAAGACAAATAATTACCAGTTTTTGGTATGGACCAGGTGTAAATTTACTATTGATTGTTTGACAATTGAAGTGGATGATATTTAAATAGAGTGCTATAAAAACACTACGCAAATCATTGTTGTACATGTGGTTCTCTGGGAGAATAAAAAATTCCATGATAAAATGGTATGCTTAAGAAGAAATTTTCTAACTCAATATGTTGTCCATATTCTCAGGTTGAATTTAAATATTATACTGTGATAAAAATCTCTCTTTGTATGGGTTTACCTGGTAGTCTCTTGATTTTGGCACAATGTTCAAATGTGTAATTGATCTGCTGAATTTTTCTCGAAGAAAGGAAGATTTTACAATTTGGAGATTTATATATAATAAATAATTGTTTGGATTGATTTTAATGAATTGCAGGAAATTTTTTGAGCATTAAAAGAAAATGGATGTCTGGAGATAAGGTGACTCTATCATTACCAGTTGGGCTTAGGACAGAGAGAATTACAGGTAATTTACAGGAAAGCTTGTAATTGAAAAATAAATAAGTTGGTGTTCAATAGGATCATTACCAACAAATTCACCAACAATTTTTAATATATTTCATTTGCAGATGATCGTCAGCAAGCTGAAACCATTCAAGCAATTCTTTTCGGTCCATATCTACTTGCTGGCATGGCTGATAAAGGATGGGACCTTAACATTGGGAAAGCATCTTCAATTAATGATTGGATAAAGCCAGTTCCTGCTACATATGCCTCTCAATTATTCAGTTTTAGCCAAGGATCTGGAAGTAACACCCTTGTACTTGAATATAACAATACTCAAGTTTTTATGGGTGCTTTTCCTAAATTGGGAACAGATGAAGCCGCTCATTCTACATTTAGAGTTGTATATTCTTCAACTGAAGAGAAAAGATATAATTCAACCATGGATTTTGTTGGCAAGAATATCTATCTAGAGCTTTTTGATCAACCTGGAGTTGCTATTGCACACCAAGGACCAGACAAGCCAACCACTATTGCAGGTACCACTGGAAATGGTGCAATAAATTTCAAAGTATTGGAAGGGTTGGATGGAAAAAGAAATACCACATCGTTTGAGTCCACAAGTCTTCCAAATTGCTATCTCTATGGAGGAGGAGCAACTGCACAAGCTGTTCTATTGAAGTGCATGACCAATACAACCGATGAGAATTTCAACGACTCAGTTAGTTACATTGGAACCACTGGAATCAGTACATATCATCCCATCAGTTTCATTGCTAGTGGATCAAACAGAAATTATCTACTCAAACCCCTCCAAAGCTACATGGACGAGTACTATACTTCCTATTTTAACATCACAACTTGATTTATTTTCAAGTTGCTAAGGGATATACACTATATTATGACATTTAGTCTATTGGGAGTTACACCAAATCCATGAAGGAGAATATTAATATATTTTTCGAGTGGCAATAGTGTTATAAGAAATTTCCATGCCTAAATTTTAAAATAAGTCAATGATAATTCATCATATTCTGAATTTTCAAAATTTGAGTTAAAATGAAATTTTAGCCAATAGATTTATTAGTTTATTTTCAAGTTGCTAAGGGATATATACTATATTATGACATTTAGTCTATTGGGAGTTACACCAAATCCATGAAGGAGAATATTAATATATTTTTCGAGTGGCAATAGTGTTATAAGAAATTTCCATGCCTAACTTTTAAAATAAGTCAATGATAATTCATCATATTCTGAATTTTCAAAATTTGAGTTAAAATGAAATTTTAGGCAATAGATTTACTAGTGGAAGAATTGCTGTCAGAGATTTGTCAGTAGCTGGAATAGTCCAATATTGGTGCATAACAGAAAATGGTGCAGGAGCACCTACCTGACAGCTGGCCTCCATGAGGCAGTTAGTTTGTTAAAGGTCTGGTTAATGTTTCCAAGAAGGTCTTATAAGACCAATGCATGTAATAAGGTCATGTTGACCATGCTTTACTATTTTTAGATAGTTTGTTAGGACAGCTGTTATGCTGTATGTTCGGTTGGATCCTCCCAGCCGCTTGGAAGCTCCCAGCCGCTGGGAATCGAGTGGTAGTACTCGCAAGAGATCCTATTTATGTAGTAGGATCGGTTGGTATTGCATATCATCGATCATCGATCAGACTTTGCAGAGAGTGAGGCAGAGGGAAAGACTGAGCATTGTATTGCATCTTTTGAAATCAATAAAGAGATCCTGTTTGTGTCCATTCTCTGTTTTGAATTCCATTGTGTGATCGACTTGCTGTTCTGGTGGTTTCATGGATTCGCTGATCCAATCCACCGGTTGATTCGTCGAATCGGTGGAATGGTTATGTACAGTAGTTTAGGGTTTAGTCTGCATTTTGTGTTCGTTTGCATGCAGGTGTGCAAGATCGTCGTCGAAAGGTGTTGAGGACCCTCGCATGGGTATGTGCTAGGTCGTGCTGGTTGTTAGAGTCTGGAAAGTTGTCCTGAAAGTAGATCGGGTCACCTCAAGAGGTTCGGCGGATCAAAATTCGCTAAGGTTGGAAAATCCATCGCAAGTGCATCATCAGGATATTTCTGTGTATATCCTACAGTTACTTCGGGCGTCATCCGAGTAAGTGGAGATGAGCATGACGCAATCGTTTGCATAAGGTGAATGCATTTCGGGGTGATCATCATCAGGTGTTGCCGAGGAGGAGCGTATCGGCATAAGGTAGAAGATCGGGTTGATAAAACCATCGCGGGCTGATAATGTTAAGTTTGGCCGACAGCAGGATATTGAAGGAACTGCATGTGATGTCATCGTCATCAGGATAATCGTCATCAGGATATCAGGGCAGCAGGATATTGAAGGAGCTGCATGTGACGTCATCGTCATCAGGATAATCGTCATCAGGATATCGGGGTGACGTAAGCATCGAAGGAAGGGTGCAAGAGGTTGTCGTCATCAGGATATATGGGAGGAACCGGATGTTCTATATCTTGCTGATGAACATGATGTTGAACATCATGATGATGAAGAAAGAGGTTGGCGGTAAGATGAACAGTGAACATCAGGAGGATGTTTACGCTTGCCGGATATGATGATGCTGCTGACAGGCGAAGGGTTGAAGGTTTGTCTGCAGGAGGATATCGGTCGGTAGAGAAAATATGATGATGCTGACAGTGTAAAGGGAAATATGATGATGATGATGAAGGGTTGCGGACATACATGCTGTATGTCAAGGTGTTAGTGTGGATGCCTCTACATCATAGTGGTATCAGAGCTCAGCAAAAGGTCTGGGCTGTTGTGTGTTGATTCTGTCACTGAAAGGACAGAGGTAGAGAAGTGAGAGGTTGACAAAATGCCTCCGAAAGGTAGTGGTACTGCAAGGGAGTTGCAGGAGATGAAGGAAAAACATGCCAGAGAGATGAGGAAGATGAAGGAGCTTGCTGAAGCACTTCAAGCCAGGCTTGTAGCCCTGGAAAAGAACAAAAAGAGGGAAGTGGAAGACAGTGAGTCTGAAGAAGATGAAGATACTATTGAAGAGTATGAAGAGGTAGCTGAAGATCTGGATGCTGAAGACCAGAGATTTGCAAAACTGTTAAAGGCAGTGCAGAGTGATAAACCTAAGGTAAAGGTTGATGTTTCCAAGTATAATGGAAGTTTGAATGAAGATGAGTTGCTGGATTGGATTGCTGCACTTGATAATCACTTTGAATGTGAAGATGTTGCTGAGGATCAGAAGGTAAAGATTGCAAAGACCAAGTTAGGAGGTCATGCTTTGGTATGGTGGGATTATGTACAATCCGAGAGAAGGAAACAAGGGAAGTCAAAGATCACTTAATGGGATAAAATGGTAGCAAGGATCAAAGGTAAATTCTTGCCCAAGGATTATGAAATTCAGATGTTTAAGAAGCTGCAATTTTTAAGGCAGAAGGAAATGGATGTGAAGGCATATACTGAGGAGTTTTATAAGTTGAGTATGAGATCTGGTCATCATGAAAATGAGGTAGAAAAGGTGGCTAGGTACTTGGCTGGTTTGAGATTGAACATACAGGATGAGTTAGTTTTAGCTAACCCTAAGAGTGTGGAGGATTGTTACCAAATGGCAATCAGGATTGAAGAAAAGATGAATAGGGGACAAGATAAGTCCATGAGAGGAAGAGGCAGCAATATGAGGGGTAGAGGATTAGCCCCTACAACAAGGCAAACCAATGAGGGTCAAGAAGACACTGGTAAAGGACAGGGATAGTCTGATTTCAGAGGTGGATGGAAAGGTAATAGAGGCAAATTTGGAAGTGGTAGAGGTTCTACTACATTTTCAGGAAAGTGTTACACCTGTGGTGAGTTTGGTCATCCATTTTTCAAATGTCCAGAAAGCAAAGGTTCATCATCCAGAGATGATAGAACGAATGACAAGAAAGTACAACTTGTGCAAGAAGAGAAAGTAGAGCAAAGTGTGCAGAGTTCAAACACTTATCAAGGAGATAGAGTTCCTGACGGTTATGGATATCCTGAGGAGGGAGAAGCATTGATGCTAAGGAGAACTAGTTTGTAGACATCAAAGGATATGATGCAAAGAAGAGCTCTTTTCAAGACCACATGCAAGAGCAAAGGTAAAGTATGTAAGGTTGTCATTGATACTGGTTCAACAGACAACATGGTATCTCAGGAGATGGTGGATAAACTGAATTTGGAAAGGATTCCACATAAACACCCTTACAAGGCATCTTGGGTGAGTGATAGTCAATCACTTTTTGTCTATGAACATGCATATGTGGATTTTCAGATTGGAGCATATCATGATAGAGTTTTGTGTGACATTTTGCCCATGGAATGTTGTCACCTACTGTTGGGTAGACCATGGCAATTTGATAGGAGGGTACTGTATGATGGGTATGCTAATACCTACACCATCAAGAAAGATGGGAAGACTATTATGTTGATGCCATTGCAGGAAAATGCTGCAGCACAGGGGGCAGCCAAAATTATTTTAGTGGGAAAGAAGGAATTTGTGCAGATGCCTATAGGAGCAGGCATAAAGGCAGTTGAGGACACTGCAGGGAAAGAAGTTGTTAAGGACAACAGGTTGAAGAAAGTTACAGTTTTGACTGACAGAGGTCAGCAGCAGGTTCAGAAATAGGTTTGCAAACAGCAACCAGTTGAGAGGAATGACAAGGATGTTGTCATAGTTGGGACTATTGTTTGTCCTATAAAGGTTGAAAGAAAGACAGAGTTGAACATTGCAGAAGTTCAAGAGGCAGTTCGGACAGAGGTTCTGGTCAGACAACCTGACAAACACAAGGTATGTGAGAGAAGGGCCTACATTGACAGGCATGAGGATTTACTTGTAAGAAAGCAAGTTACAGTTCAGAAGTCTTGGAGCAGCCAAGAGTCAGCAGAGGACAAAGCTGGAACAGGTCAGAACACTGACATGACAAAGTGTAAAGGTGGAGGACTTCCACAACCAAACTCATGGGACATGAGTTCTTTTCTGTTGGGGAGTATAGTGTAGGAGCACCTACCTGACAGCTGGCCTCCATGAGGTAGTTAGTTTGTTATAGGTCTGGTTAATGTTTCCAAGAAGGTCTTATAAGACCAATGCATGTAATAAGGTCATGTTGACCATGCTTTACTATTTTTAGATAGTTTGTTAGGACAACTGTTATGCTGTATGTTCGGTTGGATCCTCCCAGCCGCTTGGAAGCTCCCAACCGCTGGGAATCAAGTGGTAGTACTCGCAAGAGATCCTATTTATGTAGTAGGATCAGTTGGTATTGCATATCATCGATCATCGATCAGACTTTGCAGAGAGTGAGGCAGAGGGAAAGACTGGGCATTGTATTGCATCTTTTGAAATCAATAAAGAGATCCTGTTTGTGTCCATTCTCTGTTTTGAATTCCATTGTGTGATCGACTTGCTGTTCTGGTGGTTTCATGTATTCGCTGATCCATTCCACCGGTTGATTCGTCGAATCGGTGGAATGGTTATGTACAGTAGTTTAGGGTTTAGTCTGCATTTTGTGTTCGTTTGCATGTAGGTGTGCAAGATCATCATCGAAAGGTGTTGAGGACCCTAGCATGGGTATGTGCTAGGTCGTGCTGGTTGTTAGAGTCTAGAAAGTTGTCCTGAAAGTAGATCGGGTCACCTCAGGAGGTTCGGCGGATCGAAATTCGCTAAGGTTGGAAAATCCATCGCAAGTGCATCATCAGGATATTTCTGTGTATATCCTGCAGTTACTTCGGGCGTCATCTGAGTAAGTGGAGATGAGCATGATGCAATCATTTGCATAAGGTGAATGCGTTTCGGGGTGATCACCATCAGGTGTTGCCGAGGAGGAGCGTATTGGCATAAGGTAGAAGATCGGGTTGATAAAACCATCGCGGGCCGATAATGTTAAGTTTGGCCGACAATAGGATATTGAAGGAACTATATGTGACGTCATCGTCATCAAGATAATCGTCATCAGGATATCGGGGCAGCAGGATATTGAAGGAGCTGCATGTGACGTCATCGTCATCAGGATAATTGTCATCAGGATATCGGGGTGACGTAAGCATCGAAGGAAGGGTGCAAGAGGTTGTCATCATCAGGATATATGGGAGGAACCGGATGTTCTATATCCTGCTGATGAACATGATGTTGAACATCATGATGATGAAGAAAGAGGTTGGCGGTAAGATGAACAGTGAACATCAGGAGGATGTTTGCGCTTGCCGGATATGATGATGCTGCTGACAGGCGAAGGGTTGAAGGTTTGTCTGCGGGAGGATATCGGTCGGTAGAGAAAATATGATGATGCTGACAGTGTAAAGGGAAATATGATGATGATGATGAAGGGTTGTGGACATACATGTTGTATGTCAAGGTGTTAGTGTGGATGCCTCTGCACCAGAAAATATTGAGAAAATATGAAGAGTAGAGCAAATACAACAGCTGCACAAATTATTCTATATTTATTTAACAAAAGAGGTTACATTTATAATAGGAGAGGAGCTCAACAACTCCCTACAAATTAGGAATCTAATATGACACCTAACTCAACTCTTTGTAACACCTCTACAATTAGTTAACACGTCTGCAACACATTTACAACATGTGAAGAAGTTATTCATTAATTCCAACAATGCAAACAAATTCTTTTCCAACAGGGCAAGATAATTTTCCATATTCAATGCTTTAATATGGTCTATAGTTGGAATTCACTGGTCTCTAGAGACAAAAGTATATTATAAATGATGGTACAGAGATAGAAAAAGAAAATAAAAATTTATTAGTTACAATCATGCAATAAATTAGAAAACTGAACCTTTACTCATGCAAATCAAGCAAATTATTTAAATTTTAACTCTAAAAATAGTTTACATGCAAAACTATTTTATCCTCTAAATTGAAACTAAACTAACTTGCATGTTGTATTTTGTGAGTTAATTTCTACCACTAACTACTTCAACATTTACAATGCCCAAATTCTGTCTTAGATGCTCAAAATTATCTTTTGCTAATGCCTTTGTGAATATATCTACCAACTGGTCTTCATATTTGCAAAACTCTAAATGGATTTCTCCATTGTTCACTAACTCTTTGATGAAATAAATCTCGTATCAATGTGCTTGCTCCTCTTTTGAAAAACATGATTTTTTGACAATGCAATTGTTGATTTGTTGTCACAAAAGACTGGTGTTGACTCCTCTTATGCTTGCAATAAATCTGTCAATACTCTCCAAAATTGCTTGACATGATGTTGATGTGGTTGTTACATACTTTGCTTCAGCTGATGAAAGTGTCACTATGGGTTGCTTTTTTTATGCTCATGAGACCACACATGTTCCAAAATGAAAGGCATATCTAGAAGTACTCTTCTTGTCATCAATGCTACCTGCAAAATCATTGTTAGTATAGCCAGTCAAACCCAAAATCATTAATTGTGGAATATAAAATTCCATATATTGCTCCTATCACATCTTTCAATATCCTTTTTCCAACTTGCCAATGTGAGTCTTTTGGTGACTCCATAAATCTTGAGATTAAACTAACCCCTTACATGATATGTGGTCTTGTAACTATAAGATACATCAAACTTCCAATTAGCCTTTTGAATGTTATAGATTCAACATTAGACCCTTTGTCCTCTTTGCTAGTTTTAGTCCCTATAGCAACTGGTGTAGGTGTTGAATTACAATTCAACATCTTAAACCTCTTTAACACATCCTTTACGTATTTAGTTTGACAAATAAAAATTTCTTTATCTGATTGTACAACTTCAATGCCCAAAAAATACTTCATTAATCCCAAATCTATCATCTCAAATTCTTTCTTCATTACTAATTTAAATATGTCTACAAACAAATTCTCAATGAAAATCAAATCATCAACATACAAACACACAATCAAAATCTGACCTTTTTTGTTGATTTTTGTGTACAATGTGGGCTCACTACTACGTTTGTTGAATCCATTGTTTGTTATTTATGAATTAATCTTGCTAGACCATGCTCTTGGTGCTTGCTTAAGATCATAGAGAGCCTTCTTCAATCTATAGAATTTGTCTCCATGTCCATGCACTTCATAACCTGGTGGCTTTTTTAAATACACTTCTTCATCTAGAAAACCATTCAAGAAAGTTGATTTGACATCTATTTGATATACTTTCCAATTATTTTGAGCAGCTATTGATAAAACCATTCTAATAGTATCAAGTTTGGCAACTAAAGAAAATGTTTCATTAAAATCATTCCCATGTTGTTGTGCAAAACCTTTTGCTACTAACACTGCCTTGTGCTTTTCAATCTTATCTTCTACATTAAATTTGGTCTTATAAACCCATTTGACTCCTATGCAATCCATACCTTTAGGTAGGTCAATTAGATCCCATGTTTGATTTCTCTCAATAGAATCCATGTATTCATCCATAGCTTTTATCCAATGTTCCTATTTAACTGCTTCTTCGAAATACATAGGATCGTGAGAGAATAAAGCAAAATTTGAATAGAAATCTAAATTTCCTTCTCCTTGATGATAAATCTCCTTCAAGATTCTTATTTTCTTACCTTTATACTTTGACTTTAAGAAGGAAAGTGTATGATCTGATTCATCACTTACTTGTGAATTAGGAGTAGGATGACATGCATGACCATATGATTCACCTTGTGCTAAGTTCCTTGGTGTTCTTATTAGAGTGCTTGTTCTTGCTTGTGGAGTTAACTGATCACCTTGTAAATTGTGTTCTTCAAATTCTTCTTCATTTTGAAGAATTGGTGCTCCAATTGTGATTGTTCTATCAATGTTTCCATCCCATGCTTCTTCTTCCTTAAATTCCACATCTCTACTAATAATCACTTTCATTGAAATTGGTTGTACAACTTATAAGTTTTTTATTCTTCACCATACCCAACAAAAATGTATTTCTCACCTCTATCATCAAATTTTCTTCTCAATTCAGATGGTATAAGAGAATATGCAATACAACCAAAAAATTCTGAAATGATATACACTATGTTTCTTACCACTCCAAGCTTCTTGTGGAATTCAATCCTTGACACTCTTTCTTGGGCTTCTATTCAGAATATATAATGCATATGCTACTGCTTCTACCCAATATTCATTTGACAAATGTTTAGCCTTCAACGTGCTTCTATCCATCTCCATGGTTGTTCTATTCATCCTTTCTGCTACACCATTCTGCTATGGTGTGTATCTTGTAGTAAATTGCCTTTTAATGCCATGATATCTGCAAAAATCTAGAAATTCATTAGACATATATTCACCTCCTCTATCTAATCTAAGTACCTTGATGTAATGGCCATTTTTTTTTCTACCATAGCTTTAAATTCTTTGAATTTTCCAAAGTCTTCGGACTTCTCCTTGAGAAAATATATCCAAGTCTTCCTACTAAAACCATCAATGAAGGTTAGAAAATAAGTACTACCTCCAAATGATGGAGTTTGCATTGGTCCACATAAATAACTTTGAACTAGCTCCAAAAATACCCTTGCTCTATAGGAAATTCCTGCTAAAAAAATCTCTCTATGTTGTTTTACCAAAATAGAACTCTCATATGAACTTCTTGGCTGCTCTATTGGTGGCAATACCTTCACCATATTTTTCTTTTGTAACAAAATCAAACCTCCAAAATGTAAATGTCCATACCTCAAATGCCATAGCCATGATTGGTCTAAATACATAGTTTTGAAATGGGATTCCTCTTCTCCTTGGATGCACTGAATTCAAAGGAGGAACATCTGATTCTTGGTCATCTCCACTCTTGCAATCAACCTGTTATTTGGAAATCTATCTAGTATTTTGCAAACATTATCGTTGAAAGATACCTTGTAACCGTTTTGCAATAATTATCCAACACTCATAATCTTATGCTTTAATCCAAGTACAAAATAAACATCAGGGATAAATATTCTTTCACCATTTTTTGCCAAAACATTTATTACTCCTTTACCCATTACAACCACTTTATTATCATTTCCCAATTTCATTTCTAATTTTACAAAATCATCAAGACTAGCAAATACTTCTTTATTCCCTGTCATATGATTACTGCATCTCCACTATCTAAAAACCAAATATCTCTAATAATTTCTTGGGTAACATGACGTGTGATAAATAAACTTCCAAAATTAGATTCATTTGTGCAATTAGCATTTTGTTTGTCGACATCTCCTTGTTTCTTTCTGCATTCATTTGCGTAATGTCCATATTTCTTGTAATAATAACACTAAGTGTTAGCTTTATCAAACTTTTGTGAATTTTGTTGGAAGTGATTGTTGCTATGTCCTCTATGGTTTTAATTTTTATTATAGTTTTCACCTTGATCTAGATTGCTCCTTCCATCTTTACCTCTACCTCTTTCTCTAAAGTTTCCTCTTCCTCTGCCAGATGATACCTGAAACTTGAAAGCATTCTCAAGAGAAGTATTGTTATTTGTACTTATTTTGGATTCATGTGTTAACAAAGATCCCATTAATTCATCTACTAATAATTGTGTCAAATCTTTGGATTCCTCAATTGCTACAACTATTGCATCAAATTTATTGGGTAAACTCCTGAGAATTTTTTCTATAATCTTCTGATATTATATTTCTTCTCCATTAGATCTAATTTGATTCACAATATTCATGACTTGACTCATAAATTGATCTACTGATTCTGAATCATTTATTTGTAAATTTTCAAAATTTCTCCTAAGAGATTGTAGTTTAACTACTTTCACCTTTGTATTTGCTGGATAGGTTGTCTCCAAAATTTTACGTGCCATCTTGGATCTCACTGCAACTACAACTCTAGAAAAGATGGATTGATCCATTGCCTATTGGATTAGGAATAGAACTTTTGCATCCTTTTTCTTGGTATCTTTAAGGTGATCTTTTTCTTCTTGTTATAATGCCTGATAGGCAGCCTCATCCTGTAGTTCTACGAAACCATTTTCTACCAAATCCCAAACATCTTGTGAGCAAAAAAATGTTTTCACTTTAATTGCTTGGAAATCGTAATTCTTGCCATTGAAAACAAGAATTTGGGGTTGAGTGATGCTGTTGCTTATTGCCATGATATGATATAATCAGCTACAATGATCTTAAAACTCACTCCTTGGCAGCTTTAATGTCTTTTATCTAGCAACTTCTCCTCTTGATCTTCCACAATTGCAACTACTTCTTCAAACGAACATGTCATGAATAACCTACAAATACTCTCATTGTGGCTTGGATACCACTTTGCTGGTGCATAGATAGAAAAAGAAAATAAAACTAAAAATAGAGAGGCACACAGTAGATAGTTTGCTTCAGCAAACAGTTTAATTAATTTCGCTTATCCTATCGGTTACAATCTGCCTCTATATGTAGAGTATTTTAATCATGCAATAAGTTAGAAAATTGAACCTTTACTAGTATTTTGTTCATGCATACAAATTATTCAAACTCTAACTCTAAAAATAATTTAGATGCAAAATTATTTTGTCCTCCTCTAAACTGAAATATACTAACTTGCATGTTTTATTTTGAGAAAAATTACTCCACGTTCTAACAATAAAATCGATCTATCTCTTTTTCTTTGGATATCTAAACATTCTCATAGATTAGACCCATTATCTCTTTAGTTGGTAGCATTTGCATGCAGATTTATATTTTTAAAAAACAAAATTATGTGTTTATTTTCACATTGATTGAGTTTGGACATCTCAGCAGCATGAGACCATATACTAAAAAACTATAAGTGAATTTAAAATCATTAACTTTTCTATTTCATCCAGCAATACAAGGTTTGTGAGACAATCAACTATTATGCAACAAATTTAGCGTGCAAATTAGCATGTCTGTTCTTAACAGGAATTTTTTCCCTTCCAAAACAACACAACTCTCTTTTTCTTTCCTACGGGACACTCGGGAATAGAAAAGTAATTGAAAAAATATTTGTTTAAAATTGTTATTCCTTATGCTCTGCAGCAACAACAACAACAAAACATCACATCCTGTTAAGTATTATTTTATGTGTTCGATGGAATAATTTACAGTTTATTTTGTTTGTTTTTTGTGTATTTGTTCTATTATAGCTTTTACAAGTGAACAGTTAACAGATAAAGTCTTTAGAGAGACGGTTGTAAGTTTGTAAGTTTGATATTGTTTATTTATAAATTTACTATTTTATCATTGTTTTGTTAATTTTAGTGGTCATTTTTTTTTAGAAAGATTAGAAATTTGTGTTTAAAGTTGTAAATTATCTGCATCTAGATAATTGATTCTTATGCTATTAGAAATAATATGGACAACTCAATTGCAAAATGTTTTCTAAGAGAATTTCACATGCTTAACTCAAAAACAAAAAAAAACAGAAAACAAATAACTTATATTACAATTACCATAAACAAGACATTAACACTCTTCATCAACATCTATAACAAACAATGGATATTTTATTTCTTCATTGCCCGTTCAGTTGAGAATGCTGGATCTGATTCATGAGAAAGTTGAAGTAGAGTTCCCCTCTTTCTGCAACTTTACTTCTCATGTTTAAAAACTGGCCAATCTTGTTTCTAGATTCGTTTTTTACCTGTTTATGGGTGCTGGGGCCCTCCATGATTGTGTGGCATTTATGGAGGGAAAGGAATTATAGAATTTTCAGAAGGGAAGTGTCTTCTTGCAATGAGGTCTGCTCCAAGCTAGAGGAGGCCATTTTAGGGTTGGTGGTGGCAAATATTAGAAAATCAAAGTTTACAAATTCCATCTAGACAAATTGGGACTTTGAGCTAGTAAAAGGCTAGCAATCTCTCACTAAAGCCGGGATAGGGGGATGTTCAATGAGTAAAGGCAACATCTCTATTAGAAAGGATGTCAAATGGATTCCTCCCATAGATTCATATTGCAAGCTGAATTTTGATGGTGCATTTAGAGGGAATCCTAGGATTTCGGGGACTCAGTGCGTGTTAAGATGGGATGGCTCCCTTGTGGTAGCTAAAGAAACAAAGGTACCTAAGGGTTCGAATAACCAAGCTGAAGCTTGGGCTCTAGTTCATGGTCTCCAATTGGTGGACAACATGGGTGTTAATGATTTATGGATAGAGGGTGATTCTCAAATTATCATCAATGCTCTAAAATCCAAAAATTTAGAAAATTGGAAAGTGAATTATATTCTTCAACAAGCAATATCCCTATTATAGAAGTTTGACAACTTCCTTATCTCACACACTTTGAGAGAAGGAAACAAGGTGGCGGACAGTCTAGCCAACTTGGTGATAGATCAAGACATAAAGACTGAAGTATTCTTTCTGGGGCAGTCGAGTTTGCCAAGCAAGCTGTTGACCTTGTTGAATGATGATTTGGATTCTTTGATTGTCACTCAATCTACTCTCTGATAGAATGGCTCAGGCCCAGTGATGTTGTACGTCTGTCAACGGCTATATTTCAAATCCTTCGATTCTCTGGTGGGTGGGGAGTTTTAAGTTCTTGTGGCTGGCACGTGGGGACTGAGCTAGTGTTAGATCTCATTCTTATGGTTGGTGAAGCTTAACATATATCTTGTCTTTTCGATAGTGGTTGTTTATATCTTAGAGATCCAAGCTTCTTAAAGGAGACGTCTTTTGACATAATGCCTCGAGCCATTTCAATGATAGTAGATCTTTTTACTACTTTTAGGGGTCATCTTTGTGTCACACATTGTTGTTGAAGTACAATGGATATTAAAGGAAAGCTTGTGTGGTGTTTTATGTGGCTGAATTTCTCATGGCTTCCCATATAGTGATGACCTATCAGCTTAGCTAGGATTTCCTTGGGATTGAGCAAGGATGGCTCACATTCCTCCATTCATGTGGATGACATCACTCTAGCTTAGCAGATTGTCATTATTAAGTTTTTGACTGAGGCTTTTAGATTCTTGTCTTGTTTGTTGTAGTTCTTGTTTTCATTCTCAGTCTCTCATGGTGGAAACATATCTAAACTAGAGGCTCTTTTTCCCCCCTTTAGACTGGGAGCCAGAGGTGAGAGGAAAGGTGAGGGTTTCAAAAATTTAATGATTTTGTTAGACTGGGACTACACGTTGATGTAGTTTGCAGTGCATTGTATTGCGGGGCACAAATGGTTAAAAGGATATGCTGGCTAAATTCTCAACTACTCAAACATTGTTTCCTAGATCCTTTCCAACATAATGGACCTGGTGCAAGATGTAGAATATGTGTATAAGCTTTCCTCTAGTCTTTTCTACAATAATATCTACACATTGGATAGATGGGTTACAACGGTCAAGGGATATAATATGGACCAAGGTGACGCCCTAATTGGAGGACTTTTCCATATTCAAACTTTGAGAGTTTTAGCCCCCCACTAGGAAGTTTATAGAGTGATGCAATCCTCCCTCAAAATGTTAAGCAGTGATGAGATTGATAGAGAACTCTCTGCTTATAGTTTCCTCTTCTCGAAAAAGGATGCTAAGCACATTAAGGATACCTTCACAAGAATCAGGTTTGTTAGAGTTCACACCCCAGATTTGGTGCCTCACATTCCCAGAGATGTGTTTGATGACCTAGAGGATGGAGATGATTATGCTTAGGGAGAGGTTGGAATCACTGTAGAGCCTATGGATTACGCTTCTTTTCCTGTGGCAAGTCTTGCAACATAGTATTGCTTGGGGGTGTAGCGGTGGTTGTGGTTTTTTGTAGTGGTCTCATTGTAGGTGGAAGGTGGCAATGGTTTTGTAGTGTAGTGGTTGATGTCTCTACTTCAGATGGTTGGTTCATTTTGGCATGTTGGCATGGCTGTTTTGTCTCCTAGTGTTGGTGGTGTTCAGGAAGGGTGCTGTGGTACTTCTGACTTGTGATGAAGCGAAGGTGGTTGCGAATGTCTTTGGTCATGTTGTAGGGTCTCTAGTGGCACACTTGGTGAGTGCTTTTGGTGGGTGTCTTCCTAGTGGGTGGTGTCTCTCTGTTCTCCTTTGGTTTCTTTGTTTTGGTCTCTTGCGTTAGGTGGAGTCTGCTTAGAGGGAAGATTTTTTGTCTTCTTTTTCTATTTTTAATGTTTAAATTTAGGTCATTTTTGGGCCTTTTCTCGTCTGTAATTTCTAATGTTGATCATGGACTACTTTCTGTAAAACTTTTTTATTAATCTACAGGCGGCTTCCACATTTTTCATTTAAAAAAAACATCTATAACAAACTCTCCCACTAACAATAAATTTCTTTTAACAACTAATCAAACATAAATTATTTATTTGGTAATTAATTATTTTCTTCATGTGAGGTGGTGACCATTGTTTGTGCCTTTTAAACATACATATATACCCCTTTCTTTCACATGGAGAAGACAAGCAGTTCATCAGGCATAGATCTCTCAATGAGATTGCTAGAATACTCCAACCAGTTGTTGTTCATTCCTAAAACAGTACAGGTGACCTGCTCATCAGGTGTTGTCATCTAAATCTCCATCCAGATTCAGATAAGCATTATCAAAGCCATATCCCATCGCATTCCATAACATATGAAGAAATCTCTAATTATTGTGCTAGTCTATAATAAACTGCAATTCTTGATAGTTTTGTTATGGATTACATAGGAAGAAAACAAGCCATTACCTACGATATTTAAATAAATGCAAAAGTCAGTCACAATTGACCTAGTGATTCATCATGCTTTGCATGATATAAAAAAATAAAAGACTTGCACTACAGTAAGTAGGAGGATGATAGTCGTCACAATGCCTCCAATCACCAGCCATGGCTTTGAAACATAAGATTTCTAGAATTAATTCCAAAGGGGGGTATAAGTGATAGAATGGCCTATCTTATAACACCTACTTAGTTTTTCCCTTGTTATATGAATGGAGTGGCATTTGGGTGGGAAAAGTGTTAGTTTGGAGTGTTGATGTTTTAGCAGCGGGAGATATGCTTCTCCCAAATTTAAATAATGAAAAGTCACATATGAAGAGACACCAACGCATATGAAGAGACATTGACGGATATGAAGAGTCACCTTGATTTGTATATATACATCAATTAAATCACTTCATTTACACCTCCAGCAGAAGTTTGCCATTCCTTTAGCAGTAGAGCAGATTTCAAGGGGAAACATATTTATTTGTATCTTTGCATCTAGGAGAGGTGCTATTATTCATTGTATCAAATTTGGCCTTATGTTGGGCCTGAGTTGTAAGCATATTTCTATTCTTATTCCTTCAATATATAAGAGATATATTTGCTAGGTTTTTCTCCCTCGAGTAGGAGGGTTTTCCCAGGGTAAACATTGTGTTCATTGTCTTATGTGTTGTATTTTTTGATTACTTACATTTCTGATCCTAAAACTAACATGGTATCAGAGCAAGCTAAGAAAAGATCAGATTAGATTTGTTTAACCAGCAAAGTCTTCTTCTTATCTAGGGTAGTCTATCTAAGCATCGAAGATGGTGAACGAAGTTAAGGTTGAAGATAGGCTTGATGATGCATCAAATTTCACCTCTTGGAAATTTAGAGTTCTTATTGTACTAGAAGAAAAGGATCTTCTAGACTTCATGGAGAATGATGTGCCCAAGCCATTCGATGATGCTGAGAAAATTAAATGGGAAAAATAATGACTAGTTTCAAAGATGTCAGGGAGGGCTTGAAAGACAGCAGAGAAAACCCTTACTATGATGATCTTCACCCTCTACTTGCGGCAAAATCTTTGCGTAAGGAAAAGGAATTTAAAAAGGAGGCTGAATTTGTGCAAAATTCTCGACCACCAGAAAGGGAATATTTGAAGCGAGGGGTTCAAAGGATGATGAGTTTCCTAAATCCCTGTGTTTGAGGAAGAGGAAATGCAGCAGCAGTCTAGTTTTGATTACTGATATCACGATCATGAAAACCCTGGTGGAGGCAGTTATTTCAAGGTAGTAGAAGTTTTTCAGGGAGCCGTTGGAGAGCCTTGAGAGGAAGGACCAGATTAAAGAGCAGATGAGGCTAGAGAGGGATGAGAAGAATAAGAAAGATCTCTCTCACATTCAGTGGTTCAAGTGTGACAAGTATGGTCACTTTCCTTGAGATTGCAAATTAATGTCTACACAACTTGTTTCTACTATGAAAATTGCCATGGGGAAATCTCAGAAGGAGCCAATCTCTAAAGTCGATTAGTTTCTTTGAAGAGGAGGAATTAACATTTAGAAGGATTCTGACAAACCAACAAAGGTAACCTTGGATGAGGAGGTCAGGAGGTTAATGCTAGTACTTGGAGCTTTAGAGGGAGTGACATCATCATGAAAAGCCCTTGTTGTGTATATTTCTCTAAGATGGAGAATATGAGGTGAAAGCCCTTGTAGTGTGCATTTATTTGAGATGGAGAAATATGAGGTGAAATCCCTTGTAGTGTATATTTCTCTAAGACAAAGAAATATGAGGTGAAAGCCCTTGTAGTGTATATTTCTCTAAGATGGACAAATATGAGGTGAAAGCCCTTGTAGTGTATATTTCTCTGAGACAGAGAAATATGAGGTGAAAGCCCTTGTAGTGTATATTTCTCTGAGACAGAGAAATATGAGGTGTGAGCCCTTGTTCATCTCTGAGACTGAGGTGGGACGTTATGTTGAGAGACTCCATGGTGACATCACATTGAGAGACTCCATGATGAATCCTTTGTACTTATTTTTTTTCCACACATGGGAGTAGCCATGGTGGATGTCATGTTGAGAGACTCCATGATGACATCATGTTGAGAGACTCTGTGATGGGCACTTGTGCACATGTTTCTTTCTACACATGGGAGTAGCCATGGTGGACGTAATGTTGAGTGACTTCATGATGATATCACGTTGAGAAACTTTGTAATGAACTATTTCACAAATGGGTGTAGCCATTGTGAATGTCAAGTTGAGAGACTCCATGACATGGATATCTGGAAGGATACATCCCTAGCTAAGAGGGAGTGTTGATGTTTTAGTGGCGGGAGATATCCTTCTCCCAAATTTAAATAATAAAAAGTCACATATGAAGAGACACCAATGCATATGAAGAGTCACCTCGATTTGTATATATACATCAATTCAATCACTCCATTTACACCTCCAACACAAGTTTTCCATTTCTTTAGTAGCAGAGCAGATTTCAAGGGGAATCATATTTATTTGTATCTTTTCATCTAGGAGAGGTGCTATTATTCAATGTATCAAATTTAGCCTTGTGTTGGGCATGAGTTGTAAGCAGATTTCTACTCTTATTCCTTCAATATATAAGAGATATATTTGCTGGGTTTTTCTCCCTTGAGTAGGAGGGTTTTCCCAGGGTAAACATTGTGTTCAATGTCTTATGTGTTGCATTTTCTGATTATTTACATTTCTGATCCTAAAACTAACATGGAGGAGTTCAACGAGTTCCACAATTTGAAGATTCGTGAGTGGCGCCAAATATTACCAACAATTATTCCCTCATCTCTCATCACATCTACTCCCTTGTCTATTTGGCACAACTTGTCTATTAACTAAGCATACACATCCATTTTTCTATATTTGTAGAGTGGAGAACAAACTTCCAGCATGATTAAATTTTTGAGTCCACAAACAATTGTATCGACAACATAAACAATGTTTTCCCCTCAAAATTAATGTTGTGGATGCTTCCATGGATAGCATGGATTTTCACTCCTCCATTCCTTAATTCAACTATAGATAGGAACTTAAATCTCTAACTCGTCTTTCACAAAATGTCTAAGACAAATGCAAAGTTCTTGTGCCTTTTCCTTGACCTCTAGGGCTCTTCATCTCGAAGACAACATTAGTGATAAACTTCCAAGATATGGTTCTGCCTCGGAGACTCACCCTAAGACAAATACTTGAAAGGCCAAAATAGATGCCACAAAACATAGCATTGAGCAATATTTGAAGTCTAGACTTGGTATTCTGAAGGCCAATCTCTAAAGAAGAAACTTCTTCTAAGATAGAGAGTGGTATCTAATTCTCCAACTTAATCAAATCTTTCATGATCTCAGACTTCACCACAAGATTCTTGAATATGAGTCTGAAAATGGGATGAAGCCTTTGCAAAAATTGGAATTCTCCATCTTCCATAAAGAGCACATCATCATCCGTAGATTCCCAAATGAAACATCTGAAATTTCAAGGATGAAATAGGCATCCCAAGCTATAATCCAACTTACAAGATGATGATTTTCATGGATTTTCATCATATGGTATGGCATATCCTTATCATAGCAACTACATATCTTGCCTAGCATATTATCAATTGTAGAGTGAAATTCCTTGAAGCTGAAGTTAAAATTACTAGTTCTTCTTTGAATTCTTCAAAGTTCACTAATACTAGATCACCTTTGAACATTTCCATTTCCCTGAGCTCCTATTTTCTAAATTAGTAAGGGCCAATGGAAACAATTTGAGGCACATAAGCGTCTTCACTCTCTTTTAACAATCCCCTTGGTGCATTGGAAATGCAAGTTGACTTATCATACAACAAAAAATCATTAGTAAGGAGTTCCAATTTGGGTTCAAGTAGCCATGTATAAGTCTCATTTAAATGACATATTCAACCATATAAATTGTAACCACCTCAATCTCTTCTACTAGACCCTTGTTGTTCTCTCTTTCCTAAACTTTGTTAGGAAACAATCCAAGTGGACAATTCCATATGATCTAAGGATTGCTCAAGAGCAGGAAAAAAAGTGGAAAATTTAGTCACAATCTCTAAAGGATCATTATCTATGGCTCCCTCACCTATACCACATGTAGCATCTCAAGTTCTTAGTCGCTCAGTATCAACACCTTTGCTTCAAGATTCTCAACAATCATGTCTGACATTAGAATCTCCATTGATGTTGTCTCGACAGAAGAATTTTCTAATCTCCCCAACTACCTTTCTACCTGAAAGGCAACTCAAGATATTCAATCTATAGGATTGGTAGTATCATGAGCAACATTCATGCTGGAAAAGTCATCTTAATTCATAGTCTAGAGGGTTGCCACTATCACATGCAGTCTCTCCACCTGAAAAATAGTCTCAACAGTATCAATCTAGAGGGTCAATTTTGAGGGGAAAATTAGGGCATACATCTCATCCATGGAGAATACCCAAATTGTTTCTAGGGCATACATCTCATCCATTGAGATTGTCTAAATTATTTCTAGGGCATACATCTCATCCTCTAAAATTTCCCAAATTGGCATACATCTCTCCCATGAGATTGCCCCAATTATGTAGGGCATACATCTCATCCATGAGATTGCCCAAATTCCATGATGAATGAGCTATCACCACATGCTAAAAAGGAGGTAGACAAGGCATCTAAGTTTGTTGACAAGATTTGCCATCTTCAACAACAAGTTCATGAGATACTGCAACACACCAATGAGAAGTACTGGGAGTGACATGACCACCATCGTATGCTTCATCAAGACAAGTGATTTATCAGGGCGCACATTGCCCAACACTTTCCTCATTGTTATAGACCATCGATGCAATGGGGCCCATTGCCTCTCAAGGGGGAGGAATGATAAAAAAATAAATTACTTATTCTTTAATTAATTATTTTCTTCATGGGAGGTGGTGATTGTTGTTTGTACCTTTTGAACATGCATAAATACCCCCTTCTTTCACATGAAGAAGATAGACAGAATCAGGCATACATCTCTCAATGAGATTTCAAAAATAATCCAACTAGTTACTGTTCATTCCTACAACACTATAGGTGACTGTCTCACCAAGTGTTGTCCTCTAAATCTCCAAACAGATTCAAATCAACAACATTGCACCAAGTGAGTGTAATTACAAATAGACAAAAAAATCATGTAGCAAGGCCTTACTACTTCTCAAACTCAACAATTTCAGAACAAGAGTACATCAATGTCCTTAACTTTTGAAATGGGTAGCATAGAACTATTGAAGGCACAACACAACTGAGAGGGGGGCTGAATCAGTTGTATCAAAACTTTAACCTTAATTGATCAATTTCACAATTAACTCTTGAGCTTTAACCACTTAATCTGATATGAAGAATAAACCTGAAAAGAAGAAACAAAACTTAAGCACATCAACACTATTCACACATGAACACCAGATTTTTACATGGAAAATCCTTAGAAAGGGAAAAACCATGGTGAGTGTTAGATCACAATATAATGTAGTAACAATACCAAATATCAAAGAGGCTCACTACCCAAAAGGGTGGCTCACTGCCAAGGGGTGAATTGATATAGTAGCATCTACATCATGCTTGAGTTCAGTTCCATTAAAGCACAATGTATTTTTCCTGTTCTACCTTTACAACACACACACCTTAACTTTGCATCCTTTTGCACATTCACAACAATCATGAGTTCATTACATGTATTTATATGTATCATCAACCTTGGAATGTACATCAAGGTCAGAAATACAATCTACGACCGTTGGATCTTTCTCCAAGGTTGGCATACATACATAATTTCAAAGTAGAATTGAACCTAAACAAACTTGTGGAGGAAAAGAATGAAGGATGAATCATCATAGCTTAGCTTGGACCCAAATACATCTTCACATGCTTGTACATGCTTCTACAATCCATGAATCACCTCCTTAACAAGTGTGACTCACCAGGTCATCCATAACAAGTATACAACATCAAGAATCACTAAATCACACACTTCCAAGAGCTTCATTACAGTTTGCAGATCAAACACACACCTTCAATACATTCAAGGGACATCTACGAACACCATAGAATCATTTAGAAACCAGAAAAATCCAACTGCACAATAGATCTCCACTTACTTTCCTTAAAGATGGATCATAGATTGCTCTCAATTAGACACTGTCAAACTCTGCAAATCAAAAACGTGCTTTCCGGAGTACCAAATCACAAAACCTTTGGAATGAAGAAATATAAGGACTTTGTAAGCTTAAGTCTAAAATTGCAAGACCAAAGAACATACTGCGGAGGAATGCGAAGCAAAATATTTCCTCCCTGTCACTCTACAAACTCTATCAGGCACAATCTTCAAACTGGTGAATAGAACTTTTTCTGAATAGCGATCTGGACCACCAAATTCTAGATTTACCATCTTCAAACACTTCTCTAAAACATATACAAATATCATACTTTATTCTTCAATACTGAGGAAATGTGGAGAAAAACTCAGATAGTTATTCTATAAGTCAAAATACTCTGCAACACACTGTTTCCACTTGGAGAGCAAATTTTCTCAAAAGCACTTGGAAAATCAATATCAAGAATATCTTCTCATCATCTTCAACACTTATATATGACAATACAATGCAACTAACTCATCACAAACAAGAATCAAAACAAGAGCACAATTGACACCAATGACAACACAGATATGCTGACATCAATGACAATAGCAGTTAGCACATACTTGCAACAATCTTCCCTTTTGTCATTGATGGCAACATATGATGTGAAAACCCATCAAGACAAGAATCTGCATTTATCACCATCTCCCCCTTTCTCTTTACACATTTGAAACACTTTCTCCCCCTAAGTTTTTCACATGATTTCTCTCCCCCTTTGACATCAATGGCAAAGGACATCATATTTCTTCTACTGCATATACTTGCATGCTTTTGCTATGATCAACTGGAATTATTCTTTCACTTCCCCTAACTGCAATAATCAATTCAGGTCACTCTTTACTCCCCCTGAAGGGTAGCCTCCTAAATCAGTCTAGAAAAAATATTCTTTGAAGTACATTGGACTGATGCATCTTCGTATGCACCTAGTTAAATGAAAGAGGGGTAATAACCCCTAACCTTTCCCAGAGATACTCAAATGTGTTCTTTAGAAGGGCCTTAGTGAATATATCAGCAATTTGATCCTTTGTAGGTACATACTCAAGCTTCACAACATTCTCTACAACTTTCTCTCTCAAAAAGTGATATTTGATTGAAATGTGTTTTGTCTTTGAATGCATTACTGGATTCTTTGAAATGTTTATAGCACTTGTGTTATCACAAAGAATAGGGATTGGCTCCTCATACTCAACTTTGATATCCTTCAAGTTTTGTTTCATCCACAACACATGAGTGCAACATGTTACTACATCAATATATTCTACCTCTACAGTAGATAAGGAGACTAATTCAGTAGATAAGGAGACTAATTCTTGTTTCTTGCTATTCCAGGACACTGCCCTATCTCCAAGGAAGAATACACCTCCACTTGAGCTTTTCCTTTCATCAACACAACTAGACCAATTTGCATCTGTATAGGCACTTAGGGAGAAGTCATTATTCTTTGGATACCATAGACCATGATCTGGAGTACCTTTCAAGTACCTAAAAATCCTTTCATTGCCACAACATGTGATTCTTTGGGATCTAATTTAAATCTAGCCACAAGACAAATTACATGCATGATATCTGGTCTGGTGGCAGTTAGATAAAGTGATCCTCCTATCATTGACCTATACTTGCTCTGATCAGCCTTAGGAGATTCATCATTTTTGCTCAACTTACATCCAGTAATCATAGGAGTGCTCACTAGTTTAGAGTCTTCCATTCCAAACTTCTTTAATAATTCTATGAGATACTTTGATTGAGAAATGAAGATACCTTTGTCTGTCTGATTGATTTGCATTCCAAGGAAGAAATTCATCTCACCACACATGGACATCTCAAACTCATTTTGCATCTCATTTGCAAAATTCTTACACATTCCTTCATTTCCACCAAATATAATATCATCCACATAGACTTCAACAATTAGGATTTGATATTTGCTTGCCTTAATACACAAATTGCTATCTGCAGACCCTTTACTAAAACCTTGTTGTAGTAGATACTTATTCAGTCTTGCATACCAAGCTTTGGGAGCTTGCTTCAATCCATTCAGAGCCTTCTTCAACTTGCACACAATATCTGGTTGGTCTGATAATTGGAATCCATCCAGTTTCTCTATGTATACCTCTTCTTCTAACTCACCATTCAACAAGGCAGATTTCACATCCATTTGATACACCTTGAAATCTTTATATGTAGCAAAAGCCAAAAATAGTCTAATTGCTTCCAATCTAGCCACCATAGTAAAAGTCTCCTTATATTCTATCCCTTCCACTTGTGAGTAGCCTTTGTACACAAGTCTTGCTTTGTATCTGTAACATCAGAAAATGTCCCCTTGGGGGCTTTTCCCTCATAAGGTTTAGCTCTCAGGCCTTTAGCATGCATTTAGGACATCTTAGTTCATATTTTGGCATCCTAATGGAATGAGGCCTATGTTTCATGACAAATTGCACCTAGGTGGACCCCTTGACCTTAACCTTGCCCAAGATAGGGGGAGGGTTTGGGTGTCCGCGCCCTAGTCCTGCCTTATTTTGGGGAAACCCTAATTTTTAGGTGTCAGTTTATGACCGTTATTTAGGTCCTTTACCGACACAGTAAGTTTGAATTATGCAAATCTTAGCAGGAGTATTTATAGTTGCATATAAAAGCATGTTTAGGCATTCATTTGTAAACTAGATGATCATTGTGAACTTTAGGCATTCTCAAGGTGATTCAAGGCTTTCATTGTGTTGAAAGAGCAGACTTGTGTGGTTTGTGTGTTTGAATTTGCAAGTTTGAGCATCCATTTCATCATGGAATGAAGAACATCTTCCTCCCATGATATCTTTACTACAAGGTGACATTATATTGTGTTTTTATCATCATGTCCTTTGGTTTTTACCTTTGCCTCACAAGGGCATGCACTCTCTATTTGACAACAGTGTTTGGAGACATAAATGTCCTTTGGGGATTGACTAAGGCAAGCCTCTAAACACCACAACTCCCAAACCAAGTCTTGTGATTGCAGGTTACATGTGTCGTATTTGGGAAAAGTGAAGTTGCAAGAAGGATTGGCAGGCATCAAGGATTTAGGATCTGAAGAGAAGCAGGACACTAGAGCATTTTTAGGACTTGGCACTCGCTCTACTATCCTCTATAGCTGAGTTTCTAGAAACAAAAGTTATAGGGCTGATCACTGTCAGAAGGAGGTCCGGATCCCAAAAAGAAATTGGTACCTTGGACTTGGGTGCCTGCTCCAGTGTCCCCGACTGTTCTGCTTCAAAACTTTGAAAATAGGTATTTTGTGATTTGCTATTTTACTTCTGTCTGCAAGAGCATTTTCATTTATTCATTAGTTTGTTGTCGTATTTGCATAATTAGGGTTTTAATGGTCAATTGAGCATAGGAGAAGGAAAATTGATAATTAAATTCTCTAATCCAAGTTTCCCTACATCTCATAGTTACCTAGGGTATGATAGTGCTCGCCACTCTATCCTATATCCTTGAATGTTAAGTGGAAAGGTGGATTTAAACATCAAAACACTAAAACATTAACAAATCCAATTTTCCCCTAAACAATTTCTCACAACTTCTCCAACCTCATTTAGTTTGTTCCAAAAAACCCACTTTGTTTCAATCACATTCTTGTTTGCAGGTCTAGGGACAAGTTCCCAAGTCTTGTTCTTCTCAATTTGCATTAATTCTTCTTCCATTGCCTTGAACCAATGATCATCATTGCAAGCTTCATTTACTGTCTTAGGTTCCACCTTTGAAAGTAAACATAGATTTACTTGTTCTTCTATAGCTCTCCTTCTTGTCAATACACCTTTCTTTTTATCACCTATAATCCGATCTTTAGAATGATCTCTTTGCACATACTTGGGAGTCTTTGGAATTCTTTCAAGAGCATCTTCTTGAATTTCTTCTTCTTTGGGAGCAACTTGTTCTTCAATCTAAAATTCCCTTTCTTTTCCTTTTTCTACCTTCTCTGTGACAATAGGTTCATCTGATTCATATCCATCCAATTGAATATCTTCATCTACCTTTACATTTGCACTTTCAATGATCTTTTTTCAGTATTTTATTATAGCACTGGTAAGCGTTGCTCTTGATTGAGTAACCTAGGAATATGCCTTCATCACATCTAGCATCAAAATTCCCTAATTCTTCATCTCTTCTAATATAACATATTCTTCCAAAAACTTTGAAGTATTTGACTGTAGGACTCTTACCATACCACAATTCATAAGGTGTCTTGATCTCTTTTCCTCTAACCTGCACTATATTCTAAATATAAATAGCAATGTGTATTGCTTCTTTCCAGTACACTTCTAGTAGGTCTACTTCCTTGATCATAGTTCTAGTAGTTTCTTGAACAATTCTATTCTTTCTTTCAACCACTCTATTTTGTTAAGGATTCTTGGGGGCAGACAAATGTCTCTTTATTCCATGTTCTTCATAGAAGGCATTGAACTCATTTGAAGTAAATTCACCTCCTTTGTTAGACCTTAAGCACTTGATTTTTAAATCTAATTCATTTTCAACCATGGAGTTGAAAGCTTTGAACTTATCTAGGGCTTCTCATTTTCCTCTAAGAAAAGTAACCCAAGTCATTCTTGAATAACCATCAATAAGAAGCATGAAGTACCTATTACCTTGCAAACTCCTTACTCTTGTAGGACCACAAAAGTTTGTATGCACCAGCTCCAGTAGACCAGCAGATAATTGTTCTTTTGTTTTGAAGGTAGTCTTTGTCATCTTTACATATAACATTGGCAGGCTTCATAATCTTAGGTAGATCTCTTACAATCTGAGTAATACTTATTTTCACCATATTATCAAAGTTGATGTGACCTATTCTCCTATTCCAAAGCCAACTTTCATCTATCTTAGCCAACAAACAATAGTTGTCAGAGCCTTTCAAGTGATAAACATTACCATGAGTCTTCTTACTAGCAACAATTATGGTTCTAGAGATTTTTCTTATCTCACATCCTTTGTCCTTGAACACAAGATTATATCCTTTGTTGCACATTTTGCCAACACTTAGAAGGTTATGCTTCAAGCCCTTGACATAAAGAACATCATTTGCATTATGTTTTCCATCAAAAGTAATTGATCCTTTTCCACAAATCCTACCAGCTACATCATTACCAAACCTAACAAGTCCTCCATATTTTTCAAACTTAACAAACTTACTTTTGTCTCTAGTCATGTGATTTGAACATCCACTTTCAATGATCCATTCATCTTCCTTTTCAACATGAAATGTAGATAGATCTCTTGAACTTCCATCCTTCCCATAGTTAGCAAGGTTAGAAGAAATAGGTTCTTCTCTAAGTGCAATAAACAAGCATTCACTACTATTGCCATCATCGGAACTAGACTCGTCATCAGTTACAACATCATCATTTCTAACATAGTAACTCTTTCTTACCATCTTTCCTTTACTTTCATTGAATTTTAAATCTCTGTCAGGACATCTTGAAGCATAGTGACCGATTTTTCCACAATTGAAACATTTGAATGGTAACTTACCTTCAAACTTTCGTCTGCCACCTCTTTTTATTCTTCTTGCAAACTTTGCCTCAAGTTCTGCAAAATCTTCTTCATCTGATTCCACAACATACTTCTCTGATCTAGAAGTATTTTCTTCCTTGGCCTTGAAAGCAGTCTTAGTTTTCACAGGACCATCAGTAGTACCAAATTCCCTTATTTCAAAGGTAGTTAGTTTACCAAGCAATTGATCTTTTGTAAGTTTACCTAGCTCAAGCAACTCTTCAATGGCAGATACCTTGTGGCTATAGGACTTTGGGAGGGTTCTGAGTATTTTTTCAATAACATCTTCATCTTCTAACTTTCCACCAAGGGCCTTGATGCTGCTAACAACTTCATCAATCTTTTGTATGTAATTTGTTATGTTATCATCTTCAAACATTCACATGGTTTCATATGTGGTCTTTAAATTCTACAATTTAGCTTTCCTAACAGATGCATCACCTTCATAAACATTCTAAATGGTTTCTCCCAAATTTCATGAGCAGTTGCAAGATCCACAACTTTTGCCATTTCAACATTTGATAAAGCATTCAATAAAGCATTTTTAGCTTTGTGATTCAACTCAAACTCCTTGATTTCTTCTTTAGTCTCTAGACCATCTTTAGGTATTCCATATTTGTTTTTTACTATCATCCAAACATTGTAACCTATAGAAATAAGATGACTTTCCATGCGTACCTTCTAGTATGTGTAGTCAGATCCATCAAACTACGGTGTATCCTTTTTGTGTGCCATCCCGGAACTACCTCAAGCGATTAGGCTTTCTTCCAAGGAAACTTTCTCTAATACCAATTATTGAAGGCACAATGAAACTGAGAGGGGGGTGAATCAGTTGTATCAAAACTTTAACTTTAATCGATCAATTTCACAATTAACTTTCTTTAACCACTTAATCTGATATGAAGAATGTTGTTATATGGAGCCTAATCAGACTTGGAGGTTAAATTTACCCCACTTTTATCGGCATGGTTTCCCCCCAAATTATTTAACGGGGTCAAGGGGTAGCACCCCTTGTGGGGGTTTGGGGGCAATGCCTCCAAGAAGGGGTTAAGGGGTAACACCCCTGACGCACTCCCTATCTCGATACAGGGTGGGGTCGAAGGGAAACGCCCTTATGGGAGCTCAAGGGAAGCACCCTTGAAACCTCAAACGATTTTTTATTATTTTATTAAGGCATTGGGAGTTATTTTTTCTATTGGCCGACATAAAAAAACCCTATTTTTGTAACCGACATAAGGCTTGATAAAAGTGACTAAGGGTTAGGGTTTTCATTTGATGTATTGTAGCATTTTGTAGTGGTATTGAGTTGCAAGGATTGCTAGTTGTAATCAGTTTGATTTATTGGATAATAATATTAGACTCTCTATTGGTGGATCTAGCCTGAGTTTAGGTGAACCACATTAAAATTGTCTCTCATTGTTATTATTACTGTGTATTTTTCATTCATCTATTTAATCTTTTTTTTCATTTAAATGATATCTTCTACTGGCTAACCCTAACAAGTAAACATGAAAAGAAAAAACAAAACTTAAGCACATCAACACTATTCACACATGAACACCATATTTTTATGTGGAAACCCTTTAGAAAGGGAAAAACCATGGTGAATGTTAGCTCACAATATAATGTAGTAACAATACCAAATATCAAAGAGGCTCACCGCCAAAAGGGCTCACTACCCAAAAGGGTGGCTCACTGTTGGTTGGTGGCTAACTACTAGTAGGTGTCTCATTACCAAGAGGTGAGCTGATATAGTAGCATCTACAATATGCTTGAGTTTAGTTCCATTGAAGCACAATGTATCTCTCTTGTTCTACCTTTACAACACACACACTTTAACTTCACATCCTTTCACACATTCACAACAACCATGACTTCATTACATGTATTTATACCTATCATCAACCTTGGAATGTACATCAAGGTCAGCATTACAATCTATAACCATTGGAACTTTCTCCAAGGTTGGCATACATACATAATTTCAAAATAGTACTGGACCTAAACATACTTGCAGAGGAAAAGAATGAAGGATGAATACATCATGGCTTAGCTCAAACTGAAATACATCTTCACACACTTGTACATGCTTCTACAATCCATGAATTACCTCTGCAACACGTCTTACTCACCAGGTCGCCTAGAACAAGTATACAACATCAAGAATCACTAAGTCACACACTTCCAAGAGCTTCCTTACAGCTTGTAGATCAAACACACATCTTCAATGCCTTTAGGGGACACCTATAAACACCATAAAATCATTTGGAAACTAGAAAATCCAACTGCAATAGATCTCAACTTACTTTCCTTGAAGATGGATCACAGGCTGCTCTCAATCAGACATTGTCAAACTTTGCAAATGAAAAACTTGCTTTCTGAAGCACCAAATCACAGAACCTTTAGAATGAAGAAAGCTAAGGACCTTGTAAGCTTAAGTCCAGAACTGTAAGACCAAAGAACATACTGCAGAGGAATGTGGAGCAAAATAGTTCATTCATGTCACATGCAAACTCTATCAAGCACAGTCTTCAAACTGGTGAATAGAACATTTTCTACACAATAATCTAGACCACCAAATTCTAGATTTAGCATCTTCAAACACTTCTCTAAACCATATCCAAATATCATCCTCTGATCTTCAATACTGAGGAAATGAAGATTAAAACTCAGACATTTATTCTACAAGACAAAATATTCTACAACACACTATTTCCACTTGGAGAGAAAATTTTCTCAAAAGCACTTGGAAACTCAGTATCAAAAATATCTTATCATCATCTTCAGCACTTATATTAGACAATACAAAGCAATTTACTCATCACAAACAAGCATCAAAACAAGAGCATAGTTGACACCAATGACAATGTGTTGTTGACATCAATGACAATACTGGTTAGCACATACTTGCAACAAGAACCATATCAAACAATTTAACCAAAATGACAAAAACATAAATTTTTACACTATGCATCTCAAATAGAACAAACAACATTTCATCAAAAATCACAATGCATAGACAACCAAACTAGAATGCAATTTAAACCAATATAAAAAAATTCAATAAATAATGTGGACCATCCCAAAAACATTTGTAGGTAATACAACATTTTCAAAATAGAATAGATGCACTATCAAACTTACAAATATGCACTATATGTAAGGAATGTTACCCTATCATGCATGTACATTTACACAATAATAATCCCATTTGTAACAAACACATTATTGAGAAAGGGATATAGTGATTCTATATACATCCAATAATTTAGACCTAGGTGAACAACTAGAAATATTGAAGATGCTCACTTAAGTAGAGGATGTTCTTATAACATTAGTAAATTTGATATTACAAGTAACACACATTTTTGGAGGATAATACAAATACAATGGCCACATAGTTAGCTTCCCCTAGGATATTACAATAAGAGCAAAAGCCCTAACATGCAGATTTAAAGATCTAGATGTTGTAATAGTTAAATAATTTCACATAGAAGGAAAGCACTATGATTGTTATGTAAGTAAATCATGTGTGATCACTACACTTGGATACAAGATTAAACATGATCCATACTAAAAATACATTTAAATGGATACTAACTCCTTAGCCTTGTTACCTAATATTAGTACGAACATTTCAAACATGTTGCACACCTTTAAAAAAACAATGAAGAGATAGTTATCATAGATGTTGAAAGTCCTTGCAATGTATATAACCCCAACATGGAATCTGAGTGTTCATCATCATCATTCATTCCTAGATTACTGAGACGTCATATTTACATGCTTACACATGTACGTGTTTAGGACAACAACTCATCATTAGATTACCATGTAGGTTCATACATTTTTTTAGTGCTTACATATTTGCCCCCTTGGGGATGATAGTCTACATGAAAGGTAGGTACCATTCCCAAACTAGGCCTTACTTATTGTCGTTATCCCACAATTGTATCTGAAATAAAAAGTATTAGTTCAATAATTATAATGTTCAATAACGAACTTACTCTGTAGCGTTGAAAATTACATACCCTTGTAATTTCACGCTATATTTTAGCCTTGCTTTAGTGTTCGTTCCTTGTAATTACATTATCCTTTTTCCTTCCTATGGTGCTTAGACCTTCTTTCCAGTATTGTCTTTTCACCAAGTTTTATTGTTAATTATGTGTTATCCATGTGATGTTCTTGTGTCTCACCATTTTTGAGCTTAAACTATCTAGACACTAGCACTTCATTTGGACATCTGCACATGTGATGCGCTAGTATCCCATGACAATTTTCTTGTTTGGTGGCCATTTTCTGAGTGCTTTGCTACTTGTCATTTATGTGGATCAGAGGTAATAGCTCAAGATGAATCCAAATGGATCATCAACCTCTTCCTCTTGCCTCCTTTCCCTCTTTTTGAATGTTTCTTTCATTTTTATATCTCTCTTGGTTTTTCTTGGATCTTCCTCAAGCTTTCTATGACTCTCTTAAGCTCTACAGCTTTCTACAACATTCTATAGTGTCTTCTTTTAGCCCTCTTGTTCTCTTGGGGTAAGTGCATGGAAATAGAATACAAAAAGGGGGTCAAAAGTGGCCACTTTTTTCTATAATAAGCTTAACTTGAATTTGGATGAGTAATTCGAGATGCATGCACTCAAAATTTATTGATATGACAAAAACAAGAATCGTAGTACTTTGAATCCACACCATAAGGGATGAGGTTGGGATCATACACTGACATGAGTTTGATATACTAATTTCATATACTATGACAAGAAATAAGAATTAAAAATTCATCAAGAATGGTCAATATGCAATAAATATTTATATCACTCAAACATTGAATGATGTATCATAATTCATAAAAACAAACAATTTACAATACTTGACCAATAAAACTATAAATATATATCCTTGTTTACCTTAATTAATAATTATATAAGACAACAAATCTAATACAAATTTAGTGACTTAAACAAATAATATATCTTTGCTCTAAATATATTAAAAATATTATTTAAACTCAAATTTGGAAATCTATAAGCATATTATTTAAACACAAATTTGAAAATTTCCAGAATATGATGAATTTCCAATAACTTAAATTTTAAATTGTTGGCATGGACATATCTTAAACACCATTCCCACTTGAAAAATAAATTAAAATCAAATTACAAGAATATTAATAATTACATAGTTTGAATGGTTTAATTTAAAGTCTTTTATGGAAGGGTTCTACTTAAATATAATCCACTTTAATGGTCAAATAGTTAATAGCAATTTTACACTTCATCCACAATAAAAAGTGGTAAATATTTGTCCTATTTTTACTGGTCAAAATTGACTTTTGACTGTTAAAGTGGATGATGTTTAAAAACAGCCTCGAGGATTAGGTGTAAGCCCCAATACAACGTTCTTATTGTGATATAGTGTATATTCCTTGGCAACTTGGAAAAAATCAAGTTGTGATGTTAAAATAGGAAGTATAGAATTCATCCGTATAGCTCTGGAGGGGTTTGAGTAGATATTTTCTGTTTGATCCACTAGCAATGAAGCTTATGGGATGATATGTATTGATTCCCATGGTTCCAATGTAGCTGACTGACCGATTGAAATTCTCATTAGTTGTATTGGCCATGCACTTCAATACAACAGCTTGTGCAATTGCTCCTCGTCCATAAAGAAAACAATTTGCAAGGCTTGTGGATTCAAATGATATGGTATTTCTTTTTCCATCCAACCCTTCCAATACTTTGAACATTGTTGCACCATTTGCAGAGGTACCTGCAATTGTGGCTGTCTTGTCTGGTCCTTGGTGTGCAATAGCAACTCCAGGTTGATCAAAAAGCTCTAGATAGATATTCTTACCAACAAAATCCATGCTTGAATTATATCTTTTCTCTTCAGTTGAAGAATATACAACTCTAAATGTAGAATGAACTGCTTCATCTGTTCCCAACATCGGAAAAGCACCCATAAAAACTTGAGTACTGTTGTATTCAAGTACAAGGGTGTTATTTCCAGACCTTGGCTAAAGCTAAATAATTGAGAGGCATATATAGCAGGAACTGGCTTTATCCAGTCATTAATTGAAGATGCTTTGCCAATGTTAAGGTTCCATCCCTTATCAGCCATGGCAGCAAGTAGATATGGACCGAAAAGAATTGCATGAATGGATTCAGCTTCATCACGATCATCTGCAAAGGAAATATATTGAAAGTTGTTGGTGAATTTCTTGGTAATGATCCTATTGAACACCAACTTATTTATTTTTCAATTACAAACTTCCCAGTAAATTACCTTTAATTTTTTCTGTCCTAAGGCCAACTGGTAATGATAGAGTCACCTTATCTCCAGACATCCATTTTCTTTTAATGCTCAAAAAGTTTCCTACACTTCATTAAAATCAAACCAAACAACCCATTTAAACGTTGTGGACAAAATTGTACCATTAGGTCGAAGAATATTTTGCTTGAACAAAAGAGAGATTTTCATCACAGTATAATATTTAAATTCAACCTGAGAATATGGACAACACATTGAGCTTACCTGGAGATGGTAGTGACAGTGCTTCGGTATTCAACATTGCCTTTGCATTTTCAGATGTCCAAAATGGTATTCGTATATTCACAGTAAAATCTTGACTAACCTTTCCACTCTTCAGTTAGCATGAGAAAACCAAAAAAAATACTCAGTCATTTTCAAAATATAAACACAATGTCATTAATTATTTGATATTTAAAAATAACATTTGAAAAATAATTTTTTATGTGTTTAAATTTCATGTTAACATATTAGTTCTTTCATATTAGGTCAAAAACATATTAGATCTTTCATTGGGGTTTGTGAACAAGTAATTGAAGTTTACCTTAAATGAAGAGAGCTGTATTGAGATACGGAGGTTTGGATCATGAGAAAATAAAGGTTGAATTACTTGCTCCACGGTAAATCCAGCATTATCCCAAGCAAATGTGCTAGGTATGAATTGAATGATGTACAAATTAAGATTAACACCATTTTCTTTAAAGTATATAGAATCTGCTAATTTAGAAAAGGACTCAATACCTGTAAGAAAAAATATTAAAAAAATGAAGTTAAATGATATTATTATAAATTAATCATATTTAATATTTAGTCTTTCTATTTTTTATTTTTATGTTTATATATTTTAATTATTAATATGTTGATTTTATGTTAAGAATTTATTTCTCTTAGTTTTGTAATTTCAATAAATGTTAATTATTAACTAGTATAGATATCTTAAATACATATATTTAAAAGAAGATGTGGAGGCACCAATTTGTTATTGAGAATGATCTCTCTCTTTTAGATTAGATGTATTTAAGATATCTATACTAGTATTTTTTCCATTTTAGTAATAAAGTAATAATTGCGCAATAAAACTCCAATTTTTTTTCCCAATTTAAAATATAGACCAACTTATTAATTACTATAATAAGCTGTCATGACAAGGACCAACAATAGTAGCTTCTTACCTAATTTTCTGTAATTAGTCACTTTTCTTCAAATCTATGAAATGTAATGACTTTAAACATATAATTTTTTAAAACTAATTAATCACCGTTATTCAAATTTATAAAATGTAATGAGTTTAAACTTATAATCCTTACAATAATTTCTTTTTATTTAAGTTATTTAACAACTAAATTTGAAATTAAAAAAAATATTTATTTCTTAATCTATATTTGATAAAATATTTTCTAAAGTTAAAATTAAAGTTATTATTTGTATTGATTGATATTTATTTTATAACAAAATAAATAATAAATAATATGATTATAAATTATTTATATTTTAACTAAAATTAGGCATGTTATCATAAAAATTCATAAAAACGCCATTAGATATAATAAAAAAAAATGTAATATATAAATAGATTAAATTAATATTCTTATAATTAATAAGCATATATTATTTTTAGTATAACTATAATATTATTTAATATATGTACTTTATATTTAAACTATTTTAATGAAAAATGAAATAAATTTTTTACCCATGCCATAATCACACCAAAATGAATTATACAGGTCACCCCAGCTGTGATAACTATGAGCCTTCGAAACTCCAGTTCCATGAGGAAGCATATAAATATAAACCCCTGGATCTGTTCCTCTTTGTCTACCAAGCATACCATTTTGTAAAACACGCTCATAATAATATGCATATTTCATTTCTCTTGTCCATCGAAACAAGTGACGAACAACCTATATTCATTAAAAAAAAGGTAAGAAACTTATAGAAAAAATGTGAACATTATATCATTTTCTCATATAGAAAAATATTCAAAATATATACTAGAGAACAATTGCCTTTTAAATTTTAACAGGTAAAATATTGAAGAGTCAAGCAATTAGTTTCATGGTCAAAATTTATATTTCGATTCCTTGAAACATATTTATATTGAAGGAAACAGTCCGTGATA
Source organism: Cunninghamia lanceolata (assembly GCA_027924645.1). NCBI lineage: Eukaryota > Viridiplantae > Streptophyta > Pinopsida > Cupressales > Cupressaceae > Cunninghamia > Cunninghamia lanceolata. The sequence goes on from BSBN01000801.1 coordinate 7,862,936, forward strand.
CTCATTACTATATAAGAAATATGTTAAAATCAATAATATATATTATCTAGCATAATTAATTAAATATGATAATAATATTTTTTGTCAAATTAAAAAATAAAGAAATTTGAAGATAGATTATTGATTCTCATTGTATGCATAGTGTGTAAGAGGACTGTTTCAACTACTTTATGTTGTTTGTAATGATAGATTTATTTTTAATTGTTTTGAACAATTCTAATTAATCTTTTATTAAAAGGATAGATTTATTTTTGGATACCTTAAATAGTAATAATTAAATTTGACACGTTGAGTTGTATTTATGTTTTTTTTTCAATATATATCATTATTAATTTTCATATTAAATTAAAAATTTTAGGTGTTCAAAACAATTTTTTTAAATTACTTAAATAAGTGTTAAACTTTATTTCAAAAAATCAAATCATGTTTACACCTACACTTAAAAAATTAAAGGTTAGTGAAGAAGAACTTTAAGTAAGTTGTATGAAGCACAACCCTCTTCAGTTTCTGTTGAAAGAAAGTCAAGTAATCTGTATGGATTGTCCCTTCAAAAACACATAAAAAATTATAAAAACAAAATCTTTTAAAAAAAATCATTATTAATTTTCTATTTTTTAAAATAAAAAATTCAATTATTTTTTTGGTAGTTTTGAATTCCAAAATCAAAGATTAGAAAGTTAAATTTTATTTTGTCAATTATGAATTCTAAAAGCAAAGATGAAATTTATAAAACTTACCAAAACTCTTCCTCTCAAGTCCCACCAATTGCTCATGAACGTGATGAATTTACAATATCTATAAAAAAATGCACTCATTTCCTATCCAAATAAAATAAAAAATCATTAAAATTTATAAAATCAATTTAAACAATTAAGATTCAGATTCCATGTAAATTAAATTCATAAAATGAATAAATAAATTCATGCAAGTGAAATGGATAGAAAAATAGAAAAACTTGGGCAGTTATATAGCACGGATGGGAGCTGAAAGATATAAAAAATAAAAAAATATATAAAAAAGAAAATAAAATAAAATGCAAACCTGATGGATGGTAGTTTCAAAGAATCCATCACTATCAATGTTACAATAAATAGACATTATCTCTATTTATATTGTCTTCTTAAGTTTTTTAATATCAAATTGTAGGATTTGAGGTGACCTAAAAGGGAGTACTGAAAGAGAGTATGGAATCGCTTTCCAGGAATTGAAGGTTAGCACATCACACCAAAGACTTGAAATAGTAGATTATCCATACATCTTAGCCAAAAATTCAAGTGAGCTTCATAGCAGAAGTTGAGCAAATATGATTTTGATTTGTGTTCAATGGGGTTGGGGTAGTTGAGTTATTGTAAAAACAATAAAGTTCTTTTTTTATGGATCTAATTAATTTTGGTAAGATTTAAAACTAAAATAGAAACTTTACAATTTGTACTTTAGATTCACTATAATTTAGCTAATTAAAGTTGGGACATGTATTAATTTATTTAAGTTAAAAATACATTTAATTTTATGTTTTAAATTATTGTGATGATTGTTTAATTAAATTTAAAAATTACAGTAAGGATTTAAAAAAGATTAAATTAAAGATTTATATAAGATTCTATTGATAATTATTAACTAGTGTTAAATTTGATTTATTAAAATTTTCAATACAATAATTTAATTTTTTTTATTTTAAATTTAAGAATATAAGTATTTAGATATGACTTATGAAAGGCTAAGATATTAGTTGTAGAAACCTTACAACTTATCCTAGGTTTAAACACAGACAATAAAATAAAACAAAAGCTATTTTGCTTTCTTTCTCTGGATGCATTTATTTTCTTTCCTTTCTCTGGATGCATGTGCGTGCATGTGATTTTATTTTGCTTTCTTTCTTTTGCTTTCTTGGATGCATTTATTTTGCTTTGATTTTTTCACAGAGGGTTTTTTAACCTCCCTCCTGCAACATGCAGTTCACATTGTAATTCACATTATAATCAGATCTGAACTTGGAGAAAATAAATTTATTAGAAATTCTAAGAGAAATTAACTCCCAGGCATAATAAATAATTAAAATTGCAAACCAAATAAAAGCAAACAAAGAGAAATTGGCATGAAGGTGGACTATGGCTTCTTCCATTTTTTATCATACAATAAAATAAACTAAAATTAAGAAAGTTAAATGAATAATTTTATGTGAATGAATAGTATTTTAAGTTTTAAATGATTACAAGTTTTCAAAATAAGAAAAATAATTATTGCTTTTTTTATTATTTGTAGTTAACTTGAGTTAGTTTTTAGTAAGATTAAATGAATAATTTTATGTGAATGAATAGTATTTTAAGTTTTAAATGATTACAAGTTTTCAAAATAAGAAAAATAATTATTGCTTTTTTTATTATTTGTAGCTAATTTGAGTTAGTTTTTAGTAAGAGATTGTTTTATTATTAGTTTTAAAATATGATCATGTTTTTTTAAATTAATGAAGTGCATAATAAAATTATTAGGTTAGTTTTTAAGTAGGGGATTTATTATTTGTAACTTTTATATTTTAATTATTTCAAATAAAATGAATGTTTTTTATATGCCTTTTGTCATTTGGCAAGTTTTAATATTTTTCTAAAATTAGTACTCTACCACCTCCTAAATTATAGCCCAATTTAAATTTATATGATGTTAACTTAAATTTAAAAATCAAAATCTAAGATTATCTACCACCTCTTAAATTATAGCCTAATTTAATTTTATATGATGTTAACTTAAATTAAAAAAACAAAATCTAAGATTATTTTAATACATATAATATTTTAAAATTAAATTTTTTTTTTAAACGGAGTTGTTCAAGCCAATATTTTAAATGAAATGCATCATTATGTAATATATTTAAAGTACACATAAAGTTTTAATCTTATAGCATAGTTATAATATATCTAAATTATTTAGTAAGATAATATACTTTTCTATTTTAAGAGCCCAATAAATCCTATGTTTTAGTTGTTCAATTTTATTCTTAGAGTGTCTTTTTTAAATTGTGGTTTCTATCTAATAAAATATATGTTTTTAAATGGTGAGTTATAATATCTTTTTATAGGACTTCATTTAAGTCCTCATAATTAAATATATTTTTCCTAAAATTATCTAAGTTATATTTTATTTATTTTAGAAAAAAACTTCACTTATGTCTCATTATATTTTTAAAAAAAATGGTGTTTAATTTTAAAAACATGTCTAGAAAAAAAATCTAAAAGTATTATCTTTTATACACTGATTAATTAACTTAATGAATAGAATTGAATATTCATCTAATAAAGTTTATTTACTTTCCATTCTTTATATAGGTTACAAGAGTAGTATTAGTTGAGTGAGGAATTGTTAAAAAAATTACTTTTTCTTAAAAAATAGGGAATTGTTAAAGAGTTTATTCTTAAAAAAATTATTCTTTCTTAAAAATAGGGAACATATAAAAGAGTTTATTCCTCCCTAAAACATAAGAATTATTAAAAAAGATTAGTCTAAATTAAAACAATTAGAAAAAAAACATTATAAAATTGTATCCACAATATTTGAGTGAGGAATTGTTGAAAAAATTACTCTTTCAGAGTTTACTCATAAGAATTATTAAAAAAGATTAGTCCAAATTGAAACAATTAGAAAAAGAACATTATAAAATTGTATCCACAATATTAAATTTTTATTTTTTAAAATTTTTTTAAATAATTTGTTGGGATTTGCTTTAATATTCTAATCTAATGTTAGTTTTATATTATTGGGTTAATAGTAGTGAACCTTAACTTAATGTCATAGAATGCATATGTAGTATTAAATATACATTGTATGTTCATCATTTTTATTTTAGTGTTAATTAATTTCATTATAGAGTTATTTTGAATTAGGACATTAACTTATTTTACAATTATATTGTGCATTATAAATTGATTAAATATATCTATCTTAATGGATATTTCTAACCCATTTGCATTATGTTGTCAGGATCAGGGTGTTTCTACTAAAATGGTAGAGCTAAGGATGAGAGACGGTGTGGAGCAAGTTCCTTTTTTCAAGAAACCTTTTGACTTCTCCCAGTGAAGAAGTGCAGGAAGAGGCACTTCAGGCCTTAGCCATTATTGCAGACCATGCTTTTCACTCCCATGACTTTGAAGCCATCCCTCATGATATTATTTTTGATTTGTTACCTTTCTTCTATTGTCCTAAAGGTCCTTTTAAGCTCTTTTGGCTTGCCCTAAAAGCAATTGTATACATTGTTCATTGCAAACCTAATCACACAGTTATTGCTTTTACAATTGTGAAGCCCCTTCTTGAAATAGGGGAAGACCTTCAAGTGCTAAAGCTTAGTTGTGAGATAATTTTATATTTTTCTGAAGAAGGTGACAGTCTTGAATTTATCATTAGAAATAATATTTGTCCATGCCTCATTCAACTTCTCTTTCATGAATCTCCTCATATACTACTTTTTGTCATGGAAACTATGGCCAACATTGTAGAGTATGGGAATCATAAAGAGATTGTGAATGACAGAGTACTATTATGTATTGTGGCAATCATTTCAAGTGGTGACAAGAGAGATTTGAACATAATGAGACAACTTCATATGGAGATTTGTAGGTTCATTTCCAATATCACAACACTCACCTAAGATGACATTGAGCTTACAATAAAGACGGGGGTAATTTTTGCACTTGTGGGGTCCTTGCAGACGCAATAGATTGTATAAAGGAAGAAGCAATTTATGCTATTGTTAGTGGTATTATAGGTGGCAGTGATGAGCAAGTGGAATACTTTGTCGATCTTGATTGTATAAATCTCCTTACTAATATGATTACAACTATCAACAAAGGCCTTACACAAACTTGCCTTAAAGGCCTAGAGAGGATGTTGAAGGTCACAAAAGAGAAAAACAAACACCCACATCTTTTCCAAACTACTAAGCTCAAGGATTTCATTAAACCACAAGAACAAAGCACTCTGTTCAATTATTTTGATCAATGGCTAGATCCAGACCACTATACTTTTGTATTTCCTCCTTCTAAGAAGCCTTGTACTCGTTGGGCATAATATTTTTGGTTTTAGATTATTGAATGTTGATATTAAAATTTTACATTGGGATTTCCATCTTTGAAAGATATTATATGTTTGTCTTATGATGTCAAATGATGTCTTTAAACAGTTACTCCATACCAAATGGTTTTATATATTAATATAAATTTTGGAATTACTATTGCACCAACGAAAGCATTTCAAATGACCCAACCCTAACCCTTACCATAATTTTAACCCTAACCCTAACACTAACTCCAATGTTAGAACTAGGGTTAGGGTTAGAATTAGTGGTATATTAGATATGAAATTGGAAACCTAATGGGATTGGCAAGGGCGGCTATGGTGGGTAAAGGATAGATCTCAACAAAGCACAAAACTCTAAAAGAAAAGATATAATAATGGAATAATGATAAGTAAGAATTTACAATCCCTCAAATCTAGATATAAAAAATGATAATGCCATTAGAAATGACATATCGAAGACTCTAAAAGTGATAAATCATACAAAATGTGTATCGAGTCAGCTCATGGTGGGAAAGAAATGGACAAGAGTCAAGAAATTTATAGTTTTAAATTAGGGTTACGGTTCAGGTTCAAGTGAATATTAAAATTAGTGTTAGAGTTAAAAGTAGGGTTAGGGTTAGAAATAGGTTTACAGTTAAGGTTAGAATTAGGGTTAGGGTTTGATTGGGGTTTCATTTAGTGTTAGTATTAGAGTTATATTTAGAACCAGATTTAGGATTAGGGTTGCAATTAGGTATATAATTAGGGTTTTAAGTATGGTTAGAATTAAAATTAAGATTAGAATTAGGGTTTGGGTAAGAATTAGAATTAGGATTAAAATTAGGGTTAGTGTTAGAATAAGGATTAGGGTCAGAATTATGATTGAAATCAGGGTTAGGATTAGAAATAGAGTCAGGTTTAGTGTTAGAATTAGGGTTATAGTTATAATTGAGGTTAGGGTTAGAGTTAGATTTAGGGTTATTGAATTAGGATAAGCATTAGAGTTACAGAACTTTAGGGTTACGATTAGGGCTAGATTTAGGGTTAGAATTACGGATAAAATCATAGAATTAGGATTAAGGTAAGTGTTAGAATTAGGGTTAATATAGGAAACTATAGTTAGGGTAGAATCAGGGTTAGGATTAGAATTAGGGTTAGGGTTAGGGTTAGAGTTAGGATTACAGTTGTTATTACAATTAGAGTTAGGGTTAGAGTTAGGATTACAATTGTTATTACAATTAGGGTTAGAGTTAAGGTGTGTATGACATTAGAATTAAAGTTAGATTTATAATCATAGTTAGAATTAAGGTGGGTTACTATTAGAATTATGATAAAAATTAGGATCAAGCTTAGGGTTAAAATTAAAGCTATGTTTAGGGTTATAATAAGGGTTAGGGTTAGGGTTATAATTAGGGTTAGGGTTATAATTAGATTTGGGGTTGGAATTACAATCAGAATTATAGTTAGGATAAGGGTTAGAATTATAATTAGAATTAGGGTAAGCATTAGAATTGCTATTAGGGTTAGGGTTAGGGCTAGGGTTAGGGTTACAATTCAGGTTAGTGTTAGCATTAAAATCATAGTTAGAATTATGATTAAGGTAAGGGTTAGAGTTATGGTTATTGTTAGATTTAAAATTAGGGTTATAGTTAGGGTAGAATCAGGGTTATGATTAGAATTAGGGTTAGGGTTAGAGTTAGGATTAGGGTTCCTATTAGAATTAGAGTTATAATTAAGGGGGATTACTATTAGAATTATAATTGAAAAATGTTTAGACTTAGCAAATTAGAGTTAGGATTATAATTATTAACGTGTGTAGGGTTAGGGTTACCATTAGGGTAAGGGTTAGGGTTATAATTAGGCTTAGAGTTGGAATTGAGGTTAGGGTTAGAGCTAGAATTGGGGTTACTAAATTAGGGTAAGCATTAGAGTTACAGTTAGGGTTAGGGTTAGGGCTAGAGTTAGGGTTAGAATTCAGGTTAGAGTTAAAATAATAGTTAGAATTAGGATGAAGGTAAGGGTTAGGATTACTGTTATTGTTATATTTAAAATTAGTGTTATAGTTAGGGTAGAATTGTGGATATGATTAGAGTTGCCGTTAGGGTTAGGGTTAGAGTTAGGATTAGGGTTCCTGTTAGAATTAGGGTTAGAATTAAGGTGGGTTACTATTATAATTAGGGTAAGAATTAGAGTTATGGTAAGCATTACAGTTATAGTTAGGGTTATGGTTATGGCTAGAGTTAGGGTTAGAATTTGGGTTCGGGTTAAAATCATAGTTAGAATTAGGATTAAGGTAAGGGTTAGAATTATGATTATTGTTAGATTTAAAATTACAATTATAGTTATGGTAGAATCATAATTGGGGTTAGGATTATAATTACAGTTGGAATTAAGGTTCAATTTAGAATTAGGGTTACACATTATTACAATTAGGGTCTAGAATTAGGGTTTAGGTTAGGAATAGGGTTAGAACTATGATTAGAATTAGGGTTAGGGTTAAAATTAGGGTTAGTATTGGCCTAAATTTTAGGGTTAGGGTTACAGTTAGAATTAGGGTTAGGGATTGAGTAAGAATTAGTGTTAGAATTGCGGTTAGGGTTAAAATTAGGATTAGGGTTAGGATTAGGGTTAGGGTTGGGATTTGGGTTAGGGTTAGAATTAGGGTTATGACTATAATTAGGGTTAATGTTAAAATTAGAATTAGGGTCAGGGTTACAATTAGGGTTAAGTTTAGTATTAAGGTTAGGGTTAGGGTTTCAATTAGGATCAAGCTTAGGGTAAGAGTTGAGGTTAGGGTTAGAATTAGAATTAGGGTTACTAAATTAGGGTAAGCATTAGAGTTAAAATTAGGGTTAGGGTTAGTGCTAGAATTAGGGTTACAACTAGACTAGGGTTATGATTAGGGTTATAATTAGGGTTAGGATTGGAATTACAGATAGAATTAGGGTTAGGATTAAGGTTAGAATTATATTTAGAATTTGGGTTATAGTTTAAAAAAGGGTGACAATTAGAATGACAATTAGGGTCAAAACTAGGATTAGAGTTATAATAAAGGTTAGTGAACTTACGATGATATTTAGGATTATGATTAGAATTAAGGTTAGGGTTAGGGTTAAGGTTAGGATTACATTTGATTAGGGTTACTAAATTAGGGTAAGCATTAGAGTTTTAGGGTTAGGGCTAGAGTTAGGATTAGAACTCTAACCCTAATTATAATATTATATGTTTTTAATTAATAAATATTATAATTATAATAAAATATTATATAATAAATATAAATATTTATACAATATATTATAAATAATATATTTAATATATATTATAATATTATATTATATAATTATAATAATTTCTTATAATTATATAATATAGTTAGAATTGGGCTTGCTGCTGCGGATGCTACTAGCACACCTATATTTAAAAAAATATATCTAAAGTACGCCGAGAGATATCCTTCTCAAGGCGCCTATTCCACCTTTGTGAGGATATCTCTCGGCGTACTTTAGATATATTTTTTTAAATATAGGTATGCTAGTAAATATTAAAATATAGGTATGCTAGTAAATATTAAAATATAAAAATATTAGTAATTAGTACAAGGCTATACAAGCAAATTGATTACAAAAGAAAAACTAATATATTTGAAATAAAGAAATACACAATAAAATTCAAAAGTATTCTTTCTTAATTCTATGGACTGTAGAAAATTCATACCTGCTATTCATATAACAGTTTACAAGAAACAGTTTAAATTAATTTCAATAGACTGTTAAAATATTATGTTTGTTCAATTTTCTGCAATTAATTACCTTGTAAAGTGGGTCGCCTGTGACCTCATATCGCATTTGGGAGCCTATAACCACCGGGATATGCGTCTTCGTATGAAAAATAGAAAGGCTATCCGCCTGCAATCATTTTTCACCAAGACACTTATAATGCTACTTTTACAGATAAGTTCAAACACCAATATAATAATAACAAAACACTTGAAAATAGATTTTCTGTAGATGAATATGACACTGGAGTTTGTGGGTGGTGTTTGATTTTATTCTTGGGATTGTTGCTCCCGTGTGTCCTATGTAGTGCCAGCATGCACTCCATACTCTTGAGGGCTGCCTCTTTAAGTCTTTTTCAAGGTTTTTTATGAAATTCTTTTGGTTGAAGCAGGTGTTTTCTTACTGAAAGTATTAGCAATAATTTGGATGTTAAGTTATCTAAAAAGTTTAAAATATGGAGAACAATTGCTGGTTCAGATGGTTGTGGAGAAGGAATTAAGCTGAATGAAGAATACATAGATAAAATAGAACAATAAATGGATGAGTAAATGAGACATTAAATTGTAAGAGTGTCCAAAAGCCATGAGCACATAAACAAATGTGTGATAAAAAAAATTCAGGACTGCCATGTACACAAAGCAAACTGGATGGAAGAAAGCATACTATGTCAAAGAGTTTAACACCACATGTCAATATGATCAAAAGACATACATGAGAGCTGCAATTAAGGGAAAAGCTAAGTTTTTAATTGCTGAGTTGAAGACTAGATCGCATCATCTTAGGTACAAGCCCAATCCACGGAGAATTGCTAAAGAATAATGGGAAATAAGAACATGCCTCTTTTGCAGCAAGAGGGTGGTGGAGATATAATGTCACTTCACCATAGAGTGCACAGTCTTCTGTATCAAGTATGAAAACAAACTGAAAGTGGACAACCTAACAGCTCATAGTGTCGGCGGTTTTAAAAATTTTCAACTCAGATTGAATTGAACAAATCTATTGGACCTGTTCAGTTGATAATGGTCCACTGTTTGGAATCACCTGTTTTTAAATATGGTCCATTTGTGTTGACCTATAGGCAAGTTTAAGCTCTTCCCAACCTAACCATCTTATTTGAAGAAGTGACAGTTAACCCAACAACAATATTTTTTGATCAAGACCCATAATAAAAAACCATAGGACTGCAATTCTTAATCATTAAAATAATTCATTCATTAATATAATAGTATATACTTTCTTGAAAAGGCGAGAGTGACAATTTTTATAGCCTCTATTTCCGGAGAGAAATACCTGCATAGCTAGCAGTCCCAAAAAGCAGGGCTTGTCGAAAAGATGGGCGAGCTCCACATATTTTGGGTTTCCCTGTACCAAAATTATAGTTTATACTCATGCTAAGTAAGATAGAGTTTGTAAACAATTAATCCCAGGTAAGATTTAACCATGCAGATGTAAAAGGGGAAGAGGAATACAGATATAGAGTAGAGGCGATAGAGAACATCATTCATGCCACCAGTCTCTTGGTTGAGGGAAGTCCAATGTCTCTCTATTGTGAACCTTTGTATAACATTTTTGACACGCATATAGAAATAATCGGCCATCCACGTCATGTTAAGTGCTTGAGCATTTCCAGCGAAGGTGTACTGATCCAGTAATCCTGCCATGATCTAGTAATATTCCAGAGCAAGCAGATCAATATGTGTTATCATAAGCTGAAAATAAACACACAACAAATAAATGGTAAAGCTTAACGACGAATCAGCTCTTTTCGACTTGTTTATTTTGGATGACTGTATAAAAAAGCAGTACAGTTGAAAAGGTTGAAAGAGACATGATTTGCAATGTTGAAAATTTAGTCCAAGTTTTCTAGTGTCTAAAATTTGGTAAACAGTCGACACAACAACCTGTCGGCTGTTTACAGTGTAGCCAAATAAACTAGTACAATGTATTGATTATTTATATAGAGACCAGATTCCAACATTAACAATAACACAACAGTAGTATATACTATACACTACTCACATTAGTGGTGTTAACACACCGCCTGCACTGATGGTGTTGACTGCAATGCATCAGTTTTTTACAACCTTTTAAAATAAACATGGAATATACTGTTTATTATTTTAGGTTTTAGATGGTCAAATAACAAATGAAATGTCATTCAGGGCTTAATTTGATAGTCGATCTTCCCTGTCAAGCAAATGTTTCATCATGATTATTTATTCAAACTTGTCTTTAAAATACTAAGAAATATTTTTAGTATAATAAAATTATATATAAACTAAAAATATATATATCAGAATAATTGTATAAATTTTTTGATGTTCTATGTAAAATCTACCCTTTCATGTGAGACAATCTTCCTAAAATTTTGATTGTATTTATTTTTTTTATCCTAGGGCATCCAAAATTTTGTTTTTGATTGTATTTTATGACAAAAATATCAAATACAGCCATACAGCCATCAACTTTAATGTAAAGCTTAACCAGCCCCCATGTTGTAAAACAGTCACTGACAGATTAATTTTCCACAATTCGAATGACTCTAAACATGATCCAACAGATGGAAAGTAATGCATTGAAGAGATCAACTGCAACAGTCACAATGAAACAAGGTCGAAAAACCATAAACAGTCAGTCGGACTGTTTATGGTGGATGCAAATTTAAACCCAGCCCGTTATTAATTTCTTTCAATACATTTCATTTAAAGAAAAGACAAATGACCTAAAAAAGTTATGATATGTTTATAAACTTACCTTGTGAATAGTATAGTATGGCGCCCAAACATGTTCGATGGCCTCAACACGATCAAACAACTCAGAGGGAAATGCAGAGAGATAACCGGTTCCCATGGTCTTCTGGCATTCCGCAAGAGCAGAAACAAGAGAAGTCATCTTCTCGAAGAGGGTCTTATTATGGGTGGAAGCCCACATTAGGGCAGTGCCGCTCATGAAATGGCCCACAAAGTGGCCTCTCAGCTCCACATCTGGGCCTTCCCATCCTCCGTAGGGCTTCCCATGGGTGGGCAGCCCTGCTGTTTTTCTGAAACTCCAAACCAAATTATCCACATCCAACATCATCATGTACTCCAAATTCGTCTGCTGGGAGGCACCATAGAATGAATTAGGGTTCACACAAACGTTGTGCAATGAAACCTCCTGCAAGAAATTTTGCCCATTATTATTACTACTACTATCGTTACTGTTCTCCCTCAATCTCCTGTACATCGTTCTCCACTTGAAATCCTCCTGCGCATCTTCCAGATTTTGCCTGCGAGAAGGTTTGAGACTACTGCAAAAGTTCTCGTCGGTTGGCGTCAAATGTGCAAAATGCGAGTGCACTTCTGCTTTCCACGCCTCGTCTTTTGAAGACTCCATCTGGTAGCGCAGTGTGTGGGAAGTTAGCTGGGTTGGAATGTTTGTGCATTCCTTGAGCTGCCCCAACACAAAACCACAATCACACTGACAAACCTTCTTGAATTCTCCATTCCTCACTGTTTGACAGCGCCCCTCACGATTTATCGTGCTGGAAGGACGAATATCTATACTGACAATTTCATTGTAGCGGATCCCACTCTTACTCCTCTTTTTGTTGCGTTCGTTGCATGTCATTGGATATCCATTACTTGTCATCACCGAATTTTTGTTGTAAAAATTATCTGAAAAGCAAAAGATCAGTTCCGTGCTTCAGATTTATTTAAAGCGTAGCTTGAAAATTTGCAGAAATTTATGTGTCAATCTGCTGAGAATTACTTAACTCCTCCCGTGACCTTGAGCTGTAATTTGACGGTCACCCCTGGCTGTCATATTAAAAATTTATGACCGTTTGGTCATTTACCTTTTAATTGACAATGTAAAAAATATGTAAGTTGTCAAAAACAACTCTATTTAAATATCATCCATTTTTATGGCCAAACAATCAATAGCAATTTTACACTTCGTTCACAACAAAAATTGGTAAATATTTATTTTATTTTTATTGTCTAAAATTGACCTTTGACTATTGAAGTGGAGAATATTTAAGAATAGCAGTCAAAAACATTTGTTAAGTGAATTATAAACTAGTATATTTATATTTTAAAAAATATATCTATCTTGAGTTTTCCATAGTTTCTTGTGATTTTCTCCATCTTTTTTCTTTCAACCATTTCCAAAAAAAATTTATTTTGATATCTGATTTTTTCTAGTTTATTTTTTGGTTCCCTAATTTTTGTTATTTTCTCCACTTTTTTCCAATTTCTTGTTGAGTTGTGATTTTCTCAAAAACATTTGTTGAGTGACTTATAAATTATTTTATCAAGTTTTATTATAATTTTTTTAATCTTAATAAAATATTGTAAATAATTTACTTATTATTTTAAAATATATTATTATTTATAATTTAAATTAATTTAAAAATACCCATAAACAATAAGAATATCGAAGACTTGAGCAACAAAAATTGAAAAAGATATATTCTTGGGTAGCTAATGAATGGATTGGTGAAATTAAAGCTCCAACTTTACAAATTGCAATTTGTAAATTTGCACTGGTATTCAATCTATATTAAAATAATAAATAACAATTAACAAGAATTACTTTTAAACAAAGCAAAAATGTGTTTGTAAATTGATTTTTAAAAAATATTCAAAATAAACATTCTAAAAAGAAAAGTGTAATGTAGAAAAAGTGATACCTAGCACTCAGTCTCGGATGCTAGCACGACGTGTGGACGTCAGTGCGAAGTGCTATAGTTCTAAAATGGTGCTATCATCCAAGAAAGTTGCCAAACTCAAAGTTCCCACCAAATTTTGAACTAACCTACACAACATGAAACAGAGAAAGCCAAAACAAAAAACCAAAAAGTACCAAAATACATATAAATGATGAAATAAAGATAAAGTAATTGAATCAAATGAAATAATAAAATAATAAGAGAAAGGAAGAGATACCAGCAAATCTCAGTGCAGTTTAATGTCTCCCAAAATATCTATAGAGCTGAAATGAGAGAAAATGTTGGGGTTGTTTAAGGTTTTGCCTTTAAGTCAAATGCCTATGTTGATCTTTTGACCCCACGAGCAACCAATGATAAAGAAACTCAAGAGAAGACTGCCAAGACTCATGCCAAGTATGTTCAGAAGAATCATTCAAAAGATCAAATCATTGGAGACAAGAATGAAGGAGTACAGACAAGAAAAAGATTTGCAAGAACAAATGAACAAGTAAGTTTCTCCTTACTTTGAAGAGTAGAGCCTAAAAATTTTGATGCAGCTAGCAAGGATGAAGGGTGGATACAAGATATGGAAGAAGAATTAAATCAGATAGAGAAGAATCTAGATTGGGATTTGGTGCCAAGGCCTATAGACAAGAATGTTATAGGTACAAAATGGGTATTCAAGAAAAAACTGAATGAAGAAGGAGAGGTGGTCAAGAACAAATCAAGGTTGGTTTGCAAAGGTTATTCACAAGTTGAAGGTGTTGACTATAAAGACATATTTGCTCTAGTGGCAAGAATGGAAGCAATTAGAATGGTTCTTACATTTGTAGTTCATAAGGGATTCAAGGTATACCAGATGGATGTCAAATCTGCCTTCCTAAATGGTGATTTAGAAGAAGAGGTCTACATAGAGCAACCTGATGAATTTCAGTTATTAGAAGACCCAAACATGGTATGCAAACTTAAGAAGGCTCTGTTTGGTCTCAAACAAGCCCCTAGGGCTTGGTATGCAAGGTTGGATAAATACATACTCCATAAGGGTTTTAGGAAAGGTACCACAGATAGTAATCTCTTCATCAAAATTGAAAGTAAAAAAATTCTAATTGTTGAGCTGTGTATGTTGATGATATAATCTTTTATGGCTATGATGAGATGTGTAAGAAGTTTGTAGGAGAGATGCAGAAAGAATTTGAAATGTCTATGTTAGGTGAGCTATCATTCTTTCTTGGTCTTCAAATTTCTCAATCAGATGATGGTATATTTATCTCTCAAGCAAAGTATGTCAAGGAGATGTTGAAGAAGTTTAGCATGGAAGATAGTAAACCTATGAGTACTCTAATGGTAACTAGTTTCCATTTGAGTAAACATGATGAGTCACCTGAAGATGATCAGACTCAATACAGATCTATGATTGGAGGCCTACTATATCTAACAACATCAAGGCCTGACATTATGCAAGCTATGTGTTTGGTTGCAAGGTTTCAACCAAATCCTAAAGAAAAATGTGTAAAATAAATCATAAGAATATTGAGATATTTGAAGAGCACTTTGGAACATGGACTATGGTATCAAAATGTTGATGACTTTTCCCTAAGTGCGTATACTCATGCAGATTGGGCTGGTAGTGTTGATAGCAAAAGTACCATCGGAGGAGATTTCTTTTTGGGAGACATGTTGGTCTTATGGATTAGTAAGAAGCAGGATTCAATGTCTTTATCAACAACAAAGGCAGAGTATATTGCTACAGCAACTTGTTGCACTCAAGTACCGTGGATGAAGCAAACATTGAAAGACATCAAGGTAGAATATGATAAGCCCATTCTTATCCTTTGTGACAATACAAGTGCCATAAATATTTCAAAGGATCCAGTGATGCATTCTAGAACCAAGCACATATCTATCAAGTATCACTTTTTGAGAGAAAAGGTTGCAAATCAGGAAGTTGGATTGGAGTATGTGCCTACAAAGGATTAAGTTATAGATGTATACACCTAAAAATGGCTTGAGATGAATTAAATAATATTTTAATATTTATTTTATTCTTGTTCTTCTATCAATTAAATAAATATCCTAATTTATTTAAATGGTTCACATTTCTCTTATTCCTCTAATAATTAAATAAAATCAATTTATTTAATTAAATACCCTAATTCTTCTAATGTCTCATCTAATTAAATAATCCTAAATTATTTAATTAGTCACAAATTCATCTATTCCAAAGTCCTAAATTCTATAATTCCACATCATCCCATCCATGTCACACTTCCACCTCACTTTCCACCTCACCATGTTGCACACATAATTAAATATTTTAATATTGAATTAGCTAATTATCCTCAACCACATGTGTCCTATTATTTCTCAATCACCTTTAGGCTCAAAGATGCTTATCTTTTTAATTCTAGTTCATCTTTCACATTCCAACAAATCAAGAGTCCTTCCACAATTTGCTCATAGTCTTCCACTTTTAACTCATAGGTCATTTGTGAGAACAATGACATGTGGCTCATGGATCCACATATTCCTCTACCTTGTAAAGGTAGTAGGAACATTTCCCATAATTATCTCCCCAAACTCCATCTCAACCATACATGTCACAGATAATTCCTCCAGTCATGGATTTATTGACACTTAGACTTGGCCTCTCTTAAGCCTATTAAAGAAAGGTTCTCACACCAATTTTGCATCACTCAAGCTTTTAGTAATCTCATTCTGCAGGAATTCTACCATAGTTATCAAGTGTGCCTTTGGCTCCATTGCATTTACATCTAGCTTTCATGATCCTCATCTCATCATCATCAACCATGGCTGCATATCATTATCCCCATCCATCATTTTAGTTATTGCATTATAATCTCATTGCATAATCCTCCACATAGCCATTCTATCTTTGTCATCTTAACAGCAAGGAAGTACAACTTCTGAGAGCTCTATAATCACACAATATCAAAGAAAGATAGGCAACAATGGAAGGCATGAGGTAA
Source organism: Cunninghamia lanceolata (assembly GCA_027924645.1). NCBI lineage: Eukaryota > Viridiplantae > Streptophyta > Pinopsida > Cupressales > Cupressaceae > Cunninghamia > Cunninghamia lanceolata. The sequence goes on from BSBN01000801.1 coordinate 7,879,432, forward strand.
ATCTGTTTGCAAAGGTATTATCTTTTGTTTGCTTACATTTGTCTTATTTCCATTGAAGTTGTTGAATATTTAGGTAGTTTCTACTCTAGTTCAGAAATTCAATCACATTTTGGTGCCCATTGTAGGGCCACTACCCCATTTTTAACCTCCATTTGAGTTTTTGGTGAAGTTGTACTCGTGGCAGGTTATTCCGGCACATTCAAATCTCTAGTCTTGCACATCCATGATGAAAAGAGTAGTTCGGCACATATGAAACTTCTTTCTATTCATCTGATCATTCTTTCTGTGCATCTGATCATTCTTTCTGCACTTTTAAGACTTCTTTCTATGCATTTGCGAGTTCTTTATGTGTATCTGTCTTTTAGCACATTTAAACTATCTTCTTGCGCATCCATTGTCTATTTTAGCGCATTTGACTCCTGTCAGAGATTTGTATTGATTTTTGTAAAATTTTTTATACTAACTTGGCTGCAGGTATTATCAATCATCAATGGAGGCTATTGACAGAATGTTCTTATAGGTTTAAGAGTTGGTTTAGGCATTTTAGTTGAATCTTACATACAAATTTTCATCTAGCTTTAATTAGGAGTAAATCACATCATTGCTCATACAAATTGCATACAAATTTCACATAGTCCCAAACTAGGTGGTTAAAATTGAACAAATCTTTCAAACAAATCTTGTATTTACAAATCCACATCTAGCATAAATAGGGGAAAGTAACATGATAAAATCTTCAACAACAATCTTCACATAGTTTGTTTAGGAGGCTAAAATCAACTATCTTTTCATGTTTATGCTATCATATCAATCTTGTACTTGGTAGATTAAATCATATTTAGATTAACTCTAGAGGGTTAATGAACCAGTGTCTACTATGCTTGTAAAATGGTGATAGGCCTATGCCCTCCCCATCTTGGGTGATTCAAAATGCCAAACCCATCATTTCATTTGTTCAACCTTTAGAAGAGGCCTGCCCTTGGGATTGTGTTTCTTCCAAGTGGGATGACCTCGAGTGGTAATGGGCTAAAGCCAAGCCGCTTTCGAGCCGCTATAAATAAATATGTTTGTGAAGAAAGTCATAAACAATAGGTGCTATTGTGTTATACCAACGAATGTTTCCTAGAACACCCTTGTGGTGTGTTTAAACCTGTAGAGCCTAACCTCTACAGATTGGGAAGCCTCCTAAATGGAGTGAATCTCTACCCTTATAACCACCTGAACAAATGCCCTTGTTAAGAACCACTATTTTTAGAAGCCCAAATCCTTCTATTTGTTGATGTAGGAGGTCAAACCTTTGAAGCTACTCGACGTTATACACTAATCATGTGTAGAGATAGAAAGTTCAACTCTTCGGAGGAACTATAACTTGGTATGCCAAAGAAGTGAGTGCTGTGCAAGGGGGATCTAGTGCTACAAAGTTACTAACTATATGCCTTGATTCAAGTGGCTAGAGAAATCCAAGTTGGGACTCAATAAATATTGTCCTTGCCAACCATAAGAATTGTACTTGTTTGCAAAAATGTTTATCAAAAATTTGTATAACAACATGGAATATTCTTGTCTACTGTGTTTCCTTGCAACAAAATGAAACAAAATCATCCTCAAAAACACTTAGATTGCTTAGAAAAATGTGCTTGAAAACAAGAAAACAATGATCAAACATTTCAGGAAAAACAAAGCTATGCATTCAAGACATCTTTTTGCACATTTAACATTTCTTTCCACACAAACACATCCTGATGTGCATTTAAACCTTATTGCTATGCATCTGAGCATTATTTCTATTCATACATAAAACTATGTTTTCAAACAACAGAAACACACATTCAGATCAGTGCATTTAAACCACAGAAGCACGCATTTAAACTCTATTTATGCACAAATAAACCTACGCATCTGTGACAATGGCTTGTTCTTGACATTTTGAGAGAAAAACAAAATCATTTTTAGGTACCCATTACTGCATAGATTCAAGTTGTGAACTCAGTTAAATCATAAAAATTCATTTCATACCCGTTTCTAAAACATTCCACTTACCATAGCCTACCTAGCCATCCAAAAATAAGTAAAACCAAGATTTGCACTAAGGTATCATTGAGGTCCTCTAAATCAAACAAACTTGTTAGTTTCCTATCAGGATTAATCATCCTCTACCTTGAAATGACACTAGAGCATCTTGATAAAGGTTTAGTCTACATCAATAGCAGTTACCAATTATCCCTATTTAACTTCCTTTGTATCAACACTTTGATAGCTAATACCATTATAGCTCAAGACCATTTTGTTTGACCAAATAGATTAAGAGAAAACCTTAGAAACATATTATTGCAAAATCTTCCAAATCCAATCAACTATACCTCAAACCACATCTTGCCAAAATATTCCCTAGCTTTCACAAGCATTTCATCCAACTTCACTCATATTCAAAGATTTTATGGTTGAAACTAGATCCCAATCTAAAGGAAAACAAGAAATGGATCCATTAAACAAAACTATACCCTCCCCCTCTCATAGTGATGGAGAAGACGAAGTCCCACATGAAGAACTTGTTAGTGCTTTGCAAGATCCTAAATTCCAAAGAATGATGGACAAGGTCATAAACATGGACCCCCAAAAATACTTTCTTATGCTAGCACAACACGAGAGTAAACTACCACCCGATTTTGACATCTTGAAATTGAGAGACACAACCTCTTCAAACAAAACATAAATTCCCCAAGATGGAAAAGAGGTTCCCAAAAATGACAAGACTATGGATACATCAAATCCTTCAGACTCATTAACGCAACAAATCCAAGTCTTGCAACAACAACTTATGGATATTCACACCGGAGCTTCCACAAAGCACTACTCACTAGAGGATATTTCATCATATCCCTTTGACAAAAGTTTGGTCATGATACCTTTCCCCTCAAAATTTGAGGTCCCAAAATTTGATAAATATAGGAAAAGGTAACCCATGTGACCATATAAGAGAATTTAGTGTTGCTTGCTTAGAAGTCACCCGCAATGAAACATACCTTATGTGACTATTTCCACATAGTTTAGGAGGACAAGCAATGGAATGGTTCTCCCAATTACCTCCTGGCATCCGAACCTTTAATGAACTCATAGATAAATTTATGACCCATTTCTCCTACAACATTGAGCATGATATCTCAATGTTGGATCTTTGTAATAATAAACAAAAAGGAGGAGAATCCTTCTCCTCATTTTTATAAAGATGGAGATAACTTCCTAGCAAGTGTCCATACCATATCCTAGAGAAACAAATGATCGAGATGTTTGTCCACAACTTAAACGCTAACTTGAGCTATCAAATACAAATACAATGTCCTGCTTCCTTTAGTAAGGTCATTGAAATGGGGTTACTCATTGAGAAATCCTTGATAGTTAAGGGACAAATCAAACTCTACAAGGACACCCCTAGGTCAAGTAATAACATGAACAAGCCAAGATTTTGGACCAAAAACAAAAGCATTATAAACAATGGTGTTGTTGATGCTAAAAATGTGGTACCAAAATAACCAATCTTTAATCTATCAAATCCACAAAATAACACACCATCAAACAAACCTCAAAATAATGAACCATGATCCACAAACTTTCCTCCTCGTCAAAAGTTTACACCATTAGGGGAATCAATTGAATCTTCCCGAAGAAAGCTCATATCAAACAATCTCATAACGCTTTGGACAACAATGTGCGATTATGAACCAAAATTTAAACCTTCTTGGTGGAAAGACTCTACCTTTTGTGAATTTCATAGAAGTAAGGGCCATTAAACAAATAATTACCAAAGACTAAAGAATATCATTCAAGACTTTATTGATAAAAAGGTAATAAAAATTGATGGACACGTATCCAATTATGACCATTTGGCATTCAAGAATTTTGCTCCCCAACTATGAGAAGGGAGGTTCTTCAAATCAAAACAATAATGGTAGTAACAACGCCAACTACATAAATGTGTCATATAATTATGTTTTTAACCACATCTCCGAAAGTGACTCACATGTAAATGTGATCACTATAAATAAAAAGCTTGATTGTAATGGAAACACTCATGGTGGAAAGAGTACTCTCCAAGGGGCTCCATCCAAACCATCCTCCACGTCTAACCAATACAATGTCCTTGACCAACTCCATAAAACACTTGTACATATATCCATTTTGGAGCTTTTACATCTATCTCCATCTCACAAAGCTATCCCTGAACAAGCTCTCTTGGAAACTACCGTCCCAACTAATCTAGCTGAAGAGCAATTTCAGGCCATGGTAGGTCATCTAACTACAACCCATTTCTTATCTTTCACAGAAAAAGATGATGTGTCTATCATCCAACCACACAATGTGTCCCTCCATATTGAAACCTTCATCCATAAACATAAAATAAAATAGGTCCTAATAGATGGAGGGACATGTTTAAATATCTGCACGTTAAAACTAATCCTTGCATTGGGGTTTTCAGAGAATGCCATTGATCCTAAAAAGAAAATTACAATCAAGGCATATGATGAAGAATAAAGGACATCCAAAGGAGTTGTTTTTTTTTCCTATAAGAGTGGAACTGGTAGTGAAAGATGTGTTGTGCCAATTATTGGACATGGAACTAGCATACAATATTCTTCTTGGTTGACCTTGGATACACACGATGAAAGCCGTGCCATCCACCTACCATCAGTGTATCAAGTTTCTTCATAATGGCCAAGAAGTCGCTATCCAAGGTGATCCTAATCCATTCCAATATTGAATTCCATTCAATCCAAGCCCAAAATTGTAATCCCCACCAACCGTGCATCTTCCTAATCTTCATCCTATATTGATCTAGCCTCACTACCTTCTACATCCAAGACATTTGAACTCGAACTCAATCTAAAAGACAAGGGTGTAGAAGAGTATACCATCACACAAACTTTTTGCCTAGCACAGCTACCCATATCTCCCAAGTCCTATGGAAAACCATCCATGAGCAAACCCAAGTCGTTGGAGACTCCTAAAGGTCCTTTTGTTAAATGGGGAAGCCTATTAGATGAGAGTGATGAAAAGGATATTCTACAGTGGCTATATAAAGATGAAGATAGTGAATCAAAAACCACAATACCCTCAATGCCAATTGCAAACTAAATAATATGGTCAAGGGTTCTCTATCTTACAAAGAATGAGATATGATGGCCATGGTCCCATAGGATTAAGGAAAGAAGGTATCATTGAACCTATCCAACCTTCTTCTTTAACAACTCGATACACTACAGGGCTTGGTTACAAAGGCAAAGAAAAGATCAAAAGCAAATAAAAGCATAAAGGAAAAGAAAGAGAAAAAACTACTACTAACTCAGTAGAGAAGATTCACTGACTACAAGAATGGAGTGAGATAGACTCAAATGAATATGAATGGGATAGTCTTTCTGAACTATCTTGTGATGACAAAGATGCTGATGTGGTTCAACAATATAGCTCTACCCATACAACTCATGAGGGATGAAGCTCTAGGTCTAGACCTCTAAAGTTTGTTCCACAAAATACTGAAAATGAGTTTCATGAGGAAATTATGATATCATAGTTGACAGATCAACTTGAGGAGAGTACCATCATGGACTTTGTAAATACTTACAATAGCATAAACAACTCCTCCATCTTAACCATCACTACCCTCGAACTGGATCAACCCGATGACCCATTACCCTTAGTACATCCCGAACTCATAGACTGGGATTTACAAGATTACCCCCCTTAGCTAGATACTTTCCAAAATGATGAAGCTATCATCGATTATCTAGAACTTATAGACCATCTACCCATAGGGGATCACAAAACTAGCTATACCATATAACTCAATGACAAGGCTTATTTTGGAGAGTGCCAAGTCTTTCAGTCATAAAAATGTGAAAATAAAAGATAGATCTAATGGTGAAAACCTCTCTGAGGTGCCAAAGGATGAAAGGCTTGACACTTTTCCCAATCCGACACATCGGGAAAGGTCCTCAATTTTGATAGAACTAGCAAAACCTATCAGTATTGGAATAGAAGACAACCCAAGGATAATCCATATGACACAATCTTTATCAGCACAAGAAAAGCTAGAATTTACCAACTTCAAGCGAAAATAGATTAAATTTTCTTGGTCATATGTGGATATGCCAGGATTGGATCCAAACCTTATAATGCATCATTTGTCACTAGCTCTAGGAGCTAAGCTAGTAAAACAAAAACTAAGGAAGATGCATCCACATATCAAACTCTTAGTGAAGAAATAATTGAAGAAGATGCTAGATGTTGGTTTCAGTAGACCAATTGATTATCTAGAGTAGATTTCAAATATAGTTCCTATCTCAAAACTAGATGGAAGGGTTAGACTATGTAATGAATTTAGAGATCTGAACAAGGCTTGTCCCAAAGATGACTTCCCTCTACCCAACATCAACATCATTGTAGATCTAAGAACAAGGCACACTATGTTGTCACTATGTTGTCCATAAAATGAGCATGTCTTGCAGTAGTATTTGCATCATAGAAGCTAAGGCACTATATGCTCAACCACTCCATCAAATTGGTAGCCAAGATAGATCCATTAAAGTACTTACTCAACAAGACTACTCTAACATGCAGGTTATCCAAGTGGGTGATGATACTCAGTGAGTTTGATATCGAGTATGTAGACATACGAGCTACTAAAGGTCAGGTGATTGCAGATCAGTTGGCTAATACACCATTGACAGATGAGAATCCATTAACCTTCAAGTTTCCAGATGAATCCATCTTTAACATCACAACCCAAGCATGGAAACTTTATTTTGATGGATCATACACTCAACATGGGTCTAGAGCAGGTATCTTGTTGGTCACACCTAATGGAGACACAATTCCAAAGTCATACAGACTACTCTTTCCATGTACCAATAATGTGGCAGAATATGAAGCACTGGTCATTGGCATCAAAATGCCAGTAAAATGGAAAGTCAAAGAACTTCATGTGTATGGAGACTCACAACTTGTCATTAACCAGGTGAATGATGACTATCAAACCAAGGACGGGAAGTTAATACTGTAAAAGCGTATCGTAGATGACTTTAAAGAATTCTTTGTTGTGATTTCTTTTTAATAGATACCTAGACTAGAGAACAAAGCAACAGACACCATGGAAACCATTGCATCTCTCCTTGATATACCTAAAAACTAGTCACATTATGAGCTCTTGGTAGAGCCAGTATCCTATCCTACATATGACACCTCTGAAAACAACATCATATGCCATATCATAGGATCTGATTCTCCCTTATATGGAAAAGTATATACTTATCTGAAAAAGAACACACTACCACCTGATCTATCTAATAACCAAAAAAGAACCTTCATCCGCCAAGCCTCCTGATATACCATAATTGCCAACACCCTGTATCGATGAGGACTAGATGGTACTCTCCTTATGTGTCTCGATAGTGAGGAATATCAAACCACCCTAGGTGAAGTTCACGAAGGTATATGCGGAACCCACTCTAGTGGTCCTACTTTGGCTAAGAAACTCATAGGTATGGGATACTACTAGCCAACCATGGAAAAGGACTCCTATCATTTTGTGAAAAGGTGCAAGAAATGCCAAATTCATGGGAACCTAATACATGCACTAGCACAAGAGCTGTAGCCTTTAACGACTCCTTGGCCTTTCTGTCAATGGGGACTCGACTTAGTGGGCAACATACACCCTCCATCATCCAGCAGCCATAAATTCATAATCACTGCCACTGAGTACTTCACGAAGTGGATCAAAGCCATACCCCTAGCCAATGTCATAGGCAAAAAAGTTGCCTCATTCATCTTGAATTACATCATTTGCCGCTATGGCATCCCTTTATCCAGTATCACTGATAATGGAAGACCATTCAAAAACCAGGATGTCAAAGAACTTTGTGACAACTTCCACATCCAACATCGATTTTCCACTCCGTATTACCCCCAAGGAAATGGTCAGGTAGAGGCATCCAATAAAACTATCTTAAAAATCTAGAAAAAGATTGTCAATGATGCTAGCCATGATTGGCACATCCAACTGAATCCCGCTCTGTGGGCCTATTGTAAAAGTACCTGCACGTCCATAGGTGCAACACCATATTCCCTAGTCTATGGCTCTTAAGCCATCTTGCCCATTGAAATTGAGTTACCATCCTTGTGAGTATCATTTAAAGGCTTGATCAATGATGAAGAATACCAGGATTTAAGACTACAAGAGTTAGAGCTACTGGAAGAAAGAAGACTAAATGCCTTTAACCATCTAAAAGCCTACCAACAAAGGATGTCGAGAAGTTACAACCAGAGAGTCAAACCTCAGGTCTTTCAAGTTGGTGACCTAGTCCTCAAAGAGAATCCCAAAAATCAAAAGGATAGGGAGAAGAAAGGAAAATTTGAACCCAACTGGCCAAACTTGACATTGAAATCAACATTTTGAACTAAATCTTCACTTTTTGACACATATAGCCCTAAACCATTAGGAATTTGAAGATGATGTGAACTAGTGATTTGTGAGATTTTTTTTGGTAGATTCTAAATATATTTTTTAAAAAAAATTTAGAGTTAAATTGTAAATTTTTTTGGGTCTCCTTTGATAACTAGTTTTTAATAGTAAATGACATATTTTTAAAGTGTTGTGTATTCCGTAGCATATAACCTTTTTTCTACAAATTATAAAATTCTGATTCCTTTGAATTTAGATTTGGTAACACCGATATATAGGGAATGCATTTGGGTTCATAATTTTTTGTTGAATATTTTTTCTTAATTAAGTTTTGAAGTCAAACCAATTATAATTTAGATATAGGTGTATTCCGTAAAACATAACTTTTTTATGTATGTATCAAAATTCAATTTTTCTTTTTTTGTTGAAACAAGGACATCAATACCTAGGGCATAGATATTTTTTAGAAATTTTTTTCACTAACTAACTAATTTTCCATATGTGTAGAACATAGAACTTGATGTTTGATGAAAAATCCACATTCACAAGAAGTAAAAAATATATATAATAATCAAATTAAATATATTTAAAATTATACTTTTTGGGAAGCTTATAATAAGGACTACATACTTACAAAACATAAATTTTAAATGAATTCATTTGTTCCCCCAAAAGGTAAATCAAAAGTGGTTTTTTATCAGGATTTTGATAGGTGTAGAGGAGACTCCATTATAGGTATGGTTTAAAACTAGTGGGGTTCTATCCAAGGGGGTTTGAATCTAAAGGGGTTTGATCAAACCCTCTTCAATTAAAATCCTTTAGATGGAACCTTTCAAGTCTTAAATCATTATATTTTCTAAAAATATGTGATTTCAGCAAAAATCAAGATGTCCTAGAAAGTGTAACCCATTATTGTGGTAGAATCTCCCTATGTCATCATTGCTGCCTATCGATCAGGAGCTTATTAACTAGCCACATCAAAAGGGGAATTGTTCAATGATCCAATCAACATCATGCATCTTTGGAAGTTCTACACCTAAACCCCAATGCAAGGGAATCAAAATCATAAAAAAAGAGAGAAAGCGAGTAGTGAAAACCTGGAAATAGGTGCTATTTGTGATCGTGTAATAAAATGAAGTGGTGAAAACCTAGAAACATGCACTATTTTCAATAAACCTCTTCCTCCATCGTCTAGGATTTTAGTCCTTTCATCCATCTTTTCTTCCACACCCAACAAATCACATTAGGATACCTATCATGGCTTATTGTTCTCTCACCCTTATCACCTTGTACCATCAAGCTATCTATCCAATACTTCATCCATCTTGTCATCCGTTATGATGCTATCATTAGTATCATTGTCGAACTACATCACTTGTGAGCTATCACGTATGCAAGGCCATCATTGATGGGCCCTCGAGGCTTCCCATCCATTCCATCCTTTTATCCATCCAATCCCCCCTAATTCCCACCATCTAGGTCTTAAGTCCACTTAGTCCACACCCTGAACTACATTGCCTCTATGTCATCACATAGGCAAGGCTATCCTCGATGAGCCCTAGAGGCACTAGGTCAGTCCCTTAGTGCCTGTCACATCGATTCTATCCATCCATTCAATCTGTGTATCCATCCATAATAAATCGATCCTTTATTTTGACTAGGGGCAAAATCCTTGACCTAGTTGAGAATTGGATTCTTGAATGCCACAAAATCTCAGAGGGTAACAAACTAGATTGCAATACTATCTCTAGACAACATGCAGCATTACAAATGCACCTGTTCAACTAAACACTCCACACAAGACATTGACCTATATCAGACAACAATGTGCCTAACCTATCATGATGATTGTATCTATTTTTTGTTGCAAGAAAACATATCTATGACAAGAAGATTTGATGCTTGTTATAGGTTTCAGTCTCAAAGGTCTTGATTTTTTCTATCATGTTTCCTATGCTACTTGAGGATGTCTAAAAACTAGAGTAGCTATGATGGGGGTATGATTGTTTTCCTTTATTTGTTGTTTGTGGATCCATCTTTAGTAATGTGATGACTTTGTCTAATGACATGATCAGAAAAAGATCATTGAGGACGTTATGGGTCTAAGCATGAAAAAGTGCACTCCTTGTCTATTGATACATGCAAGAAATACTCAGGTCATCTAGGTTCAATTTTGACTAGATGCTTGTATTAACTTGCTAAATCAGAATCCATGTAAGAGATACTCAGGTCATCATGGTTTAATTATACCTAGATGCTTGTATTTTCTTACAACATATTAAAAAACTCAATGATTAAAATGGTACTTCAAATACTTGCATACAAGATGATAAAGCCTCATTAGTACATGTTAGGTTTGCATTTCATCTCATTTATAAGCATTCCATACGTACCATTTATCCAAGTGTCATAAGATCCAAATCCAATTTGTTAGTTATCCATATTGTCTATTTGTCCAATCATTCTTCTAGATCGTTCATCATATCTAAATCTTTTGCCTAGTTCTTCTAAGTATTGTTTCATTTATGATTGAGTATACTTGGCATAAAATAATACATCATATTCATTTTTGCATTAGTCTAAGTGGATTCATCATTAGGTCATATCATTTTAGTCCAATAGTTGCATTACACATTCAACTCATGATTGTTAGCAACAGTTTCATATAGTGATATCATTTTGCATATTATAAGCATTGTCCATCATTAGTTCATTACCATTTAAGTGTATTAGTTGTATCAAGCATTTAGATCATGATGGTGATGTCATTTATCCAAATAGGTCTCATGCATAACATTTATTATCAAGAAAATCCAAAAACATAGATGTCATTTTTCATAACATTGGCATATTAGATCATCATGCATAGAAAAGTAAAACACCATGTAGTACATGTAGGAAATCATCCACATATGCATTAGGACATCATAAACTATAAGCATATAAGATCATTATACATTATGCATACATATTAGTCATCAAGTAAAATCATATAGAAGCATCATATCCTAAGTGTCATAGGCATCATAACATTAATCATATAGATAACATCACATATAAATAACATCCATCCATAAGAGCACATGCACGTAATCCATCAAACTCATCTAGATCATCATTATAAAACAATAATAATAATGTCCAAGTATATAATGATATCATAAAAGTGTTTGTCTCACACTGTCAAAAATGGTGTATACAAAAGGATAAACACATGATGCATGTACCTAGAAAGAGTCTATGTGGAACTAGCTCTGGAAGGTATGGGATCCTAAGGCTACTAAGGAGGAGGCTAGGGACTTGTAGGACTTGTTAGACCTGTAGGACCTATCCCTGGTGGCCCATGAGGAAGTGGTGGCCTCATCATCCCTACACTCTTTGTTTGTGTTTGCCTCGACCTACTGCATGAGCTAGGGTGGAAGCTACTCACCCTCTACTCTGGTGGCATAGCCTACTCATACATCCCTCTCCAATAGAAGATCTGCCACTAGTAAAATATTGGCATATAAATGACTAAGTGACTAAAACTTTTAGTCACAACAACTAAAAATGACTAAATTTTACTAATTTTTTGCAACTTAGCTATAAATGAGTAAATAAATGACTAATTTAGTTGTTGACTAAAAAATTATTTAGTCATAGAAATAAAATGACTAAATAGTTAGTCACCCAAATACAAATTAGTCAAAATTTTAAAAAGAACTTTTTGGGAAATTATTGGCAAGATGTATTGATGCGATTCACTATTTCCATTCATTCTAACATTTATCGCTATCTGCATTGCCATCATACATTGTTTTGTATTGCCATCATACATTGTTTTGCATTTCCATCATACCCTATTCTGCATTGCCTTCTGTTTGCACTCAAATCTCCAATTCCTTACTGAATATCACCATCACCATCACACTCTTCACTTGCAGGCACTCTAACATGCTCTTCATGTACTCAACTTGGAATATCTCTGACCCTTCAGAGCTGCTTGTGGTGGACTCACTGAAAAACAAAAGTTTGGGAATGTAGAGATGAAAGTACTTTCCTAGAGCTACTTCGCATTGAGGCATTTTGAGTTATAGTAGCTACTTGCATGGCTGATAAAGAGGAGATGACCTAGAGACTTCTGAAAAGGTAGGCAAGGAATTCAAAGTTTGTTGCAATGAATTTGAAGTCAGTGAGGCCCTCTGCAGTGAAGTTGGATTTGGGGACACCATTTGCAGCGAATTTAGAGGTAATTTGAAAGCCTCATTACATTTATAAACACAAAATCTATAGCTTTATGATTGGCAACTTATAGTACTTACAATCTACTGCTCTTAATAATGTTCTTTTACAATATTGCCACTGTTATGCTTCATAATGTGTTCTAGCTAAATATAATAAAAATTGGGTGTCAGTGCCAAAATAAAATTTTCTCAAACAATTTTGATACATTTTCACTGTAAGCGCAAACTGTCCTTGTGTAAAGTAAACATGGGCTAGATTTACCCACACATCAGGCATCTGAACAAAGATGTTTCCTACTGCAACTTCTTGTACCTATGTAAAAATTTCCTTTGCAATATCAAATTGACCCCTTTCAGTTAGCACAATGGTTGCCCTAGTTGCAGCATAAACATTTCCTAGTCTTTGTGCCAACAGTTTACAATATAGTTCTCTAGCCTTCTCAAGATGTTGTGCCTCCACCTTTGGATCCCTCCTCTCATTGTGAAAAGCTACAAAATAATTCCAATTTCTAAGTGAAATGTCAAGATAAGAATTTTTTGCATCTGATTCACTTTTTATAGCTTTAATTGTTTCTTTTGCTTTAAGCTAGTCATCTATTTTCAGTTCCATTTTTCCAAGCATAGATAAAGCATTTGATGACTTTTTATCCACGTTAAGTGCATCCCCAATCAATTCTAGGCTTAGTTGGATCTCATTCTGAGCCTGAACCATGGCTGCAAGATGTAGATATATATCCACATAATTAGGAAACTTGAACAATATTAGCTTGTATAAAAGATTTTCTTTTTTAGTATCATGTAGCTATTTAAACAACCTAGCAAGATTAAATAGTGTTGTGACTTTATCCCATGGTAGCTCAAGTGAAATACCACCTTCTTCTAGTCAATGGAAGAATTCCATATCCTTAAAGAGCACAAGAAAAACTATAGAATTGGCATTGGGGATTTTATTTATGAATTCAACCCAAGTGCCATTTCCTAATGCCTCCAAAAAAGTTTGTTTCTCACCAACTCTATTTCATCACGCTCAAAATGAAGGACCCCAATGTTGTTTAACATTTGAATGGGTACTTCTTCTTTTCTCTTCTTTATAAGAGACTTTACTATTTTAAGAGAATCTAAGGATGCACTGTGGTATGATGATATTAATAACTCACCCATCTTGATAAATGCATGGGCATCACATGGATCTATGCAAGTTGTCTTTCTTAAAAATTTCAAAGCCTTCTCTACCTGCCCTTACTGAGCATATATATGGCCTACAACTTTTAAGATCTCACAATTCTCAGGGTGGACCACCAAAACCATTTCAAAATTTGAGAGAGAACTCTTAAGATCTTCTAGCTTTAATTGAACCTATCTACAAAATCCTGTGGCCTTTGGATTTCCTTGACTGATGCCATGTAGTAGCGGTCAGTGGTGTCATAATCACCTTTACTATGATAAAATTGTGTAAGATTATAATATGAATGAGATTTCATGAGAGTGTGGTTAGTTGAAATAAGAGCTATCTTAGTCAACTGTTCCACAAGAAAATGCTGCCCTATGAAGAAAAAAATGGTTTTTTAAATGATTCAATGCCATTGCACAGTACGGGTATAATTCAAAGGCTCTACACATCTTTTCCATTCCTTCATGAACACTACCTTTTTCACTAACTGTGAGAATCCTACAAATAAAAAATGCACAAAACTGACCACAATAGGGTATTCCTCATTTACACTTCTTGATTTTGTTCCACTGCATCCATCTAACTTGCACTAGTTTCAGTATAACCTACATCCCAATAAGAAACACCATAACCCCCGACTGCCATTTGTATGTGAAAACCCTATCACTGGAAGTTTGACACTATTTTCATGAGAAGTGCTTGAAGATAAATAATTGTGCCCCCTAGCTATTTACTTTCATTGAAGTAAAGCCCCCACTTGGTGCATGACCTTGGTCATAGTGTGTTCATTAAAAACAACTACCATTGTTATGATTGGGAGTTTTCTCTTATCTGTGTGACTTCTTACTGAAGAATTGATTCTCACCTTCTTATTCATAAATTTTGCTTATCCTTACAGACATTGTACATATATTCTAAAACCATTAAGCACATTCAGAATACCTACACTACTTCACATCCATATACAAGACTCATATAAATCATCATAGTGACTGTTATATAAGCTTCACAAGTTACACACCATACAACTCATACAAACTTATAACATCATTTCTCAATCGAGTACATGAGAATACATCACCAAAAGTAAGCACATGCATTGAATATATTGTGAGCTTTTTTGAGTTTGTTTTGACAAGAGATTTGACCTTTTCATGTGTTACTTACATCACATACAGTCTAGCTTTAAATGTTTATGCATGCCATGACTCTTGATTTTTAGCACACATGGCACATTTGATAAGCTCGGCCACTATGATTTAAGTTGTTGTAAATGTTCTTGATTGATTCCCTTATTACCTATGTAGTCCTAAGGAAATCTAACTAATGCTTACTTCTATTTACCTCAAGCCACCTGGCAAGAAAAGGATGAAAGCAAATTTTAAGGATATTTCTAAAGTGCCTTAAGATCTAAGCTGAGGCAATCTGAATTATCTCTCTGCTAAAATCAATTATAAAAAAATTGAGAATTTGGAATTAAAATCTAAGGTGTTGGGTTCATACAAAGTATAGCTTGTCATGTTATCCTATTAACATAGGGTTCATGTCTTATGGGAGCTCAAAAGGAAGCCACATCATCATTATGGTCATCACTAGTTAAACCAGCAAAGAGAGCCAGACGTTATGTTTATTGCAGGCCAAAATTGGGTTTAAATCCATGAAAATCCATATCTTACTTGGCATGAAAATTCTATGTTTAAACCTTTAGCAGGCCCAAAAAGATTGCCAAATTTGTTCATGTCAAGGAACACATGGAATCAAGTGATTTATATATGGTGAAGCAATGTCAAACAATCTAAACTTGTGTAATTTGGTAGACTTGAATAGACCTGAGCTGAAACTGTACATTTTGATTTTCAAGTTGTAAAGAAGACAATTCAAAGAATGCTATATGTACCTTCAATGTTGTGAGATCAACATAGTAAACTTTGAGATGCAATTTTGCATCATGGACACTAGATGTTTATCTTTTATGTCTTTTTCAATTTAGTATATATAGTATTCCAAAGACACTGCAAGGAAATGGTATAACTATGCCATTTAATTTGCAGTTGCTCATGCTGAATGAAATGATATAGAGCTTGCCAAAGCTATGTGCTGTCCTGGTAAAGGCTGAGAACTTCTTCATAGGCTCCCTAAGGATACACCATATATAGAGTTTGAGCACAAGTAAGTTAGATCAATAGTATTTACTTTTTGTGCATAGTATTGCTGTGTGAGAAGAATTGATATTAGAGTTTGTCTGAGGATGTACACAGTATTGTTGTGTGAGAAGAATTGATTGAACCTTTGTGACTATCCTCAACACTATCTTCTTTAGGATGAAACTACCCTCTCAATCTGTTGGTGCTCAAATCAACAAATTACAAAACCCTAAAGATATGCCAAGTCATATGATAAGGTTTTATATGTGAATTTGGCCAACTAATAGAATTAATCAAATTGATTAAATCTCTCTGCACTTTAGGCTCTATTTGGCCTAGGTGTGTGTACCTTACATTCACCAAATAATTATTAGGCTTCAAATATGTTGGCGACTTCAGAACAGATTAAGGAATTTATACAATTTTGTCAATTAAATCATCCACTTCACTTAATCCAATCTAGCATATGATTTGGATTAATTTCTTTTATAAACATTTAAATCCTATTCCTAAAATAGAAAATTAAAATTGGATTTTTGAAAATATATACAAGGAAATGATTTTCACAAGAGAACAATCGGTGCATGTTATTAGGTTATGGAGTCTTTATTCAAAAAGATTTGTGCTTCCCTTTTAGCCACAAATCGATTTGTTTGGCAATTCAAGGTCTATGACTTGCACAGACATGCAAACATGTAAATTATTAGATTCTTCTTTAATGATCCAATTAATCTTCCCAGGTTACTGTGATTCACCTATAGGATTTTAATCCTTTCTCAATGGAGCCCAATAAACACATCACACGAGAAACAACAAATGTGTTCTGACAAGTTAAAAATAGACTTGATATATATTGATTTGAATAACAAAAGAAAACTAAGTTGGAGACAACTAGATAAATGGTTAACAATTGAATCAACAAACAAATGAGAACTAAAAGTTTAGCACTAGAGAAAAACAACTTTTGTATTAATTAGCTTTAAAGAACAGGCTATGCAATGTCTCTTTCAAAAATCAAAATTCCTAGAGACAGTCCATAAGGTCTTGGTTTCCCTTTTATAGATTCAAGGGAAGCAACAAGCTTCAGACCTATCACATTGAAAAAGACTTTGTATTCCCAACCCTTGACGTTCATTAAAATATTTTCACTTTGATAAGTCTAAATTAGACTTTCAAGCACATTTTGGAATACATTATAAAAACATGAAAAACATAAAGAGACAAAAAGGAGAGCATACAAGATGTGGTTGTGCTATTTGATGCCAGCATATACCTCATTTCTCCTCTATACCAAAACCTATGCTACTTATCAATCTGCAAGATACATGCTCTTCCTTTGAAAAAATGTGAAATCACTAGGCCATTTATAGTTTTAAATCTCGACCAAGTTAGCTTGGTGATCCTTCCATCTTTTATCCAACTGAGCTTTGGCATCCATCACAAATTTACCATACCCAACATCCAAGGAAATCACTCTGTCCAAAATCATGTTGAAGCTGATGATGTTGACATCTCCATTCTTGTTCAAAACGTCCATGATTTGACATACTGTTTGGCCAAACTCCACTCTCCATGCATCAAGGCTCTTGATTTGCTTGTCTTCCGAGAGAATTGAGGGGATAAACTAAGGCTTAAATGTGGCAAAAGACTCAATTTTGGCCTACATCTTCTGCCCTTCACCATTGGCATATTGTTACTCCTCCAAGTTCAATCTAATCATCTTTTCTGTAGGCTTTAAAGCTACAGGGGCCTCAAGATTTGTTTGCAATACTTTATAGAGAATGGGCAAAGTGTGGTGTGAAGGTTTCCATCTTTGATACAATGGGTCCAAAATAGAAAAATTCACTTTGAGCTACTCCATGGCTTGAGATAAGGAGGAATCACAATCATGCACATGTCCTAGCTTATCAACAACCAGCTTCATTTTGTATTCAAATATTTTTTCAAAAATTTCAAGAACTTTCAACTTTGCCTCTTCTTTTGTCATTTCATTTTGTTTTCTCAAATCTTGAATTTCCTTTTTAAATTTCAATTTCAATACATCAATCTAGATTCTATTATCACTGTGGCATCACTTGTTGCTTTTGGTATAGGGGGTTGATATGGTACAATAGCTTGACTTTGAGAAGAACTCATATATTGCAATTGCTTTCTCAAATTGACATTCGCAAGGAACAATCTATTTACTTCATCATTTATTTCCTTTTCAATTTTCTCATAATCCTGTACTTTTTGTTCTAATCTTTTACAATAGCATGAGTGAACATGGAAGAATGGACAGTGAGGGTAGATGCTTCTGTTGCTCATGTATCTTGTAAAGTTTTCACCACAACTAAACCCCTCATCTCTTGCACAACATCAAGCAACCTTGGTTTGCTTGTATTCTTTTGTATGGACCAGATTGCAAGAGTCTCTATTTTTGGGTTGAAACCACACCCACTAATGTCATCCTCATGATCAAATTCAGAAACAAGTTTTGGATCTTCTTGGCTTCTGACTTGGTCGAGAAAAAAAAATTTTTTCAACTCAAGGCTAGGAATGATTAGCATATTTCTATTTAGGACCATTTGTCTTGCTTCTTCTCGACTCACATTTATTTCATCTACCTTCAAATATTTAAAAGTTTGTGTGACAATCTCTTTATCCTGTGATTCATCAACACCCATTTTGTTTATTGCCACCTTTTCATTAAACTCTTTCAATTTCATTTTCAACAAGAAGTCCTTAAACTCTGGAGTCTTGATAAAGTCATCATCTTCAATAAATCTCATTGATGCCATAATTCTTTCATCTTCCTCCAATCATGGTTCACCTTGGGTTTGTTTATCCATTACTTGTGTGCATCTGTCTCTTGGCCAACTAGTGGTTGATCAACTTCTTCATCACCCAAGTGACTGAGAATATTGGCCACATCTTTAGTGTCCCCAACTTCTTCAATCATTTCACAAGGAACAAGTGGAGGCTCACCTTCAATTCTCTACCTTTTCAATGAAGGGGATCTAGCAACCTGTGGATCTTGTACTGACACAACATCAAGGGTAGGCTCATGAATTTCAATTCATGCAAACCTCTTCACTAGAAGCTTGGTAGCCTTGTGAGGCTGCTTCCTAAACTTGCCATAGATACTCTCAAAATCATCAATTATCATATCGATCCTCTTTAGAGGATCTTTTTCTTCAGTAAAAAATCTAGAAAAATGGGGATTCTACTTCTTCTCATCTTCAATGTTCTTCAAGATTTCCCATTTCCTTTTCCTTGAAAGAACTTCTTCAAAAGTTACCAAATTTCTTATCACATCCTCATCAAAAAGAATTTGATGGGATATCCCCATTTTTGTCAAAATTATTTGCCTTAAAAAATTCATGTGACCCTTAGGGTCACAAACTCTGTCAGTTCCAAATTTTAAAGAATATTTTTCCTTGAAATAGGTCTGCAACTCCTCAAGAGTGTCTGAGCCAATTGACCAATCACCAAATATAGTGACATCAGGAAAAAATATGCCCTTTTTTTGCTTTTTCATCACCTCTTTTTCCATCCACATCATTTGCCACATAAATTCCAAGAACAATATTCTATCTAATACAAACTTTGGTAGTTTATTGGGTGCTTGGGGACAACCATACAATCTGATGATAGTGTGATCAGGCAAAAAGAACCAATCAGCATAATTATGCTTATGACCTTGATCTAGGTTATGTGCAAGTGGCCTCAACATCACCACAACATCCTTGGTCAACCTGGGAGACCAATTTCTAAGAGAGTTCATTATCTTAATAGTAAATTCATCATGAAATACAATGTAATCACCAGTCTGACAAAATGAGTCCCACTTATAACACCAACACTAAGCAGGCATCCTCTATCCTGCTTTATCAATCATGCTTATGTCCATTCTGCTTGACCATTTCCTCTATTCTGATACAAAATTAGGTGGCACAATAAAGAGTAGAGCCTGAATTCCAAGGGTTTCTTACCCTCCCTGACATGCAAGAACCCTTCATGTAGTTTCCTCTCAATGTATGATGCAAAATCGTACTCAATATTTGCTTCTAGGTTATGTATTTTAATGGCCATCATCATCAGACTGATTGGTATTCTTCCCTTAGCATCAATTCCCAAAACTTGGCATAATGTGAAGTAGGGTCTCTTGAAGTACATAACAAATTCCTCCATAGGGAAAGGCTTAGTATCATTGGATGGGATGTCAATCTTTCTATTGTTGTTCCCCCTTTTCATGTATATTGGCAATTCATCTCTCCTCAGTGTTTTTCTCAAGCTTCTATATTCTTGCTCAATCTTCTGTAGGTCCACTTGAGTGAGAGCTTGTTTGTTCAGCATAAAACAATCCACAATGGCATTTCTGTCAACTGCTACCAATGGTTGTCCATTCGGCAACCTGACTATTTTTGTGGCAGGATGGTAATATTGTGCCAGGGCCTTAATTAGTTCTACATCTACAAATACATTCGAGACCACCAATTTTGCCAAGTCTAGTTTCCATGGGTTGCCTACTACTCCTACACCATCTTTGTTTCAGCAGAAGTACCAGAAAAAGTCCCACCCAGAGATAGGGATTGCAGCATCCCTACACCACTCTTCTGCGTCCCTAAATACTTTCTTCTTACCTTTGTTTATGGAATTGGGCAATAATTCTAATAGGGATTGTTGATGTGGTTTCTTTTTGGGGGTCGAAGGTTCATTACTCTTGCTGGCAGACTTTGGCTTCTTGGGTGCCATTTTAGCTACTTATGCAAACTAGGGCATTGAAATCCAAATTACAACACCAACAACTAAAAAATAGACAACAAAATCTTCACCAACTTCCTACAAGGAGTGCAAAGATGAACTTACCTAGTCAATTTGAAGCTTACAGAGAGCACACTGAGCTGGATAGCGTCGTCTCCAAATCAAGTCTACAATCACTGGAATGAGAAAATATCAAGAAATCCTCAAATTTTATTGTGCCAAGAAATTCATCATTACTATGGTTCATGCCACAAGATTATAAAATCTCAACATTCAATTCATTTCAAACACAGGCCCTTGATTGAATTGGATCCAATGACTAGATGAGATGACAAAGATATATTGTATTTCTCAATAACTGTGGCCCCACAATGATTTGATTTGCCCATTTATTCTTTTACCATATTGCCACAGGACCTGTTCCTACCAGCTTTGGGTTTGTCCCCTTCCTTTTACCAATACCCTACTAGTATTTGATCTGGCCATCATGGGACTACAGTAGCTATATTCTTTCACTTTCCTAGTTTACCTCCTTACCGTAGATACCCCTTGGAACTGTTGCAGGGCTGTAGTAACTAATTCTGTCTTTATTCCTTATTGCTACAACACTACCGGTATCCTTCCAAGCCACCGCGGGACCACTGTATTAATCCTTAACACCTGTCTTAGTTTATCGTGATGCCGCAATCATATGATGAAACTTCTATGGGGGTGCGGTAGCCTTCTTAAGTTAAGCATTTCATACTACCAAGTTGCCATTCAATTGTGTGTACCTCGCGATGTTGTGATAGACATGATTTATGCTCCTCTTGCTCCCACACAATTGCCAAAGCATTGTGAATGACCTGCGGGATTGTGGTTAGAGACAAAAACACATAGATAGTTAGGAACAATCAAAATTTTCTCAAAATGGTTATAATATCAGACCATGGGAGATAAATGGCAAAGCCATTTGACAAGAATGTGGACCATGAGATGGGTTTATGAATAGAATGGAATCTTGCAGATTTTGGAAGGGTCCTAACACAATCAATAATGAAACTGTATGTTTTGAAGAAAATTTTCACCTTCCAGTGTGCCTTTCTTATAATTGTGATCTCTCCTTTGGTGCTAATGCCGCTTGAAGATTAATGTCCTTTATATCATGAAACTTCTAATAGTGCATTATCATTGTGGTTCGATCATGCATTCTCTTCTTTAAAACTTCCCTATTGTCATGAGTTATTCTTACCCTACATCATAAGAACTTCCATCAACATTGTTCTTCATGAAGACTCTAACAATGCCTTGGAACTGTCATCTATTGAGTTTTGAATTTATTCTTTTATGACTATGTTGTGGACTGTGATTAAACCCCTTGTCATCTTCATATGAATGGCTACTATCACTTGTGATTATTGTAGTCCATCTTATTTAACTCTATCATTGTTGATCATGAATTGTCTACTAACAACTCACTATCTTGTGTGTCTTTAAAGTCATTCACACTTAGCTCATAGTGAGGTATTTTGTTTAGTGCTCATTTTCATATCCTAATGGACTCATGATCTTTGAGAAGACCTATAGGTGTGATTATATAAATTTACCATAAGGACTATCCTCCAGGTCCATTTTGTGTATTTGGTTGAATACTATCTTATGGACTATCCTCTTTACCATATAACTATATTCTTAGGGACTATCCCACTTCATGGAAACCTCTCTTTCCCATGATCAACACCTTGAAATTGACTATGGTAGCTCCTTGAGATATTGTCCATGCACTCCTTAATACACTTGTAGTTTGTCCTATTTTGAAACTTTGTGGGATGGAAATATATTTATTATTTTACCATACTACTTTGAAGACAATGAACCCTTGACAAGATTTATGATATTTTAAAAGCCCTCTTGACTGCTCAGTTACTTGTCTTTATGTATCTTTTAAAGTCTATCATACTACCCTATCATTGTTATTATTAATTTCAATGCCCCCTTCATGGTTATGCCATGGACTATCATTGTTTATTTGAATAGTCATGACTGTGATCTTTTGGGAATCTATAGGAAAGTGTCATGCCATACTTTGAAGTTCATTTCCTTAAATCCTTGCTTTCTACTCGTTGCTCCTATCCTAGGGCTTGGGGTCTCTTTTTTCTCTTTTCCCACTACATAGCTTGAAGTCTTGTATGCTGATGTGCCATAGACTCTTTCCAATTTAGGCAGTAGACTCCATTTTGTGAGAATGAATGGTGAGTAAAGAGTCAAAGTTTGATACTACTCCCATTGACCCCAAAAATAGTTCATGTGCCTTGTCCATGATTCCACATTTTGCATACATGTCTACTAGGACAGTTGCAACTACAACAAATGACAAAATTTCTCTATCCTTCATGCTTTGATGGATGTCCATACCCTATTCCAAACCCTTCCATTTTGGCACAAGCGGGGAGTATGCTGGTAAAGGTTGTCAAATTTGGCTTAACACCTACTAATTGCATTTGCTTGAAAGTTTCTAAAGCCTTTTCAACAAATCCATTTTGTGTATATCCCGCAACCATTGCATTTCATGAGATGGCATCTCATTGAGGCATTATGCCAAACAGTTCACATGCCTTGACAATGCTTCCACATTTTGCATACATGTCTACGAGGGTAGTTGAAACTACAACATCTAAAAAAATTCCTCTATCCATTACTTTTTGATAGATGTCCATACCTTGTTCCAATGCTCCCATTTTGGCGTAGGCAGGAAGGATGCTAGCAAAGGTTGTGGAATTTGGCTTTACACTTGTTAATTGCATTTTCTTGAAAGTTTGTAAAGCCTTTCCAACAAATCCATTTTATGCATATCTAGGAATAATTCCAGTCCAAGAGATGACATCTCTTTAAGGCATTTTGTCCAACTATAATATCTGACAAAAATACCCCTTCTGCTCACCCGCATGGTATTTGGTTGGTCTCTACGGGAATGCAGGGAGAAAAGTAAGTCCACTGCTCTCCTGCATCGTATTTAGGGTTTGCTTATAGGGATGCAGTGATCACTCAGACTACCTCCCACAAGTCCGCAGATTTGAGTTGCACTTCTAAGTTTTACTTTCATGTCACTGTCTCTTCTAAGTTTTACTTTCATGTCACTATCTTTGAGTTGCACAATGAGCAGGTTTGTTTATACATTATCCTTTTTGAGAAAATCTTAGGGCTTCTAGTATACTAAATACTGTGCATGCATTGATGACTTATCTGCTTCTAGTATTCTTTGTATTTTTTATAGTAGATATTTATGGATTTCTCATTTTCTTTTGCAGCATACTGTACTGGTCTCTTGTTAGCCTATCAGGTGTTGAAGTAGTTGGAGATGGATGATGAATATGTTGGCAATGAGGAGGTGATGAATGAGTTATTTGATGCATTTTCTCATCTTCTGTGGAAGAGTTATCAGTTAGGCAAAGGGTTTAAGGAAGTCTTAAGATTGTCTTCCTCTTGACAGTAATCACCATGCTACAGTCTAGATTTTTGGACTCTCAAGAAGCTTAATACAGATGCATGTCAAACTATTCAGGGGCCTTTTCCATGTTGGTAACCACAAGTATATGCATTCACTGTCATTGGATCTCTAATGCTGAGAATTAATACAACAAATCCAAATTACCTATCCCCTATTTTAGTTTCCAAATTCTAACAATATCCTAATTGCCATACGGTAACAGTTGCCTAACAAGGCTAAAACAGGAGCTATAAGAGATAAGGACAATTTATTGCTAGAAGTAACAATTCGCATTGGCAGTTTATGAACTAGAGCAAGTTGGGTGCATGCAACAAGATCTCTATAGAGATGACAGTGTGATATTGAACTAGGGCAGTGAGCTTCCTGGGACAGTCATGGATTTGTGAAGAAGACATCTATGAATGTCTTTGTGCTTCGACTATGCTTAGTGATACTCAGAAAATCAATTTCTTGTTCATTTTTAGAGCTATGTATTGTAACCATGAAGGTTTTTTAGCAAAGAGAAAGCATTATAACTTATTTTTAGATCTGTATGCTATTTGTAAGCATTTTTTTATCAATAAAACAAGTTTTTTTTACTCAATAAAACAAGTTTTTTTTACCTTCTCAAAGTTGTTTCATTGTGCAAGCTTCAAAATATACTACCAAATATACTAATGACTAAATGCAAGCTTCAAAATGACTAAATATACTACTAATTGACGTGAATTAATAATTAAATTAACTAAATATACTACCAATTGATAGAAATCAGTGAACAGTGAATAAATATGACTAAATACATGACCAGTGTTAAATCAGTGAATAAAAATGACTAAATATACTACCAAATTGATCAAAATGATGATTAAACATAATGACTAAATACACTACCAATGGAAAAAAATCAATGAATAAAAATGACTAAATAAGTGAGCAGTTAACAACAATCAATGACTAAATTAATGACTATATATATCAGTGAAAAATAATGACTAAATAAGTGACCAAATTACATCAATCAATGACTAAATCAACGACTAAATATACTACCAAATCGATTAGTCAAAGCAACCAATAAATGAATAAAAATGCTTTAGTCATCAATTTGGTCATGTTATAAATGACTAGCAATAAAATACTAATGGTCACGTGACCATGTTTGGTCATATTGCTCATTTTGTACTAGTGTCCTGTCCAACCTAAACCATGTCTGACACAATCTAGCTATGGGGACCTTGGCCTGCGGTCTACTGTGCCTACTGAAGTAGGGTCTTTGCCCTGGTGTACCTCTGAATCATTGTATCTTGCTCTAAAATGGCAGTCTATACATCCCCCTACAACTGTGTAACTTGAGCCTGTAGCTGAGCCACTTGGGCTCGCAGTGCTATTGTGTCCCCATCCCCCTATCCACCCTATACCTATGCCTACACCTGTAGCAGCACCTGGGCCTTTATTTGTGCTTGTGCCTACATCTAGGGCCCCCTCCTCTATCTCACCCTCCTCTACCCACCATCATTCCCATCATCTCCTCTGTCACCTCTGCCACCCCTGCCACCTCGGCCACCCCTCCCACTTTGGCATCATCCCCTCCTCTGTCGAGGGGCATCGTCGTCATCCTCCAGTCTTAGTGCCTGCTCTCCAAGTCTGAACTATCTTGGCATAGGATGAGCGGTCAAGTGTGCCTCAAAGTATACAGTCATACATGCATCCACTATATGTCATCTCAGATCCCATGCCTAGTATGGAATCTATAGAAAGGCTATCCTCATTGTCTCATAGGAAGCCATTGGACCCCACAATGGCTGCTCCTTGTGCGTTTGAGAAAAAATAATAGTACCCTAGGCCATCCCTTGAATCCTGCCAAACTATGGGAGCACACGAGTAACAATGTGGCACTCTAATATATAGGGAGTCCTCCCTATCAACCATCGTGTCTTAAAATAGTATGGTAAATCTGCTGCGTCCTCATCCCACACCTCGCAATCTAAGTATGGTCACCACTCAACCTCATCCACATTATCTGATGTGTGCCTCCAATACTCTAGCTTTCCCAACTTGGGTTGGGAAAGAGTCTCCTGAAACCTATAAGAGTAAGGTTTGTCATGTCCCCTCACTCCTATACCAATTGGCCATGTGACTGCTATATGCAACCATGCCCAAATCTGAAGAAGCAAAACACCACTAGATAGACTCACAGCTCCATCATATACAAACTAATGTAAATAATGATACAAGTGAGCCAAGATGCAAGGACCCCAGGCAAACCGTGTCCCCTCATGTACCATCTGCTCTAGTGTCCACCCCCATCCAACTTGGAAGCCACGAGATCTCCTATCAGGGCAAACAACACCTCCGATCAAACGTGCTAATATAGTTGGCAGGGGCTCATAGTACTCTGCAATATCAATCCAGCTGATCTATGTACCCTCTAAGTCTGGGTCATCAAAAACTTATCTACACTCAGCCAATCTAGCTCCAATCGTAGACTCATACTCTACCAATTCACCCTGAATCAGAATCCATAGAATCTGATGAATGTCCTCCAAGGTCACCATCATCTCTCCTGTTGGCAAGTGAAACGTGCCTATCTCACTGTGGTACCTCTCACCCAAGGTAATTAGCAATCTAAGATTCACCTACATCTCATGCATGAAGCAAACATACCATAAACCAGTAGATCTGAGCACCAAATGATCAATATCCATCAAGTACAGGGGCTCAAAAGTTGTGTAACCGAGAATCTCTCCCACAACATCAGAACATGATCTAGGATCACTTGTAATCGATAACAAAATGCATTAAAAACACAACAAAACTAAACTTCATATATATCCAATCAATCAAACAAGTTACTTAGCTATCCTATCATCTTTTTTGAGATTCTATCAATCTCAAAGATGACAGGTATGAGTTGGCCAACATCGATCCTGATGCCGATTTTGCCAAACCAGCTAAGTATTTGACCTATCTTATCAGATGTGCAACTCTATTTACCAGATGTGTATCTTTGTATCAAATGCACTGAATCCCCTATCATTTGAGCTATTTTAGGTAAATGCATGGTTTCAGGCAGCATTTTTGCCACTTCTTATCAAATGCACCTAAACACTAACCATTTGCGCGCTTCTATCCTATTTGTGCAACTTTAAAATGGATGCACAGGATTGGTGAGTACATGCACCTAAATAACTACATGCGTTGAAACCCTAATTATTTGCACATCAATGCTTATCATTTGTGAAACTTGCTCATATGCATCGATTCTTCACTCAGATGCACACATCCCTGGCTTTATTGTGCCGAAACACTAAAACTACACATTCATTAACGACAACTTTGACCTAGAATTAAACCACATTAAATGCAAAATTGACCAAGTTTCGAAGGGTACATACCAGGGGTTTGTAGTCTATTGGCTACCTGAATTGCTAGATCCTCTCAAATCTATGACTCGCTATCAGAATTTGATCCATCTCTGCTAACTTCTTTGCATTGCTACAACACTAGAGCTCCTATAATCTCTCCACAAAAGACAAGTGTGCAAATGAATAGGACTATGACCCCACATCCCTATTTATAGGCAGATCAACCCTAATTGGAGATGTTTAACCTTGTGGGTGTGGGGCATGTTTTTCATCCATTTTCCATTTCTCTGTTGCTCAAATCTTGCATGTCATGAGATTGTTCATCCACCTTTTGCCAACATCATCCAACCTAACCAATCTCTCGAGGGGGCATCCTATCGTCATTAAACCTGTACTAGGGACAAAAACTAGGGCATGTATCATGGTCAAAAATTTGTATTCTTTGAAACAGCGTGATAAAACACATTGTCTTAAAGAGGGCCAAAATGTATACACTGAAAAATGGCTCGAGTCAAATTAATAAATATTTTAATATTTATTTTATTCTTGTTCTTCTATCAATTAAATAACTAGCAGTTGCATGGAGTTTTGCGCAACGAATTTGCCAATAGGCTATTAGTAATGGAAGAAATGAATTATGGAATGAAATATAGAAATAAAATTTCATACTTATATTGTAATATGAGACAATGGCAATGGTGTTTTACGTTTTGCAATGTATAATAAGCATTTTTTAATTTACATTTAAAATATATAGTATTTACAGTAAATGTTCCATATATGAATAGGAGTAATACAAGGTTTATAGAATTTGGGCTTTCATCACTAACATAAGCATTCTTTGGTATTATAGTATTTAGGGTAGTATCAAATGCACGTGTATTGAAAAATAAAACATTAGTATGATGTTGTAGATGATTACATAAGGTAGAGATATTTTCATATTTTTAATGCAATAATATCCATTTGAAGTTGTAGTGAGTTTTCCATGGTGGTATGACAAAGTATGCAAACTATATCAGTAAAGAAACACAATGCTTGGTGTTAGTAACCACATCAAGCATAGAAGGATGCAAAAAATATGGATCATTTAGTTTTTTTCCTCAAAAAGACATTTTTAATATTACCAATTGCTTAACCGCTAACATTACATATTGACCATCTTACAATACTAAATGCTATAGCCAATACAATCTCCTAGAGCCCATCTTAAGCCAAGCAATTGTAATCACATAAATAATAATAAATAAGAGACAGATTGACAACACAATCACTCAAAAATATACTATACAAGAATAAATACAACTATACTAGAGACTATATATTATATATAAAATAAATATATTTCAGTTATAAATACTAAATATTAGCAATATCAATTACGTTAGAAATTAACCAAATTGTTGGTTAATATAATTATTGGTTTTCATTATGGTTTATTAGTATTTATATATTTGTTTTGTTTAATTTTTTGTTAATATTATTCTTTTGTACCTATAACTTTAAGAGGAGGGCATTTGTATGCTTTGTTTGGATTCATGTCTTGGAGTAGATTATTAGCCCCATGTTTGTCAAAGAGTGGAAAATATTCTTGAAACTTTAATTGTATAGTGAAATCACTATTCTTTGAATGTTTAATACTATAGAGCTAATTCAACTTCGAAGAGATCAATTTTTGTCACTACTCTTAAAAGAATAATAAGAAAACCATGCCTTTATAGTCAATCAAAGAAGAATGTCTCTTGTAGAAAGTGTGTTCATATGTGAAAATAATATTCACTTGGCTAGAGAATCAAGTATTCTCCATATAATTTGTAAGTAAAGCAAGTGTTTGAGTTTGTAGTTTAAAATATAAGAAAAATAAAAATTTAAAAACTCTAAAACAAAAAAAATAGAACATTTTGATTAACTACACAACTAGAATAAATTATACACTTCCAATAGTCTTCCATTTAGTAAACTTCCATTTATACATAGCCGAAATAAATTATACACTTCCAATAGAGTTTTCTTGTCAAAGAAATATTTGGAGACTTAATACTATAGAGCTAATTCAACTTTGAAGAGAGGAGTTTAATAATGAGAAAGCTTAAGCAAAAAACAAGTGTAAGTACAAATGGGAAGTAGCATTAGCTGGTTCCCAGTTGTCGCTGCTCTTAAAAAAATAATAAGTAAACCATGCCTTTATAGTTATAAAGAAGAATGCCTTTTGTAGAAAATGTGTTCATCTGTGAAAATAATTTTCACTTGGCCAGATAATCAAGTATTATCCACATAATTTGTAAGCAAAGTAGGTGTTTGAGTTTGCATTTTAAAATCTAAGAAAAATAAAATTTAAAAACTCTGAAACCAAAAAAATAGAACATTTTGATTGACTATACAACTGAATTAAATTACACACTTCCAATAGCTTTCCATTTAATAAATTATTTTATATTGTAAACTTAACCAAGTCAATAAATTTAAACATAATCAAAAAAACATTTACATTTAAAAAATTTATCATTAAGGCTTCCTCAATATGAATGTGTGCAATACATCCTAGCTTAGTTACATCCGAAAACACAACCAATATTAAGCTTCCTAGGCTATGTGAAAGATCATCAATTATTTCATTCAAGGCCTTGTTGTAGATGTTTAGATATTCTACAATAGCAGTCTACATGATCCTCTTGTCTAGATCATTAATTTCATCATACAATTGTGCAATTGGTTTTAGATTGCCATCTACTATTATGGCTTTGAGCACATCTTCAAGGCTTATAGTAACTTCTTTTGTCTGAGGGATATCTTGCTATACCCTTTTTCTAGATTTACCCTTACTAGAGGGTTTCTTTTTGCTAGCTCCAAAGGCTTTAGTAGCCTCAGTCTTCATTTTTTTCACTTCCTCATTTGATTATGTTGCTTCATCATCAACAGCTATGTTAACATGCATTCTCTTGGCCTTTGCTTTCTTCCTTTTAAAACTGATGGTAGGAGTTTCCACACTTGCAAATGGTGTGGAACCAGAGGGAATGGATGTAGTTTCTGCAGAGGTGGAGGCTCTAGTTTTTCTTTTTGACATCTTTATCATGCCCACATTTCCCATGTGGTCACGACCCACAACACACATGTCATGTCCACATTTGTCATGTGGTCATGACACGAATTACCAAAAACTTTTTCGCATGTCCCTAGGAACCCCCTCGTGTGCATCAGCGTGCTCGGTGGCAATACGCATAAGGTGTAAACATGTCATTCGTATTTGGGGAAGTACTTCTACCTACACAATCCCCTGTGTGATGAAAGTTGTCTAGGGGGTATGGGATGCGATGTGCGTCGCTTCTAGGGTTAGAATGGATTTAATTCGAACCCTAAGTTTCCTAGGTGAGATGGATATTCTCAACAGATTGAAACCAAGCCCTAACTCTAATCCATGGATGAAATCAAATAAATAAAATACAAAATCAATGGCATGATGGTCACATGATAAGATGGAGTGATCAAAAGATGATGCAAATAATGCCATAAAAAGAAACCCTAAAATCTGGGAAAAATTTGATAGCATAACGCATTTTCAATAATTTAAATAAAATTTTTAAAAGAAAAACTCCAAGAGGGATTTAATGCAAAAATTAAAATAAATAAATGTAAGGAAAATTAAATAAAAATTTAAGGTTAAATAAATCAATCACTCAACAAAATTATAAAATTTGAATTAAAAATAATAACGACTAATAAAATTCATTCGTCAAGTCCATTAATAAATATAACTTCAACAATCATATTTATTAATTTGAGTCATGTTAAAATAGAAAAAGGATTAGTTAGATTATCCCCTAGGAAATAAAATTGGTTAAAAATATAATTAAATTCAATAAAAGATTTCCCACAACATTATTTAAACACTCAAGAAAATAAATACAATACCCAAAATGAATAA
This sequence comes from Cunninghamia lanceolata, assembly GCA_027924645.1. Classification (NCBI taxonomy): domain Eukaryota; kingdom Viridiplantae; phylum Streptophyta; class Pinopsida; order Cupressales; family Cupressaceae; genus Cunninghamia; species Cunninghamia lanceolata. The sequence continues at coordinate 7,910,924 of BSBN01000801.1, forward strand.
TACCCTAAGGGGTAATCATCCCATTAAAAAAATTAAAACAACCCATTCCCACAAATAACATTCCCACATGGAATAAAATCCAACCCCAAAATAATTATTAGAATAATAAAAATAGTCACAAGGAAGTCAATAAAATCAAATGGCCCAAGGGCAAAAAGAGAGGGAATTATAAATTCCCATGCACATAGAGTAATGAAAAGGATTAAATAACATAACAATTCAATTAATCTCACATTTTTCCACTCAACCTAAATCCACAATATTATATTGTTTTCTACTAGAGTTTGCCCTAACATTATTTTATTGCTTTCCTTATGGAAAGCCCTAACTTATCTCTTTGGTATTCTCACCCTATTTGTTTTTTTTGTTTTTAGTTTTCTTGCCTCCATTGTTTTCTTTTTTCTATGTTTTCTCTCTTACTTGTAGGTTAGAGGTTTTGTTTTCTCATGGCTGCCATAGAGAAGGGATACAGAGGTATATATATAGTGTTTGCCTTATGGGTTTCGTTCATATGTTTTTTTTTGGTAATATATAAATATATATACATTTAATATCAAACTGAAGGTGTCTATATATAAAAAATGTTTTTGTTTGAAGCCATAGTGAGCTATATATATATATATATATATATATATATATATATATATATTGTTAGATTTTGCAGCTCAAAAACTAGAGAACACCATACATAGTTTGCAGGCATTAGATAATGGCAAAAGGGAGCGAGGGTCTGTGGCAGCGTCGTCACTGCCCTTCATTCTCTATAGACCCTGATGTTATACAAAACGGGGAAAGGTTTAAATGGGGGATGGGGGGTAGTCCTCCCACCCACCCTCCATCGTGAGGTGGAAGGTTGGTGGGGGGATCGTCCCTCCCCACCAGTCTCTATTATTCCCCAAAACCCCCTTTTTTGTTTTAAATTTTTTTAAAAAAAACCCTAACCCCAAACAAAAGCCTGTAAGGTTTTGGTCAGCACACTTTCCTTTCTTAGTTTTTTTTTGTATTGTAAAAACAACATTTAGTGAATGATATTCGGTTATTTTGATGATATAAAATCAAATATATATATATATATATATATAGTGAGATATATACACTATTTGTTTAACTACAACAATGATATAAAAAGAATATATTGAAATCAGAAATATATATATATATACATATATATATATGAAAAAAAAAAAATATATATATATATATATATATATATATATAATCATATTCCTATTTTCACAGTCACTTTATGGAATAATAAAACCAAATTCATGTTCTAAAATAAACGAGCAGTATATTTTTTTTGAAAATAAATAAGACAAAAATAATATTTCTTCTTTCCTTTTTATAGTATACAAATGGAGCATTATACTACACTATTTTTTTTTTAAGCATCTAATCTAAGAAAAGAAATCAGTGTTATATTTTCTTTCTCTTTTTATGATTTAAAAATGACAGCAATGTATATTTTCTTCTCTACATATCACACAATTGAAATTTCAACAGCACTATTTGTCTTTCTTCTCTATTTGACATACAACCATTTCAAACTACAATAGATATGATTTATTGGGTGAAAGTAAAATAAATAGTAAGCTCAATATTCTTGTGTCAAACTTTCCAATAAACAAATAAACTTAACAGCAAGTTTATAACATATAATTTTTTTCTTTGGAATAATAAGACATCAAAATACTTTTTTTTTCCTTGGCATTTCTCCATGAAACAAAAAATTCAATAGAAAAATAGTAACAAATTTTGGATAAACTCTAAAGAGTGCTCACAAATATTTTCCTTGCAAACAACCAACACATAGGAAAGTAATAATTTGGACTATCATGTACAACAAGGCCTCTAAGGCCATGGCTCAAATCAGTGAAATAAAAATACAGCAAATGAAGTGACAAGATCTACTCCCAACACCATTTTCTCCCAAGAACACCTTCAATAAACACAATAAGGGAAACCTAGCCATGAAGGAAAGCCCTCCTCCCTACCATAGACCCGTAAGTGCGTCACTCCCAAGCTGGGGAGGTAGGATTCACATGGTTGCACACACACACCACAACAAAGGAAATTTCCAAACACTCACAAGAAATCAACTCCCATGGATTTGCACAGTACTAAACTCATGAAAATGAGTTTCATGGGGGTATGGGAGTGGATCTCTCAACTCATGAGGTCACTCCATGATCTCAAAATCACCAAGTCTCAAGGCCTCAAGCCACAACTACATAATACATATCTCCAAATAACTCAACAAAAACTATCACGGCACTCTCGCCATAAAAAATGCTCTCAACACCATAGAAATGCCCTCAAGGCTATAAGTAGCAAAAAAATAAGGAGGTGACCTCGAGGAGGTTCACTCTCCCCTACCCCATACAAGTTGAGCCTTACCTCCAAATGGAGGTGCTCTCACCAAAACTTCCAACCCTCACAAAATGAAAACAACCATCAACATAAACCCACAAACACAACATAAATGAAATATGCAAGGGAAAATGGCCACAGCCATGGAGCTTTCCTTCAAAAGCCCTAAATATGGAAGCACATTTGGTGAAGAGCTCCAAGCTTCTCCAAGTCTCCCAATCTCCAAATTTCTCTAACTCCCAAGGAAAGAACTCCAAGATTAGAAAGAAAATCCCCAAAATGTAGGAACTCCACACTCCTCTTCAAGAGGAGATAATATAGGCCTTCTAATTTGGCCTTGAGGAATGAGAAGGTGACACTTGTCACCTTCTCCTTCCTCATCTCATGCCACTTGCAAGGGAGAGGTAGTGTGAGGGTGAGAAGTGTCACCCTCCAATTCCATTAAAATCCTCACCTTATCCACTTGTGCTCTCACACAGGTGTGAGAGACCAAGTGGTGAGGTGGCAGTTCCCTTCAAGCCTCCATGAGGATAAGGGATATGGCATCCTCTTATTCTCCAAGAGAGCCTTCTCCCTCCAGGATGCTCTCACATGTATGTGAGAGTCTTGGGGGGAGATCCCACACACTTGGGAGTCTTAAAGACCTCCCAAGTCTCCTTGGTGAAGGGATCCTCAAACTTTGGGAAGGGAGATGGGTCTTTCCCAAAGCATGACTCATCTACCACCCTTAGCCATTTCAAAATTCGTCACTTTGACTAAACCTTAGTTTAGAGTGACCAAAAGTGAGTTACCCCAAGGTTTAGTTAGTCAAAATTGACCCTAGACCCATGGGTAACCACCCAGGGTAAGTTTTGGGACACTAAGGTACACCTAGGGAGTCATAAATTCACTTTAAATGGTGCATAAATGAAAACAATACCAAATGGTGTAAAACAATAAAAATATACAACACATGATATAAATTAATTTAACAAAAGGGGTACTAGGCCATAATAATAAATCAAACAAGTATTCAAACAACATCCGATCAAATGTGATCCTCATCCCTCTTGGGAATGTATCAGTTTCACAGGGAATAACATATGTATGAACACTACCTCTGATTTCTCGTGGCCTGGGAATATAATCCTACACAACTAGATCAAGTGTCAATCACATCATGTATAGTCATAGCTGAAGCAACTGAAATTAAATTCATGTCATTGCATTTTAATCATTCACAACATAATTCAAGATTAAACTACATTTTCTATCTAATGTTACATAATCATCCTCAATTAATGAATCCACATAATGAACTAGAAGTCACATCAACTATATCTCATATATCTAACATCATCATAACATCAAAATATGATCAAACAAAATCACCACATGTCTAATCAATGTCAAACCAAAAGTCAGAAGCTATAATCTAATCTGCATAATAGAAATAATAGTCTCTCAAAGTCTGATAATGTCACCAATTGTAATGTAAAATGATCAAAATAAGGAAGGAAAATAATCGGCCTCACATCCTCACCCCCTAAGACTAAACTTCCTCTTGCAAGTCATAAAAAAGGTGAGGATAGAGTGCCTGCAAACTAGCTACATCCTCCCAAGTCACTGTGACCTCATCATAACAATCCCACTGGACCCTAACTTGGTCCAGCTCTCAACCTTGAAGGCCTAGCATCTGACGAGCCAATATGTGAATTGGCTCCAAATCCAACTACCCATCCACCTCTACCTTTAGAGCACTCTTGTCTAATACATGAGATAAATTAGATATATATCACACCAATACAGAATTATGAAAGACATCATGGATATGCGACAAGCTAGGTCACAACGCTAGATGGTAGGCAATAGGTCCTATCCTCTCCAAGATCTCAAAAGGTCCCACAAACTGTGGTGCAAGCTTAGAGCCCTTTCTATAACAAATTGGACTCTTGTGTGGCCGCACTCTAAGGAATACTCTGTCCCCAACCAAGAAGCTCCAATCTTGTCTCTTAGCATCGGCATACTTCTCCTGTCTATCCTGTGCCTCATGAAGTCTCTGTCTAATTAGTGTGACCTGCTGCTCCATATCCTGAACCAAATCTGGACCAATGGCAACCATGTCCTCTATCCAATCCCAACTCAATGGTGTCCTGCATGGTCTGTTGTATAAAGCCTGAAAAGGAGGCATACCCAACGAGCTGTGATGCCCATTATTGTAGGCAAACTCAACTAGATATAGATACTCCTCCCATCTAGACTAATGGTCAATAACATACATATGAAGAATGTCCTCCAACACCTGATTCACTGGCTTTGTCTGTCCATCTGTCTCAGGGTGATATGCAGAACTAAAGTTGAGTTGTGTGCCCAATGCCTGCTCCAAATCTCTCCAAAAGGCTGAAGTGAATAGTGAATCCCTGTCAGAAATGACATGGCAAGGTACCCCATGTAATCTCACAATATCATCCAAGAATACTCTTGCCATCATTGGCACATTGTACGTCGTGCATACAGGTGGGAAATGCACCACCTTGGTCAACTTGTCGATTACCACCATGATGGCATCATGGCAATGTGAAGACATAGGAAGACCAACAATGAAATCCATGGAAATGGTGTCCCCTTTCCACTGAGGTATCTCGTGTGGGTATAAAAGACCCATTGGATACTGATGCTTGGCCTTGACCCTCTGGCACTCAAGGCATCGAGCAACAAACTCTGCAATATCCCGTCTCATACCTACCCAATGGTACAGTGTCGTAGGTCGGCATGAATCTTCTTCACCTCCAAATGTACCTCATATGGTGCTCTGTGAGCCTCTAATAACACTATAGTATGTAGGTCACCTGCACAGGGTACATAGATGCACTATCGATGATGAAGTAACCCATCTGCCTCCAATGAGTATCCTGCAAACTTGTCGACAAGGGCCCTCTATGAACAGATCTCCTGTTGCACCTCAAGAAACCACTCATCCTCAGGCAGATGCTAATAATGCATCCTCTCAAGTCAATGCTCAGAGTCAAAGTCAAGATCTCATGGCACCTCTGACTCAATGCATCAGCAACCACCTTCTCCTTCCCTTTGATGTAGTGGACATCAAAGTCATACTCGCAAAGAAACTCCATCCAACACAACTAATGAGCATTCAGATTTGGCTGTGTAAATATATACTAAAGACTGTGTTGATCTAAATGAAGCTCAAAGCGACAAACCAATAAGAAAAGTCTCTAATGAATTAGAGCATGAACGATTGCTACGAGCTCCAAATTGTGAGTGGGGTAGTTCAGCTCATGGGTCTTGAGCTTTCGCAAGTTATACGCGATCGTTCTACCACCCTGCATAAGTACGACTCCCAGACCCTCCAGTGATGCATCCGTGCAAATCATAAAATCTATTGTTGGATCAGGAGCCGCTAAAATGGGAGCCAAGGTAAGATGCTCCTTGAGGACCCCAAAGGCCCTCTCACACTGCTCAGTCCATAGAAAACTCTTCCCTTTCCCTTGAAGGGAAGTGATGGGGTACGCTATCTGAGAAAAACCCTCAACAAATCTACAGTAATAACCAGTTAATCCCATAAAACTCCTAACCTCTGTTACACTGGTGGGTGCTAGCTAATCTCTGATAGCCCTGATCTTCGATGGATCTACGGAGATTCCATCGCCAGATAAGATGTGCCCCAAATACTATACCTCTATCCTGAAAAATGCACACTTCACCAAGTTCCCATAAAGATTCTGCTCCCTCAAACACTATAGAACTTGATGTAGGTGCTCCTCATGATCCTCCTTCTTCCACGAATAGATCAATATGTCATCGAGGAAAATAATCATGAACTGATCCAAGTAGGTACGGAACACCTCGTTCATGAGACTCATAAACACTGTAGGGGTATTTGTCAAATCGAAGGGGACCACAGTGAACTCATAGTGGTCATATCGAGTCTGGAAGGTGGTCTTATGGATATCTGCCTTTGTGATACACAATTGATGGTAATCAAACTTCAAGTCAATTTTAGAGAACACCCTAGCTCCTTGCATCTGATTGAAGAGATCATCAATCCTAGGCAGAGCATAATGGTTCTTCACCGTCACCTTATTCAACTGCCTGTAATCCATGCATAATCAAAGAGACCCATCCTTGTTCTTCACGAAGATGATAGGAGTGCCCCAAGGTGAAACACTCGGTCGGATGTGCCCCTTCTCAAGCAAGTCCTCAAGCTACAGCTTGAGCTCCATGAGCTCATGAGTGGTCATCCTATAGGGTGCACAAGACACTGGCTCGGCACCCAATACTAAGTCAATATGAAAGTCTACCTCACGATGGGGTGGCATACCCGGCAACTCTACTAGAAACACATCAGTAAACTCTCTCAGGATGGGATGGTCATCCAAAGATGCCTCAGGCTCATCATCTGATCTATCACTCACTATAATAGTGAACATCTGGCATCCCTTCCACATGCAGTGCTTAAGCTACTGAGTGGATATCATATGCACTACTATGGGCTTCTCAATGCCCACTATCTCAACTGATGTACCATGATCATCTAAGCAACTAATCACCTTTCAGTGATAATCTAGCTTGGCTCGATGAGCTGCAAGCCAGTCCATACCCACAACCACATTGTAGGATCCTAATGTCATAACTCTAAGGTCACATACTATGGCAAAGGGTCCCAAAGATATCTCATAGTCGTGGACTAAGGCATCTACCATCATCTTGGCCCCTGAGGCCAACTCAACCACCCACCTATCACCCTGCCTATAGGCCACCAACTTGCAACGCTCCACTAACGATGGAGATATGAAAGCGTCAGTAGCACCAGTGTCATAAAGAAAAGAAATGGGGAGAACCCCTATCATATCTGATGTCTCTGTTGTCACATGAAATTGCACCCTGCTTGGAAGGGTTCCAAGCATTCCAATGACACAATGGGAATGCTCTCTAAGTGTGGGACTTTGCTAAACGAGATCAGACCTCCAGAGAAGGCCGGCTTCCTTGCCTGATTATCACCTAAAACTACAAAATTTTGGGGAAAAGGGAGAAGTAAAACTTTAAAAATGAAGATTAAAACTTGAAAACAAAGGGTGATGCACCAGACAGATTAAAAGAGACTTTCACAACACTAAGAAAATGCACAATATGATCAGATATAGCAAATAAACATACACAGATTCAAATGACCCTAGCAGAGGCAAGAAGCAATATGATTGAGAGGAATAAAAGAAATTCACAGACAATTATATGCAGATTTACACAGAACTAGAAAATCAGCAAAGGAGGTAAAATAACTTGCATATATCTAATGAAAGGTAGGGTTACAATATATGAAAACCCTGTTTGGAAACAGAAAGACTAGAATGCCAAAAATTTCCAACACTATTTACTTCTTATAAATGCATATATATAGCATTCCAAACTATCCTAGGGCAGTTACAAAATTTGCTCTATGAGCTGGAACAGAAAAATATATGCCCTTAATGACTATCTAGGTGCAACAGCTATGGCATCAAATATCTGGCGCTAGGTAGGTAGGGGATATTTTTTAGTCTTTAATGCAGTAGCTTACTCATCGTCAATTTGAAAAAGGAGGCAGTGGGGAAATATCTTTTACCATCAATGCGAACTGCTTCATCCTATTGTAGCAATGAATGCCAAAATATCTTCATCTGCTCAATGTAGTCGCGAAATGTCCAGTCACCCAAGACATACAAATCTAGATCTGAAATTGAGAAGTGACAAAAACTCCTAAAAAGCTGGTGAAAACAAAGAGGGGACAAAAACATGCATCTTTGCCTCTTACAGCATGCCAAAATTCGCTAAGATGGAGGAGATACAGGTGGTCAAAGTTTTGGTTAATGGCATGTATATATCACTTTGTATCTATGTATATATCAGCCTTTGAATTTGCCCCCTGAATCATCATTTTAAACTTTTTTGAAACTCCTTTGTATATGCATGGTGCCTGTATATCGTGCCCCACCATTTGTATATCGCATTGTATCTCGCCTTGTATATGCAAATATACAAGCTGTAAACATGCAATGTGCATATACATACAAGTGGTGGTCCCCACCAATTGTATCTTCTTTGTGATCGCCCAGCATGTATCATCCTCTTTGTATGTCAAAACATACAATCGCCTTTCATACAAGGCGGACCTCAGAACAACATAGAATAAATTGAAATTTCTATTCAGGTCCGGGTTGTAATGTTTCGTTTGTATATCTCTTTGTATATGCAAAATATACAAAGCACTTATGCATACAAGCTGGACCTGACGCCTAAATATGGAAGAATTTGATCTTTGATTCAAGTCCACCTTGTATACAACCCTTTTGTATTTCTGACTTGTATTTCACAGTATACAATTGCCCACACACATGCAAGCTGCGGACCCAATGCTGCATTCAACCAAAATGCATATCCATTTGAAATTTGGCTTGCACATTTACTTTGTATCTTTCACTTGTATGTACAAAATATATAAGCCACAAATATACAATGTACTGTTCATGACATATATTGCTCTTTATATATACGCACTTGTATGTTGGACCCCTTGTATATTTTACCTGCATCTTTTCTATGTATGTCACCAATATACAAAGGCCTCTGTATATTGTGGACCCCACTTTTTGTATGTTAACTTGCATCTAATCTTGCATATGAAAATATACAAGCAAACATACAAGCAAAAGATACATACAAAATGCTTGTACCTTAGCAGACCCCACCATTTGTATCTCCTCCTCTGAATATGCAAACATACAAGCCGCGGACCCCAAAATGACTATTAGCTATATTTGATTATTCTGTCGGGTTTGGCTTGTATCACTTTTCCTTGTACATCTCTTTGTATATGCAAATATACAAAGAACCTATACATACAATCTTGACTTGATGCCGCATATGCTAGAATTTACCTCTATATCGGGTCCGGCTTACATGTCCCTTTGCACCTTTGACCTGTATATCATAATATACAATCGCAAATATACATACAACTATACAGACCTCAAAATTTTATAAAATAGATTTAAAACATTTTGAAATCTGGTGTGTGTGTTACCATTGTATGTCAGCTTTGTATATCGCATGATATGCAAATGCCAAATATACAAGCTGCGGACCTCAAAAACTATCAACTGCTTTGACTGTGTGGCTCGGGTCTGGTTTGTATATTTGACTTGTGTCTTTCTTTGTACATTGCTGATATACAAATCCCTTTGTATATCGCGGACCCCACCAGATGCACCTTCCTTTGAATGTTCACTGTAGCTAATGCATATAAACTTTGTATATCGGCCTTGTATGTTCACACATACAAGTCAATATACATTCCACTATTCATGGTCACTTGTATGTAGAAGACATACAATCTTCTTTGTATATGCGAGGACCTCATCTCATGCATCTTGGCGATATACAAATGCCTTTGTATGCCTTTTCTGTAGCGACCCTTTGTATCTCCCCTTGCGGTACTATAGCAAATGTATATTGGCACCTTTGTATGTCAAATATACAAACACAATATACAAACAGGGAATCTCGATGGAATATACCCACAATGTATACTTTTCATTGTATATAGTCACTTGTATGTGCAAACATACAAAGCAATATACAAGCCCCTTGGTATGCAAGGGCAGAATATTCTGGGGAATCTTCAATGTATATTCACTTTGCATATTTCCTTGCATCTTTTCTTGTGACCCGATATACAAACCGAGAATATTCAAAGAATCTGTGAAAGATTCCCCATTTGCATATGCACCTCTTAAGCCCGATATAGATTCAGAAATGCATATAAGTCACTTTTTTCGTCATTTTCTAAGGCTGATAGAAATTTGTAAGCTCACCAGCGAACATTTGAATTGTATGTTGACCAAAACTTTGACCATTAATAACTTCTTTATTTGGTCAAATTTTGGGGTGATGTAAAAAGAAAACCTGCCTATTTTTTCAAGCTTCTTCCAATGGTAAGGTTTCCTAGGTAAGGTTTAGGGAAAAAATTGGCACTTTAAGCTTTATAGGAACATTTTCCAAAGGATTATCAAGGAAAAGTATCAGGTTAACCATTTGACTCTGGGTAGAGGAAAATAGGATAACATTCTTGGTGACTTCTATGGGATGTTTTCCTGCTAAACATAAGATTAATGGCCTTATAGCATCCATTGGGCATGGGGTCATATAGAGACAAAATATTTGACAAGGAATCCTGATTTTAGCAACTCGACATCTTGACAAAGAAGAACATTTGGAAAATCAGACCAAGACAAAAAGTTGAAGGTAATCCTTCTGACTGTGCTAAACAGCATTTAGGGAAAGAAAAAAGGCATCTAAAATTATTTGAAAACAAGAAATCTAATCTACTGCTTTACAAAGCACTCATACCTCAAAACACTTCTTCAAGTGTATCCCATTGATTGGGATAGGCAAATTTTGTCCATCCATATTTGATAACTGAAATGCATTGTGCTCCTTGCATTCAGTAATGAGAAATGGGCCACTCTATATGTTGTCAAACTTGGAGTGCTTTCCTGGTCTGCTTTTCAATTCATCCCATTTGAGCACCATATCACCCATTCTAAAATTTCTGGGGGTGGCCTTTTTGTCAAAATTTCTTTTTGTTTGAGACTAATGATACTCCATGGTCTTCATGGCTTTATCTCTACTTTCTTCAAGCTCCATCAGTTGAGCATATTTGACAGCCATGGGATCTCCTGCTTCAAACATTTCTAGCTAATTCATAATGTCTAGGGCTGGCAACTCCATAGATATAGGCAATCTTGCCTCTTTTCCATATACTAGCAGATATGGAGAGTTCCCAATAGACCTTTTAAGAGTTATTCTATCTGCCCATAGGGCAAATTTTAGATTAGTGTGCCAAGTCCTCTGGTTATCCTCCATTGATCTTTTAATAATCCTTATGAGATTTTTATTTGTAGATTCAGCCAAACCATTACCCTGTGGGTAATAATTTGATGAAGTATTCAGATAGATCTGATTCTTAATAGCCCAGTCAGTTATTTTCAATCCTACAAAGGCCAAAGCATTGTCTAAGATAATAGACTTAGACACTCCAAATCTAGAAACCAAATCATGATAGAAATTTAAAACAACACTTTCATTGGATTCCTTCAGAGCCACTGCTTCAGTCCACCTTGTGAAATAATCTGTAGCTGTAAGTATCCACTTGTGGCTTGCACTTGATGGTGGGTTAATAGGACCTATAAAATCAATGCCCCATCTCATAAAGGGTTGCTCTACCTGAATTGGTTGCAAAGGTAAAGCTGGTAGCCTTTCTTTGCTGGTGAAGATGGCACACTTTTTACATTTTCTAGCCCATGCATGGGCATCCTTAAATAAGCTGGGCCAATAATAGCCAGTTCTCATTACTTTCCAAGTAGTAGCAAAATGACCCTGTGCTATTCCATCATGAAACTCATGAAGCACTTTATCAGTCTGATCATAATTAATGCATCTTAGCAATACACCATTAAAATCCTTTCTGAAAAGGATGCCATTTATTAAAACATATGGAATGGATTGTAGTCTAAAATACCTTCTTTTTGGTCTATTTAGACCTGCTGGACATTTACTAGTTTGCAAAAATTGAGTCATGTCATTTACCCAACTGATTCCTACTGTTGCTGTATCATTCTGATGCTCGTCTTCAATAGTTAGAAGCACCTCCTCTTCTTTTTTTATTTCATTCTCTGAACTGGTAGCAAGTTGTTCACTGAGTCCCTTGCCTCTGACAAGCTTGGTTATCTTGATCTCTATGTCATATTCCATGACTTTGGTAATCCAACTAGCCCTTTTCTCATTCACATCTTTACTCAACAGGAACTCCTTCACACTGGGATGAGTGACCATCAAGTGTATCTTGTTATTAGAAACAAGACGTCTAAACTTCTTAAGGCTCCTTATCACTGCCAGGACATGTTTTTCCATGAAGCTATATTGCTGCTCATACTCTACCAGCCCCTGGCTTAAAAAGGCGATTGGTTGCTCAAAACCCTCACTCTTCTATTGTACCAAAATTGTAGAGATGGTATCAAGGCCACCATAAGCATACAAGATAAAGCCTTTGGAGAAGTCAAGGTTTACCAGAGTTGGTGCAGCTGCTAATGCCTCCTTTATGGACTAGAAGCTATGTTTGGCCTCCTTCGTCCAACTGAAGACTGTGTTCTTCTTCAACATAGACGTCAAAGGCTTTAATAGATTTGCGATATTAGGGATAAATCTCTGTAGAAAATTAATTTTGCCAATAAAACTTTGTAGTCCCCTTTTGTGGCTGGGTAAAGGCTGCTCGAGAATAGCTTTTACCCTTTCAGGATCAATGGTAATGCCTTCCTTTGATAGAACGTGCCCTAACAGCTTGCCTTCATGCACAGTGAATATGCATTTCCTGGGATTGAGAGATATCTTGAATTTTGTACATCTTTTAAATACCAACCTCAGATGAGATAAATGCTCATATGCATTCTTGGAAAAAACCATGATATCATCAAGATATACCAGTACCAATTTATACATCAAACCCTCAAAGACCATATCCATGGCTCTCTGAAAAGTAGAACCAGCATTTGAGAGGTCGAAAGGCATCCTTCTGTAGGCCATGGTACCCCACTTGGTGGTGAAAGCAGTCTTGAACTGATCCTTCTCCTTGACTAACACCTGATTGTAACCAGAAAATCTGTCAAGCAAAGAAAACCTTTCTGAGCCAGCTACCACCTACAAAATTTGCTCCATTGAGGGCAACAGGTAGTGATCTTTTAGGGAGGCTCTATTAAGGTCTCTGGAGTTGACACATAGCCTAATCTCTCCATTATTTTTCCTCACAGGGACAAGGTTGGAGACCCAAGAAGTATGCTTGATCAGAAAAATGATCTTTCCCTCGATCAACTTGGTCAATTCTTTAATCATCAGGGGCTCTAACTTTGGATTTAGAGGCTTTTGCTTCTGCCTCACAGGTTTGGTATCTGGTTCTAACTCTATGGTATGCTGGGCAATATGAGGATCGAATCCCTTCAAGTCTGAATAATCCCAAGAAAACACATCTTCAAATTCTTGACAGAGAGCAATAAAAGCTCTTCTGTCCTCAGCTGAGTAGATTTTACCAATTTTAAGGAGATTATCTTTGAAAAATTCTAGCTCCTCATAATGCTCTTCTTTAACTTGCATGCTAGTCTTTCTTTTCTTCAGTTGATCATCTATACTAAAAATAGATTCCAAGGTTACCAATCCCTTGGGCAACTTGTTTGTTCTCAACTAAACAATTTGATCATTGCCATATTGTTGTTTGAGCTTATCCTGATTTATCATAGAAAATTCATCTTCTTCTAACAAGAAACACAGGATCTGTTCATCACTTTCAAAAACTTACCAATGAATATTATTATCAAGGATAGAGGGCCTATCAACTATTTTTACATGAGGCTGCACCTTTTCCCTTTGAATGTCACTGTGGATGTCAAACTAAGCCCTAATTGTAGCTAACCTGTCAGCATGGGAGTTCTGATTTCTTGGAATAGAGATTAGATTAAAAGCATCAAATTCTTCAATAATGTCCCACATCCTATGTCTGTAGCATTTCATAACATCATTTTTTGTAAGATGCAGTCCTCTTACCTGATTTACAATGAGTTCACTATCCCCATACACCTGCAGACATCCTATTTTCCTCTTTCTTGCCCACTGCAAACCTTGAATCAATCATTCATATTCAGCAGTGTTGTTTGTACATGCAAAGGCAAAACATAAAGAAGAAAAATATTTTTCACCTTGTGGTGACACCAACATTGCACCACCACCAGATCCATTTATGCTCCTAGAGCCATCAAAATATATTTTCCACACCCCATTTTGCTGCTCTATCTGCAATTCTGCATCCTTCACAAGATTTGGTATTGTTGTTTTAGGTTCATGAAGCATGTAAACCCCCATACCAGCTTCTTGGATGTGTCCCTCAAGATCATCTATAACATTTTCTGAGGACCACTCCCTTAAGAGTACCTCTGGTATACTTTCAACTTGTAGTTCTTGAGCAGTGACAAGCTCAGGATCATCAGAAATAATGCAATTTGCATTAACAACACTTGGTGTGTAAGGCTCTATGTGATGATTTGAAAGTAACTCAGACTTTAAAGTTACTTTGGTGCCATATCTGCTCCTAAAAAACATGTGGGACCAGTCTGAGGATAAATATCCTCCTATCTTGGCTGTAAATTCTCTTGATAAGCACATGGCAAATTAAGGAGGCAAATCTATGATGAACACCTCTTGTGAAATGGAAACATTTGGGCAAGTGTGTAGAGTGGGACCTAGGTCTTTTATTACACCCACAGTGTTAACAGTTGTGCCATCTAATTGGAGTACACCCTTCTCAAGAGGCTGGTATTTGAGCCCTAATTGGTCTGCAATCTGTTTAGGCATCATAGAACTGCTTGCACCACTATCCACCATATAGTTGTGTACTAATTTGTCTCCAATTATCAATGATATATAAAATGGGAGTGGTTTAGCACTTTGGTTTGGCTGTTTGCTATTATCCCAAGATGAATTGGTGAGGACAGCCCTATTTGGGTCAACAGTCGTATCTTTGGATACTTTCAAATCAGACAAGGCAGATTGCAATATGTCTTTTTGACCCGGGATGGCTAAAGAATCCCACATAGACATTGTCACATTCATCTTCTTCATATTTTCAATAATATTGAAAGGTGGAGTGACACTTACCTTTTGTTGTGATTTTGTAGCAGTGACCTCTGCTTGCAAACGAGGCATCTCCCCTACTGCTGCTGGGTTAATTCTTTGTAGAATATGGGGAATATGTGATGTAGAAGCACCATCATGTCCTTTCTCTTTATTTGTTGCTTGCTCTACCTCATAACCCCTTTTCTTTGCTCTTGTATTTGCTGCAACTGAGGTGCTATCGTTGTTTATGCCACAGAATTCACCTTCCTGCCAGTTCATGAAAGAAGAATCACTCTGAGGTTGTTCCGATTGTTGTACAGCCCCATCATTTGGTGTACTTGGCTATGAGGTTGATACATTTTGCACCATTAAAGCCTGATTTATCACTCCATTTGAATAGGCTGCTTGACTATATGGCTGGTTGCATGGATAGCACCATTCATACTCAGCAGCAAGGTTGTTCTGAGTAGGGACTAAGTCTCTTACTGCACTAATAGGTGCTGGATTATAAGGCTGAAAAGGCCTTTGATTCACATTTTGCCTGGCACCTTGATAGTTGCTTTGATAAGGTGGCCTATTAGCTTGATACGACTGATTTTGGCCTTGATATGGCTGTTGATTTTGCCCTTGAGGTTGTGACTAGTAAGATTACCTGCTCTGGGATTGCTATTTTTTAATGCTCACTAGCTCATTGCCAAAAGTTTGCAAAATATTTTCTATTTTCTATTTACCATGGCAAGGATTCTGTCCCATGTCTTCTGGAATCTAAAATTAAAATCCATCATTTGCTCTTGAGGAGCTCTCTTTATAGTTGTCATTTGTTCAACCAACAATAGATTATCTGATTTGTCTTGGAATTGCTTATTCAATTTGTCACCTAGACCATCCCAGGTTCCTATAGTCTGCACCGGTAGACTCCTAAACGATTGCAACACTTTCCCCTTAACTGAAGTGGCCAGCAGCCTAATGGCTACATTTTCCTGGGTGACATGATGTACTCCACATAGAGATGCTACGTCTCTAATATGTTCGATAGGAGTAGTCTAATTTTCCCCTATGAAATAATGTAGACTCTTCAAAGCTTCCATGGGTATAACATCATGTACAGTCAAATTTAAAGGCTTGCCCCAAGTAAAAGCCACGAATGGCTGATTTCTTGCCATCTGAGTAGCTGGGGCTAGATTTAATTGAGTTGCTACAGGGACTACAGAAGCAACTGGTCTAAAATTTGGTGGAGTCGAATGTATTCTTTTAAAGGCTAGAGTCCTCGCTACAAATCTATTCTGCCTTCTAGGTGGAGATAGCTGCAAATAGTCAAATGAGCTTGAACTCCTAGTTTGAATCTTTCTCATAAAACATGTATCAGCAAAACTGATCTATTTGTTCCTCCTTAGTATGATTCGCTAGATATGAAAATTTAACCTCTTACAGGTCTGAAATCACTGGTTACACATCAAAACTAGTGATAAAATTATATGGTCCCACCAGGTGTGCCAGAAACTATTGTCATATGAAATTGCACCCTGCTTGGAAGGTTTCCAAGCATTCCAATGACACAACGGGAATGATCTCTAAGGGTGGGACTTTGCTAAATGAGATGAGAGCTCCAGAGAAGGCTGGCTTCCTTGCCTGATTATCACCTAAAACTACTAAATTTTGGGGAAAAGGGAGAAGTAAAACTTTAAAAATGAAGATTAAAACTTGAAAACAAAGGGTGATGCACCAGACAGATTAAAAGAGACTTTCACAACACTAAGAAAATGCACAATATGATCAAATATAGCAAATAAACATACACAGATTCAAATGACCCTAGCAGAGGCAAGAAGTAATATGATTGAGAGGAATAAAAGAAATTCACAGACAATCATATGCAGATTTACACAGAACTAGAAAATCAGTAAAGGAGGTAAAATAACTTGCATATATCCAATGAAAGGTAGGGTTACAATTTATAAAAACTCTATTTGGAAATAGAAAGACCAGAATGCCAAAAATTTCCAACCCTGTTTACATCTTATGAATGCATATATATAGCATTCCAAACTATCCTAGGGCGGTTACAAAATTTGATCTATGAGATGGAACAGAAAAATATCTGCCCTTAATGACCTTCCAGGTGCAACAGCTATGGCGTTAAATATCTGGTGCTGGGTAGGTAGGGGATATTTTTCAGTCTTTAATGTAGCATCTTACTCATCGTCAATCTAAAAAAGGAGGTGGTGGGGAAATATCTTTTACCATCAATGCGAGCTGCTTCATCTTGTTGCAGCAATGAATGCCAAAATATCTTCATCTGCTCAATGTAGTCGCTGAAATGTCCAGTTGCCCAAGACATACAAATCCATATCTAAATTTGAGAAGTGACAAAAACTCCTGAAAAGCTGGCCAAAAGAAAGAGGGGACAAAAACATGCATCTTTGCCTCTTACAGCATGTCAAAATTTGCTAAGATGGAGGAGATACATGCGGTCAAAGTTTTGGTCAACCGCTTGTATATATTGCTTTGTATCTGTGTATATATCAGCCTCTGAATTTGCTACCTGAATCACCTTTTCAAACTTTTCTGAAACTCCTTTGTATATGCATGGTGCCTGTATATTGGGCCCCACCATTTGTATATCGCATTGTATCTTGCCTTGTATATGCAAATATACAAGCTGCAAACATGCAATGTGCATATACATACAAGTGGTGGTCCCAACCAATTGTATCTTCTTTGTGATCTCCTAGCATGTATCATCCTCTTTGTATGTTGAAACATACAATCGCCTTTCATACAAGGCGGACCTCAGAACAACATAGAATAAATTGAAATTTCTATTCAGGTCCAGGTTGTAAATGTTTCCTTTGTATATCTCTTTGTATATACAAAATATACAAAGCACTTATGCATACAAGCCAGACCTGATGCCTGAATATGGCAGAATTTGATCTTTGATTCAACGCCACCTTGTATACAACCCTTTTGTATTTTTGACTTGTATTTCTCAATATACAATTGCCCACACACATGCAAGCCGTGGACCTAATGCTGCATTCAACCAAAATGCATATCCATTTGAAATCCAGTTTGCACATTTACTTTGTATCTTTCACTTGTATGTGCAAAATATACAAGCCGCAAATATACAATGCATTGTTCATGACATACATTGCTCTTTATATATATGCACTTGTATGTTTGGCCCCTTGTATATTTTACCTGCATCTTTTCTATGTATGTCGCCAATATACAAAGGCCCCTATATATTGTGGACCCCACTTCTTGTATGTTAACTTGCATCCGATCTTGCATATGAAAATATACAAGCAAACATAGAAGCAGAAGATACATACAAAGTGCTTGTACCTTGGCAAACCCCACCATTTATATCTCCTCCTCTGAATATGCAAACATACAAGCCGCAGACCCCAAAATGACTGTTAGTTGTATTTGATTGTTCTATCGGGTCTGGCTTGTATCACTTTTCCTTGTACATCTATTTGTATATGCAAATATACAAAGCACCTATACGTACAATCTGAACTTGACGCCGCATATGCCAGAATTTACCTCTGTATTGGGTCTGGCTTGCATGTCCCTTTGCACCTTTTACCTGTATATCATAATATACAATCGCAGATATACATACAACTACACGAACCTCAAAATTTTATAGAATAGATTGAAAACATTTTGAAATCTAGCTTGTATGTTACCATTGTATGTCGGCTTTGTATATCGCATGATATACAAATGCCAAATATACAAGCTGCGGACCTCAAAAACTATCAACTGCTTTGACTGTGTGGCTCGAGTCTGGCTTGTATATTTGACTTGTGTCTTTCTTTGTACATCACTGATATACAAATCCCTTTGTATATCGTGGACCCCACTAGATGCACCTTCCTTTGAATGTTGACTATAGCTGATGCATATAAACTTTGTATATCGGCATTGTATGGTCGCACATACAAGCCGATATACATTCCACTATTCATGCTCACTTATATGTAGAAGACATACAATCTTCTTTGTATGTGCGAGGGCCTCGTCTCATGCATCTTGGCGATATACAAATGCCTTTGTATGCCTTTTCTATAGCGACCCTTTATACCTCCCCTCGTGGCACTATAGTAAATGTATAATGGCACCTTTATATGTCAAATATACAAACACAATATACAAACCCTCTCACATACAAACAAGGAATCTCGATGGAATATACCCGCAATGTATACTTTTCATTGTATATAGTTGCTTGTATGTGCAAACATACAAAGCAATAAACAAGCCCCTTGGTATGCAAGGGTAGAATATTCTGGAGAATCTTCAATGTATATTCACTTTGCATATTTCCTTGCATCTTTTCTTGTGACCCGATATACAAACCGGGAATATTCTGAGAATCTGTGAAAGATTCCCCATTTGCATATGCACCTCTTAAGCCCAATATACAATTAGAAATGTATATAACTCACTTTTTCATCATTTTCTAAGGCCGATAGAAATTTGCAAGCCCACCAGCGAACATTTGAACTGTATGTTGACCAAAACTTTGACCACGAATAACTTCTTTATTTGGCTGAATTTTGGGGTGATGTAAAAAGAAAACCTGCCTATTTTTTCAAGCTCCTTCCAATGGTAAGGTTTCCTAGGCAAGGTTTTGGGAAAAAATGGCACTTTAATCTTTATAGGAACATTTTCCAAAGGATTTTTAAGGAAAAATACTAGGTTAACCACTTGACTCTGGGCAGAGGAAAATAGGATAACAGTCTGAATCAGTGAAGCCTAAAAATCAGCCTAGTGGTTATCAACCACTACAAACATATGGTGGGACCTACCCACATCTCCAATTGTCTACTCTAATCCTCCTCAAAGAGGCTGCCCCCTGCTGTAAAGCCCTGTGGACACTCTCTGGATAGATGTCTTGCTCCACCACACACGTAACATGGGCCCCTAGCCTGCACCTGTCCAGTCTGAGCCCTACTCAACTATTGCTATCCAAATCTACCTATGGACCCCTATGAACCCCTGTATGACTACTGCGACCTCACGGGTCCTGTAGGTGGTCCCTGCTATTGTCAACCTTGATTATGCCCTCCATGTGCCCTCTATTGTGGCCTAGATCTCTGCTGTTGCTGTGGGGGCCTAAGAGGTAAGGATGTGGAACTAAATCCTCCTCTCTAAGGTGGTGGTGGTGGTCTGCAGTAACTTTGCTAATGCTAATGTTGTCCACAATCCTAGAACTAAGGGCATGAACCCTGCCCTCATCCCTATATCTCCTCGGCTATGTATGCCTTCTCGGCAGCATCACTCAATGTATGGGGGTCTGCTATTCGTACAGGCCCTGCTATGCTATGGTTCAATCCTTTGATAAAACTTATGAACTAGGAGTTTCTCATCATGGAGATACTCTGTATATCGCGACAACTTGGTGAATCTACCCTCATACTGAGCAACAATAAGCCCTCTCTGTTGAAGGTCATGAAAATCATCTATGCGACGCTACCTGTAGTGATCTGATAAATATCATGCATTGAAGTGCTCAATGAAAGTCTTATTGATGATAGTTTTGATGCAATCATAACAATTAGTTAAAATTCACATAAAATGAACCAAAACTGACTTGAAAGATATGAAGGAATCAGTTAAGATTCAATTAATCCCAAGTTTAATATGGTCAAGTCTTGACCTGTTGGGAAAATTCAGTTGGTCGATGTGAAGCTGTAATGTTCAAGGGGCCTTACGTGATTTCGGGTTTCTTGTTGGTTTACTGGACTCAAACTATGCAAAAGGTCATAAATATCAGTATGTTGTTCATCCTTTTTTGCATAAAAGTGCTACTGTATTTCAAAGCTTTAAATGATTTAAATTATAGCAAGCTTTCTTCTCTTTAATATTATAAAAACTGTCTACTTTCAAACTTTGTTATGCGTGCTCTTTTCAAATATGAGACAAATTTCCTTCAAATTTCTACATTTTAAGCTAAGTATTTTCAGATGGGTTGGGAAAAGTTAGAGAGATCTAATCTAAACTTCATTCAAATCTACCAAAGTATCTAGTTGTTCTATTATGCACTTTATAAATAATACAGCAATTTGATCAAATCCACAGATAAAACCTTAAGTGTAAGTTCTGAGCATTTTCACAAACATACGCCTAAGATTACAAGCTCTAAGAGAAAATGTTTCAAACACAATGAAGAGCAAGAAAACACTCAGAAGATAGATGCAGAATTCCAGATTCAATTATATTAGAAACAGACAGTCATATAAGATTTACAATGTCTGAATGACTCTTAGCTTCAATGATCAAACTATAGAAAACTTACAAGCTTTACAGATACAGTAAGGAAGCCAGATGTTCCACGCATTCCTTATTGCAGACACAGGTGACCTCCTTCTTCTACTTCTAAACTAAAAGGTCCCTCTATTCTAAAAAAATCCCTGTGTAGCCCCTGTGTAAAGTTTAACAGTGTATAGAGGCACAATATATAGACTTTGATTATCCTCAATATAGCTCCAAAAAACCCTAATTTAAACCCTGGTTCAAACCTCTGGTTATAACAATAAATGCTGGTGAACTAGTCTCCCAAAATATCCCTGAGCATACATCAAATCTGGGTGAAATATGCCCTCCTAGAAACCCTAGCAGCTCAATATTAACTTCTGTGGTCTGCTACAATAATGTCTTCAACTGCATTTTGTCCTCATCAATGAAGACCCTTGACTTCCTCGCCCTTCATCCTTATCTTCCTCTGCTCCTGAGATCTAATTTCCTCCTCCGTGATGTCACCGCCATTAAGTTTCAGCTCCCCTTTCAACTGCAAACCTGCAAAAATGGATAAGAAATAAGTATCATCGATTAATAAAACTACAAGAAGGAAAACAACTGCCAAATCTAGTTGTGACTGTGTGAACACAAGTATCGGGCCCTAAATCTGTGAAAATTGCATCCAAAAATGCATGTACAATGCCAAAACCAGTCGGATCAACCATCGTTGACCACAAAAATATGCATTCGTGCCCCAAAATGCTTCAAAAACCTATCGCTTCATTTTCCTGCCCTTTTCACCTATCCAAATCCTTGTATATGGAGAATGCATATTTTCCTTGTATATCAGGTTTGTATATTGAATATACAAGCACCAAAATATGCAAGGAACTATCTATTTTTAATTTCCATTTCGAATCCGGCCTATATGAGTGCATTGTATATCGCAAAATATACACTGTGCAAATATACAATGACTTAACTCTCTTTAATAATCCCCTCGGGTCCGTGGTATGTATATTTCGTTGTATACTGAGCAATGTATATGTTGATATACATTGTGGACGTGATACATTGGTTCAATCGGATTTCAATCTTTTTTAATTCTACGGCCTGTATGCTTCCTTTGTATATTTCGTTTGTATATTGCAACATACAAACACAAAATATACAAGCATTTATCTCCATTTCATAACTTTTCAATTCTGTGGCTTGTACATTTCATGATGCATCTTGGCTTGTATGTATCGAAATATACAAAGTGCGAACATACAATGAATTAACTTCTTTTAACTTTCCGTCTCGTCCGCGGTATGTATATTTCCATTGTATCTTATAGACATACACTTCGGGCTTGATACAAGCATTTAATCGGATTTAAATTTGCCTTTGGATTCTGTGTTGTATGTATATATGCAATGCATATTGGTTTGTATATCGCAATATACAAACGTCAAAATATACAAGCAAATAACTCCATTTCATAACTCTTTTGAGTCCGCTCAATGTATAAATGCATTGCATCTTTTAGATTATTCAATTCGGATGCGATACAAGCATTTAACAAAACCTAACCTTTTGCTGAGATCCGCCTTGTATATTCTTTGCAATGTAATAATATACAAGGCGCGAAATATACAAGGATCTTTCGTTATTTCATAGTAATTTCAAGTCCGCCCCTTGTATATTTCATTTGTATGTATCCTCCGATATACAATCCGGATGTGATACATAGTATAAATCAGTTTCTAATTTTCTCTTTGATTCTGCGTTGCATATTTCGGAATGTATGTACATGTTGTATGTCTTGCTTTGTATATTCCGAAACATGCAAGGATTTAACTCTATTTAAACAACTCTTTGGGTCCGTGACCTGTATATGGATGTTGTATGTTCCAAAGGTATGCATAAATATACAAGTCTGAAATGTACAACGAATTAACTCTGGTTCAATAACTTTTCAAGTCCGCGTGGTGTATAAATGCATTGTATGTAACTCAAACATACAGACCCACGGATATACAATGAATTCTCTCTTGTTCATAACTTTTGGATTCCGCATTATGTATAAAATGTCTTGTACATTTACTTGTATGTTGCAACTTGCCAAACATACAAATGTTAGATATACGTGACAGAATTCAAACCCTTATTCACTTTTACTCTAAAATTGTTTCGGATCCATCCTGTATGTATAAATAAAGCTTTTATTTAAAACGCATACAAGGTAAAAAGAATATACAATCAACCCAACCATGCAAATAATAATGTATATGAGCCTGACTGCAAAAAGCAATTAAGTATAAAAAGGACTTTGCACATACAAAGGACTTTGTATATGCAAAGTGATATACAAACCTGAATGTACATTTTACCAAAATAACCATAACTTACAAAATATGGCAAATTTTAAGATGGTTCAAAAAGTAACCCTAGCTCATTTTTCACAAGGAATCCAACCATATCATGTACTGGTACTGAAAATGTATTTTTTCTCTATTTTTGACAAAGTTTACAACTTTAACCCCTCTTTTTCCCTTTACAACCAAGCAAAACAATACACACAAAAGCAAAAGCAACAGCCACAGCAGGGGTCCTCATTTTGGTAAGGAGTAAAATGGGGTGTGTTGTGAACATCACAACAACTAGCAACCAAAAAAAACAATTAAATTCAAAGCATTTAAGAAAAATAAATGAAATAAATCCATAGCTTCCAACTATCCTTTTTGCAAATTATTCTTCAACTTGAGACCTAAGGTATTCAATAAGGGTGCATGAATTTTTATTTTCAATTTAAGTATGTGCACGTGATTAATTATCCTCATCTTGAAGATCGGTTGAACAAACCAGTGACTAATATTAGCCTACGTAGGTGAGGACATTCCCTCATAGCCGACCAGATAGAGCCTTGCTGCCAGCGAGCATCTATAGCCCCAACAAGGTTATCGTTACAATTCTCCTAAGTAGAGCCCCACTGCCAGCGAGTGTCCATAGCCCCGGTAGAGTTACTTAGATGGCTTAATCTAGATTTTTAGTATAATCCACTTTATTCCTTTTATATTTTATATTTTCTAATTTTTCAAAGAGATTTCACAGGATATGGTAGTTGTAACTTCATGATGCAAGGAGTGAACACGTGCTAAAATTAAGCTGAGAATTGTAATGGTAGCAAGGGTGACCTCAGATTTTTCACCTAATATCTACACTGGTAGGTTCAACAAACCTAAGGATTTTAGGTGTGTCATCGTGAGAAACCTCTCTTGAATTCTCAATCACATTTATTGAATACAAAATTTCAGAAGCTAAACAAATCTCTACATTCATGACAGTCACAACAAGTTATGCATAAATTGCAAATGATTAACTTGAATATTTTGAATTTTATACTGTTTTGAATGGTTTTTAGTTTGCTCCTTAATACTCTAAAGTAAAACAAGGATCCTTGCTAAGGAAACAACAAACAAACCCAACCAATAGACTGTATAGAAAAAAGGAAATAGAAAACAAAGAAAAAAGAAAAGGTTGTTCAAACAACTAACCTACAAAGAAATAGCAGAAGAAAAGAAAACAGAACAACCACTCACACTATATTACACAAAAATGGACTACCCTTTACCTCAAGCCTAGAAGTAGTGTTTCAAATGTTGGCCATTAATCAGTAATGGCACATCTTCTCTAGTCAAGGTCCCGAGTCTAAATGTGTTGTCTCCTATTATTTCTGAGACGTGCAATGGGCCTAACCATAGTTTATCAAATTTTCCATGGCTCCCTTTCTTTTCATGTGCTTTGTCCCAGCACAACACTAAGTCTGATATCCTAAATGTCTTAACTCTTGCCCTCTTATCAAACCACCTCTTTACTACTGCTTGGTGTTTGGCAAATTTCTCAATGGCTTGACCTCTTTTCTCATCTAATTGTAACATTTGTACTATTTTGGCCTCCCTATGATTATCAAAGCCTAAATACTCATTGGCAGACTTTCAGATTGGTATTCTCAGATTTATTGGAAGTATGGGATCAGTCCCATAAACCAAATGATAAGGTGTACTACCTAAAGTTGCTTTGAACTTGGTCCTATCTACCCACAGTGCGTATTTTAACAAGGTATTCCATTCTCTGGGACTCTTTATAATTAGCTTCTTGATTATATCCAATAAAATCTTATTCATAGACTCATCTAATCCATTACCTTGAGGATAATAATTTGAAGAAAATTTTAAAACAATCTCGTATTCAAATGCCCATTTAGAAAACTTTAAAGAAGAGAAAGCAGGGCTGTTGTCACATACTAATGAATAGGGAGTTCCAAACCTGGTGATGATGTTTTCTTCAAGAAACTTGATAACTACCTCAGTTGTGGAGAATTTGCAGTATGTGGCCTGAGTCCACCTTGTACAGTAGTCCGTCACTGTCAATATGAACTTGTGTCCTGCAAAAAATGGAGGATTGATGACTCCAATAAAATCCAGGCCCCACTGTGCAAATGGTCTTGATTCAATCACAGGTTGTAATGGGTTGGCCTGATTTCTTCCCTTATATACTGTAGTCTGACACGTGTGGCAACTTTTGATGTGACTCTTAGTATCTTTGAACATCGTGGGCCAGTAGTAGCCTACCCTCAATATTTTATGTGTTGTAGCTAGATGGGAACCATGACCTGTTCCATATTTGTCATGCAGTTCTGTCAACACTTTATCTGCTTCAGCTCTATTTAGACATCTCAAATAAATTCCATCATGGTTCTTCCTAAATAGAAGACCTCTTTGCACCATATATTTATGTTCTCTAACTTCAAAGCTCTCCTCTAAGAAGCTTTCATCCTATTTGGGTACTTTCCAACTATTAGAAAAGTATTTAAATCACCATACCAGTCTGATATGTAATGAGAATTCAGCACGTACTGTTGTTTTATCAAATCCGAATCTGTATTTGCTATTGTTTGTACCAATGCCTACCCTCTGACCAGCTTCATGGGAATGATTTCCATGTCGAATTCTTGTAGCGTGGTGATCCACTTGGCTCTCTTTTCTCTAGGTTCATTCTGCATCAACATCTTTACACTGTGTCTGGCACTATGGCTTTGATCTAGCTGCGTAGAATGTAATGTCTAATTTTTTTCATGGCTCTCATTAATGCAAATGCTTGTCTCTCAGTGTCTAGATATCTCGACTGTGCATCCTTCAGAGGCACGCTCATGAATGCGATGGGCCTTTCTTCATTGTCCTCACCTTTCTATGTCAAGGCAACCGCAGTTGAATGGGAGGATGCAAAGGAATAGATATAAAATGTTTTGGTGTAGTTTGGGCTTGTCAATATAGGAGCATCAGAAATTACCTCCTTGATATCTTCAAATGCAGCCCTAGCCATAGGCATCCACTCCATCTACGCATCTTTCTTCAACATGGCATTTAACGGCTGCATGATCTCTGCAAAACCTGTGATAAACTTCCGAACAAAGTTAATCTTACCAAAAAATGATTTTAACTCTTTCCTATTGTTTGGTATTAGCAAACCTTTTATTGATTCTATTCTATCTAGGTCAATTGATATTCCATCTTCAGAGATGACATGCCCTAGTAATTTACCTTTAGTAACTCCAAATGAACATTTTTTAGGATTAAGGGAAATTCCATACCTTTCACATCGCTTGAGTATTTTCCTGAGATCTTTAGCATGAGTGGATGCATCCTTGGAGTGCATAGTCAAATCATCCATATACACAACAATGCACTTACCTGATAACCCACAGAACGCAATGTCCATGGCTCTCTGAAAAGTGGCACCTGCATTTATCAGACCAAAAGGCATTGTCCTATATGCATAATTTCCCCATTTACAAGTGAAGGTGGTTTTTAATTTGTCATCCCTATCTATTAAAACCTGGTTATAACCTGAGAAACCATCTAGAAAAGACATCATCTTTGCCCCGTTTACTGCTTGCAACACTTCATCTATAGGAGGCAGAGGATAATTGTCCTTTTCAGATGCTTTATTCAAATTTCTAAAATCTATGCATAATCTGATGTCTCCATTTTTCTTCCTTACTGGTACTAGGTTAGCTACCCAGACTGAATGTCTGATTGGGAAAATTATTCCAGCAGAGAGCAATTTTTTAACTTCCTCAAAGATTAAAGGCTCTAGAATGACATTTACAAGCCTTTGTTTCTGCCTAAATGGTTTAATCTCTAGTCTCAAAGGTATTACGTGAGTTATGATGGACATATCATAGGTTTTCAGGTCTTCATATGTCCATGCTATTATGTGTTTGTAATCTTTCAGAGCATCTAAAATTTCTTTTCTAATTTTCTCAAAGCAAGCTTTTCCGATTGGCACATTTTGTGGATTTTGCTCTGTCCCTAGGTTGTGTAAATCACACTTACCCCCTTCTGTTTTGGGTAAATCCTTTTGTCTTATTATTCCATCGAAGTCAAAAATATGTTCTAGTTTAATTACCCCTTTGGGTAAAAAGTTGCTCTTCAAGTTGATTATATCCTCTTCGTCCCATGTTATCTCAGGCCTTTCCTGCTCATCAATGATTTGAGCCTCAAATACCTTATTGCAGGACATGAAGTCAATAATTTGCTGATCCCCTCCAAATACCTGAAAATGTGTAATGTTGTCTGGGATACTGGGAACATTAACTAGCTCAACAGCAAATCGTCTCAATCCTAATAGTGTCGAGGGTTCTAATGTGCTAGCTGCAACTACTAGTGCATCCGGCCTATGGTTCATCTCTCTAGGGATGTGCTCTATGTTGAAAGCATCAAATAAATCTATTAAACCCCATACTCTATGTATGTAACAAATCATTTTCTTGTAGTTGCAAGCATATAGTTTCCTTACTTGTCTGACTACTAGTTCAGAGTCTGAAAATACCTTAATCATTTTCACCTTTTTCTTAATGGCCATGACAAGTCCCATAATTAAGGCTTCATATTCAACAATATTGTTAGTATAGGAAAACTACAATCTATATGCTACTAGGTATGACTTACCTTGAGGATCTATAAGTTCAACACCTACACCCGCGCCCTGCTTTGACTTGGACCCATCACATTTTAATGTCCACATGCCATCTTTACTTTTTTGATCTTTCCCCTTGGCATGCTTTGTCTTCTCTATTACTTGTGAGGTGCCGGTATATTTATTCATGGGTATTTATGTTTGGTTAACTTGCATATGTGTATTTTTAGCTTGTAAATCAAAAGGACAACTACCCTTGTCCTTTATTCCCTCTTCTAAATTTGAAATCAGAGCATCTACATCACCCTGAACGTATTTCTGTGTTTGATTAGGATTCACATTTTCCTCCTGTAACTCTACCCTCTTTATGCATTTTTTGTATTCATATTCAATGATGTCTTTACACATTCCACAACTCTCCTTAGAATGTGGCCTAGCATGAACTCTACATTTGTTTTTATATAATTTACATTGGGTGGGTAGACCTTGTTTAATGCACTCTTCCACCTCTTGTCTAATGGCATGACCAAATTTTTCTATTGCACTATTTTCTTCATCTGAAGAATTTCCATTAGACTCAATGAATAATGCTATCTCCTTGCTTACACATTTTTTTTTCTAATGTTTAACATCATGATCTCTTCAATTTGCACCCCATTGTTAGTAATTCTATAAACACCAGGTTCAATAGCAGCATACAATATTTCATTCGTTCGATTATACTATGTTATCATGTGTTTCATCTTGGGTTCTGCCTCTATTCTAATCTGGTTTGGGACACCTCTCCAAGGTAACCACATATGTGAAAAATCAGTGGCCATATATCTATTTAATCTCTTGGACCAATCCCTACTTAACAACATTCCATAATTCATGGGTATGTCCACTATTTGAATGTCAATGAATTGGCTTACCCTAGGGTCTGAAGCTAATTGCATTTGAATGTTCATGAATTCTCCTATCACACTAACCTCAGTCTTATCTAACTGTGTGGCAACTTTAGCAGATCTGGTGGGAGTCAGCCTGAGAGTTTTACATATCCCTAAGGGCATTACATTGGCTGATGCACTAGAGTCCACCATGCAATTATGTATGTTCTTCCCACACAATCTAACAGTTAACAAGAAAGGAGGAGCATCCTTCTTATCAGCATACATCACTACATTTGTATTGGATGGTTGCTTAACTTTCTTACTTTTATCTTTAGGTGGTGAATCTCTATTAGGAACAGTTACATCAACAGCAACCTCATCTATCGTAGATGTATCCAAGGATTTTATAAAAGCATTTCTGATCCCTGGAGTTTTCAATAATTCATTCAAAGGTATACTGACCTTAATTTTCTTTATTTCTTCTGACAAGCAACTCGTTAACCTTGTTGTTTCTATTGTTTCAGTTTTACTTGTTTGGGTCTTTTGTACTACTATTCCACTATTTGTATGATGATTAGCTTTGAGTATGGTAGGGTTGTTGCTAGCATTTTGATCTGGGAGGGTATTGAAGTTGTTAGGAGGAGTGGAAATGGTGAAAGGTCCTCTGGCCTAGTGTTATTTCTTAAATTGTAGGTGTGTTTTTTATTTGTCTGTTGAAAAGCCTGCACCTCTTCTGTCTCAGTCAATACTTCATTTTCTATTTCAAAAGGAAACTGAAAAGCATTTAACACAAAGGCTAATTCAGGATAAAGATTTTCACAAAAGTATGGTTCATCTTATAACAATTCATGTCCTTTCTCTTCTGTAGTTGAAAAGGTAAAGGTTTCTAAAACTAAAGCTGTATCATACCTTGAGGGTACTACCTCATTACCCTTGGGAATAAGAAACTTAAAAGTAGGAGGCTGCACATCTATACTAAATATGCTGGCTGCTAAATGGAACTATGGACAGTCAAGCTTAGCATGGGCATTGGTATTGTGAAATCTGCACCAATTTTTCAGTGATGTATTGGCCATTTGGATGCCAGCTGTTTGTTTTGCATCATGATTATCTATATTCTCAAAAGGAGAAGCTAGAGTACCATTGTTTGGTCTAGTGTTCCATGTTTTGGGTGGCCTAGGCTGATTCTGATTTCTGTTATTGTTACCCCAGGCCCTATTATCTATCACTGGCCCTCTATTTTGCATTGGCTACCCTTGGTTATGACCTTGATGCTGATTATAGTTTTGGCTCTAATTTGAACATTGGCCTTGGCTATTATTTTGGGTATGACTATGATTATAGTTCTGATTGTAATGATGATTTAGATTTGAACTATAGTTCTGATTTTGGCCTTGGTTATAATTTTGATTTTGATTGTATCCTTGGTTACCTCTTCCATGGAGGTTCTCCTTTCTTAGTTGTGTTACTTCAGTGGTCAATCTTTTCAAATGTGCAGTGATCTCTTTGATTTCTTCCCTTTCCTCTTGTGCTTTTGCTACAGTTGTATCCCTAGGGGGTTGGAAGAAAGGCTGACCATTATTTTGACTGTTATTAGAAGTGTTACTCATGCAAGGAGCTATGGCTTGGATTGGGGTAGGACTATACATAGGTGTGTAAGAAGGAACCAGATTTAGTAATGGAGTGTGATGCATAGGGACTCCATTCCAAGGTTGTGCCTGATTTTGCATCCCAAAATTTCCTCCATTAACAAATGGGCTACAAGTTGTATGCCTCACCTCTTGATTTACTAAGGCTGCCTCTTTATAGGCTTTTGATATTGAATCTATGTCAGGTTTTCTTTTGACAAACATGGTAGTTAAAGGATCCAAGGCATCATAGTACATGGCTAACAAGGTATCATCATCTACTATGTAAGGGGCTACCAGCCTAGAGTAGGCCTTTTGAAATCTGTCATTGAAATTATCAATTAGCTCCCCCTCACCTCTTTTTATGGTAGCCAATTTGTGATATAGGATGCAAGGATCAATGGGTCCTCTAAATATTGATAGGAATGCTTCTTCCATAAGTGACCAGGAAGAAATGTAACCGTTGGGTAAGTTCACATACCAGTTAAAGGCTTGTTCATTAAAGGTGTAGGGAAACAATCTACACACAACGTCCTAATGCTCTAATCTAGCCCTAAAGCATGCTTCCTTGAATATTCTAATGTGGTCTTCCGGGTCTTGGTGTAACTAATATTTAGGACATATCTTTTCCAGATTTTTGGGCATCTCATTGTAATCATTGAAGTGTATGGGAGACTAGACATTGAAATAAGCCATTGTGGGTGCTTGAGCTTGACCTGAACCTGTAGGAATACCTAAATTTCCTAGGGGATTAGGATCCCTAGGAGTACCTGAATCAAGATTTAAAGATCTGAATAAAGAACTATTAGGACTCACAAGGTTATGACTGCTAAAAGGTGAGCCAGGAGGTGTTCTAGATGAACCTCCTGTTTGTAATATTTTAGGATTCCAAATCAAAGGGTTCATACTTCACCTTATGTAAGGTAATTGCACAAATATATCCCTTGAACTGGATCTAGATCTAGTCACTCTATCACTGTTGTTAGCCAGTTTTTCTTGAAACAAACCCTAACTCAAGTCGGCCCTCCTTCTAGCACCAGAAAACTGTTGATGATGGTTTTGAAGCAATCATAACAATTAGTTAAAAGTCACATAAAATGAACTAAAACTGACTTGAAAGATATGAAGGAATCAATTAAGATTCACTTAATCCCAAGTTTAATATGGTCAGGTCTTGACCTGTTGGGCAAATTTAGTTAGTCGATGTGAGGCTATAATGTTCAAGGGGCCTTACGTGATTTAGGGTTTCTTGTTGGTTTACTGGACTCAAACTATGCAAAAGGTCATAAATATCAGTATGTTGTTCATCCTCTTTTGCATAAAAGTGCTACTGTATTTCAAAGCTTTAAATGATTTAAATTATAGCAAGCTTTCTTCTCTTTAATATTATGAAAACTATCTACTTTCAAACTCTATTATGCGTGCTCTTTTCAAATATGAGATAAATTTCCTTCAAATTTCTACATTTTAAGCTAAGTATTTTCAGATGGGTTGGGAAAAGTTAGAGAGATCTAATCTAAACTTCATTCAAATCTACCAAAGGATCTACTTGTTATGTTATGCACTTTATAAATAATACATCAATTTGATCAAATCCATAGATAAAACCTTAAGTGTGAGTTCTGAGCATTTTCACAAACATACACCTAAGATTGCAAGCTCTAAGAGAAAATGTTTCAAACACAATGAAGAGCAAAAAAACACTCAGAAGATAGATGCAGAATTCTAGATTCAATTGTATTAGAAACAGACAGTCATATAAGATTTACAATGTCTGAATGACTCTTAGCTTCAATGATCAAACTACATAAAACTTACAAGCTTTACAGATACAGTAAGGAAGCCAGATGTTCCACGCATTCCTTATTGCAGACACAGGTGACCTCTTTCTTCTACTTCTAAACTAAAAGGTCCCTCTATTCTAAAAAAATCCTTGTGTAGCCCTTGTGTAAAGTTTTACAGTGTATAGAGGCACAATATATAGACTTTGATTATCCTCAATACAGCCCAAAAAAACCCTAATTTAAACCCTGGTTCAAACCTCTGGTTACAACAATAAATGCTGGTGAACTAGTCTCCCAAAATATCCCTGAGCATACATCAATTCTAGGTGAAATATGCCCTCTTGGAAACCCTAGCAGCTCAATATTAACTTTTGTGGTCTGCTGTAATAATGTCTTCAGCTGCATTTTGTCCTCATCAATGAAGACCCTTGACTTCCTCTCCCTTAATCCTTATCTTCCTCTACTCCTGAGATCTGATTTCCTCCTCCATGATGTCACCGCCATTAAGTTTCAGCTCCCCCTTCAACTGCAAACTTGCAAAAATGGATAAGCAATAAGTATCATTGATTAATAAAATTGCAAGAAGGAAAACAACTGCCAAATCTAGTCGTGACTTTGTGAACGCAAGTATTGGGCCCTAAATCTGTGGAAATCTCATCCAAAAATGCATGTACAACGCTAAAACCAGTCGGGTCAACCATCGTCGACCAAAAAAATATCCATTCGGGCCCCAAAATGCTTCAAAAACCTATCGCTTCATTTTCCCACCCTTTTCACCTGTGCAAATCCTTATATATGGCGAATGCATATTTTCCTTGTATATCGGGTTTGTATATTGAATATACAAGCACCAAAATATGCAAGGAATTATCTATTTTTAATTTCCATTTCAAATCCAGCCTGTATGAGTGCATTGTATATTGCAAAATATACATTGCGTAAATATACTATGACTTAACTCTCTTTAATAATCCCCTCGGGTCCGTTGTATGCATATTTCGTTGTATGCTGAGCAATGTATATGTTGATATACATTGTGGACGTGATACATTGGTTCAATCGGATTTTAATCTTTTTTAATTCCGCGGCCTGTATGCTTCCTTTGTATATTTCGTTTGTATATTGCAACATACAAACGCAAAATATACAAGCATTTATCTTCGTTTCATAACTTTTCAATTCCGTGGCTTGTACATTTCATGATGCATCTTGGCTTGTATGTATCGAAATATACAAAGCGCGAACATACAATGAATTAACTTCTTTTAACTTTCCATCGCGTCCGCAGTATGTATATTTCCATTGTATCTTTTAGACATACACTTTGGGCTTGATACAAGCATTTAATCAAATTTAAATCTACCTTTGGATTCCGTGTTGTATGTATATATGCAATGCATATTGGTTTCTATATTGCAATATACAAACGCCAAAATATACAAGCAAATAGCTCCATTTCATAACTCTTTTGAGTCTGCTCAATGTATAAATGCATTGCATCTTTTAGATTATTCAATTCGGATGCGATACAAGGATTTAATGAAACCTAACCTTTCGCTGAGATCCGCCTTGTATATTCTTTGCAATGTAATAATACACAAGGCGCGAAATATACAAGGATCTTTCATTATTTCATAGTCATTTCAAGTCTGCCCCTTGTATATTTTGTTTGTATGTATCCTGCGATATACAATCCGGATGCGATACATAGTATAAATCGGTTTCTAAGTTTCTCTTTGATTTTGCATTGCATATTTTGGAATGTATGTAGATGTTGTATGTCTTGCTTTGTATATTCCAAAACATGCAAGGATTTAACCCTATTTAAACAACTCTTTGGGTCCGCGACTTGTATATGGACGTTGTATGTTCCAAAGGTATGCATAAATACACAAGTCTGAAATGTACAACGAATTAACTCTGGTTCAATAACTTTTCAAGTCCGTGCGGTGTATAAATGCATTGTATGTAACTCAAACATACAGACCCGTGGATGTACAACGAATTGTCTCTTGTTCATAACTTTTGGATTCCGCATTATGTATAAAATGTCTTGTACATTTACTTGTATGTTGCAACCTGCCAAACATACAAACGTTAGATATACGTGATGGAATTCAAACCCTTATTCACTTTTACTCTAAAACTGTTTTCAGATCCATCCTGTATGTATAAATAAAGCTTTTATTTAAAATGCATACAAGGTAAAAAGAATATACAATCGACCCAACCATGCAAATAACAATGTATATGAGCCTGACTGTAAAAAGTGATTAAGTATAAAAAGGACTTTGCACATACAAAGGACTTTGTCTATGCAAAGCGATATACAAACCTGAATGTACATTTTACAAAAATGACCATAACTTACAAAATATGGCAAATTTTAAGATGGTTCAAAAAGCAACCCTAGCTCATTTTTCACAAGGAATCCAACCATATCATGCACTGGTACTGAAAATATATTTTTTCTCTACTTTTAACAAAGTTTGCAACTTTAACCCCTCTTTTTCCCTTTACCACCAAGCAAAACAACACACACAAAAGCAAAGGCAATAGCCACAATAGGGGTCCTCATTTTTCTAAGGAGTAAAATGGGGCGTGTTGTGAACATCACAACAAGTCTCCCATGTGAGTGTGTCCAATGATAGATGATGCTTGCACTCCTTAGTGCACCACCAAGTAGTTTCTGCATCTCACAACAGGTGGACTACCACACATGCCTTTGTGTTGCCCTCGTAAGGACACAATGCGAAGCATCTGTCTAAGCTGATGAGCCAAGCCTTTGCTTCAGTTCCCTCTATTGTCCCAATGAATGTAGGAGGATTCAGCCTCAACAAATCCCTGATGGGATCTCCTTGGTCTATGTGCCCTCTGATAGGCTCATCTGCATAATAATCATAAGGCCTGTGAACAATCTTCTCCACTCGTACTACCTCCTCACACCCAGCATGGCATGGAGGGCTCCTGCTATGGGTCCTATCAGCCGATCTAACCTCCTCTACCGTCATATCTGGTACCTCAGCATATGGCTCTACACATGGTGCCTCTCATGACTCGACACGGGGCTCCACATGTGGCTCGACATGTGACTCAGCTTATGGCTCCATGCATGGCTCCTCTCGTAGATCAATGTGGGGCTCAACACATGGCTCTATGTGTGGCTCAATTGCAGTCGGTGGTAGTCTATCTAACACTGCCTGTAGAGCCTACAATATATGTGGCCCAATATCTGGTATTGGTAGGGCCGGTGGTGCCTGTGGTACCTGTGGGGTCGGCGGTGCCTGTCCCTCAACTGAAGAATCACTATGAACCTCTACGGACTCCGTGTGGCATAAATGTGCTCACTAAACTCATCGGGGAGGCATCCTACAAAAATAAGGTAACCATAAATTAATCAAAATTGCGGAATAATAATGTGCCCTAAACAAGCCTAGCGTTTAAACTTGGGTGTTGATACCAAATTTTAGGCCCACATTTCCCATGCGGTCATGACACACAACACATGTGTCATGTCCACATTTGTCATGTGGTCATGACATGAATTACCAAAAACTTTTCTGCATGTCCCTAGGAACCCCCTTGTGCGCATCAACGTGCTCGATGGCAATACGCATAAGGCGTAAACATGTCATTCATATTTAGGGAAGTACGTCTACCTATGCAATCCCCTACATGATGAAATCCATCTAGGGGGTATGCGACATCATGTGCACCACTTCTAGGGTTAGAACAGATTTAATTCAAACCCTAAGTTTCGTAGGTGAGAGGGATGATCTCGACAGATTGAAACCGAGCCCTAACTCTAATGCATGGATGAAATTGAATAAATAAAATACGAAATCAATGGCATGATAGTCGCATGATCAGATGGAGTGATTAAATGATGATGCAAATAATGCCATAAAAAGAAACCCTAAAATCTAGGAAAAATTTGATAGCATAACGTATTTTCAATAATTGAAATAAATTTTTTAAAGAAAAATTCCAAGAGGGATTTAATGCAAAAATTAAAATAAATAAATGTAAGGAAAATTAAATAAAACTCCAAGGTTAAATAAATAGATCACTCAACAAAATTATAAAATTTGAATTAAAAATAATAATGACCAATAAAATTCATTAGTCAAATCCATTAATAAATATAACTTCAACAATCATATTTATTAATTTGACTCACATTAAAATAGAAAAATGATTAGTTAGATTATCCCCTCGGAAATAAAATTGGTTAAAAATCAAATTAAATTCAATAAAAGATTTCCCGCAACATTATTTAAACACTCAAGAAAATAAATACAATACCCAAACTAAATAATACCCTAAGGGAATCATTCCATAAAAAAAAATTAAAACAACCCATTCCCACAAATAACATTCCCACATGGAATAAAATCCAACCCCAAAATAATTATTAGAACAATAAAAATAGTCACAAGGAAGTCAATAAAATCAAATGGCCCAAGGGCAAAAAGAGAGGGAATTATAAATTCCCATGCATGTAGAGTAATGAAAAGGATTAAATAAAATAACAATTCAATTAATCTCACATTTTTCCACTCAACCTAAATCCACAATATTATATTGTTTCTACTAGAGTTTGCCCTAACATTATTTTATTGCTTTCGTTATGGAAAGCCCTAACTTATCTCTTTTGTATTCTCACCCTATTTGTTTTTTTTTGTTTTTATTTTGCTTGCCTCCATTGTTTTCTTTTTTCTATGTTTTCTCTCTTACTTGTAGGTTGGAGGTTTTGTTTTCTCATGACTGCCATAGAGAAGGGATACAGAGGTATATATACAGTGTTTGCCTCATGGGTTTCATTCATTTGTTTTCTTTTTCTTTTATAATATATATATATATATATATATATATATATATATACTGTTATATTTTGCAGTTCAAAAACCAGAGAACACCATACATAGTTTGCAGGCATTAGATACTGGCAAAAGGGAGCAAGGGTCTGTGGCAGCACCATCATTGCCCTTGATTCTCTGCAGACCCCGCTGTTATATGAAACGGGGAAAGGTTTAAATGGGGGATGGGGGGGTGGTCCTCCCACCTACCCTCCACCATAAGGTGGAAGGTGGGTGGGGGGATCATCCCCCCCCACTAGTCTCTATTATGGCAGAAGGTTGGGGGTGACGGCTATGCCGCCGTCCCCAAAACCCCCTTTTTTTGTTTTAATTTAAAAAAAAAAAAAACCCCTAACCCCAAACAAAATCCTGTAAGGGTTTGGTCAACACACTTTCCTTTCTCAGTTTTTTTTTGTATTGTAAAAGCAGCATTTAGTGAATGATATTAAGTTATTTTGATGATATAAAATCATATTGCTATTTTATATATCTATATTAAATCATATTTCTATTTTCACAGTCACTTTATGGAATAATAAAACCAGATTTGTGTTCTAAAATAAATGAGTAGTATATTTTTTTTGAAAATAAATAAGACAAAAATACTATTTCTTCTTTCCTTTTTACTCTATACAAATGGAGCATTATACTACACTATATATATATATATATATATATATATATATATATATATATATATATATATATATATATATATATATATATATATATATATATATATATATATATATATATATATATATATATATATATATATATATATATATATATATATATATATATATATATATATATATATATATATATATATTCGTATCTAATCTAAGAAAAGAAATCAGTCCTATATTTTCTTTCTCTTTTTATGATTTAAAAATGACAGCAATGTATATTTTCTTCTCTACATATCACACAATTGAAATTTGAACAACACTATTTGTCTTTCTTCTCTATTTGACATACAACCATTTCAAACTACAATAGATATGATTTCTTGGGTGAAAGTAAAATAAATAGCAAGTTCAATATTCTTGTGTCAAACTTTTCAATAAACAAATAAACTCAACAGCAAGTTTATAACATATAATTTTTTTCTTTGGAATAATAAGGTGGCAAAATACTTTTTTTTCCTTGGCATTTATCCATGACACAAAAAACACAACAACAAAATAGTAACAAATTTTGGATAAACTCTAAAGAGTGCTCACAAATATTTTCCTTACAAACAACCAACACATAGGAAAGTAATAATTTGGACTATCATGTATAACAAGGTCTCTAAAGCCATGGCTCAAATCAGCCAACTAAAAATACAGCAAATGAGGTAACAAGATCTACTCCCAACACCATTTTCTCCCAAGAATACCTACAATAAACATAAGGGAAACCTAGCCACGAAGGAAATCCCTCCTCCCTACCATAGACCCACAAGAGCTGGGGAGGTAGGATTCACACAATTGGACACACACACTACAACAAAGGAAATTTCCAAACACTCAAAGGAAATCAACTCCCATGGATTTGTACAATACTAAACTCATAAAAATGAGTTTGATGGGGGGTAGGGGAGTGAACCCCTCAACTCAAGAGGTCACTCCATGATCTCAAAATCACCAAGTCTCAAGGCCTCAAGCCACAACCACATAATACATATCTCCAAATAGCTCAACAAAAACTATCATGGCACTCTTGCCATCAAAAATGCTCTCAACACCATAGAAATGCCCTCAAGGCTATAAGTAGCACAAAAATAAGGAGGTGACCTCGAGGAGGTTCACTCTCCCCTACCCCATACAAGTTGAGCCTTACCTCCAAATGGAGGTGATCTCACCAAAACTCCCAACCCACACCAAATGAAAACAACCATCAACATAAAACCACAAACACAACATAAATGAAATATACAAGGGAAAATGGCCGTAGCCATGGAGCTTACCTTCAAAAGCCCTAAATATGGAAGCATGTTTGGTGAAGAGCTCCAAGCTTCTCCAAGTCTCCCAATCTCCAAATTTCTCTAACTCCCAAGGAAAGAACTCCAAGAATAGAAAGAAAATCCCCAAAATGCAAGAACCCCACACTCCTCTTCAAGAGGAGATGATATAGGCCTTCCAATTTGACCTTGAGGAATGAGAAGGTGACACTTGTCACGTTCTCCTTCCTCATCCCATGCCACTTGCAAGGGAGAGGAAGTGTGAGGGTGACAAGTGTCACTATCCAATTCCATTCCAATCCTCACCTTATCCACTTGTGCTCTCACACATGTGTGAGAGACCAAGTGGTGAGGTGGCAATTCCCTTCAAGCCTCCATGAGGATAAGGGATGTCATATGGCATCCTCTTATTATCCAAGAGAGTCATCTCCCTCGAAGATGCTCTCACATGTGTGTGAGAGTCTTGGAGACCTCCCAAGTCTCCTTGGTGAAGGCATTCCCAAACTTTGGGAAGGGAGAGGGGTCTTTCCCAAAGCATGACTCATCTCCCACCCTTAGCCATTTAAAAATTCGTCACTTTGACTAAACCTCAGTTTAGAGTGACCAAAAGTGAGTTACCCCAAGGTTTAGTTAGTCAAAATTTACCCTAGACCCATGGGTAACCACCCAGGGTAAGTTTTGGGACACTATGGTACACCTAGGGAGTCATAAATTCACTTTAAATGGTCCATAAATGAAAACAATACCAAGTGGTGTAAAACAATAAAAATATACAACATATGATATAAATTAATTTAACAAAAGGGGTACTAGGCCAAAATAATAAATCAAACAAGTACTCAAACAACATCCAATCAAACGTGATCCTCATCCCTCTTGGGAATGGATCGATTTCACAGGGAATAACATATGTGTGAACACTACTTCTGATTTCCCATGGCCTTAGAATATAATCCTGCACAACTAGATCAAGTGTCAATCACATCATGTATAGTCATAGCCAAAGCAACTAAAATTAAATTCATGTCATTGCATATTAATCATTCACAACATAATTCAAGATTAAACTGCATTTTCTATCTAATGTCACATAATCATCTTCAATTAATGAATCCACATATTGAACTAGAAGTCACATCAACTATATCTCATATATCTAACATCATCATAACATCAAAATATGATCAAACAAAATCACCACATGTCTAATCAATGTCAAACCAAAAGTTAGGATCTATAAGCTAATTTGCATAATGGAAATAATAGTCCCTCAAAGTCTGATAATGTCACCAACTGTAATGTAAAATGATCAAAATAAGGAAGGAAAATAATTGGCCTCACAATCTCTAGCCTTTCTGGTTCACCCTTGGGTTCTTTCGGAGCTCTAGTTGATTCACCTATTCTCTTTTGTTCTACTTCCCTAGCAGCTTGTGCCTTTTCCCTTACCTTTGCCACTTCTTCTTTTGTGAATCCATTCTTTATGGCAATTTCTTCTACCACTATCTTCAATTTTCTAGAGATCTCAGCTTTTCTTACTTCAACATGAATTTTAGCATGTAATTCCTCATAAGTCCCAAATCTTTCTTCCTTGGGATCTATGGGCTTACTTAGCACATGTTAAGCATAACTTTCTAAGATTCTTCCATCTACCTCATATCCCATGGGCATCACCCAGACTATTCTAGGCTCAACAACCTCCATCAAACATTGATCTTTTGTAATAATAAAGCTAATATTGTCCTTGTATTTTTCAACTACTGCTCTAGGAATTCTTTCTCTAGCTTGTATTGTTCTTTGGAAATTTTTGAAATAGCTCCATAGGGTTGTGTTCTGAGTATCTATAATACTTATGTTAGATAGATGATCTCTGATTTGTATTGCAACAGCTTTATCATTTGTCTAGATTAGATTCTTCATACCTGGCAACTCTTGCATAAAGGAAAAGAATAGGCAAATAATCAGTGTACCATACTTGAATGGATATTTCTGCTCTTTGGTCTTTCTTAGATTTTCTATCAGTTGTTGTCAGAGTAATTCACAAAGATCATATTTTGCATCTTCTTTCACCATCTGAAATGCTATGTAGATTGTAGTACCAAAGACTATTTTTTCCCTATTTGATAAATAAACATTGTATCCAATAACCATAGATGCAAATCTTACTGCATTGTCCTCAATATCATTGATTGTAAGCACCCTCTTGTCAAAATTTTCTCCAGTGGCCTCCATAACCTTGTCATTCTTCATGGCTTTCAAGAACGGTAATGATCCAGTGGAGCACAAAATAGTAACTACCCTTATAGCTTCTCTTGTGATCTTAAATGGTCTCTCAAGCCATATGAACTCATCATGAACTCTACTTAATACATACTAGACCCATTCATCCTCATCAAATGTCAATAAATTAATGAACTAAACGAAGTTCTTGGTTTCTAATACCTTGTATTCATCCTTCAACACACA
Source organism: Cunninghamia lanceolata (assembly GCA_027924645.1). NCBI lineage: Eukaryota > Viridiplantae > Streptophyta > Pinopsida > Cupressales > Cupressaceae > Cunninghamia > Cunninghamia lanceolata. The sequence goes on from BSBN01000801.1 coordinate 7,952,759, forward strand.
ACTCTCATCACTCAAGTGATTCAGAAATAAACCAGTGAGATTGCTTTTTTTATGTTCCTCTAGGTGACATGAATATAGGCCCTAACATCCACCACATGCAAGACTCCATGTGGAATTCCTAAGAATGCACTTGTCTGGTTGACTTCCACTGATTTAAATGGGTGTTTCTTGAATTTTGGTCATGGATGCTCAGTAATGTCTACAACTTGTGGAGTCGCCATTTCAGAATTTGATCAAAATTTCAAAAAGGGTTTTAATGAGAGTACCTTGTTCCACTGTGTTAGGGTTTCTAAATTACTCTAGTCGCTTCAAATCTTGGTCATGGATGCTCAAATTCTACTTCAATCTCTCTGAATACCTGATAGCTTCAAGTGTAAGGTGATTTTGAGACTTAATAGATTTCCTTTTATCCTCCACATGACTTGACCTAATTGTCATTAATGCTTGTTCCAAAAATCTATCTAACTTTTCTTCTAATAGACATAGTCACTCAAAACTGCTCTGCAATGTACCATACTAACTCAATTTCTTCCAGATTTTCTTCCAAAGGATTTTTCTTGTCGGATTCCACTGCATATCTTCGTGCTGGATTCCAGCACTATCTAACTAGCTAGGGAGTTTGGATCGTCAACACTGCTCCCCCTAAGCCAGAGCTCTTAATTTATTCTTTAGAGAGAATATTCACATCAAATGTTGGTGCAGATCTATCCTCAACTTTAATTACTTATCGATCTAAATCTTGTCCATTTCTTTCTCAGTTTCAATCAGATCAACTTTTCCTTTTCCTTTCTCATTCCTCTGTTCTTTTTTACCCCCTTTTGTAGGATAGTCTCTTCTTGTGTTTCTGCTTCTACAGGATTTTGCAAAGTGTCTAGATTTGTTGTAAATGAAACAAACAACATTTCTTTGTCCTTGATTCCTCTTGTTATTATAGATTGTTCTTGATCTACATTGATTAGCCATATGCCTATATCTATTGCATGCAAAACACTTTACATTGAACAATTGGATGTTTCTTGGATTAGTTGGGTTATTTCTTGACACACTTCTACACTCATTATCTTTATGACCAACTTTGCTACAATTGAAACATTTTCTGGAGAAAGATGGAAATTTTTGATTTGTTTTACTTCTACACTGAGTACCCTTATGACCATACTTATTGCATATAAAATAGTAACCATTAAAAGATGGATACCTCTATTGGCAAGAGACACTGCTTAGAACTGATAGGTGTTGTCATTGATGGAAACTAAGATCATCCCAAACATCTGCATAACACAAGTTGCTCATACTGGAAGTCAGAATCAGAATTTGTCTAAGTCCAGGTAGTTAAGAACAGAGCAGTAACAAAGTCTGGTATCTTGATTTGGATCTCTCTGATGGAAAGGCATGGTTTGCTATGGATCTAAGGTAGTTAATAGCATTGCAAAGACACTCTAAATCTAGAGTTTTGTCCTTCAGTGATGAAGGATTCAAAAGATGTTAGCATCTGAGTACCGGGTTCTAGTTTATTAGAACAGGAAAAAGTAGAATAGACAGACCTTGCAAAAGATATTGATTTTGGATGTATGAAAGTTGCTTGTTGGACAAATGGTGGTGATCAGTGATTGTGGCTAACATGAGTAATGATTTCCAAGAGCAAGTTTTGGTCCGCACCTTAAGCTATGCATAGATCTAGCCGACAGAGAAAAGCTCTCACAAAAGTTCTAAGTAGTGTTGAAGCCAACTGATAGAATGATTGCAGATCATGTTACGGATATATATATACATATGGTTGATGTAATTGGATGATTGAGTGTGTGTATGTGAATAAGGCGTATGTGCAAAAAGAGGAGAAATCCAAAGAGCAAATGAAGGTGGATTAGTAAAGAAGAGTAGAGAAAAGATGAAATGTGTAAGATCAGTTTTTGTACTTAACCAGAACTAAAATTCATGCATAGGCAGATGCTATTAATCAGTTCAAATCTCTATTGTTCTCTTGTGATATTTCATTAGGCATTGAGCCTCCATTTGAGCAATGAGATCTGGGCATTGAGCCCGAATGCATGTGCATTCCCATTTGTAAAATACTTTTAACAGAGTATTAATTTTGTGGGTTAATCCCCACCATGGTTTTTTCCTTAACTGGGTTTCCATGTCAAAATCTAGGTGTCAAGTGTATTATTTATGTTTCTGCTTATGTGATGCTGAAATGTTTATTTCATTAATTTTTTTATAAGTTGTAAAGGAATATTAAAGGAAGAAAAAGGTTAAATAAGTAACAACTTATTCACCCCCCGTCTTAGTTGTCTAGACCTAATTCAATAATTGGTATCAGAGCAAGGTTCCTTAGAGAAGCCTAACAACTTAAGGAAAAGATCTTGGAAGAAGTTTCAAATGGGTTCATTAAGAGATCTTCAGTTAACCCTAGAAGAAGTTTCTCAATCTAGAACAAAAATTAGTAATCTAGGAGGTGAACTTAATGATGCTGATGACACCATTAAAGTGTTAAAAGATAAATTAAAGAAATCTATGCAAAGAATAAAGGAGCTACTTCTGCAGCTATCCAGTTTACCTGAAGAAAATAGCTTGAATGAAGCTTTGAAAGAAAAAACAAAGGAATGTGAGAAGCTCTTAAAAGAAGTCATTGTCCTGAAAATTGAAATGGAATCTAGAGTGATGAGGCAAACCAAAGAAAGTGAAGATAGGAAGAAACTTGAAGAAGATCTAAAAGAAAAACTAAAAGAAATATGTGAAGAATGTTGTAAATTGGATAGAATAGTGAGCCATCTAGAGTTTGATCTACAAGAAAGTAGAGACAATGAGAGAGAACTTGAAAGGCAAATAGTCATTCTCAGACATGACCTAGATATTGCAAATGAATATAAGGAGAAGTTCAAGATAAGTTCAGCAAAACTTGAAGGACAGAAAAGGGATGATGACAGGCATGGTCTTGGATATGAGAAAGGTGAAAGTTCTAGATCCAAACAAAGAAATTTTCAATCTAAGAATGGGAGAAATAGATCTAGAAAACCTCTGGTAAGACAGCCAAATGCTCAAAGACATCCTTCATTCAATGGAAATTGTTTCAACTGCAACAAATTTGGTCATAGAGCTACTCAGTGTAGAAGTAGAGTAAATCAAAATGGCCCATCCTTCTCCAGTCAATGCTTCAAGTATAATAGGTATGGTCATAAATCAAATGAATGCAAACATATGACAATGAATAATCCCAATAATAGAAGAATTAGCAACTCTTTAAATGGTTATTGTTTTGTTTGCAATGGATTTGAACACATGGCTAATTGGTACAGATCAAGAGAAAATCAAGTTGTGTACTTTAATTGCAATAAATCTAGTCATATTTGAAGATTTTGCATAAATAGAAATAATGGAAGAAGAGGCCCAGTAAACAGAAAACTAGATGAACAAAGACAAGACAAAGGCAAAGAAAAAATTGATACGAACGAGACTCAGGATGAGTCAAACAAGATATGGGTCAGGAAAACCATTATGAATGACAACAATGGATCGACACTGCAATCCGGTGCTAATAATTCCTCTAGGAATTAAATTGGAGGTCTTGGCTCAAGGGGAGCGGCATTACAAATCAAATTCCCCTAGCCAGTAAGTAAGTGCCTAGATTTGGCATAGTAAGAAAAGAGATCTTGGATTGTTTCAGACCATTTGAAAGGATTTTTGAAAGAAAAGAGATGGATATGGCAAATTGTAGAGCAATACATGAAAGACTACTCAAAAATAAAGCAACCGGATGTATTAGGGCAGAGCATTTGTTACAAAGACAAATTAGGTGTTGCAGAACATAAAAGGATCATTCATCCCCCATTTAGATCACTTTGCATCAGAAGAAAGAAAGAAGAAGAGAAGTGAATGAGTTCAGAGCTGAGAATTCCCAAGAATTGATGGACAAAGAGGATCTCCAAGAAAAACCCTAATCTGTGGAATAAGGTATGTCTATTTCCTGTGAAACTTCTTGAATTCCTAATCTCTAAAACTGGCTACACCTTTACTCATCAATGTTACTGAGAGGCCCCATCCAAAATTTAAGAAGCATCCCTATAAATCTTTTGAAGTCGAGTCGTTAGGTGCCTTCTCAAGTCTCCCTTATGGGGTTTTACATGTTGAAAACATTAGGGCATACATTCATTGCAATCTAGAAGAATTTGGGAATACAAAACTAATGGATTTGTTTAAGAATCATTTGAAAGATGACAATTACCAGCTGAGACCTGAATATGAAGCCCTTGAAAGCAAAGACTTCCTGCAATTAATTGAATTTCCATCTTTTGATGAAAATGAATGGGTTCGTTACATCCTAAGATGAATACATGATGAATTCTTGTGGCTAATGAAACCATTTAAGATCACAAAGGATGTTATGAAGACTGTAACCGAGTTAAACTCCTCTGGACGATTACCTATGTTGAAAGCCATTAAAAACCAGACAATAACTGATGCTACCAGTGCCAAGTTTGACAAAAGGGCAATGACCATTAACGATATCATAGAACCAAATGTTAAATTTGCCTCTATGGTGATCAGGTACAAGATTTATCACTCAAGTAGGGAAAATTTAGTTTTCAAGACTGCAATATATGCTACTTATAAAATGTTAAAGGAAGATATAGACTATGATTTATGTGAATTACTACAAAATCAGCTAATAGAGAACTTGAGCAAAATCAAAAGAGACGAGAAAAATTCCTTCAAATATGGTTCCTTGATCATATGTCTATTCTTCTATTTTATGAATGAAGTGCCTAAAGTGCAAGGTGTGCACTGGATAAATGACAGACCAGTGGAAATTCAGATAAGAGACCACTTACATAATCTTGGAGATTCAAGTGCACAAAAGACTACAATCTAGGGATATTTAAAAAACTTTCAAAGTCTGATGCATGCAAGGGAAAGAATTCCTAGTTTAATTGTTGAAAAGTATGAAAATGAAATATGTTTTATGGTAGACACAAATCAATGATTGATGGAAGCTGTAGAACCAAGAATAGTTTGGATAATGCCAATGGGCTATGAAGTGGATGAGGAAATTCTAGACATGTATGCTCAACATCTCCTGAGCAAACCTAAAGACACCTATGTGGAAAGGTTCATAACATACAAGGAACTAAGCTTAAAGTTGCATGTGGAACTTAGACAACTGGAAATAAAAAGAAAGGTACACAAGCAAGTGAGATGTATGTAGAAAGCATTGGGATTACAAAAGAAGCATTGAGAGAAAATAGACAAAGGATTGAAAAGATAAAGAAGAGCACTGAGCAGGAAAAAAGTGAGTCTGCAGTTCCCCCAGAAGCCCCAAGGAAGACAAGGAGTTCTACAACTCCTGCTAAGCTACTCAAGTCCACTTCCACTAAGAAGTCGGAAGCCACTCCATCCAGTGGAGGGAAAAGAAAGAAAACCAAGGCAACAATAACCCACAAGAGCACTCAAGGTGATGAGGAGACACAAATAGATGAAGAAGTGAAAGAAATAAGATCCAAGAAGGTCAAAACTTCAAATACTTCTGAAAATCAACCATCCAGAAGCATGAGGGCTAGTAAAAGGCAAGTATCTGGTAAGGTTGCCATGACTATTGATGAAATTGTAAAAATAGTCACTGTGCATGGAAATTTGAAACCTATCAGAGTTTACTATGATAACCTTTATCAACAATTAAGAAAATTTTAGAAGATGCCATCATCATATATCTGAATAAATTCAATAGAGCCTTACTAGAAATCTTACAAGAACTTCCTAAAAGTTTGAGGAAAGTAATAGAAATGAGGAAAGAACCAGCCAAAGAAAAAGATATAGAACTCAGAGAGTATGTTCTCTCCTCTTTGTGCCTTGTAATGACCAAACAAGAAGTAGATGAAATCCTTAGAGAAGTCAAAGATAAATTCAGAAGCAAAGTCTAGATGAACAAGCTAATGCTTGGTGAGACTAAAGAAATTGCAAAGGAAACAGAGGAAATTCTGAGAAAGGCTTTAGGCAAAAATAAATACTACATTATTTCAGAAAAGCCAACTGAAGAAGACAATCCTTTTGCTCTAGAATAGAAAGCTCTAAAAGAAGAAACTGACAAGGGAATTAATGACCAAAGTATTACTCTAGATCCTCTAGAACTTGATTCATCAAATCTAAATATTGGAGAAGTTCAGGAAGAGGAGCAAGTAAATCAGGAGGACATAGAAATAATAGACAGAATAATTGATGTAGAGATAACTCCTCCACTTGATCACTCTGGGAAGGAAAAGGATATTGCTACCACTCAGAGCCCTCTAGATCAAGTAGCAAGTGGTGAGCAAGTAGAAATGAGTCCCTAAGAAGAAAACACAGAGAAGAGTAATACAGAGAAAGAGGAGGAAAAAGGAAGGGAAGACAAAGCAGAAGAAGATGGTGCAAATGTTGAGGTACCTAAAGAAGATGTAAAAAAATTTGATGATCAAAAAGATGGTTTAGAAAATGTAGTAAGAGACACTACAGATGCAGTAAAAGGCCCTCTTGAAAAGGAACTGATTAAGCTTGATGATCCTGAACTACTCCAAGGACTAACCAATCCGAATGCGCTCTCTCCTTTTCAATTGATGAAAATAACATCTTTCACCCAAGTAAAAGCTAGAGAAAAGATGATAAAATCCCGCTTAGAGGACAATGAACTATTGGGGCTAGCAACCAGAGTTTTAGAGAAATTAATGTCAACTTATTAGAAGAATCAAAATGATTCCCCCTCTGGCCATTTGAAAAATCTTGTAAGTGCAGTAAACTCACATTTTGAGTCTTTTGAAAAGTCTGCAAAGGCAAAGGTTCAGAAAGAATTTTTGAATAAGAAATTCAGTCAAGTTAAGAATCTGATAAAGAGTGATAGATTGATACTAGGCATTAGCATAAAGAGCATTCTAAATGCTCTAAGTGATGGAGGAGATATATATAAGTTTTGTCTATCATGGACTAAAGTCAATAAGGATGTTGAGAAGAAGATAAAGGAACAAGAATAGAAAGTATCAGTTAAGCCAGGAATGTTAGGTCATTAGCTTGACAAATGAAATAAAGGAACTTGAAAAAGAGAAAATCAATACTATGAAGAGGATGTGTGAAGTCTGGGGATTGATTGCCCCCAAGTTGGAAGCCATGCATAATGCCTTATCCAAAGCCCAGAATGCACTTCAGACAAGTGATCCTCTGGATCTGGCAAAGGCAGAAGCATATGCATTTCTACTAAGTGGGCACATCTCACTCTTGGATGGAATGAAGAATACCTGGGCCTCTGAACTTGTGCAATTAAAACTAGTTTTGTAGACATTCTCAAGTACATGTAAATAGAATTTGATGATTTGTTGTACTAATGCGACAATATAAACATAACTTTTTTTTGAGAATTTTGTCTTGCGGATCCCACCCTTTACCATTGATGTCAAAGGGGGAGTGAAGAACAATGAAAAATGAGGTATTCAACATAGGGGGAGCACTGGATTAAGTGAAGGGCATGAATGTATAGATAAAGGGGGAGTCGCTCAAAGACACTTAGTCATTTTTCACTAAGTGTTACCATCAATGCCAAAGGGGTAGATTGTTGGCAAGAGACACTGCTTAGAACTGATAGGTGTTGTCATTGATGGCAACTAAGATCATCCCAAACATCCACATAACATGAGTTGCTCATACTGGAAGTCAGAATCAGAATTTGTCTAAGTCTGGGCAGTTAAGAACAGAGTAGTAATAGAGTCTAGTATCTTGATGTGGATCTCTCTAGTGGAAAGGCATGGTTTACTGTAGATCTAAGGTAGTTAACAACATTGCAAAGACACTCTAAATCTAGATTTTTGTCCTCTGGTGATGAAGGATTCAAAAGATGTTAGAATCTGAGTACCTGGTTCCAGTTTATCAGAACAAATAGAAGTAGAACAGACAAACCTTGCAAAAGATCTTGATTCCAATTGTATGAAAGTTGCTTGTTGGATAAATGGTGGTGATTAGTGATTGTGGCCGACATGTGTAATGATTTCCAAGAGCAAGTTTTGGTCTGTACATTAAGCTATACATAGATCTAGCCGATAGAGCATAGCACTCACAAAAGTTCTAAGTATTGTTGAAGCTGATTGATAGAATGATTGCAGATCATGTTACAGATATATATATATATATATGGTCGATGTAATTGGATGTTTGATTGTGTGTATGTAAATAAGGTGTATGTGTGAAAAGAGTAGAAATCCAAAGAGCGAATATAGGTAGATTAGTAAAGAAGAGCATAGAAAAGATGAAATGTGTAAGATTAGTTTTTGTACTTAACTAGAACTAAAATTAATGCATAGGCAGATGCTATTAATCAGTTTAAATCTCTATTGTTCTCTTGTAATATTTTTTTAGGTAGTGAGCCTCCATTTGAGCAGTGAGCCCAAATGCGTGTGCATTCCCATTTGTAAAATACTTTTAACAGAGTATTAATTTTGTGGGTTAACCCCCACTGTGGTTTTTCCCTTAACTGGGTTTCCACGTCAAAATCTTGGTGTCAAGTATTATTTATGTTTCTACTTATGTGATGCTGAAATGTTCATTTCATTAATTTGTTTATAAGTTGTAAAGGAAGATTAAAGGAAGAGAAATGTTAAATAAGTAACAATTGATTCACCCCCCCTCTCTCAATTGTCTGGACCTAATTCAATAACCTCTGGGCATTTGGCTATCTGACTAGAGGTCTTCTAGGTCTTCTTCATTGATTTCTGAACTAGTATCCTCTGTTTTATCTTGAATCAATGTTTATTTGACCAGATTTTGAACTTTATCCTTTCTCAAATCCCAAACCTTGCTTGTCATCAGCATTCTTTTGGCTAGTAATCATTTCATCAAGCTTTACAGTACTTATCTTGAATTTTTCTTCAAAGTTCTTGGCCTTTTCCAAGTCTGTTTTTAGACTTACAATTTCTTTTTCAAGTTTGGCACAATCTTCTAATCTACACTTCACATTTAAATTTAGATCATCTCCTACTTTTGTTCTTTCTATAACTTCTGCTTCCAGATCATTCAGGGCTTCATTTGCTGATATCAATTGATTATTAACTTCTTTGTATCTGTCTTTGAATTTCTTGACCTGCTCTTTTATCTTTGAGATGCATTCATCAACTTGTTGCAAGTTTTCTTTCAGATCGCTGACTTCTACTTCAAATTTTTCAAGATCCATAATAGATGCTTCTAGTTCCTTGTTGCTTTCATAATTTCCAAATCTTCTTGCTGCCATGATCACACTATCCCTGATCTCCCTTAAGCTATTAGACTTTTTCCAAGGAACCTTGCTTTGATACCAATTGTTGAATGTCAGGAACACTGAGGGTGGGGAGTGAATCAGTGTTCTATAAAAATTTTCTTTTAACCATTTCCCAGAATGAATTAAATAAGAGCACAACATGCAAATGAATAGCAACCATAAAAGCATGACACATTGATACCAAGATTTTTACGTGGAAAACCCAAAGAGGGGAAAAACATGGAGAGGATTAGCTCTCAAATATATATTGCAATATTTACAAATAATAATGTTCAGGCTTGGTCACTCCATGGCCCTAGAACATGATGGCTCACTACCATGAAGCACAACTAGGTCTAGTAGGCTCACTGCCTCAACCATAAACCTAGCACATTTACAATGAAGGCTCTTAAACCCTGAGGGTTGTTAAACCCTAATGGAGGCTCCCTTCCTTAATGAAGAAGGCTCACTACTAAATATAGAGAAAATAGTATATGAAAAAGAGTACTACATAAACATCTGTCAATATGCCAAGGTGCAATCTTTTAACAACTGAATTCTGAGTCCCAAGTCTTCATCATCATTGATCTTCTATTTCTGCTCTGCTATTTGCATGCTCACATCACACTCAAACATACACACTCCCATAACCTAAATTCATCACTCTTATATATATCTGCATCATGATTTGATTCAGAATCATGTCGGCATCTAAGATATGAAACATGTTCATTGAAAGATTTAGCTTGTTGGCTCAATTCAATACACTATATGTTATGTAGACCTAAATCTTTGCCCAAATGTGTTATATAAGTCAGCTCTAATCATTTAATTACTTAAATAGATCCTTCAAACACTTTCTCTTATCTGTATAATGATTTATTATACCAGTCGGCCTGTTCCTTAAGAGCATGCTTAACAGGTTCATCTATTGACTTACAACTTTTACTGCAAATCACAAAACACTTCCAAAATCATATCAAGGACTCTTCACATATTCCCAATCTTACCCTCAGAACCGCAAGGCATGATATCATCTTGCAGAGAATTGTGGACCAGCAGAACTCAGACTCTGTCTCAGTCAAACTCTGTCAAACACTGTGCCGATACTGAGTAGCTTGCAACTATTTTTCTGGTGGACTTTAGATCTCATAACTCTGGAATTAAACAATTCATACAAGTGTTTACAACACCTTATAACTGCATAACAAAACATTCACTTGTGGAGGAATGCGGACCATTTTACTCTATACTATACACTATTCGTATCTTAACAATATCCACTTGGGCTTAGAATTTTCACCTGATGACTTCTGAAGGAAGTCAGATCTTGATCACTAGAATATAATAGCAATAGGTGGCTATAAACATCATACCTAAACTACATCTACAAGTCTTCAATTGTGAAGGCATACTAATTCACTTTTTGTTCCTTAGAATACTTCCCATACTTATCCATTTTACCAACCAGATTTGAATTCCAAAAAAACCTTCCAGAGTTATGACTTCTTGTCATGCTGATAAGATCTATGAGCTTTGTTGCCATCAATGAAAACATACAAATCTAGACCGGGCCAATGTTTCTTGCCAACAGATGAAAGATGCAAAAATTTAAAGGGTTCACACTTAAAGTGTTGTAAAGGCTTTTCTCAAGGGTTTTGTCACATCTTCCATCAATAGGATCTGATCTTCTTAGCTACCCCTTAACAAATATTCATTGGATTGATTGCTACAGATCAATGAATCAACTACTCGCATTGAAGAAGGAGAAATATCTTCCGGCCACCTATGGATCTAGATATTTTCTGTAGTTAATTCTTGCAGACAGTCATCCCTTTAGATGTAGATATTTTCTAATAGAGCCCATGGGGCAATTTCTTGTAACCTAATTAGTTAGGGTTTGGAATCAAATGCTATATATGCATAAATGTAAGATGTAAAAAAGGTTAGAAAATAGTTAGTCTTATGATTTTGTATTCCAAACAAAGCTTTCCTCTGCTATAACTATGCTTCCTAATCAATACATATGGTGTTTTACTTTTTCATGCTTTTAACTCTATGTAGTCTTAGAATTAGCGATTATTTGTGAATGTTTAATTCCTAGCAATCCATTCTTTACCTCTATTAAAATTCTTCATGATATATGTAACTTTATCAACTGTATTTCTTTATTTGTGCATCTCTACTATGTGAATGTTCTTTATTTGAACCTAGTGTATCACCTCCCCTTCATTTTTATTTTTTAATCAATGTTCCTCTTTTCCTATTAGGTGAATAGATTAGGTTTAGTCTTAAGATTGCTGAATCTCATATTCAACAATGGAACCAACCTCTCTCTAGAGATTTGACCTCCCTATAGGGTCCCACACTTGGAGGTCATCTCAATGTTTCACTAGATTGTTGGATCCCTAAAAGCCTTCAACACTATGTGCAAATCTATGTGACAACAGTTTTTGGCATGCCTAGTGGGACATTAAGAATAAGTAATCAAAGAATCCAGCTGAGAATTTGGTGTTCTTCTCAGTACTCTATATCTTGGTAGACATTCCATGCACCTGCTAACTCTACAAGTTACTGGTTCTAATCAGTGCCACCTTTTATGCCTATGCAAACTAGAGCATCTTCCAAAGGTAACTTCCAATTCACTGAATTATCTGGTGCTACTTCAAGGAGAAGGTCTAGGTTATCTAGGTCTCATGTGAGAAGGGGTAGCACCTTAGTTTTACCTCTTTCAAGAGCTCAATCTACACCCCCTCCTATTAGGTTTCAATATAATAGAAGAAGCTTGCATATCCCTAGACTGAATCTAAACATTCCTAGAATGGCAAGGAATTTGCCTTTTGTAACCTTTAATGGAGGAAGTCCATTAGACTCGGCTTCATACAATGACATACCTACTATAGCCCTAAAAAAGTGTTTCACCCTTCACGGGTGATGGTTCTATAACCCCTTTTGAGCATATCAAAGATATATCTAACGTATGCTTGGTTCATCATATACAACATGAAGATGTTTTAATCCATCTCATAGTCTCATCTTTCAAAGGGAGAGCTCTTCAATGGTTTAGGAGCTTAACCCTTACTTCTATACATACCTGGGACAAGCTGGGAGAGGCCCTCTATAAGCAGTTTGGTGAGAGGCTAGACATTGTTTCATTGCTTGAGTAGTTAACGACTATCAAGAGGGCTCCAAGTGAGATGTTGGTAGACTTTCACTTCAGATTCCAGAGGATGTGGGAGAGAATTTTAGCGACCCTCATGCCATCTCCACAATGTTCTTTCTTTTACTTTTTAAGTGCTTTAAATTCTAACATTGCAGTGATAATGCAATCAATGGGTGCTGAAACCCTACCAAATGGTTATGAGATAGCTCTTAAAGCTAAAAATTGTTTAATACAGGCTAGGAAAATTGCTCCCACACCTCCTGTCCCACTTTTTCCATAGCTTACATCCTCATCCTAGCAACCCATTATTTCTCCCATTCCAGAGCCTAGAAATTCAACATACTCTCTTTCTCAAGAAGAGAGTGATCTTAAGACCCTAATGTCCAATTTGACCAACAAGGTGAATAGTATATATATTCAAATTGCTCCCAAACCCCATCAGAACTATAACCAAGGGCATACATCTAATCAGAATTGGAACCAAGGGTATAATTCTAATAGAAATCACAAATGGAACCAGGGTTTCCAACCAAATAGATACCAAAATCCTAACCCTGCACAACCTTTGCAAACTATTAGACCTATCCAACAAATACCAACTATAAATCTAGTTAGGGCTCTAGTCCCTACACAAAATAATCTATTATAGGAGGAAGATTGGTGCTATCCCTACAACTAGCCTCATAATCAATCCCCTTGTTTTATTGGTGCACAACAGAAGGCTTTAATGGTGCAGAATTTTCATTCTTAGTAGACATCATATTCATAGGTAGTAAATAGCAACCTTGAAGTTCAAAATGAGGCTACCCTTGATGCTAGTATGATGCTATGGACTGCAAAAAACTTGTGTGATGTTAATCAGCCTATGGACAGTGTTGTTATACCTATTGTAGACAACATTAGGTCAAAGAAGAGGTAGTTGGAGGCTATCCCTATGCCTACCGTATTGTAAAAGGAGCTTGTTCCTAAGGCTAAAGTGGCTAGTTCCACAATTACAATTCAGAGCAACAAATCAACTACTACAAAAGAGATTCCACTAGGCTTAAAAGTGCCTGAATAGACTGCAAATCAACCAAAAAGAGGAACATGAATTCCCTCTATGCATAAGGCAACCACTATTCCATTAAATATTGTGGAATAGATGAAGAAAACAAACATAAACGTTTCTATGTGGGAATTGATGTCCATCCCCTCTCAGAGGGATCTATTACAAGAAGCCTTGAGGCACTTCCCATCAGCCAAATTAGCAGCATCAAATCCATCATCAAAACAAAAAGAGAAGGCCCCTATCAGTCTTGTGTAACCAAGTGAAGGACAAGTAAGTGTAGTCAAGAAACCATCTCCTTTCTACTTGTCTTTAATCATTGGAAAATTTTTGATACACAACTGCATGATTGACTCTGTGGCTAGTGTTTTAGTAATGCCCAAGAAGATAGCAGATGCATTAGGCATCAAGTATACCCCTGTTAAATTAGGAGTATTGCAACTAGATGGTACCTCAATGAACACTATAGGAGTGATCAAGGGACTGGACTTGACTCTGCATGCATGTCTAAATCTGACTTTCAAACAAGATATTTTCATCATTGATCTTCCTCCCTTCTTTGCCATTTGCCTGTCAAGGGACTTCATAGCAAAGGTAGGTGGCTATATTTCTTCTGACTAGTCTCATATGCTATTGAGGACCAGATATGGTACATGGTTCACCATCAAGGCTAAACCAATTTTAGATTATCATGTGGAGAACAACAACCACAACCTGGTGAACCCACATGTGATGATTCAGGGTGAGGAAATGCATGATCCAGAACCTGCTAAAGCATAATCTTCACCTCTTCCTATCCCTAAGCTATTTTTAGATGAGTGGGTAGGTGATCATGAAAATTTTGATCCTAATGACACCACGGAAGCAATTGACTTGGGCAACTACATGATCCATGAAGGGGATCCTTCAGTCCCTTCTATACTCAAGCTAGATGATGACTCCAACAACATGTGGAAGATGTTCTCTGATGGTGCAAAGAGCAGAAATGGAGTTGGTGCAGGTGTTTTGCTAGTCTCTCTAACTAGTAAGAAGTTGCATTTTTCTCATAGATTTCATTTTTCTTGTACGAATAATGTAGTAGAGTATGAGGCATTGGTCCTTGGCCTGTTGATTGCTGATAAGGAAAATATCAAGCATTTGGAGATCTTCGGTGATACTAAGTTGGTAGTTAACCAAGTCAAAAAGAGATGTGCTAAAAAAAACTAGCTTCTAAGAGCTTATTAATATAGAGTTTTGGACCTATTTGAGAGTTTTGATGTTCTTAACCTATAGGTGATCCAAAGGAAATTGAATACTGATGCTGATCAATTAGCAACAGTTGGGGCTCAGTTTTCTCCACCTACAAACTTGTTTCAAGGTCCTGATCAGCATGTGAAAATGGTCATCAGGTCCTCTATTCCTGAAAATAATATTCATTGGCAAGTTTTTGATAGTGATGAGCAGATCGCAAGCTTCATCCAAAATGAAGCCAACTTCTCTTCAAGGGTGCAACATAGGTTACAAGAATCCTATGGTGATCAAATCATCCAGCTCATATCTAACAAGCTACCCAAGGGTCTAGTCACCCTGGAGGCCATCTTAAGCCATGATGATGAGTTTAGGGGCAAGAAAAATAACATGACCTTCAAGAAAAAAGATTACCAGAAGGTAACTATCGCCTAGGATAAATAACTGCTGCTAGGAAAAGTATGCAGCGATGTAGAAGAGCAGGAATTCATAAGACTTGTCCAAAGGTATAATGATGTTCTGGCATGGACATATGAGGAACTAAAAAGATTCAATCCATATGTGGCTCAGTAAGCCATTGATTTGGATCCCAATTGCAAGCTAGTTTGCCAAAAGCAATGACCTATAAATCCAAAGATTGAGTTGCTCATGAGGAAAGACCTTGCTAAGCTCATACAAGCAAGGATTATCTTCCCTATTAAGTATTCTACTTAGGTTGCTAATCTAGTGCCTATGAGAAAGAAGAATGGAGAGATTAGGCTCTACGTAGACTTTAGGGACTTGAATCGAGCTTCTCTGAAGGATCATTACCCTCTGCCCTCTATGGATCAAATTTTGCAAACAATTGTAGGGGCAGAGAGGTTTTCATTATTAGATGACTTCTTAGGCTATAACCAGATCATTATCAGAGAGGAGGATAGATTTAAGATGGCATTTGCAACCAAATGGGGAATCATGGAATATGCAATGATGCCATTTGGTTTGGGGTGCTGCCACAATAATGGGTTACACTTTCTAGGACATCCTGATTTTTGTTGAAATCACATATTTTTAGAAAATATAATGATTTAAGCCTTGAAATGTTCTATTTAAAGTATTTTAATTGAAGAGGGTTTGATCAAACTCCCTTAGATTCAAACTCCCTTGGATAGAACCCCGCTAGTTTTAAACCATACCTATAATGGAGTCTCCTCCACACCTATCAAAATGCTAATAAAAACCACTTTTGATTTACCTTTTGGGGGATCAAATGAATTCATTTGAAATTTATGTTTTGTAAGTATGTAGTCCTTATTATAAGATTCCCAAAAAGTATAATTTTAAATATATTTAATTTGATTATTATATTTATTTTTTATTTCTTGTGAATGTAGGTTTTCACTGAACATCAAGTTCTCTATTCTACACACATGGAAAATTAGTAAATTAGTGAAAAAAAATTCTAAAAAATATCTATGCCCTAGGTATTGATGTCCTTGTTTCAACAAAAAAGAAAAATCTAAATTTTGATACATACAAAAAAAGTTATGTTTTACGGAATACGCCTATGTCTAAATTATAATTGATTTGACTTCAAAAATTAATTAAAAAAATATTCAACAAAACATTATAAAACCAAATGCCTACCCTATATATTAGTGTTACCAATCTAAATTCAAAAGAATTAGAATTTTAACCTTTGTAGAAAAAAAATTATGTGCTACAAAATACACATCACTTTAAAAAATGTTATTACTATTAAAAACTAGTTATCAAATGAAATACAAAATTTTTTACAATTTAACTCCAAATTTTTCTTTTAAATATATTTAGAATCTACAAACAAAATCTCACAAATCACTAGTTTGCATCATCTTCAAATTCCTAATGGTTTAGCAGCTATAGGTGTCAGAAAGTGAATATTTAGTTCAAAATGTTGATTTCAATGTGAAGTAAGGCCAAAAAGTGTAACCCATTATTGTGCGATGACCCTTTGTCTAATGCTAGTGCCACATTTCAAAGGGAAATGAATATTGCTTTCAAAGGATTTATAAATAGGCTCATTCTAATTTATCTGGATGACATCACAGTCTTCTCCAAGAAGGGAGAAAATCACGTGGAGCATCTGGAAAAGGTTTTCCAAAGATGCAGGGAGTTTGGGGTGTCTCTGAACCCTAGGAAATGTATTTTTGTTGTTGCCCAAGGTAAGCTTTTGGGCCATATAGTGTCTGAAGATGGGATATCCATAGATCTAGATAGAACATCCGCCCTACTTTCTCTTCCTCTACCTACTCACAAAAAATCTTTACAATCTTTTTTGGGGTAGATCAACTTTGTTAGGAAGTTCATTCCTAAATGTGCTGGCTTGGTGAAGCCTTTAACCCTTATGCTCAAAAGGGATGCAGTCTTTAGGTGGACTAAAGAAGGGAAGGATGGTTTTGAGAAGATCAAGGGAGAAATTGTATAGGCACCTACTCTCATGAATCCAAATTATGAGAAGGACCTTGTCCTCTATGCATATGGAGGAGAGAATAGTATTGTTGTTGTCTTGATGTAGCAAAATGAACATGGACTAGAGTAGCCTTTGGCCTTCTTCAGTCAGACCTTGAAGGACAATGAGTTCATGTATAGCCCCATGGATAAGTAAGTATTTGCCATTGTTATAGCTTTAAACAAATTCATTTGAAATTTATGGGGGATCAAATGAATTCATTTGAAATTTATGTTTTGTAAGTATGTATTCCTTATTATAAGCTTCCCAAAAAGTATAATTTTAAATATATTTAATTTGATTATTATATTTATTTTTTATTTCTTGTGACTGTGGGGTTTTCACTGAACATCAAGTTCTTTGTTCTACACACATGGAAAATTAATAAATTAGTGAAAAAACATTCTAAAAAATATCTATGCCCTAGGTATTGATGTCCTTGTTTCAACAAAAAAAAAATGATAAATATAGAAAAAGTTATGTTTTATGGAATACGCCTATGTCTAAATTATAATTGATTTGATTTCAAAAATTAATTAAAAAAATATTCAACAAAACATTATAAAACCAAATGTTTGTCCTATATATTGGTGTTACCAATCTAAATTCAAAAGAATTAGAATTTTATACTTTGTAGAAAAAAAATTATGTGCTACGGAATACAAATCACTTTAAAAAAATATTGTTTACTATTAAAAACTAGTTATCAAAGGAGACACAAATTTTTTTACAATTTAACTCCAATTTTAAAAAAAAAATATATTTAGAATCTACAAAGAAAATCTCACAAATCACTAGTTCACATCATCTTCAAATTCCTAATGATTTAGCAGCTATAGGTGTCAGAAAGTAAATATTTAGTTCAAAATGTTGATTTCAATGTCAAGTTTGGCCAAAAAGTGTAACCCATTATCATGGGATGACCCTTTGTCTAATGTTAGTGCCACATTTCAAAGGGCAATGGATATTTCCTTCAAAGGATTTATAAACAGGTTCATCCTAATTTATTTGGATGACGTCATAGTCTTCTCCAAGAAGGGAGAAAATCACATGGAGCATCTAGAAAAGGATTTCCAAAGATGCAGGGAGTTTGGGGTGTATCTAAACCCTAGGAAAAGTATTTTTTCTTTTGCCCGAGGTAAGATTTTGGGCCATATAGTGTCTAAAGATGGGATATCCATAGATCCAGATAGAACATCTGCCCTGCTTTCTCTTCCTCTGTCTGCTCATAAAAAAGATTTACAATCATTTTTGGGGTAGATCAACAATGTTAGGAAGTTCATTCCTAACTGTGCTAGCTTGGTGAAGCCTTTAACCCTTATGCTCAAAAAGGATGAAGTCTTCAGGTGGACTAAAGAAGGGAAGGATGGTTTTGAGAAGATCAAGGGAGAAATTTCCCAGAGACCTACTCTCATTTATCCAAATTATGAGGACTCTGTCCTCTATGCATACGGAGGAGAGAATAATATTGTTGTTGTCTTGATGTAGCAAATGAACATGGACTGGAGTAGCCTTTGGCCTTCTTTAGTCAGACCTTGAAGGACTATGAGTTCAGGTATAGCCCCATGGATAAGCAAGTATTTTCCATTGTTAGAACTTTAAACAAATTTAGATATATGATGGCAAATAATCATATTAAAGTTTTAGTTTCTCATCCTAGTGTGAGAGATTACATAACAGGGATAGAAATTAGTGAAAAGAGAGCCAGTTGGGTCACAAAGATCCTAGAATATGATGTGTTCATTAAAGCCACTAAGTTGATTAGAGGAAGAGGATTATGTGAACAACTGACTCAAACATCAGTGAGTAAAGTCGATTCATCTTACCATTTGAATGATGAGAAACCTATAGCTGAGCCATCAGTTATGAGTTCTTGAACAACAGAGATGGCTAGTTTCCTATCCATTGGTGAGTATCCCTATGGACTTAACAGAACTAAAAGAAGACATTTTAGGCTGCAGTATATCCCTTATTCTTTGGTAGATGGTGTTCTCTTCAAGAGAAACTTAGATGGAGTCTTACTGAGGTGCATAGAATCAAATCAAATCGATAAACTTCTTGATTAGTTTCATGTTGGCCTAGCTGGTGGCCATTTCTCTGCTAGAGCTATAACAATGAAACTAATGAGGGCAAGTTATTTTTGGCCCACATTATTCAATGATGCCCATGTACGGGTAAGAAGATGCAAAGAGTGTGCTCTCTTTACAGGAAAGAAAATATTAGAGGCACTTCCACTCCACCCTATTTAGGCTAATCATCCATTCTCACATTGGGGATTAGACTTCATCAGCATGATAAATCCCTCTTCTAGTGTTGGCCACAAGTGGGTTTTGACTACAATAGATTACTTCACCATGTGGGTTGAAGTAGTCCCACTGAAGGAGGCCACTAAGTCATCAATCATGGATTTGTTGGAAGAAATCATGAAAATGTTTGGAGCTCCTCATACTATTATTTCTGATAATGCAAAAGCATTCACTAGTTTTAGGATTGTTGATTGGACTCTTAAGTATAATGTGTTCTTGAATACTTCATCCAATTATTATGCCCAAGGTAATGGGTTGGCTAAATCTACCAATAAGAACCTGATCAGGATTCTAAAGAGGACTATGGAGACAAACTAGAGACAATGGCACAATAACATTAGATTAGCTCTTTTGGCTAATAGGATCACATACAAGAGAGCCATTGGGAACTCTTCTTTTGTTCTTGTGTATGGAAGAGAGGCTAGATTACCTATATCCTTAGATCTTCCTGCATTGGATCTGGCTCATCGATTGGAGTTGGAAGGAGAAGATGAAAGGTCTGTTAGAATGGCTGAATTGACTGAATTAGAAGAGAAAAGATAGTAAGCCATGATCACATTAGAAGAATATCATCTGCAGACCAAGAAGTATTTTGACAAGTAGGCCAAGATCCAAACCTTCAAAAAGGGTGATCTTGTCCTAAAATGGGATGCTAACCGAGCCAACCCCAGAGGCCACACCAAGTTTGATCCACTTTGGATTGGGTCTTATGTCATCATCAACTGCAAGAAAGCAAATGCCTTCATTCTCTCAAGGTTGAATGGTGAAGTTCTACCAATCTTAGTGAATGGGGTCCATCTCAAACCTTACTATTAAGGTTGGTATTAGGTCTTATACATATTGTTGTAGTTTATTTCTGCTCTAGGTTTCCCTTTTCCTAAGTGCTCTTCCATAGGCTACCTTGTCATTAGGAGAATGTGGGCCTCTTTTCTTGTGTGTTTTTAGAGGTAGGTTTTAGTTGTCTTGACCTATTTCATTTCTCTTTTGGACTCCATGGCCAATGGATGCTTAGGGCTACTGATCTATTTGTTTAGTAGGCAAACATCCTTGAGAGGTTGCCAAAATGTTGACCTGTTTTTTCCCTTTGGCCAAATAGTCCTAACCCTTAAACCCCTAGGTTTTACGATCAGATCTTACCTTTGTTCTAATTCATTGTTGACCATCTATTCTTAGTGCCTGGTCACCTAAGTTATCACTTGGAGTCCCTTATGTCAAGCAGTGACTAGCCCTGCATCCTAAGGTTACCTTATGTCACCTGTCAACTTCATTTACTTAATTCTTAAGTCTTTCGAGGCCCATAGTGATGCATGGAAGTATTTCATGAGCCCACAGACTATCTATGATGATGTCACATACCTTTTGTGGGGCTTCAAAATGTAGACAACTATAAAGTAAGTTTGGTGGGGCTGCAACTTTGAGGATCCAATGGTAGTACATAGGCTCAAAAGAATCTTAGAAAAAGGAAAGATCCTTCGCGCAAGCATGACATCACGACACATGTATGGGTTCAAAGGTAAGACTAAAGGTATATGAAAGGGGACACCTGGTAGCTTTCTGGGTCACAGAGCTCAAAGGAAACAAATTTTTGGATGGAGGTCCCAGAACACTACTTTTCCCTGCCACATGGAAGTGTGTCACAAACCTACGGACCATTAAAGGTGATGTCACTTTCCTTCTGCCTAGCTCCAAAATGGAGACACATGTCAAGCATATTGGGGGCCCATGGACATATGATCGATGATTCTATTTGGTGAAAGATACTGCGCTAGGTGTCAAAGAAAGAAGGCAGTAGATGGGGTCATTTAAAATCAACGACATCATAGTGTCGCTAAGGAATCTTGCCTACTGGGTAGATTCATTGCATGTCTACAAGATTATGATGCATGGTGCCCATGTGGGGCCACTGGTATAAAGGAAAAATGGAGAAGATCTAATGGTGGAGAGGTAGCGCAAGGGAATCTTGTCTGTATGAAGGATTCACTACGCATCTAAGAGATGAGGGCACGTGGTCTGTTCTCAACAGGAATGAAAAGGTATATGAAAAGGGGGCCATGTGAAAGTCTTAGCATGCTTAGAGCCAAAAGATGGTAACCCTCTTCCTTTTGTGCAGTTGTGATAGGATGACACATTGCGAATCAATGCTCCTCCTTAGTGAAGAATCAAAAGAAACCTTGGCAGTTGTTGATCTATTAATGCAGATCTCATCAATGACTAGGATTTGAAGGAAACTATTAGGCATCTCGAAAGTAGGAAATTTATAGACTCGGCCAGTAGGGAATTTAGAAATTAATTATTCAAAGGTTTCAAGTGATGAAAGATACAAAAATTCAAAGTGTTCAGACTTAAAGTGTTGTAAAATATTTGATTGGGGGTTTTGTCCCATCTGCCATCAATTGGATCTGATCTTCTCAACTACCCCTTAATAGATATTTACTGTATTGATTGCTACAGATCAATGAATCAACTACTCACATTGAAGAAGGAGAAATATCTTCTGGCTAGCTATGGATCCAGATATTTTGTGCAGTTAATTCTTGTAGATAGTCATCCCTTTAGATGTAGATATTTTTTGATAGAGCCCATTGGGAAATATATTGTAACCTAATTAGATCAGGGTTTGGAATGAGATGCTATATATGCATACATTTAAGATGTAAAAAAGGTTGGAAAATAGTTAGTCTTATTCTTTTGTATTCCAAATAGAGCTTTCATCTATTGTAATTGTGCTTCCTCATCAATACATATGGTGTTTTAATTTTTCATGCTTTTAACTTTGTGTATTCTTAGAATTGGCCATTATTGGTGAATGTTTAATTCCTGGTAATCCATTCTTTACCTCTATTGAAAGTCTTCATGATCTATGTAATTTTATCAGTTGTATTTCTTTATTTGTGCATCTCTACTCTGTGAATGTTCTTTATTTGAACTTGGTCTATCATCTCCCATTCATTTTTAGTTTTTTCTCCCTCTTCCTTTGTTCCTATTAGGTGAATAGATTAGGTTTAGTCTTAGGATCACTGAACCTCATATTCAACAAAGAAACCAACCTCTCTCTAGAGATTTGACCTCCCTATAGGGTCCCACACCTGGAGGTCATCTCAATGTTTCACTAGATTGTTGGATCCCTAAAAGCCTTCAACACTGGGTGCAAATCTATGTGAAAATAGTATCATCCAATAAACAAGCATCTTTCTCAAAGTATGCCTCAACATTCAAACAATATGTAAATCTACGACCATGATGGTAATGAGGAAAATACTCATAGACTATAAGGAATTCATTGAAAGCTTCATCCATTGGCAAAATATCCAAAGAAAGTATGTCAATAGTCGAATTAACATCTATTATATTAGGATGAATAATATTAAGTGACGTAGAAGAGGTTTGAGCTACAATTATCATGTTTACATTGAGAGAAGGATGATGAGAAGCTTTGGTGGGTTTCAAAGGGTGGCATCGAAGACCAAACAGAGAACCACGTGGATTAGGTTCTAAGGGAATCTTGATAGCCTAATCTTTTAAAACACAACCATTTCCTCTATATCCAATTTGAGATAAGATTTAAAAATCCTCACCATAGAAGGATGCCATTTCTATAGGAGACAATGGTTCACCATTAGTGGTGTAGTCAATAGTATAAGTATAATCAACAAAATTTGTTGTAGTGATTTTAGGTGTATCAAAAGAAGAAAGACCTATCACACACTAGCTGTTGAGGTTGATCTTCTACCAATGTTATCAAAACCATGAATAAAGAGAGTGTCATGTTGAGTGAGAGACATATCCATACTAATTTTGCATAACAAGTCTATGCTACAAACATTAAGAACTAATACATTATCTATTAGGGTACATTTTATTCCATTTTTATTAATGATTACCAAAATCATGAGTGCATCATATTGATTTTGAGTGTCAATAGGAGGCAACTCATGTTGTTGAAAGATAATGTCAATATTCATTGCATGCATACAATCAAATAGAGTTGTTACATCATTTGATCTAATAGAAGGTGGTACAATCACTTTTTGTAAAGCCTCCTCAAGAAATTCGTGGTATGCAAGTGATGCTTGTATTAACCCCTAGAGTGAGATCTTAGCCGGAGTAGCATGAATCTGTTCAACAAGATCATACTCTTTGTTAGTATGTTGAGAAAGATGAGGTGGTGGAGGAAGAAGAGATTGAGAATATGGAAGAGAAGTACGAACAACTGGTTTTTGTTTGTTTGGTTTATTATTTTGATTGTTATATATGTGAGCAACGACATTGTAATGGGGTTCCTTCGACACCTCTTGATCATGTTGATTGTTTTGAGTAATTTGTTTGTGCATAGTTTAAGATATAACCAGGGGATCAAGGGTGTTTTGAGCACCTCAAATGGTTAGAATATGAGTATAATGTGATTGAGGAACATCTTATCGAAGATACACAACAATATTAGGTTTCTCAGGCTCCTTTGGGGAAGAAGAAACATAAATCATGTTGATCAATCTTTTACAAAAAGATGTTTTATGAGTCGTAGAGGATGATTTTGTCGAGATGGAGTTATCTAGAGGTTCATCTAACATATAAAAATCATCACTAATAAATGGCTCATCATATGCATGACAATATTGAAGAAAGAAATCCAACATTGTTGCATAACTTGCTTTCGCCAAGGTATGAAGATGGAAGGGAGAAAGAGAGATATGAGAAATAGAAGAAATTGTTGAAAAGATGGTAAATGCTGATTAAGGGATAGAAGAAAATGTTTTGTTTATGTTTTTTTTTTCTCTAATCTAAAGAAGAGAAAAATGTTTAAGTGTCTTTGTTTTCTACACAAAGCACATAAAGTTGTCAAATATAACAAGCATCTAACTAATTAATTAACTAATTAATCAGAAATAAAGAAGGTTATGCAAGTGTAAGATGTAGGGTTCACCAAAAAGTTATGTGTAAAATGGGGTCTAGGCTAATTAATACTTTTAACCTAAGTCAATCCTTCTCCATATACCATTGGAACACAAGCCTTTAAAGACCCAATGGTGCTTGGCTATCATCCACAAGGGAGAGCCAACCTATTCTGGGATCTATTTGTTTGTTGTAAATGGAGGATTGATCACTAATGAATTGATAGAAAGCTATGTAATACAAAACCCTAATTGATAAATTTGACAAAAAAGTACAAACAATTGTTACAAAGATGAAAAATGAAAGTAGAATAGAGAAATAGAGATCAGACAAAACCTGTGATAGAAAGTAGCAATAGATCTGAGAGGACCTAGGATGCCCATGTCCTAGGATTTCTTGGTAGATTTCCGTCTGATAAATAATCTTTGTACCTATTCTTTGATCCCTATTATTATTCTATCCAAACTTCATGGATGTGATCTGCACATGCAAAAAGAGGGGAAAATGATTGTGGCTATATAGGAGTTTGTCTTAATCAAATCCCTGCTTTGGTATTCGTACCTCACAGATAGCCAGATTAGAGAAGATCAAATAGTATGTGCTCATAATATTATGTACATCTAAGATTGTAAATGAGAAGCAAACCAAAGGATTTATCTCAAAACCATAACCCCATATGACTCAAGCATATAGAATGATGAACTCAAGAAGAGTGTCTCACTCAAGGACACTAACCTTCAACTCATGGAAGGTGGACTAATCTGAAATCTGTAGAATAAGAAGGTGTTGCAGCCATACCCAATCATGATGATGTAGGTAATCAAGCCAAACTCAATTTGCTGGTTCAAACCCTTCTCTTAAACATGCAAGAAGGAACAAGATAGAGTCAAAATCTTTCCTCTAGATCTACCACAATCCTTTCCAATAGTGTATAAATAAGTATTACAACAACAAATAAACCTATAATAATTCATAAGTCTGCAATAATATCAAATAATCAATAGTTGTCTAGATTCTTTAAATTCTTTTAAAAGTCTTGTTTAAATATGAAGCTCAAGGAGGTAAAATATTTGAATATTAGAGGTAAATGGAGCATGGGACCAAAATGTTTAAATTGAGGTTACATCACACAAGACAAAGTCAATGTCAGAGGATTTCAAACTCCACAAGATATGGGAGGACACTAGCACCTGGGCACTAGAGTCCTAGATAAATTGTCTCGACAAGTTAGCATTGTTTAGGACATCACTAGGATCTTAAGATTGCACTATGTTCTGGCATTTGATCAATGATAATAGTCTAGTAAAGTTTAGGAAGATTTGGGAAGGTTTAGGAAGCTTTAGGAAGGTTTAGGAAAGTGGGGAATTTCTCTCAAGTCAAGGGTAAGGCAAAGGATAGAAATTGGTCCTAAATGTGAACTAATGAAGTGGATACCAAGGTAGGTGCTAAACAAAATGTGAAATTGTGCACATGTCCATAGGGAGCACAATTTATAATGATACAATAGGATAAGATGGGAGATGTATGATTTCATGTTTTTTGGATTGATGGATGAAATAAGATGGAGGAGGGGGGATGATGACATATTTTTTGGGGATGTGATTAGATGCACTGGGTTTGGGATTGGAAGAATAGATTTTGGAGGGCGTACAGGTGTTACCAACATTTTTAGATTGTTTTTCATGGGAGGCATAGCCAAGTTCATGTGAGCATGCATGGATTTTGACATGGTAGGCTTCAAAATGCATTGTTCATGAAGGTCTAAGCCTTTTCCTTGATAATTCATTTTTTGGAGCATACGATGTGCAATGGGAAGTGTGTGGTTTTGGAAAAAAAATGTGAGTCCATTATTAGATGGGTGAGGAGGGGTGGTGGATAAAAGTTGTTTCTCTCCTTCGAGAAAACCACCATGGATGAAGGTTTTGGGACCAAGAGGATAGGATGGTGGATTTGGGATGGGGTCAATAGTCAATGGTAAAGGATCGATGGTAGATGGTGAAGAATCAAAAGGAGATGATGAGAGATCAATAGGTGATGGTATGGGGTTAGGAGAGGAAGGAGATGAGATGCTTGGATAATGATTAGGATGGGGGTGGATGTTTTGACATGCTTTGGACTAGGCTCTTGACATAGCTAGATTTGCATGGATGGGGTGGTGGGGAGGAGCATGTACTTTAAATTATTTGAATAGGCTCTGTGGATGGGGTAGATGAAGACATGGGTGATACTTTGGATAAGTATTTGGATACAATGAAGGAGGATTTGGCTTTGATTGGTGCTAGGTTAGTGATGGGGTCATCAACAATACACATGGATGGATTTGGAGGAGTGGGTTGGCATGACTTCACAAGTTCCATTTCATGATTGTTCTTGATACTTTTAGCAAGGAGTCCTTGGAGAAAGGATGGTTTGGATTTAGTAGGATAATTAGATAGTGGAGTAGGTGGTGGATTGGATGATGAAGTAGATGGTGGGGTTGGTAGATAGGGAGATGATGGATTTGAATAAATGGGATAAGGGGATGAAGGATATGGGTAAGGGATAGATATAATAGGGATCTCATAAAGGAATGGATATTGGGGATGGGTGAAAGATAGAATGGATTTCCCTTGTAAAGGGTAGAATGGGGATGACCATAGGATATGTAATTTGGCATGTGGGCATAGCTTGTTCTATCTAATTCAAGGTCAAAGGGTGCTTGAATGTTTATGGATGGGCAAGGATAGTTTATGGAAAGCTTGATTGTGAAGATTACATGAAGGATTTTGGTTTTATCTTGTTTGACAAGACTATCATCATCATCATCAAAAATAGATGGATTCATGATTGGATTAGGATTTAGGATGAGGTGATGTAGGATAACTTGATGATTTATACTTTTATTTTGGATTAGAGGGGAGCTTGTGTTGATTTGGATTAATTGGGAGTGATTGATTTTCGATTGATCAAGATCAATGATATATGCCATGTGATGCTAGCATGGGTTTGATTAATCAAGGTCAATAATGTATGCAACTTAATCTTAGTTGGATTTGGATTGATTATGATTGATTTGAATTAGGCCCAAGGCCCTTTTATAGTTGGTTTGGATTCGATTAGATGGATTTTGATTAAGAATAGATAGAAGGAATAGTGAATGGTTGATTTAAGATGAATGGATAATTGGATTGGATTAAGATTTAGATGTAATGGTTAAAATTGGATGATGGAGTTGGATTAGAAAGAATGAATTATGATGTGGATTATGATGAAATTGAAAAAGATCAAATTAAGGGATTGGATTAAGCTCAAGTAGATGGATTGCATTAGGATTGATTAATAAATGGGATGATTAGGGATGATGGATTGGATTAGGATTAAGATGATTAGGATAATGGATTGGATTAGGGGATTATTTTAATAAGAGAGTTGGAGTAAGAGAATGACGAGGTGATTGGGATGGATTTAGGATGGAGTGATTATGGATGAGGGATTGGATTTAGATAATGATGGGATAAGATAAGGAAGTTAATGGATTGGATTAAGATATGGATTAGGGATGGTAAGGGATGATAGATGATTGATTTTAGATGAGGGATGATTGGATTGGAGTATATTATGTTTAGGGTGGATTATGATGAGGATTAAGGAGGAATGATGAACAAGACTAAGCTCAAATGTGGGAGTTGATTAAGCTCAAATTATGGGATTTTATGAAGGGGAGGTGGTGACTGGGGGGAGTCAATTTTCAGTGGTGTTTGGAGACCCAACCCAATGATAGGGGGTACAGGGTGATTTGAAAAATTGGCTTGTAAAATGGATGATTTTGATGGGGGATTTAATGCAATTGGATAATTAGGATGGATCAATCAAAAATCAAGATGTATTCACTAAAATGAGGGAAGAACTGCTGAAATAGAGTTAGACAATTTTTTGAAAGAGTTTGATGTGAGAGTGGATCTAATGAAATGTAGAGCAAAACTGTTGAAATGGATACAGATTCACCAAATTGGAGTTTGGAAGATTTTGGGCTTTGGATGGGTCAAATGTATCCAATGAAATGGGTGATGAATGCAATGAACTAGGTATACTTTGGGTAATTTAGAGGAAGATTGGATAACTTTGATTTGGATTTGGATGAAGTTGGATGATTAAGTGGTTATTAAGGATATATTGATGGATGCTTGACATTAGGAAACTTTGAAAATAAAATTCACACACATTCATGCACACTTCTTGCAAAGGATTTAGATATCTAAAATTAGGGGGTGCACAGGTTTCAATGGTGAAGACACACCAAAAGAAAAATACCCTTGATTGTTCAAGTGAGAGTGACTCTTAGTGTAGGCCCATGCTCAACACCTCACCAATATTCCTACCTAACTAGGAATATCTTTTCAAGAGTGAATAGCTAGGTATTAAGTGGCCAAAGCCTCACCCTTTCCCTTTCCTTAGAGGCTTTGATGCCTTACCAAAGAAAATTCTATTTCTAATCAAGAAGGTGCATGGTGAGTATCTTCAAGTTTTGTTCTAAACCTTGCACTCCACTAAAAGATAGGTCAATGGTGTTAATCTAGGATGTACAAGTTTCTAGGGGATATCCTTGATACAAAAAGGGTACGTGAGGCTTATGCCTATGAAATGAGGGGTATGTCTAATTGATTTGTACAATAGGACAACCCACTCTTCTCCTTCACTTTGCAAGGTATAAAGTCCTTTCAAGATTCACCCAAATGACAAATGTCCCCAATGGGAGAGTATTCCAGTTCTCTCCAAAATTTATATACCCCATTAGAACATGAGGGTTGAGGTTGTCCCCTTTGTGATGAAATATATGGTAGCCCCCTAGAGGAAAGAAAAACTAGGTGCTTTTGATCTCCAAGATCACCAAATGGCACAAGGAGAGAGCATACACACACTAGCCTTCTTGGGATGAACAAATATAACAAAATTAGATCAAATCAAGGTTTTTCATCCCTAGGATCACACAAAGTATAAGGAGAGAGCATACACCTTGATTGATCCCAAACAAAGCAAACAATGTTCTTTTTAATGCCAAAAATAAATGTTCCTATATTAGTGGAAAAAATATACATCCTTCGACAAGAATGCTAGAAACCACAAGATTAGTAGTTGATATTTGAGTCTTGCAATAATGATATCTATGCAAAATGATGTTAGATGTATAGGAACATGTATAAGATTATAAAATCTAGGGTTTAGATTGATCAAATGTGAAGAAAATTATAGAAAATAGATGACACAATGTATCCACCCAAACATAGGACAAATCCACTAAAAGATATTGATGCAGGAGCATCCTTGGTTCAAGGGAAATCTTCCATCAACAAAAAAACATTTGCATTTCAGTTTGTTTCTTTTCTTTTTTTCCAATTCGGTCAGTCAGTTCAGTCAGTAGCAGTTTATGTATTTTGGTCCATATTCTATCATAGTTACATCTTAGACCTTGCAGAGATGGACTTAGCATCTAGACACCTTCAAGCACATCATATCAAAAATTTAGATCATTTGGATGAAGTACTGTAAAGATATCACTATCAGAAGATTGACTATTTTCTCATAATAGAGCATCCTGATAGTCTCAGACAATCAGGCAAAGGAGATGATGTACAGAGCTAAATGACACATCATTCAATGTTGTTTGGTTTGTGGCCAACCTTCCCTAAGATCTACACACCATTCCATTCATTTGTGAAGGAGTTCTATGTAATTAGGTCTAACCTATCCGTGTATACATGTTACAACTCTTCATTGGAGTTTGTGACCTTCCTTGGCTGACATGGATGAATCTTATGTTCTGGAGATGATATAAATTAACGTAATAGATACCTAGGAAAGCAATGAATCACATAGAGATAGTTGATAGTTTGAATTTCTTGCAAAAGAGCTTCAAAACTAAATCTTGTGCATACTCTGTAACTGTGAAATTAGACCTATGAACCCTAATTGTAAGCCCGCATGTTGTCAGCCAATTTGTATTTGAATTCTATGATATATTGAATGGTTGAATCTACATTTGCTTTATATCTATAAGTTGTTTTCATGGTGTTTTCTCTAGCTGCACGGCCTGGATAGTTCACTTTGTGGACCCTCCTAACTATGACTACACCAAGTGGTATCAGAGTGAAAGTTTGAATCTTTGGGAGTGAGTTAAGTGAAATTGACAAAGGAATTTTGTAAGATCTTGCTATGAATAGATCACCAAATCTGAGGGATGTTACTTGTGTTGCAATCGATCACTGATTATGAGGCAGTTGTCGCTTTGTTGCCTGATTGCCAAATTTGAGGTAGTTACACTTGATCCAAGGAAGAGATGCCACTGAAGAGAATCCTTTCTATTTGAACAATGGCTAGAAGAATGGATGAGATGATGGAGATGATGAAAACCATGTGAGTTTTCTTGGATGTTGTTGAAGAGGATAGGCGAAGAGGACTTACACCTCAACCTAATGTTTAAAGTGATGGTGAGGAAGAATTTCAATCCGCTGATCAAAATGAAGTAACCCTAGGAGGTGAAGAAGAATAATCAGAACAAGTCAAGATGTTGTGAGCTATTTCAAAGATTGGGAAAAGACCTAGAGTTGATGTACTAAACTACACTGGTAGAACTTTTGAATCTTGAAGAAGTGATTGATTGGATAAATGACCTAGAAGAATACTTTGAGTATGAAGAAATTGAAGATTTGGAGAAGGTGAAATTTACAAAGACAAAGTTGAAGGGACATGTTTCTATATGGTAGAAATAAGTTCAATTGGATAGAAATAGAAGAGGGAAAGAAAAGATTACAAAGTGGGATAGAATGGTGACAAAATTAAAAAATCAGTTTATACCTGCTGACTATGATTTGGAACAGTTGAAGAGATTGCAAAACCTGAGGCAAAAGGAGAAATCTGTGAAGAAGTACACTAAAGAATTTCATAAGATGATCATAAGGATAATACATAGTGAAGAAAGAAAGGAGAAAGTGGCTAGATACATCAATGGACTGAGATTGAACATTCAAGAAGAACTAAGTTTGGTGAGGATTACAACATTGGAAGAACATATCAGTTTGCCTTGAAGGTTGAAAAAAGTTGAATAAGAGGCATGATCAGAGACAAAGAAGTAGAGGAGGTAAATTTTAGAGAGGCAAAACATTTTCTAGAGGAGAAATATCATATGCGGAGAAAAACAAACAAGAGAACACATTCAAAAGGGAAGACAGAGATAACAATGCATGCCAGAGAGATGGCAAAACTTTCTACTGCAGAGGAAACCCTAGTCCATATCAGAGTAAAGGATACAAAAGCTAAGGAAGAAGACCTAAGAGGAAAGCATTTAGAGGAACTTGTTTCAAGTGTGGAGGTGAAGGACATAGAGAATTTGAATGTAATCTAGGGAGTACAGGCAAGAGAACAAAGAAAGTGGAAGGGTAGCCTATGTGGAAGAAGAACCTATTGGATCATCCAGTTCAATTGGTAAACCTAAGAAAGGAGAATCACTTGTCATGAGGAGATCACTATTTCAAGTAGAGACAAATCAAGAACCACTGTAGAGGAAGAGTTTACTCAGAACCAGATGTAAATCAAGAGGTAAATGTTGTAAAGTGGTAATTGCTAGTGGTAGTTATGATAATTTAGTTTCAGAGGAAATGATGACTAAGCTAAAGTTGGAAAAATTGAAACACTCTAAGCCCTATCAGATAGCATGGATTCAGGATGATCATAAGGTACTGGTGAGAGAACAATGTGTGGTGAAATTTCATATTGGATCTTATCATGATGAAGTATTGTGTGATATTATGCCTATGGATGTTTGTCATATATTGTTGAGTAGACCATGGCAATATGATAGAAAAGCTATACATGATGGGAGAAAGAATACATATACTATAATATCAAATGGAAAGAGAATTACTTTGATCCCTTTCGAAGATGATCCTAAAAGTGAAGTATGTGGGAATGCTAGAATCTATTTGGTAGATGGAAGGAAATTTCTAGATGGTTTCAGACATGAGAATATGTGTTATGCTTTAATTCCTAAGAAGCCTAAAAATCTAAAGACTAAAGAATCACAACCAGAGGAGGTAACTGAGTTGCTAAAAGAGCATGAAGACATCATATCAAACAATGTACCTGAAGGATTGATTCCAATTAGGAGTATCAGTCATCACATGGATCTTATACCTGGAGCTAGTTTACCTAACAAATTAGCACACATAATGACATCGAAAGAGAATGAAGAATTGAATAGACAGATACATGAGTTGTTGAGGAAAGGTTTGATTAGAGAAACTTTAAGTCCTTGTGCAGTACCTAAAGTGTTAGCACCGAAGAAAGATGGAGAATGGAGAATGTGTATAGACTCTAGAGCATCAACAAGATCACAATTAAGTATAGATTTCCTTTACCTAGGATGGATGATATCATGGATTATTTGAGTGGATAAAAATATTTCACAAAGATAGACTTGAAGAGTGGATACCATCAGCTTAGAATCAAAGAAGGAGATGAATGGAAGACCACTTTTAAGACAAATGAAGGATTGTATGAGTGGTTAGTGATGCCTTTTATATTGACAAAAGCACCAAGTACTTTCATGAGATTGATGAATGAAGTTTTGAAGAAGTTCTTGGTAAGTTTGTTATTATATATTTGGATGATATTCTAATTTTTAGTAAGACAAAAGAAGAACATTTATGGAACCTGAGGCAAGTATTACAGAGACTGAGAGAAGATAAATTACTAATAAACATCAATAAGTGTAGTTTCATGAAGGAATAATTGGTATACTTGGGATTTGTGATTTATGCAGAAGGATTGAAGATGGACCCTAAGAAAGTGAGAGCAATTGTTGAATGGCCTACACTAGAGAGCATTGGAGAAGTCAGATCATTTCATGGATTAGCTAGTTTCTACCAGAAGTTCATTAGAAATTTTAGTTCAATATGTAACCCTATGATAGAGACAATGAGAGGTGATAGAAAAGAATTTAAGTGGACATCAGGAGTAGATAAAAGTTTTGAATTGTTGAAGTAGAAAGTGGCAGAGTAGCCTATGTTGGCATTATCAAATTTCAATAAGGTATTTCAAGTAGATTGTGATGCAAGTGGAAATGCAATTGGAGTAGTGTTAAGTCAAGAAGGTAGACCTGTAGTATATTTCAGTGAGAAATTGAATGATGCAAGAAGAAGATATTTAGTTTATGATTAGGAATTCTATGCCATAATTCAAGCCTTGAAGAAGTGGAGACATTACTTGTTGCCTAAGGAGCTTGTGTTGTATATAGATCATCAAGCTTTGCAATATTTCAATAGTCAAGGAAAGTTGAATCAGAGACATATGAGATGGGTTGAGTTCATGTAGAGTTACACTTTTGTATTGAAGCATAGGAGTAGAAAATCAAACAAAGTTGCAGATGCACTGAGTAGGAGAAGGAACTTGCTGATAGAGATGAGAGTTGAACTATTAGGATTTGAATAATTAAATAACATGTAGGAGGAAGATCTTGATTTTACAAAACCTTGGAAATCATGTTAGGAACCTGTTGTAAAAGATAGGAGTAAGTGGTTGGACTATTTCATTTAGGAGGATATGTTGTTCAAAAGAAATCAGTTATGCATACATAGGAGTTCAATGATAGATAATTTGATCAAGGAGAAGCACATTGGTGGATTCGTAGGACATTTTGGCATTGATATGATAGTGGCCTTGGTAAGTGAAAATTACTTTTGGCCTCGAACACATAAGGATGTTCAAAAATTTGTGTAGAGTTGTAGAGTATGTCAAGTTGCAAAAGGGCGTAGTCAGAATATTAGATTGTACAAATCTTTGATAGTATCAGAGAGACCTTGGGAAGACATAAGCATGGATTTCATAATGGGATTGATGAAGACACAAAGAGGACATGATTCAATATTTTTGGTAGTGGACAAATTTTCAAAGATGGCACATCTCATACCTTGTAAGAAGATGATTGATGCAATGCATGTAGATGACCTATTTTTCAAGGAGATTGTGAGATTGCATGGATTACCTAAGATCATAATTTCAAACAAAGATACAAGATTTATTGAATACTTTTGGAAGACACTTTGGAAGAAGATGAAGATATATTTGAAGTACAATTTAGCATTTTATCCATAGATTGATGGATAGACATAGGTAGTGAATAGGAGTTTGGGAAACTTGTTGAGATGTTTGGTTGGAGAAAAGGTAGGAAATTGATATTTGATTCTATCACAAGAAGAATTTGCATATAATAATTTAGTAAACAGGAGTACTGGAAGAATACCATTTGATATTGTGATAGGACCTAACCTTGGAGGAGTTATAGAGTTGAGAGACATTAGTATGGAAGATAAGAGGAGTACAGAAGCAAAATAATTTGCAGGACACATGGAGACAATGTAAAATTAGGTTAAGAAGCATTTGGAGGAGACGAACAGTAAGTATAAAGATAAAGCAGATGAGAAGAGAAGACATAAAGAATTTGCAATAGGAGATGAAGTGATTGTATACTTGAGAAAAGAGAGATTTCTAGTTGGGGGTTATAACAAGTTAAAGATAAAGAAGTTTTGACCATGTAGGATACTTAGAAAGTATGATTCAAGAAATACATATGAAGTGGAGTTATTGGAGACATTGGGTATATCACCTATTTTCAACATTGCATACCTATATCAATATCATGAAGTAGAGTTCAGTGATACCATTAATGAAGACATATAGAAGTAGTTACCACAACAAGCACTGGAGTAGATTGAAGACATCTTGGATAGCAGAGTTGGATGCAACACCAGAGGAAGATAGTATAAAGAATATCTTGTGAAGTGGAAAGGTAGACCAAAAGAAGATTCATCATGGATTTCTAAGAATGAGGTGGACCGCCTTGGTTTTCCTCTAGCCCCAACAAAGTGAGGGACTCACTTTTCAATAACCCCAGATGTCTAATGCAGAAGCATCCCTAGTTTAAGAGCAATCTTGCATCAACCAAAAAAACATTTGCATTTTAGTTTGTTTCTTTTCATTTTTTCAAGTTTAGTTAGTTAGTTCAGTCAGTAGTATTTTTTGTATTTTGGTCCACATTCTACCACATTTGTATCTCAGACCTTGCGAAGCTAGACTTAGCATCTAGACACCTTCAAGCACATCATATCCAAAACTCAGATCATTTGGATCAAATACCGGAAAGATATCGCTATCAAAAGATTAATTGTTTTCTCTGAATAGAGCATCCTGATAGTCTCATACAATTAGCCAAAGGAGATGACTTGTGGAGCATTTCATGACTTGTAGAGCTAAATGACACATCATTCAATGCTATTTGGTTCATAGCTGACCTTCCACAAGATCTGCACACCATTCTATTCATTTACAGAGGAGTTCTATGTAATTAGGTCTGACCTATCTGTGTACACATGTTACAACTCTTCATTGAAGGTTGTGATTTTCCTTGGCTGACATGGAGGAATCTTATGTTTTGAAGATGATATAAATTAATGTAATAGATGCCTAGGAAAGTAGTGAATCACATAGAGATAGTTGATAGTTTGAATTTCTCATGAAAGAGATTCAAAGCTAAATCTTGTGCATACTCTGTATCTATGAAATTAGGCTTGTGAGCCCTAATTGTACACCCATATGTTGCAAACCAACTTGTATTTGAATTATATGATATACTAAATGGCCAAATCTACATTTGCTTTAGATCTTTGAGTTGTTTCCATTGTGTTTACTCTAGCTGCACGGCCTGAATAGTTTAGTTTGTGGACCCTCCTAATTGTTGGAAATTAAGGTGTCTCAACCTTGGTAATTCCTTATGTTAATTAATTGTATTTATTTATTGCCTATTAATGTATTTTGGATGCAAGTCCTATTTTGTCATCTTGTGGGAGTTAGCATGGTGATGTGTCATCCTACATGGAAGGTGACCACATGTAATTTTGTCCTCACATGAGGAGATAGGCATCCCACTTAGTTGTAGAGGTACTTTTCCATGGGTCATCACTTTGACTAGTGTGTAAGTGAATCTTGACCAAAATGGTTATGACAGATTCCTATGATAGAATCTATGAAGCGTAAGAGTCGTAAATGGAATGTTCTATGATAGGTGAAGACATGTGTCACAAGGCATCTTGGAAGAAGGCATCTTTGGGTGTCCCAAAGAGAGTTATGACATGTAAGAGAATATTCTATTCTTAGTCAGTGTATGACAGTTTCTCTTACAGTTGTAAGTATTGTTAGTATGACAGATTCTCTGGCGGTCGTAAGATGCGTAAGAGTATATGTCATTGCCCAACTTGGGAATAGGCGACCATATTGGGATGGGGTGATATGACAAGTGTCATGACCATGCTACAGTGTTGGACCTAGGTGTGGGTTTTGGGCCATGAGGCCAAGTTGGATGCCCATCTCAAGAAAAGTTCATTTTTGCCTTGTAAACTTCTATTTAAGTAGGCACTTTGAGAGGAGATGTATTATGTGATTGATAGGTACTATTATGCTGTCATATTGTCTCCATATACAAGTGTCAAAGACTCCTATAAAGACATGCATTGCAAGTATGTTGTAAACCCTAATGTCTACATAATACATTATGCAGGTTTTGGAGTGTGGGGTTTTTCACCTGTAAGGGTTTTCCCCATGTTATATCTTGTCTCTCTTATCTTCTATCTTACATTCTTGTGTTGTGTATTTCTGCAATATCTATGTTGTTGGGCTAATAACACTGTAACTGTAAAGGTTAAAAATAATTTGCACTCATCTCTCCTCATTAGATTAGTGTAGGAAGCGATTTCCACACACCTAGCTTCCTTTCAGTTGGTATCAAAGCTTGATCACCTTTGGTCCTAGTTGTTGGGTAGGGGTTTTTTGAGATGATCTTAGATTGAGTAGGAGTATGTGCAAAGTATTCTATTATCTTGTTGCAGGAAAGAGATGGCAGGCACATCCATAAGATTAAAGGTGGAGAAGTTTAACAAAACAAATTTTGAGTTATAGGAACTTAGGATGGAAGACATGCTTGTTGATCAAGACCTATGGAAAACCCTTTTCTGATGTAAAACTAACTACAATGTCACAAGCTGATTGGGATCTCAAAGATAGGAAGGTTAAGGGTCTCATAAGACTCAATCTAGCTGATTCTATCATGTTAAATGTCCATGAGGAGAACACCACGAAAGATCTTTGGAAGAAGCTGAGAGATGTTTATCAGGCCAAATCCCTAGTGAACAAGCTTTTTTCTAAGAAATAAACTATATTCTTTGAGGATAGAGGATAGAGGATCTGTTTTAGATCATCTAATTGCTTTCAACATGTTAGTTGCACAATTGACTTCTGTTGGTGTGAAGATGGAGGAGGAGGATCATTGTATGACCTTGCTTTGTTCTTTGCTAGACTCATGGGATCATCTTGTTATGGCTATTGGGAGCACCACATCCACTTTCAAAATGGATGAAGTGGTATCTCTATTGTTATCTGAAGAAATGGAGAGAAAGTCTTCTAAAGTAGCTAAAGAGGCTCTTGTGGTTCATGGAAGACCCAAAGAGAAAGGGAAAAAAAAGGACAAGAAAGTTGAGAAGGGTAGATCCAAATCCTATGGGAGATCCAAATCTCCTAGAAAGTCCAAGGCTCTTTGTTGGAACTGTGGAAAAACTAGGCATTTCTAAAAGGAATGCAAAGAGGACAAGAAAAAGAAGAAGAAGAATGTCCCAGACTCAGTTTCTGACAAGTCACAAGAGATTATGATTCTTTTATTGCAGCCCTATCCACCCATGCATCTAATGATGTGTGTTTGATTGATTCTAGTGCATCATTCCACATGACCTCACATCAAAACTAGTTCATGAAGTATGAAGAGTTCGATGGTGGAAGAGTGTACTTGGGTGATGATTCTCATCTGAAGATTGTTGGTCATGGAAGAGTCTCAATCTAATTCCCTAATGGATGAGTGAAGGGGATCACTAGGGTCATGCACATCCTAGGATTAACACAGAACCTACTTTCTTTAAGTAATTTGAATGATGCAAGTGTGCAGGTTGTCTTTTTGAAGGACGGATGCAAAATGACTAGAGGATCTATGGTTATTGTGAAGGGTACTCGGAGAGGTACTCTGTTTCAACTAGAGGCATGCACTTCATAGTGCAATAGTTTTTCTGACTTGAAGAAAAGACCTGCAGTCACTTCATCCCCACCATTGGAACTGACAGTGAAAAATTCTATTATAACAAATTCTGATGGTAGTGCATTTTGGGTACCCAAGCGTGCTCATGCTTTAGAAGTTAAGCTTCCTACTAAAAAGACAATGTTATGGCATATGATGTTTGGCCACATTGGTGAGAAGGGTCTTAGAACCCTAAAAAATAAAAAACCTTGTTGAGGGGTTAAATGATTGTAATCTCAAGTTCAACTTTTGTGAACATTGTATATATGGAAAGAAAAACCATGTTTAGTTTTACTCTAGTTCTCACAAGTCTTCTGGTGTGTTGGATCTTATTCATTCTGATGTATTTAGTCTTGTTGGTGTTCCTTCAATTTTCAAATCTGTATATATTGTATCTTTCATAAATGATTACAATAGAAGGACATGGATTTATTTTCTCAGATGCAAGACTGAAGTCTTTAGTCAGTTCAAAGAGTTTAAAGATTTTGTTGAGAATCAAACTAGTAAAAAGATTAAGTGTTTGAGGACTGACAACGGTGGTGAGTTTTGTTCAACATAGTTTGATAAGTTTTGTAAAGAGCAAGGGAATGAAAGACATAAGACAACTCCATACACCCTACAACAAAATGGAGTTGTAGAGAGGATGAAGAGGACACTGATGGAGAAGGCTAGGAGTATGCTTAGTGGAGCAAGCCTCGAACAAAATTTTTGGGCTAAAGCTATAGCCACTACTTGCTACTTGGTAAATAAGTCTCCTACATCAAATCTTGTTGGTAAGACATGTATGGAGGTGTGGTCTGGTAAGAATCCTTCAATTAGACATCTTTGTGTTTTTAGTTGTGAGGCATATGCACATGTGCCTAGGGAGAAAATGTTAAAATTGGAGAACAAGACTGTTAAGTGTATTTTCATTATCTATGGTGTTGATGTGAAAGGATACAAGCTTTGGGATCCTATGGATGAAAAAGTGTTGTATAGTAGAAGTGTTATTTTCAAAGAGCTAACACCTACTTTCGTTGTTCTACAACCAGAAGAAAAAGAAAAGAAAGAGGATGTGGTTCAATTTCCTTCTACCCCTGAGAAGACTGAACCGATAGGCCCTATGAGACCTGATCATGAGGAGAGCTCTAGTAGCTCTAAAAGTTTAGAAGAAGAAGCAGAACCTCAACCTTAGCCTTTGAGGAGGTCTACACAAACAAGGAAGCAACCTGATAGGTTTGGCTATTCATTGCTTGATTCTAGTTGTACTTTTACCTTGCTTACTAACGCTGATGAACCTAGAACTATGACAGAGGCTATGGGCATGAAAGATGTAGGTTACTTGATGTAGGAGCATCCCTCATTCAAGAGTAATCTTGCATCAACCAAAAACATTTGCATTTCAGTTCTTTCATTTTTAGTTTAGTTCAATGCAGTTCAGTCAGAAGCAGTTTCAGCTTGTGGTCCAGTTTTGGCAATTCACATCTTATGGATCTGGACTTAGTATCTACAATCATTCATCCACATCATATCAAGAATTTAGAGTATTTGGATCAGTTACCAGAAAGATATCACTATCAGAAGATCAACTGTTTTCTCATAGTAGAGCATTCTAACAGTTCTTGACAATCAGCTGAAGGAGAAGGCTTGCAGATCATTCCTTGACTTGTAGATCTTAATGACACATCATTTAATGTCTTTTGGTTCATGGACAACCTTCCCCAAGGGTCCGTGCATTGTTTCATTCATTTGAGGAAGTGTTCTATGCATTTAGGTCTGACCTATTTGTGAACACGTTATAGCACTTCATTGGAGTTTGTGACCTTCCTTGGCTGACATAGAGGAATCTATTGGTCCAGATTAGATATATATGGATGTAATAGATCCTTAGGAAAGTAGCTATTCACATAATAAAGATCTGATAGTTTAGATTTTGTGCGAAGGAGCTTTAAAGCTTTATCTTGTGCATGTATGTAATCGGGCCTGTGAGCCCTAATTCTAAGCCCGCATGTTGTCAGCCAGATTGTATTTGAATTCTTTAATAAACTTATTGTGTTTACTCTTACTGCATGATTTGGATAGTTCATTCTATGAACCCTCCTACTGTGACTACACCAAGTGGTATTAGAGAAAAAGTTTGATTCTTTGGAATGAATTGGCGAAGGAATTTTGTAAGATCTTGTTGTAAGTAGATTGCCAATCTGAGGCCAGTTACTTGTGCACAACTGATCACTGATTGAGAGGCAGTTGTCACTTATAGCTTGATCGTCGAACTTGAGGTAGTTTGCACTTGATCCTAGGAAGATGCCACCGCAGAGAGTTCCTCCTATTGGTACAATGGCTAATAGAATGGATGAGATGATGGAATTGATTAGAATAATGCAAATTTGTTTGGATGTTGTTGAATATGATAGGTGAAGAGGATTGACACTGAGACCTAATGTTGAAAGTGATGATGAGGAAGAATTTCAATCTATACTAAAAAAATTGGCAAAACCCTAGAAGGTAATGAAGAAGAAGAATTTGATCAGATAAAAATGTTGCGATCTATTTCAAAGATTGGAAAGAGACCTAGAGTTGATGTACTGAACTACACTGGTAATTTAAACCCTAAAGAATTGATTGACTAGATAAATGACATGGAAGAATACTTTAAATATGAGGAGATTGAAGATCCAGAGAAGGTGAAATTTGCAAAGACAAAGTTGAAAGGACATACTACTATCTGGTGGAAAGAAGTTTAGTTGGAAAGAAACAAAAGAGGAAAAGAAAATATTACAAAGTGGGACTAGATGGTGACAAAGTTGAAAAATCAGTTTATACCTACTGACTATGAGTTGGAATTGTTGAAAAGATTTCAAACTTGAGGCAAAAGGAGAAATTTGTGAAGGAGTACACTAAAGAATTTCATAAGATGATCATAAGAATAAGACATAGTGAAGAAAGAAAGGAGAAAGTGGCTAGATGCATCAATGGACTAAGATTAAACATTCAAGAGGAGCTAAGTTTGGTAAGGATGACATCTTTGGAAGAAGATATCAATTTTCCCTAAAAGTTAAAGAGAAGCTAAATAAGAGACATGATTAGAGATAGAGAGGTAGAGGAGGTAAATTTTAGAGAGGTAAAAGATTTTCTAGATATGATAGATCATTTGTGGAATAGAACAAGTTTGACAGCGCAGTTAAGAAGGATGGCATAGATAACAATGCTTATCAGAGAGATGAGAGAAAATTTTACCAGAGAAGAAAACCTAGTGCATACTAGAATGAAGGATACAGAAGAGAAGGAAGATGATTTGATAAGAGGATATTGAGAGGTACTTGTTTCAAGTGTGGAGGTGAAGGACATAGAGCATTTGAGTGTAATCAGGGTAGTACAAGCAAGAGGACATAGAACAGTGGAAGAGCAGCCTATGTTGAAGAAGAACCTATTGAATCACCTAGTTCTGTTGGTAAACCTGAGAAAGGAGAATCATTGGTGATGAGGAGAGAACTATTTCAAACATAAACAAATGAGGAACCATCATAGAGGAAAAGTATTTTCAGAACTAGATGCAAATCTGGAGGTAAGTGTTGTAAAGTTTTAACTGATATTGGTAGTTCAGATAACCTAGTTTTAGAGGAGATGGTGATCAAGATGAAGTTGGAAAGATTGAAACACCCTAAGCCCTATCAGATAGCATGGATATAGGATGATCATAAGGTACTGGTGAGTGAACAATGTTTGGTAAAATTTCAAATTAGATCTTATCATGATGAAGTCTTGTGTGATATTATGCCTATGGATGTTTGTCATATCTTGTTGGATAGACCTTGGCAATATGATAGAAAAGCTATACATGATGGGAGAAAGAATACATATACTATAACAGGAAATGGGAAATAAATTACTTTGATTCCTTTGGAGGATGATCCTAAAGATATGGTATGTGGGAATGCTAGAATCTGTTTGGTAGAAGGAATGAAATTTTTGGATGGTTTGAAATATGAAATTATGTGTTATGCCTTGATTTCTAAAATGCCTAAAGTAGTGAAGAAAGAAACTAAACCGGAGGAGATAAGAGAGTTGCTGACAAAGTATGAAGACATCATATTAGATAATGTACCTGAAGGATTACCACCTATAAGGAGTATCAGTCATCACATGGATCTTATACTGGGAGCAAGTTTGCCTAACAAAGCAGCACATAGAATGACACTAATAGACAATGAAGAACTGAATAGACAAATACAAGAGTTGTTGAGAAAAGGTTTGATCAGAGAAATTTTGAGTCCTTGTGCAGTCCTACAGTGCTTGCACTAAAGAAGGATGGAGAATGGAGAATGTGTATTGATTCCAGAGCAATAAACAAGATCATAGTCAAGTATTGATTTCCTTTACCTAGGATGGATGATATCATGGATTGTTTGAGTGGAGCAATATTAAGTCAAGAAGGTAGACCTATAGCTTATTTCAATGAAAAGTTGAATGATGCAAAGAAAAGATATTCAATTTATGATCAAGAGTTCTATGTGATAATTCAATCCTTGAAGAAGTGGAGACATTACTTGTTGCCTAAGGAGTTTGTGTTGTATATAGATCATCAAGCTTTGCAGTATTTGAATAGTCAAGGTAAGTTGAATCAGAGACATATTAGATGGGTAGAGTTCATGCAGAGTTATAGTTTTGTGTTGAATCATAGGAGTAGAAAATCAAAAAAAGTTGTTGATACCTTCAGTAGAAGAAGAAACTTGTTGACAAAGATGAGAGTTGAAGTGTTGGGTTTTGATGAATTTAAGAATATGTATGAGGGAGACACTTATTTTGCAGAACCTTGGAAATCATGTAAGGAACCTATTGCAATAGATAGAAGTAAGTGGTTTGACTATTTCATTCAAGAAGAAATGTTATTCAAAGGAAATTAATTATGCAAACCTAGAAGTTCAATGAGGGATAATCTGATCAAGGAGAAGCATAGTGGCGGATTAGCAAGACATTTTGGCATTGATAAGACAATGGCTTTGGTAAGTGAAAATTACTTTTGGCCTCAGATACATAAGGATGTTCAGAGATTTGTGTAGAGTTGTAGAGTTTGTCAAGTTGCAAAAGGGAGTAGTTAGAACACTATATTATATAAACCTTTAACAGTACCAAAGAGACCATGGGAAGACATAAGCATGGATATT
Organism: Cunninghamia lanceolata; assembly: GCA_027924645.1. Taxonomy (NCBI): domain Eukaryota; kingdom Viridiplantae; phylum Streptophyta; class Pinopsida; order Cupressales; family Cupressaceae; genus Cunninghamia; species Cunninghamia lanceolata. Next base: position 7,996,388 of record BSBN01000801.1, read on the forward strand.
GTAATGGGATTGCCTAAGACACAGAGAGGACATGATTCAATATTTGTAGTGGTTGACATATTTTTAAAGATGGCTCATTTCATATCTTGTAAGAAGACAACTGATACAGTGCATGTAGCTGACCTATTTTTCAAAGAGATTGTGAGATTGCATGGATTACCTAAGAGTATAGTTTCAGACAAAGATACAAAGTTTGTTGGATACTTTTGGAGGACACTTTGGAAGAAGATGAAGATAGATTTGAAGTTTAGTTCTAATTTTCATCCACAGACAAATGGATAGATAGAGGTAGTGAATAGGAGTTTGGGAAACTTTTTGAGATGTTTGGTTGGAGACAAAGTCAGAAGTTGGGACTTGATTCTTTCACAAGCAGAGTTTGCATACAATAATTCAATAAATAGGAGTACCAGAAGAACACATTTTGAGATTATTACCTGAGTGAATCCTAGAGGAGTTGTAGAATTGAGAGATATTAGTACAGAGGGAAAGAGGAGTATAGAAGCAAAAGAATTTGTAGACCATATGAAGACACTACATAATCAAGTGAAGAAACATTTGGCAGATATGAACAGTAAGTACAAAGAGAAGGATGATGAGAAGAGAAGACATAAGGAATTTGAAGTTGGAGATGAAGTGATGGTGTACTTGAGAAAAGAAAGATTTCTAGTTGGGACTTATAACAAGTTGAAGATGAAGAAGTTTGGACCTTGTAGGATACTCAAAAAATTTGATTCAGGAAATGCATATGAAGTAGAGCTACCGGAGACATTGGGTATTTCACCTATTTTCAACATTGCAAATCTTTATCAATATCATGAAGCAGAGCTTAGTGACAGCATGGAAGAAGACTTGAAGAAGCAGTTACCACAACAAGCACTGGAACACATAGAAGACATTTTAGACAACATACTTGGATGTAGCACTAAAGGAAGACAATACAAAGAATATCTTGTGAAGTGGAAAGGTAGACCAGAAGAAGATTCATCATGGATTTCTTAGGTTAAGGTGGACCGTCTTGGTTCTCCCCTAGCCCCAACAAAGTGAGGGACTCACTTTTTCAATAACCCCAGATGTCTGATGTAGGAGCATCCCTGGTTCAAGAGTAATCTTGCATCAACCAAAAACATTTACATTTTAGTTCTTTCATTTTTAGTTTAGTTCAAAGTAGTTAAGATAGAAGCAGTTTCAGCTTGTGGTCCAATTTTGACGATTCACATCTTACATATTTGGACTTAGCATCTACATTCATTCATCTACATCATGTCAAGAATTCAAAGCATTTGGATCAGTTACCAGAAAGATATCGCTATTAGAAGATCAATTATTTTCTCAGGGCAGAGCATTCTAACAGTTGTTGACAAGTAGCTGAAGCAGAAGACTTGTGGATTATTCCTTGACTTGTGGATCTCGATTACACATCATTCAATGTCTTGTGGTTCATTTCTGACCTTCCCCAAGGGTCCACGCATTGTTTCATTCATTTGAGGAAGTGTTCTATGCATTTAGGTCTAACCTATCTATGAACACGTTACAACTCTTCATTGAAGTTTGTGACCTTCCTTGGCTGACACAGAGGAATCTATTGGTCTGAATTAGATATATATGGATGTAATAGATCCTTAGGAAAGTAGCTATTCACATAAGAAAGATCTAAAAGTTTAGATTTTGTGCAAAGGAGCTTTAAAGCTTTATCTTGCGCATGTATGTAATCAGGCCTGTGAGCCCTAATTCTAATCCCGCATGTTGCCAGCAAGATTGTATTTGATTTATTTGATATACCAAATGACTAAATCTGCATTTGTTTCATTTCCTTGAGTTGTTTCTGTTGTGTTTACTCTTACTGTATAGTCCAAATAGTTCATTCTATGAACCCTTGTACTGTGACTACACCATTCCTGGAAGGAGGCCATGGAAGATGAGATGGTTTCTTTGGAGAAGAATAAAACTTGGGACTTGGTGCCTTTGCCTGAAGGACAAAAACCTATTAGATGTAAATGGGTGTTCAAGAAGAAATTTGATGTAGATGGTAGTGTTGAAAAGTACAAGGCCAGATTGGTTGTGAAGGGGTACTCACAAGTGGAGGGAATTGATTATGGTGAAATTTTCTCTCCTGTTGCAAAGCTGACATCTATTCAGTTCTTATTATCTCTTACAATAGCATATAACTTAGAGGTGGAGCAGATGGATGTGAAAACAACTTTCCTTCATGGTGATTTGGAGGAAGAGATTTACATGTCACAGCCGGAGCATTACATAGAGAAAGGCAAAGAAAATTTGGTTTGCAAACTGAAGAAGTCTTTGTATGGTTTGAAGCAGTCTCCTAGGATGTGGTATATGAAATTTGATGCCTTTGTGTTGTTGAATGGATTTCTGAGATCAAAATTAGATCATTGTGTGTATTATAAATTTCACAATGATCGCATTCTCATTATTGCATTGTATGTTGATGATATGTTGTAAATTAGGAATGGTAAGAATATGATTTCTAATTTGAAGTCTCAGTTGTCAGCATAGTTTGAGATGAAAAATCTAGGGGCAGCTAGGTACATTATGGGAATGGAAATCAAAAGAGACATAGCTAATAGAAAACTTTGGTTAAGCTAGACTAAGTATGTGAAGACTGTGTTGGATAGGTTCAGCATGGTAGATTGTAGAACATTGTGTGTTCATGTTTCATTGGGGACAAAGTTATCTATTAATGGTTTTCCAAAATCTCCTTCTGAGGTGGAGGACATGAGTAGAGTACGTTATTCTAGTGTTGTTGGAAGTTTGATGTATGCCATGGTTTGCACAAGACCAGACATTGCCCAAGTAGTGGGAGTCCTTAGACGATTTATGGCTAATCATTGATGGGTGCATTGGGATGTAGTAAAGTGAGTGTTCAGATATTTGAGGGGTACTTTTGAGTATTCCATATGCTATCATGGTAATTCTATAGGACCCCCACATTCTATTTGTATTCATGGATTCATGGATTCAGATTGGGCAGGTGACATTGACAGTAGGAGATCCACCAGTGCTTATGTGTTTACTATGTTCGGTGCTGCATTTAGTTGGATGAGTAAGTGACAACCTGTGGTTGCTTTGTCCAGGATAGAAGTTGAGTATATGGCAGTAACTCATGGTTGCAAGCAAGCCATTTGGATTAAGAGATTGTGTTCAAATATTGGTGTTGATGTAGGATAGATTACGATCTGTTGTGACAGTCAGAGTGCAATTTGCCTAGCAAAGAATCCAACTTTCCATGCCAAAACAAAGCATATTGATGTACAATTTCACTTCATGTGAGACATGGTAGAGGATGGGAAGGTGAATTTGGAGAAGGTAGACACTTTAAAGAATGTTGCAGATGCATTGACGAAACCAGTGGGCATAGAGAAGTTCAATGGTGTTCGGATTCTATGGGCCTCTCGACCTATAGCAGTTAAATCCTATTTTTTCCATTGGCTCTTACAAGGTGTCTGACAAGTGGGAGAATGCTGGGAATTAAGGTGTCTCAACCTTGGTAATTCCTTGTATTAATTAATTGTATTTATTTATTTATTTCCTATTAATGTATTTTGGATGTAAGTCCTATTTCGTCATCTTATGGGAGTTGGCACGGTGATGTGTCATCCTACGTTGAAGGTGACCACATGTAATTTTGTCCTCACATGAGGAGATAGGCATCCAACTTAGTGGCAGAGGTATTTTTCCATGTGTCTGCACTTTGACTAGTGTGTAAGTGAATCTTGACCGAAATGGTTATGACAGATTCCTATGACAAAATCTGTGACACATAAGAGTCGTAAATGGAATGTTCTATGTGTTAGACTTAAAGCAGACAACTGAGAGGGGGGGTGAATTAGTTGTCTCAAACTTTCTTCCAATTAAAGACTTAACTTCACTTTGTAATTCAGTAGTATAATAATAAATCAATCAGGGAAACATAATGCAATGAATCAAGAGCATAAACACATCAACACATGAGACACCAAGATTTTGACGTGGAAAACCTGGTTAAGGGAAAAACCATGGGGTGATTAACCCAAGATTGTATTCTCTATTAGAATAATAGAAAGAACAAATGGTACATGCCAATTAGGGCTCACTACCCAAGCACATTTCTCACAAGAGGCTCACTACCTACAAGAGACACACTGTCTACAAAATAATAACTATCACCTACTTGAACTGGAAAATAGCATCTTCACCATGCTTGAATCAGTTCCATTTAAGCCCAATACTTCTACTTTTCCTTTTGCTCTTCCCCTCGCTACCACACTCTCATCTCCACAAGTCTCTTTTAAAATGACTTTGCAATCTCTTATTTATACAAGACACCAACTTAGGAATGATCATCTAAGTCAGTAAACATCAACAAGATCATCCGCAGGATGTGTAACTCATCCGGTCGGCCAATCTCAAGAAGAACACCATCATCCAGAAGTTATTCTTCAATTGCAAGCTGTAACTCCAATGTAGACCACCAACATGAACTGGACATGATCTAAAGACCTCCACAAGCTTGCCTGAATCACCAAGAACATCCACACTTCATCTGCTTACTAAAATCCTTCTCTTCTTCATCTGGAACCTCAAGAACACAGCCTGTCATTACTGTCACAAAGGAATAGATGCTTGTTGACCTTCAAACCATGAGATAATCAAGTTGATACTTCACAAAGACTTCCTCAACACTTCCTCAAATCGGCAGAATAGGATAATGCATTTCAGATCTCACCAGACCTATCTGTATCACTCTGTCACCACTAAATATCTGCCAGAACCAGTTTTACTTGAGCAGCCACAACTTCTTTAGATCTTCAAGCGGACATTTGAAATCTCTACTAAACCACCTTAAGACACATATCTACAAACCCTTTAAACTGCATCCTTTGATCATCATCCTATCTTAGACTTTTGTCTTACTGTCATCACTATTCTTGGGACTAATTTTCTCAATATCCTCAGCACACATCTCATCCAATTCTTATCGTTAATGCAACAGGAGTATGTTGAAATCAATGACAACACAAGTTAGGCCCATACTTGCAACAATCTCCCCCTTTGTCATTGATGGCAACATATGATGTGAAAAATTGTTTTGATCATCAAGACAAGAACTTCTCCTTACTATCACAACTCCCCCTATCAGCAATAACTATTCACATGTCTTCTCTCCCTTTACTGCTCCTCCTTTGATCAGTAACTACTTGTTTTTCACATGTCTTCTCTGCCCCTTTGACATCAATGGAAAAGGGCACATACTTACAATTTCACCACTTCAGAATCATACCTGCTGCTCCCCCTGAGTAGCAGCTCCCTATCATCAATCCGGACCACAAGATATAACTGTGATATCCACCAGACTGATGCACATTAGTGCACCTTAGGTCATCACCGGAGGGGTAATAAGCCCTAACTTCTCCCTAAGATACTCAAAAGAGTCCTTATGTAGAGGTTTAGTAAAGATATTTGCAATCTGATCCTTGGAAGGCACAAACTCCAATTTGACTTCATTCTTGTTCACTTGCTCTCTCAAAAAGTGAAACTTGATGGATATGTGTTTTGTCTTTGAATACAACACTGGATTCTTAGATATATTTATTGCACTTGAATTATCACAGAAATTGTGACAAGCTCCTTATACTCCACTCTTATGTCTCTTAGCATTTGCTTCATCCCCAAAACTTGAGTACAACTACCTACTACTACAATATATTCTGCTTCTGTAGTAGACAAATATATTGCCTCTTATTTCTTGCTCAGCCAAGAAACCAATCTCTTCCCCAAAAAGAATGCTCCACCATTGGTACTCTTCCGGTCATCCACATCTCCTGCCCAATCCGCATCAGTATATGCATGAAGAGACAAATCATGATCTCTAGGATACCATAGACCATATTCAACTATCCCTTTTAGATATCTAAAAATCCTCTTGATTTCCATGACATGAGATTCTCTAGGATTAGCCTAGAGTCTAGCAACAAGACCAACAGCCTGCATAATGTCTGGTCTAGTTTGAGTAAGATACAATAGTCCTCCAATCATTGACCTATACTTTTTCTGATCAGCCTTAGGAGAGTCATCATCTTTGCTCAATTTACATCCAGTTGCTATGGGAGTATTCATTGGTTTTGAATCTTCCATCCCAAATTTTTTTAATAGTTCTTTCACATATTTGGTCTGAGAGATGAAAATTCCTTTCTTTATTTGAGTGATTTGTAGACCCAAGAAGAAATTCATTTCCCCAAGCATGGACATCTCAGATTGACTTTTCATTTGACTTGCAAAGGTTTTACACATACTATCTCTTCCTCCAAAGATGATATCATCAATAAACACTTCAACAATCAAAATGTTCTCATGATCAATTTTGAAATACAAATTACTGTCAGCAATACCTTTGTTGAAACCAATCTTTAAGACATGCTTATCTAATCTTTCATACAAGGCTCTCGAGGCTTGCTTCAATCCATACAGTGCCTTCTTCAACTTGCAGACCATGTCACCATGATCAGATAATTGAAATCCATCCGGTTGCTCAATGTACACTTCTTCTTCCAAGTCACCATTCAGGAAGGCAGACTTGACATCCATCTGATATACCTTGAAATCTTTGAAGGCAGCAAATGCAAGAAATAATCTGACTACTTCAATTCTTGCCACCGGAGCAAAGGTTTCTTCAAAATCAACTCCTATTTGAGAATAGCCCTTGCAAACCAATCTAGCTTTATTTCTGATTACTTCACCAACTTCATTCAGTTTGTTCCGGAAGACCCATTTGGTTCCAATCACATTCTTGTTTCTAGGTCTGGGAACAAGATCTCAAGTGTGATTTTTCTCAATTTGCATCAGCTTTTCCTCCATTGCTTTAGTCCAGTTTTCATCATTGCAGGCTCCATCTACTATTTTAGGTTCAATCTTTGAAATCAGATAAAACTTATCTGAATCTTGAGTAATTCTCCTTCTAGTTTTTACACCTTTTCTTTTGTCACCTATGATCTGATCTTCAGAGTGGTTCAGTCTTACATACCTTGGAACTTTGGGAATTTCTTGCACTTCTGATTCTTGATCAGGCTCATTAAAACTCATCTCTTCTTCCTGATTTACAGGATAAGTTTGAATCTAACTTTCAGAAGAGGCTTGGGCTCCTAGAACATCATTCTTATCATCTTCATCATATTCATAAAACCTTGAGAGTTTTTCAATTCCTTCATCAACCTTCACATTTGTACTTTCTATTATCTTTCTCAGTTTCTTGTTATAACATCGGTATGCCTTGCTTTGAGTAGAGTAACCCAAGAATATTCCTTCATCACTTCTAGCATCAAACTTTCTTAGATCTTCATCTCTTTTAATGTAACATTTTCTACCAAAGACTCAAAAATTCCTCACAGTAGGAGTGATGCCAAACCAGAGTTCATAAGGAGTCTTACCAGTATTGCTTATGATTTGAACTTGATTGAGAGTATAAACTATAGTGCTGACAGCTTCTCTCCAATAGATCTGAGGAACATTTACTTCTATCATCATGGTCCTAGAAGCTTCCTGGATGGTCCGGTTCTTTCTTTCCACTATTCCATTCTGCTGTAGAGTCCTAGGAATGGACAACTGTCTCTTTATTCCATGCTTCTCATAGAATTCTATGAAATCAACAGATGTGAATTCACCACCTCTATCAGACCTCAGACATTTCAATTTCAATCTAGTTTCATTCTCTACCATAGCCTTGAATATTTTGAATTTCTCAAGAGCTTTTGATTTTTCTTTCATAAAGGTTACCCTCATCATCCAGGAATAGTCATCAATTAGTAACATGAAGTATCTATCACCTTGCACACTCTTGATTCTTGCTGGACCACAAAGATCAGTATGAACTAAGTCCAATAATCTGGTAGAGGATAGTTCCTTACTTTTGAATGTGATTCTACTCAGTTTACCCAACTAACATTTTTTGCACAAGCTATTAGTAGGTTTCACCAATTTTGGAAGATCTCTTACAGCCTAAGTATTGCTTATCTTGATGATATTATCAAAATTCACTTGACACATCCTCCTATGCCATAACCAACTCTGATCAACTTGAACAAATAAGAATCTTTTACCAGTACCAACCAAATGAAAGATACTACCTTTTGTTTGAGTACCGGATGTAATCTCTATTCCAGAACTTTCAAAGATCTTGTATTTTCCATTCTTGAACTGGAGATCATAGCCTTTGTCCACCAATTGTCCAACAATGAGAAGATTGTGCTTCAAACCTTCAATATACAGTACATTACTGGTTTTGTTCCTTCCATCAAAAGAAATAGTTCCTCTACATTTGATTCTACCAGTAGAATTATCACCAAACTTTACCACTCCTTCATACCTCTCCAGATCTATGAACTTATTTTTGTCACCTGTCATATGGTGAGAGCATCCACTGTCAATGACCCAATCATCCTTCTCTTCAACTTGGGCAACTAGAGATTTTTCCATAGTCTTATGATTGACAGATATAGAGGAAATTGGATCTTCTTCCTTGATGGCAATGAACACCCATTCATTTCCAGATTTTTTCCCTATCTCTGATTCATCATCTATTACTCCTTCATTATCATCATCTTCATGTGCATAGTAATAGTTCTTTTGGAACCTTGGCTTGTTAGGATTTTGTCTTAAAAACCTTTCCAAACACCTTGAGGCAAAATGACCAATCTTATTGCAGTTAAAACACTTAAAAGGCAATTTTCCTTCATACTTATTGGATCCTCTTGGCAATACTTTTGCAATAAGGGCTTCAAGATGAGCAGTTCTAGTTTCTTCTTCTTCTAGATCTTGTCTTGCTTTTTCATACCATGATAGTTTCCTTGAAGAGTTCTCTCCTAGATCAAACCTTTGTTTACCTTTTACAAAGGCACCATCTTTGAATGTAGATTCAGTCTTAGGAGGGGCATCTCCAAACTTAGTCATTTCAAAAGCAGCCAATTTACCAACCAATTGATCTCTTGTGATAGTTGTATGAGCTCTGAATTCTTCAATGGCAGCAACCTTAATTTTATAAGAAGCAGGAAGGGATCTGAGAACTTTGCCAACAATCTCATTTTCATCCAAGACTCCACTAGCATTTCTAATTCCACAAACAAGCTCATTTACTCTTGGCATAAAGGTAGAGATATTTTCATCTTCTCTCATCTTCAGGTTTTCAAATTTCCCTTTCAGACTTTGTAGCCTTGCACATTTAACATACTTGTCTCCTTCATGCAGAAGTTCTATTTTTTTCCAAATCTCAAAGGCAGTTGGTAGGTCAATAACATTTGAGATCTCTGAATCAGATAATGCACTTAGAAGAGCTTCTATAGTGCACAGATTGTTTTCAACATCTATTATTTCATTTGGGGCTTTCAGACCACCCTGTGGAGGAGTATACTTTGTTGTAACCATGGTCCAATATGCCATTCCCATACATTGCAAGTGACATTTCATGCGACCTTTCCAAAGATTAAAATTGGTTCCATCAAACTTTAGACTATCCTTCTTGTAAGACATCATTCTAGATCTCCTCAAGTGGTTAAGCTTCTTTTAGAGGAACTTGGATCTGATACCAATTGTTAGACTTAAAGCAGACAACTGAGAGGGGGGGTGAATCAGTTGTCTCAAACTTTCTTCCAATTAAAGACTTAACTTCACTTTGTAATTCAGTAGTATAATAATAAATCAATCATGGAAACATAATGCAATGAATCAAGAGCATAAACACATCAACACATGAGACACCAAGATTTTGACGTGGAAAACCTGATTAAGGGAAAAACCACAGGGTGATTAACCCAAGATTGTATTCTCTATTAGAAGAATAGAAAGAACAAATGGCACATGCCAATTAGGGCTCACTGACTGAGCACACTGCTCACAAGAGGTTCACTACCTACAAGAGACACACTGTCTACAAAATAATAAGTATCACCTACTTCAACTTAAAAATAGCATCTTCACCATGCTTGAATCAGTTCCATTTAAGCCCAATACTTCTGCTCTAACTTTCACTCTTCTCATCGCTACCACACTCTCATCTCCACAAGTATCTTTTAAAATGACTTTGCAATCTCTTATTTATACAAGACATCAACTTAGGAATGATCATCTAAGTCAGCAAACATCAACAAGATCATTCGCAGGATGTGTAACTCATCCAGTCGGCCAATCTCAAGAAGAACACCATCATCCAAAAGTTTTTCTTCAATTGTGAGCTCCAACTCCAATGTGGACCACTAACATGAACTAGAAATGATCTAAAGACCTCCACAAGCTTGCCTAAACACCAAGAACATCCACACTTCATCTGCTTACTGAAATCCTTCTCTTCTTCATTTGGAACCTCAAGAACATAGTCTGTCATTACTGTCACAAAGGAATAGATGCTTGCGGACCTTCAAACCATGAGACAATTGAGATGATACTTCACAAAGACTTCCTCAACACTACCTCAAATCTACAGAATAGGATAATGCATTTCTAGATCTCACTGGACCTATCTGTATCACTCTATCACCACTGAACATCTGTCAGAACCGGTTTTACTTGAGCAGCCATAACTTCTTCAGATCTTCATGCGGACCTCTAAAATCTCTACTAAACCACCTTAAGACACATATCTACAAACCCTTTAAACCACATCCTCTGATCCTCATCCTATCTTAGACTTTTGTCTTACTGTCATCACTGTTCTTGGGAATAATTTTCTCAATATCCTCAACACACAACTCATCCAATTCTTATCATTAATGCAATAGGAGTATGTTGACATCAATGACAACACAGGTTAGGCCCATACTTGCAACACTATGATAGGTGAAGACATGTGTCACAAGGCATCTTGGAAGAAGGCATTTGTGGGTGCCTTAAGGAGAGTCATGACATGTAAGAGAATATGCTATTTTTAGTCAGTGTATGACAGATTCTCTTACAACTGTAAGTACTGTTAGTATGACGGACTCTATAATTGTCGTAAGATGCATAAGAGCATATGTCAATGCCCAACTTGGGAATATGTGACCATATTGGGATGGGGTGATATGACAAGTGTCATGACCATACTACAATGTTGGACAAGTGTCCCTAGGTGTGGCTTTTGGGCCATGAGGCCAAGTTGGACGCCCATCTCAAGAAAAGTTCATTTTTGCCTTGTAAACTTCTATTTAAGAAGGTGCTTTGAGAGGAGATGTATTATGTGATTGACAGGTACTATTATGTTGTTGGATTGTCTCTAGATACGAGTGTTGAAGACTCGTGTAAAGACTTGCATTGCAAGTGTGTTGTAAACCTTGTTGTTTAGATAATACATTGTGTAGGTTTTGGAGTGTGGGGTTTTTCACCTGTAAGGGTTTTCCCCACATTATATCTTGACTCTCTCATCTTCTATCTTACATTCTTATGTTTTGTATTGCTATAATATCTCTGTTGTTGGGTTAATAACACTATAACTGTAAAGGTTAAAAAGAATTTGCACTCATCTCTCCTCATTAGATTAGGGTAGGAAGCGATTTCCTCACACCTAGCTTCCTTTCACTAACCATGATTGCACCAGACATATAGATGCACTAAAATAGAGATAGGATAAGAAAATACTCACTAGGTCTTAGGTAGATCCACAAAAATAGGTGAGTCAAGTCCATGAAACTGATCTTGAATGGTGAAAATGGGACCTACAACTTCCAAGAAAGCTTAAAACACATAGACATGATTAGATAAGCACCCTACCATGTCCCACTAGGTGTGTAAAATTGTATACACTAGATAATAGAAGAATAAACCAAAATAATATTATCCTATTCTACTCAAATCCTAATATACCTTCAATATAGAAATAAAGGAATGCATGCAACAAAACAAGCTAAAAAATAAAACTCAAATGCAAACCTTTATCAAGTGCATGTGATCATTGATGTTGTGTTGATAATGTAGGTGACTCCTCAAAATAGTAGAATAAATTTATGTCTCATGGAGTCTTGAAAATAGCTAGGATAAGTTGCTATTTATAAATATTTTATATTGTGGATGGAAGGCTACGATTGATTTGTGGGATAAATGGATGAGATTTGACTAGAGGCTTAGATGGATGAACACTTGCCAAGTGGAAAGCATTGGTTTGATGAGAATGGATGTCCTTGGATTGAGGAAGAATAAAGTGTGGAAAAGTGGCATCAATAAGGTGAAGGGATTGGATTGAATGAGGACAAAAGAACTCTTGTACAAAGGACTTTGACTATGTAGTGTAGAAAAGAGATCTAGCCTGAGGAGTTAAACTAGGTCAAAACCCTCTTCTACAAGCATTGAGACACAAACTGATCATGGCTTCTACCCTTGAGGGAGAGCCAAACTACAGGGGTTTTGCCTCTTTATTGTATAAATGAGTGTTAAACCAAATTCAACTAATCTAGCTAAGGCACAAGATCAAACCCTAATTGAGAAAGATTAAGCTATAGATGTCTGTTGGAAGCAAGATCTAAGAAACTGACTGAACAACATAGGTAAAGAAGTAACTTACAAACCTAGATCTACTAAAAAAAAATGCACAAGACTAGGGTTCTTGGGTGCCCTAGACCTCTTTTAGGGTTTACAAGAACTATCACTTTTATCAGGTCTACACCTATAAGATCTTCTGTATCTCAGACTAGTATCTCCCAAAACATATTTGTCTACTCTACACACAAGAAAGAAGAGTAAAATGTTTGTGTCTCTATAGGAGCTTACCTTAGTCAAGCCCCTGCTTCGGTATTCCTACCTCACAGATAGCTAAGATTAAATCTAGATGTCATGTGTGCTCAAAAATTCTAAGTGTGAGAAGTAACATGCAAGATCTAATCAAATAATAAAAAACCCTAATCCTATATGAATCAAGAAAATAGGATAGGATGTATCATCCAAGGAAGATCACAACTTCATCTCAAGGATGAAGATTCATGGTAGGTTTGAAGAATAATAAGGTGATGCAACCATACCCTTGCTGGGTACTCAAGCCAAACTCAAGTTGGTAGTTCCAACCCTTCTCCCAATCATGCAAAGTGCTTCAAACTAGAAGCCAATGAGATAGACTCAAGATCTCATCTCCTAGCCTTCATACAAAATCTATATAAGAGAAAACTAGAACTCCATTTGAACAAAAACTTGCAATAGTAGAATAGCATAGAGACAAAATAGTGATAGAGATATTTTCCACATTGACAATCAATCTTGTCATCTAGTTAAAAATGAGGTAAGTCACTTACTTTTATACAAGGTCATAGAAAAAGATTAATTAGGATTAAAATGCCAACATAACATGCAAAAAAGGAAATTTGAATTTAGGGTTCGCCTAAACAACATTAAAGCTAACTTGTAACCTTAAAGTGCATCTTGACACATGGGAGGGACCAGGGCGCTTGGGTTCCCTAGGCCCAAGGTTAATTTAAGGCTTGAGTCTGCTCTTAATGCAAGGATAACTCCAAATCTTTATTCATTTCTTTGGGTCATGACAAAACTTTAATCAAAATCATGATTTTTTCTATAAACGGGGCCAAAAGAAGGTTTTAAGGTGGACCTAAAAATGGACTAGGCTTGTGATCACTAAAGGGAAGAGCTAAACATAGTGAAATTGTGCCTACACACCACTGTACACAATTTACTATGCTACATTTATCCCACCCTTTAGTGGTCATATGACACTACGTGCATATGCAAGCTAAAGGATAGGAAAATAAAAACATATTGCAAAAAGGATATCAAAAAGAATATAGTAGAGGATGCAAATTGTCACTGTACAAAAGGGTGAAGCCGCTAGCCTATGATCCTGCAATGCACAGTCTTAGTGTGATAAGATAATCCTACAACTAATAAGTGTATGTGTTCATAAAAAATTCTAAAGGGGAAAGGTGATGGGAGTGAAATTCATGGGTAGATATATATCCCTTGTTTCTACTTACTACTTCAGGATGTAGAAATAGGGTGGCATTCTTTCCAATTCAACTTTCTAGAGAGAGAGGGTTGATGAAAATGGTTCTAATGAATAACACCAAGACACAAAACATGTGGTTGTAAAGATGGTGGAACTAGGGTTTGAATGAAATGAATGACACTTGAGTTTGATTTTGCTAGCCCAAGTTATCGATGTTTAGATGAAGAGATGTCTATAGAAAAAGTGGTCTTTGACCCTAGATAGTAATCAGGAGTTCTATCTTTTTACTATAAATAGTAAAAGTAGTTCTCACATTTTACCATTCTATTGTCATTTTCAATTTTTGAGGAGATAGAGCAAGGAGGACAACTGTCACACCAAGCTGAAGGCCATATCGACCACCAAGGCTGGAAGCACTATGGAGCAAAGTAGCATAAGGACTTGATAAGAATGATGTAGGCATCTAACCAACCTATGCTTTTATTTTCATTCTTTTTTTTTTCAATTTTGGAGGCAAAATGGGCCTAGGGGACACTATTAAGTGTCCACCTAGGGTGCCATGGTCCTATTGGGGTGCCCTAGACCCTTCCAAGCACCCAAGTCCTCCCTGAACACCCTAGACCTATCTGGACACCTTGGTACTAAGACAAGGCTAGTGATGCTTTTCTAATTGTTGATGAAGTGATTAGTATTGAAGTTTGATGTCTACTTTTCTTTTTATGTTTCAGGATCTCCCGGGATGTGAGAGCATGCCGACAGTTGTCTATACACATTGTTGCATAGTCAATCGAGCACACTAACTAATGTAGAGATGGGACACCTATGAGATGTTGGACTATAGTGGGTATATACTATGCCCACGATGACGTACCACCATGCTATGTTGATGGCAGTCATGGAGTGGTGGAACACATATACATCCACTTTTCATCTTTTGACAGGAGAGATAATTATGACCTTAGAGGATGTGTATCAGATACTATGATTACCTTACGTGGTGAGATAGTTAGGGTCATAGAGAACAGGTCCAAGGACTACATTCATACAAGCCAGCTATACTATCTAAGACACATAGTGTGATTGATTACTCAAGGACACATTGACATCAGATTATTAGAGTAGGGTGTGGCTATTATATCAATCGTACATTGCAACATGATCACTACTATTGCACTAGTTGTTACACAGGATGGGTGATGCACACACCTTCATGAGGGCCTAGTCCATACCATTAGAGCGATGGAGGAGCAAAGGATAGTATATTCCTGGGGACATAGTATGCTTTCTCACTTATATTATGATTCAAGTTTCTATGTACATCATAAGGCACACAACTTGATCATATGCATGTTGCTACAGGTGTGGGCATTCAATCACAGCACATACACAAGGCTTGTAGGTTATTTGATAGAGATTATTGGGACCAACCCATGAGCACATGCCTATGAGCTGAGAGGATCGTAGAGATATGGAGATTTAATATTTTGGAGGATTGTATTTGATAGGCTACAACCAGAGGCTATCAAATGGAGACCATATAAGAGATGCAGACTATGGATGGGATAGAGGAGGCAACTAGCAAGGATATAGAGAGATACGTTGTTGACCGATCATTGAGACTACATCATAATTTCCATCTACTATGATAGAGTGACAAGGTAGTTTGGACAAGTGTAGGGGGTTCCCACCACATGACCATTCTATGCGAGGTCATCATGTTGTAGGGTGCAACCCTAGGATAGGGCAAGACTCACCATCACAAATGTTGTGTTGAGTGAACCTGATGATGATACAGAGGATGATGATCTTATATTTGAGTCTGATGATGTGGGTGTGAGCCCAACATATACAACATGTTGAGAGATAACACTACTTGCCCCTATCTTTCCTAACAATCTTCCTGTTAAGGATCCCATATCCTGGGTCAAGCGAGGAGATGAGTCAAAGGGAGGAGAGAGAGACAATGGTGGAGATGATGTGAGAGATGATGATGATGAGGAGGAGGAGGATCTCTTGGTGCTGATGATGAGAGGTAGATGACACCAGCTAGTGGAGTGTGCAGGAGCTAATGATGAGGGACCTATGGTCCAAGCTCATAGCCTATGACCACGATGCATAGCCAAATGAGAACAGTGTCACTTAGAGTGTGGAAAGTTAAGTGGTGGAGCCACTACAATTCCCCCAATGGATAGCACAACTATAGATACTAGTGCAATTGCCATTCCCCATGATCAACCATGGTAGGAGGATGATCTAGGTGATGATTAGATTTCTTTATTATTCTTATAGTGATTTTAGAATGTATGAAATTGATTTGATTGAGATACTAACATGATGATTATTTTACACTATGTAGTTGGTTCTAGTTCATGACATGACATTCTAAGTTAGATCATAGTAGCAATGGTACCTACTAACTCAATAAAGTAGCTAATGTAGGCTTGCTATAGGCCACCACATGAGCTGGGTCGGCACATAGAGATATTTGATCCCCTAGCATGGCTTAGAGAAACATTGGAGGTAGGACAGGTGGAGTGTGATAATCTAGTAGTCGAGTGAGATTGGGTAGTTTAGAGGGCAGTGAGTGCTAAGGAGGCACGTGATGCTTTTCAAACATAACTAGATCAGCATAGAGTCATGGTGACATCAAGTATTGAGCATGGTCTACTGAACTATTTACAGGCTAAGGTGGACTGAATTAGAGTTGAGAAAGATCACTTCTAATTTCTACACATAGAGTCCTGTCAAGAGATAGGGGAGCTTAAAGGCAATCTTAGGAGCTTATGATCACGGAGTGCCTTTGGGAGTCACTCACAATCAATAGCTTCACACAAGTAACCATCTGTTACTCATTCACCACTAGGTCCTAAGGGATCTATTGCAAGTATGGGCCTAATCGGTGTTGTCATTGATGTCAACATACTCATGTTGCATTGATCTCAAGGATTGGATGAGCTGTGTGCTAAGGATATTGAGAAAATTAGTCCTATCAGAAACAAAGAAGAACAGTGAAGACAGTGAAGCTCTATGAAGTGATGATCCAAGCTAAGATGAAGATTAGAGAATGGGCATCAAAGGGTGTTTATATGTGTGTCTAAAGATGATCCAATCAAGATTTGAGAGGTCCGCATGAAGATTTGAAGAAGTTATGGCCATATGAGTAAATCTGGTTCTGGCAAGTGTTCAGAGGTGACAGAGTGACACAAATAGGTCTGGTGAGATCCAGAAATGCAATATCTTGTTCTGTGGATTTGGTGGAGTATTTAGGAAGCCAATGTGAATTGACAACTCAATTGGTTCATGGTCTAGAGGTCTACAAGCATTTATTCTAATGTGACAGTGATGATAGAATGTGTTGTTGAGGTTCTAGATGAATATACAAATGATTTCAGTAAGCAGAAGTGGTGTGGATGTTCTTGGTGATTTAGGAAAGCTTGTGGGGGTCTCTAGATTGTGTCTAGTTCATGTTGGTGGTCTGCATTAAAGATTGAGCTCATAATTGAAGATTTACTTCCAGGTGATGATGTTCTTCCTAATCATGGCAAACCGAATGGTTTACACATCTTGTGGATATTCTTGAAGATGTTATGAGAAGCATGGCATGTTCCTCAAAGAAGATTGAAGTCCCAAATATGTGTGGCCAATAGTGTGGTGATTTTGCATGAAGGATTTTGTAATAAGTCAAGCTATATTTGTATATTTGCTCTGTATTGTGCCGACTTTGATGATTATCCCTAAGTCGATGTCTTTTATAAATAAGAGTTGTGAAGTCATTTCAAAGAATGCTCATGGAGATGAGAGAGTGGTAGAGAGGAGAAGAGAAAGGCAATGCAGAAGTATTGAGCTTAAATGGAACTAACTCAGGCATGGTGAAGATGCTAATCTCTAGTTCAAGTATGTAGTATTTATTATTCTGTAGACAGTGTGTCTCCTATAGGCAGTGGGCTTCTTGTGAGAAGTGTACTTGGGCAGTGAGCCCTAATTGGCATGTGCCATTTATTCTTCTTATTCTTTTAATAGAGAATACAATCTTGGGTTAGTCACCCTATGGTTTTTCCTTTAACCAGATTTTCCATGTTAAAATCTTGGTGTCATATGTGTTAATGTGTTTCTACTCTTAAATTATTGCATTGTGCTTTCATGATTGAATTATTATTATGCTGTTGAAATACAAGAAGAATTTAAGTGGTTAAAGAAAATAAAGTTTTGAGACAACTGATTCACCCCCCCTTTTAGTTGTCTATCCTAAAACTAACAATTGGTATCAGAGCCAAGTTCCTCTAAAAGAGTTTAACCACTTGAGGAGATCCACAATGTCTTCCTACAAGAAGGATAGTCTAAGGTTTGATGGAACTAATTATACTCTTTGGAAAAGCCACATGGAATGTCACTTGCAATGTATGGGAATACAATATTGGACCATAACTTCAAAGAAGTATGTTCCTCCAAATAATGGTTTGACAACTATAGATGAAATCAAAGATGCTGAAGACAATCTTCAGGCTAAAGAAGCTTTACTAAGTGCCTTATCATATTCAGAGCTGACAAATGTTATAGATTTAAAAACAACATATGAGATTTGGGAAAAACTGAAACTTCTGCATGGAGACAAATATGTTAAATGTGCCAAGCTACAAAGTCTAAAAGGAAAATTCAAAAACTTGAAGATGAATGAAGATGAGAATATCACTGCATTTATGCCAAAAGTAAATGAGCTTGTTTGTAGCATTAGATGTGCTAGTGGAATCTTGGATGAAGATGAGATTGATGCCAAAGTTCTCAGATCCCTACCTCCTCCTTACAAACACAAGGTTGCTTCTATTGAAGAATTTAGATCTTTATCAAATATCACAAGAGATCAATTGGTTGGAAAATTAGCTTCATTTGAATTGGCCGAGTTTGGAGATGCCCCCCCCCAAGACTAAATCTACATTCAAAGCTAGTGCCTCTATGAAAGGCAAACAAAGGTATGATCTAGGAGAGAACTCCTCAAATAAACTATAATGGTATGAAAAAGCAAGAAAAGATTTGGAAGAAGATGAAGCAAAAGCTGCTCAACTTGAAGCCCTTATTGCAAAAAGACTGTGAAGAGGATTTGGTAAGTATGAAGGAAAATTGCCCTTCAAATGTTTCAACTGTAACAAGATTGGTCATTTTGCCTCAAGGTGTCCGGAAAGATTTTCAAGGGCAAATCCAAATAGATCAAGATTCCAAAAGAAATATTACTATGTTCATGAAGATGATGATGAAGGAGTAACAGATGATGAGTCAGAGATAGGAAATAAATCTAGAAGTGACTGGGTGTTTATTGCCATCAAGGAATAAGATCCAATGCCCTATGAGTTTGTCAATCATAAAATGATAGAGAGAGCTCTGGCTACCCAAGTCGAAGAAAAGGATGATTGGGTCATTGACAGTGGATGCTCCCACCATATGACCGGTGACAAAAATAAGTTCATAGATCTGGAAAGATATGAAGGAGGAGTTGTAAAATTTGGTGATAGTTTTGCTTCCAGAATCAGAGGCAAAGGAACTATTTCTTTTGATGGAAAGAACAAAACCAGTGATGTATATATGTTGAAGGTCTGAAGCATAATCTTCTCAGTGTTGGACAGTTGGTGGACAAAGGCTATGATCTCTTATTCAAAAATAGAAAATGTAAGATCTTTGAAAGTTCTAGAACAGAGATTGCATCTGGTACTCAAACAAAAGGTAACATCTTCCACTTGGTTGGTACTGACAAAAGTTTTTTATTTGTTCAAATCGATCAGAGTTGGTTGTGGCATAGGAGAATGTGTCATGTGAATTTTGATAATATCATCAAGATAAGCAACACTCAGGTTGTAAGAGATCTTCCAAGACTGGTGAAACCTACTAATAGTTTGTGCAAGGAATATCAGTTGGGTAAGCAGAGTAGAGTCACATTCAAAAGTAAGGAACAATCTTTTACCGGATTGTTGGACTTAGTACATGCTGATCTATGGTATCCTAGAGATCATGATTTCTCTCTTCATGCATATATAGATGTAGATTGGGCAGGAGATGTGGATGACCGAAAGAGTACTAGTGGTGGTGCATTCTTTTTAGGGAAAGATTGGTTTCTTGGTTGAGAAAGAAACAAGAGGCAATATCTCTGTCCACTACATAAGAAGAATATATTGTAGCAGCAGGTAGTTGCACTCAAGTACTGTTGATGAAGAAAATGCTAAGAGACATTAGCGTGGAGTATGAGGAACCTATCACAATCTTCTGTGATAATTCAAGTGCAATAAATATATCAAAAAATTTGGTGTTGCATTCAAAGACAAAACATATATCCATCAAGTTTCACTTTTTGAGAGAGCAGGTGAACAAGAATGAAGTTAGATTGGAGTTTGTAGCCTCTAAGGATCAGATTACAGACATCTTTACCAAACCTCTACCTAAGGACTCTTTTGAGTATCTCAGGGAGAAGTTAGGGGTTATTACCCTCCAACTCTAAATTAAGGTGCATTGATGTACATCAGTACAACAGATCTCACAGTCATATCTTGTGATCTGGATTGATGATATAAAGTTGCTACTCAGGGGGAGCAGTCTGTATGATTTTGATTGATGCAAGTATGTGCCCTTTGCCATTAATTTTAAAGGGGGAAAGAAGACGTGAAAAACAAGAAGTGGCTGTTGATCAAAAGGGGAACAGTAAAGGAAGAGAAGACATGTGAATGGTTGTTGTTGATAGGGGCAGCTATGTCAGTCAGTGAGGAGAAGTTCTTGTCTTGATGGTCAAAATAGTTTTTCACATCATATGTTGCCATCAATGACAAAGGGGGAGATTATTGCAAGTATGGGCCTAACCGTTGTTGTCATTGATGTCAACATACTCCTATTGCATTGATGTCAAGGATTGGATGAGTTGTGTGCTAAGGATATTGAGAAAATTAGTCCTATCAGAAATAGAGAAGAATAGTGAAGATAGTGAAGCTCTATGAAGTGATGATCCAAGTTGAGATGAAGATCAGAGAATGCACATCAAAGGGTGTGTGTATATATGTGTCTAAAGATGATCCAGTCAAGATTTGAGAAGTCTGCATAAAGATTTGAAGAATTTATGGCCATATGAGTAAATCTAGTTCTGGCAAGTGTTCAGAGGTGACAGAGTGACACAAATAGGTCTAGTGAGATCCAGAAATGTAATATCTTGTTCTGCAGATTTGGTGGAGTATTTAGGAAGCCAATGTGAATTGACAACTCAATTGGATCATGGTCTGAAGGTCTATAAGCATTCGTTCTAATGTGATAGTGATGACAGAATGTGTTCTTGAGGTTCTGGATGAAGATGCAAATGATTTCAGTAAGCAGAAGTGGTGTGGATGTTTTTGGTGATTCAGACAAGCTTGTGGGGGTCTCTAGATTGTGTCCAATTCATGTTAGTGGTCCGCATTGAAGATTGAGTTTGTAATTGAAGATTTACTTCTAGGTGATGATGTTCTTCCTAATCATGGCTGACCGGATGGTTTACACATCTTATGGATGTTCTTGAAGATGTTCTGAGAAGCATGGCGTGTTCCTCAAAGAAGATTGAAGTCCTAGATATGTGTGGCTAGTAGTGTGGTGATTGGCATGAAGTCTTTTGTAATAAGTTAAGTTGTATTTGTATATTTACTTTGTATTGTGCTAACTTTGATGATTATCCCAAGTCGATGTCTTATATAGATAAGAGTTGTGAAGTCATTTCAAAGAATGCTTGTGGAGATGAGAGAGTGGTAGAGAGGAGAAGAGTGAAAGGCAGAGTAGAAGTATTGAGCTTAAATGGAACTAACTCAAGCATGGTGAAGATGCTAATTTCCAGTTCAATTATGTAATATTTATTATTCTATAGATAGTGTGTCTCCTGTAGGTAGTGGGCCTCTTGTGAGCATTGTGCTCAGGCAGTGAGCCCTAATTGGCATGTGCCATTTATTCTTCTTATTCTTTTAATAGAGAATACAATCTTGGGTTAGTCACCCTATAGTTTTTCCCTTAACTAGGTTTTCCATGGATAAATCTTGGTGTCATATGTGTTAATGTGTTTCTGCTCTTGAATTATTGCATTGTACTTTCATGATTGAATTATTATTATGATATTGAAATAAAAGAACAATTTAAGTGGTTAATGAAAAGAAAGTTTTGAGACAACTGATTCACCCCCCCTCTCAGTTGTCTATCCTAAAACTAACAGGATCTGGGTATCACTGTCCATCATATTAATGATATTTTATTGTATTATGATTTGATTCATCAGATTTTGATATAGTGGTGAGCTTATGTATGCAAACTCTTATGATATATATATATATGATTCATGATTTGGTGTGTTTATTATAAATGTTATTTGTGATCTACTTGTGAAGTAAATACAACAAAGTCTAGATTTGTTTGATACATGTATGTCAAATTAAATGCTAAAAGTGATTTGTGTAAACAACTATGTATAATTGTTTAAAAGGTGCAACAATGATTTAGATGATACGTGTTCTAATGAAACACACATGATGAAATAATCCAGTTATGATCTCATGAAACAACATTGTAACATTGTTAGATTAGATTTGACAACTATTATGGACCATGATGCATATCTATTGTGATAGGTAAAAAAATAGGTTAATAAGATCAAGCATAGCCATGAAAACCTAACCCTACCATCATCAAAGAATCTAATCCAAATGAAACCAAAAACATGCAATTCAAGAACAATATCACCTAGATTCTGTGATTCCTTGTTTATGATATGGATTGCTTCTTCAACACTGAATAATTATGAAGATAAAAGCTACCATGCTGGATGGATGATAATGATGATAAGATCAAATGGATGTTATGGATACTCAAGTGCTCAATATGCTCAAGATGATAATGTAGATGCTATATGAATGTTGGATAGATGTAGTATGGAATGAGAGGGTGTTTATATAGAACTCAACCAAAATCAATCAACAATGGAGATTCGGTGGCTATGTGAATGGCTAAGATTGAAGGATAGACATAGGTGAATGTGAAGATGACAAGTGGAGAGAAGATAGGGCTTATGTGTGCTTGTGTACATAAAAAGTACTGCATGTGAAAGATATTAAATAAAGGATGTAGTACCACTTATCTTTTTAAATGAAAGAGGCACACATGTCAGCTTATGAAATAAATGATAAGAGAAATTAATTAAATAAATAAAATTTATTTAATTAAAAATAGATAGAAAGAAGATAATTAAATAATTAAAGATTGTTTAATTATAGTTTAGAAGAAATAGCTAATGAATTAATTAAATAAGTATAATTCATTTAATTAATAGAAGAAATAGATGGGTTAGGGATATTGCTCAAGTGTGTTAGACAAATGCAGATGATGTGTAATGTAATGTTTGAATGCTAATGATAATGAGTCAATTTTGGGTGTCTACATTTTGCCCCTCTTTGATACAATGTTCGATAGAGCATTGTGTCAAAGAAGATACAATATGCCTTCAATAAACAAAGTTATGCCCCAGTGTAACTGGCAGGTGATTCCCCTTCAAGAGGTAAGCTAGGCTAACTAGGAAGGGCTAGGTTGGCTCGCAATAGAAGAAAAGCTAGGATGCAAGGTTAACACGAAGAAAATAGGGGTTGGGTGGGAACAAATGGGATGATGCAGAAGAAAAAAAAGGATTTGGCATAGAAGAATTAGGGTTTGGATAAAGCTATAAGTAGGTTCTGCAAAGGCAAGTAGGCTCATTTGTGCTCAGTTGTGTTCAGAAAGCTATAGAGATCTAGAGCTCCTTAGAGTTGGTGTGCGATGAGAGTTGGGGAGCTATCAGGATGGTGATTCGACGTAGAGATCATCGTGCTGAATGAGTGAGGACACATGGATGACCAGAAGGATTAGATGTACTGGTATGTATTGAAAATTTTACTAAAAGTGTGATTTTGATGGGCTAGAAGCATCATAAATGCACACATGTCACCATAAGCGACTAGGTCTTAGGATAGGCAGTTAAGATTGCTTAGGAGGGAAAACAAGTCACTTACAATAGTTAAGTTCACTTCTAGGCATGGCTTGGTCGCATATGGTAAGAATAGGTTGCTTTTAGTCAGCTAGGTAAATAGAGGCAAAATGTGCATATAGATAAAATCAAGTCACTTATGGGTTAAAAGTAGGCACATACATAGGCTCAACTCGTGTATAAAGTAAAAATGCTCGCTTATAGGCTAAAGGTAGACACATGTAGAAATACATCTCGCACTTAGTCAAGAAGTGGTCACATAGGTAAAACAGGTTAGATATGGGTGAGATATAAGCACATATGGTAAAATAGGTTGCTTTTGGTCAGCAGATAGGCTCATATGGAAAAATTAACCGGATATGGTAGATAAAAGCTAGTATAGCAATAAATGATCAAATTTTTATAGCATTTAAGTAGTGAAAGGGACTTCCATGAGGAATGAAATGATGCAGGATATACTACTACCTTTGTTATCATGAGAGCCACATTCTAGGGATTTGCGGTTGGTGAGATTGCTGGATGTAGAGGAGTGGCTAGTGTTAGAGATCCTCGGATTAGAGCATGTGTCGAGATTGGAGTCGATGCAAGCACATCGAGGACTGATGATGGCGATGGTGGAGTGATGGATGAGCGAGCACAGTTATTTCTTAGTGCCAATAGGAGAGGCCACGATCACACTAGAGGGTGTGTTTTAGATTTTGCGGATTCCTATAGATGGGGACCGAGTAGATTATGATCCTGATATGGGTCGAGTTGCATTCAGGAGATTGTTCGGGACACCAGACATTGGATTAGAGGGCTCAGAGATTCCTATGGCAAGGATGGAGGAGTTATGTGATAGACTACAACGAGTGGTAGTGGCGATTATCAGATGGCTAGTGGGAGATAGACGAGCAAGAGGCTTTTCGATAGGATGGGGGACAGTGATGGAGGGGATGTTCTCCTATGGTATGAGATATGCATGGGCAGAATGTGTGCTTGGACAGCTCTATCATTTACTACATGATTGTGCATATATGTTTGGAGCGAGCATGTCTACAAGAGTTACAGTTTTGTATGTGTGGGATTATGAGCATATTCCAGTGACAAGGCTAGAGGGATGGGTGGCTAGAGTAGCAGGAGAGCCTTATGCTAGGATGTATAGAGGAGATTTGACATACCAGTAGTGTAGAAGAGTAGTGTACTGGCAGAGGAGGTTGGATGAGGTAGATAGATTTGTATGGAGGCCATGGATGGGATGTGAGAGATGGGATGAGGAGGATACTGAGCTTGTCTATGCTAGGTAGGCAAGATATATTTTTGGATGCGGCATATACATTATAGAGTGCTATTTGCCAGAGAGAGTTTTGAGATAGTTTAGGTTACCATGGGTAGTACCAGTTGGTGATGTCATTTTTGGGAGGACTAGACAAGAGGTGTTTGATTGGGGGCTGGAGGTTGTGGTTGACATGGCTTTGGTGAATAGAGAGGGGCTACAGCTAGTTATATGGTAGTGGGGATAGGGTCCTATAGATTCAGGCACGCTGCCAGATTATGATGTATACTAGGTGATAATGAGACCAACGCGACTAATACAGGTTAGAGAGATAGGGGAGATAGGGATGGACAGACCAGTCAGGAGGAGATGATGAAAGGCTCCACTAGTATAGGTAGTTGTACCAGTAGCACCAGGGATACAAGTATAGGGATAGATGCCAAGACAGTCTCAAATACTTGCACAACTGTAGGAGTAGATATTAGTGGGTGATGATGTTGGGATTCAGTAGCTATGGAGGAGGATCAGAGGGGAGAGGAGATAGAGGTAGTGGGCTCAAACAAGATTGAGGAGGGTGGAGTTGGATAGACACCAGGCGGTGATTGGCTTGAGGCATGCTAGGGCTTAGGATCAAACATACCAAGCTCAGTTACAGATGAGAGTGCAGGCTGGGGATGGGCAAGATGATGGTGCGCTTGCTAGAGTGATAGGGGAGAGAGATGCAGCTAGACAGAGTGAGTAGATGATGAGGTTAGATCAAGATACTGCTATACAGAAGATGCAGGTGATGAGAGCAGAGAGAGATGGTCTGTGGGCAGAGAGGGATATGGCAGTGCAGCAGCCACAAGGGATGACTAGTGAGCAGGATAGAGTAGTGACTACATTGGGTACAGATGGGGCTACGATGTATTTGTCCACACAGTTGACATAGGTACAGGTAGAGTTGCCAAGAGTACAGGGTGAGACTAAGTACTATAGAGGCTTATACTATGGGGCTATGCTAGCAGAGCAAAGACAGCCTAGCTTCAGGAGCAAATCAGGGGCTTCAGGTTCATGGAGGTTAGGTGGATCTTGATCAGTAGCCTCAGTGATGGGGCCACTGAGAGATAGGGGGATAGGTGCAGGACCCAGTGGTGGTGGTCAGGGTGAGGGAGCTGCCAATAGTCACTAGGGCTACCTTGTTTATGTTGTATCATGATGAGGCCTAGAGCCGATTGTACATACATTCTTTATGGCTCATCTTGTATATGTAGACACTTATATTGACACATGTATATATATATGACAGAGTATTGCTGATCTACATGATGATGTGATGGATGCACTGTTGGTATTATGATGGTTATGAATGTTGTATTTTGTATTTTCATGGATTATGTATGGATGTTTATGCAAATGCTATGAATGGAAATGTATGATAATGTAAATATGTAAAATGGTAATGATATGATATGGATTTATGGATATAGATATATGGTAAGGAGATGATATATGATGGAGTGATAAATGTTTAACACACTTGTTTTGCAGGATAAAAGATGTGGACGAAGGACGATAGAAATGATTAATCTTGGTTGACAACTATAGAGATGAATAATAGGGTGAATAGATGGTACGATGGGAAGATTTTTAAGTAATTTGTCAAAATGAAAAGAAATGCAATCCTTATGTTTGATATAGCATGTGGATGTTATGCACTAGGGCATGGAAGACCAAGGTGTCAAGATATCCAATGCGGAACTAGCATGCTATAATCTTGTCTGAACACATGAGGTCAAGATGTTGAGCCAACATGCACAAGATATGAATAACAACTAGTGTTTCAAGATGGACTTTGACGCTACAAGCAATGGTTTGAGCTTATCTCCACTATGCATAGTGACAACTTGTTGGTTATATGTATGGAGCTAGTCTTGACATGGAATAGTCTCAAGTGCATAAGAGACTGTTTAGCTTCTCAGATGCTAGAGATATTGATATGTAAGATGCTAATCCCAACATGTACAAGATACCAATATGCTTAGGAAGAGAATAAGATCATCCTGCAAACACAGCATATGAAAGCAATATGACCATGGCCCACTCCTTACTTCATCAAAACATACTAAGTTATAGATAGATCAAGGCAGTCTTGATTAGGCATAGAAAAGGGACAAAAAATAAAACAAAAGATACTGTCATCACATTCTCTTGCCAAATTTAGGTGCTCTTAGATGGATTTAAGCTAGGGCCTTGTTAAGAGGATAGCTGCATCTTGTTGAAGGCTAAAAGATGTTGATAACTGCTATAGAAAATGTTGGCTTAAGGCATGCGGACAAATAACTTCTAGCTTATTCTTGATTGGTTAAAGTGATTAAGCTTTCATTATACACATAGTTTGCTTCTTGCTTGAGCTGATCAAAGAGAAGAAGATGGAAGATGAGAGAAGATGAAGAAGATGGGATGGACAATCTGTGCTTGAGTACTGGAAACTTTCTTCGTATTCCAGACTACCTACATACCCTATATCCACAAGATCAAAGCACATTTATGATGAAGATGAGACATGATGAATATGTAGTTCTAGGTTTTATTGATGATGTGTGTGATGAAAGATAAAAGAATGTGAGATGAAAGATTTAAGGATTATTAGAAGAAAGATGAAAGATGGATGATGAAGAGAAGGGGCTATCGTCTTATCCTAAATCAAAGTGCTTCCTTTGCATCTTAGATTACCTACATACCCTGTATCCATAAGGCTTTAATGATAGAGCTGGGATGTAGTTCTTGCTTATTACGCTGGACGGGTGATGTTGAAAGAATCAACTGATTGCTTGAATGTTTGCATTAGCGATGTCTTGCTATTTTTGGATGTTGAATGAGCACGAATTGATTGCAAAGATATGAATCCTAATCGCAAATTGTTTTGCCACATTTGTCGTTGGATGAACGCTATGGTTGAAGTTGAAAGTTTTCTATGTTGTGAGCTAAAATATTTGATGTGTTATGAGCTAGAGATAGCGGTATCCACTTCCATATAAGACTCAACAAATGCCCCCAATGCGGGGTGAGGTTTATTATGAAGGAGCGACGATGGAGAATGCGTGGGGTCAAGATGCTAAGGTGCCAAAAGAGATAGTTATTGCGACAATGTCTCAAGTATGATAGCTAGCATTGACAAAGGTGAAGATGGAAAAACTATTTATTGCAATGACATGTGGATTATGATATGGATTATGTGGGATAGGATGGCAAAATATGCTAGGAAAAGTGATGATGAAACAAACCAAGCAGCTAATGGAAGCTGGTCACTACACATAGTGCCTGTTTGCCAGGTTTTCACTATGGTACTTATCCAAGGCACCTGTTTACCAGGTTTTCACCAGAGGATGGATTATTTATCTTATACTATTTTTTTGTTATCCAAAGTGCCATTAAGTGGTTTTCACTATTGGATGGATTTTTTTTTGTTTTTTTGGGATAGCTAAGATTCAAGGATAAAACTTCTTGAGATGAATGTTGTTGATTGGTTCATTTAATGGAATGCCTTCAGGTGTTGAAAGAGTATATGCAGCTGATCCATAAATTGTTGTGATGATGAAAGGACCAAGCCAATTTGGTTCAAACTTACCCTATTTCTCACGGTGTTGCTGATTCTTTTGATTCTCTTTAAGGAGAAGATCTCCAACTTGAAATCTGTGTTCTCTAATTTTTTTGTTGTAGCTGCAGCATAGATGGTTTTGATAGACTTGGAGATGGTTGAGTGCTATAAGATGTTGTTCATCTAGAAGCTCAAGATCATGGAGTCTAGATGCTCGATATTCTTCCTCTGAGATAGTTTGTTGTAGGGATATTTGCAATGAGAGGATCTCAACCTCAATAGGTAAAATAGCTTCAGTGTCATATACAAGAGCATAATGTGTGGCTCCAATGGGAGTTCTGATACTTGTTCTATATGCCCATAATGCAGGATGGAGTTGTAGATGCCAATCCCAACCAGCTTCATTAACTATCTTTTTGAGAATTTTGATGATTGTTTTGTTAGAAGCTTCAGCTTGGCCATTTCTCTGAGGATAGTAAGGGGTAGAGAATCGATGTTGGCTATGGAACGTGTTACAAAGATCTCTGACCTCTTGATTCTTGAAGGGACGACCATTATCTGTGACAATAGCTTGAGAAACTCCATAACAGAAAATGATATCGTGTAAAATAAACTTAGATATTTGCTTGCCTATGATATAAGTCATTGGTATGGCTTCCACCCACTTTGTGAAATATTCAATGGCGGTGATAATGAACTTATGACCATTTGATGAAGTAGGATGGATTTTACCTATGAGATCTAGTCCCCACTACGAAAAAAGCCATGGAGTAATGATAGGCTGAAGCTCATGTGCTGGTGCATGTATTAAATCTCCATGTTTCTCACATTGTAAACATCTCTTTACAAATTGTTGTGCATCCTTTTCCATGGTCGGCCAATAGTATCCTTCTCATAGAAGTTTCTTAACAAGGTTTGGGCCAGCGGAATGCAAGCCACAGACACCTTCATGTACATCACGTAAGGCCACTTTTACTTCCTCAGAATCAAGACATCTAAGAAGAATACCATCAAGACTCTGGTGATAAAGTGTGTCTCCCAAGATAGTGTAACGAGAGGCTTGACAGATAAAGGTTTTGCGTTGGGTGTTAGATAGTTAAAATGGAAGGGTTTGATTACGGAGATACTCATATAAATCCTTGTACCATGGCAAATTGGGACCAACAATGTCACATATAAGTTCAGACTGTGGAACTTCAAATGCTGGAATTAAAATTTATTCGACCAAAAACTCTTATGCCTATTTGTAATGAAATAACTTGCACAATGGAAGAAGATAATATGAAATATTCTGAAAATACTTGATAATAACTGAATAACAGGCCACTTCGAGGGGGCAACCTCCAAATATCTCCAATGAGAACACACTTCACAATATATGATGAAATAAGACTCATATCCTCCCATATATACCTAATAATGCTTAGGATGAATAGACACACCCCTATATAACACCTAGTCCAACCTATCTAACTAAATAATAATATCATAATGATAACATGACTTAATTAGGAGTTAAGATAGCCACAAGATAACTATTCATAACCTTATGTACACTAATATTAAGGGCATAGCATGCCCTCCCTCTTCAAAGAAGCTTTGTCCTCAATGCTAATCAAGTGTGGTTTCTTCTGAATGAACTCCTTGTCCTCCCATGTGGCCTCTTCAACTGGTAAATTCTTCCATTGGGTGAGATACTCAGTGAGGGTTCTATTCTGTAGCTTCTTTGTGTGTGTTTGAAGAATGCACTCTGGTTCCAATATGATTCTTCCTTCTTCATCAAGCTCTGGTAACATTGTTGTGAATGGACTTTTGAGTCTACTAGCATTCTCCAAGATAGAGATATCGTAGAAAGGTTGTATGATTTTTGATTTAGGTAACCTCAATTTGAAGTCGATGTTGTTAGTCCTTGTTGAACCTTTATGAGGCCCAAACAAATCAAGTTCCCCCTTGTGATCCGAAACTGTAACTACTTTCCTAAAAGGTGAATTAGGAATCTTTGGCTGTTGCACTTCCATTGACAATAATTAACCCACACATTTATCCACATCCCTTTTTAGTGACATTTGGTGTGCACTTACCAATTGTGGACTCTTTGTATGTAAACCCCATAGCTCATATTTTTTATCCCCAGAGTAGAAGCACATGAATAGTTCCTAGAAATTCATCTCAATTGTGCCCAACGGAGTAAGCCATTGAACTCCCAAAACAATGTCCGCTCCAGCCATGGGTATAGCAAACATAGGGATGTCTATCATGTAGTCCCCCATGGTGAGTTTAATACTATGGCATTTCCCTGAACAATTGACTGTGCCACCATCTGAAATCATAACCTAGAATTTGGGGTAGGGTAGACAAAACAATTTAACTTTGCTGCTAGTTGCTTGTTGATGAAGTTATGTGTACTCCCTGAGTCAATCAATTCTGTCACTATTTGTTTTTTAAGGAAACCCCTTACCTTGAGTGTTTGTGGATTATTAATACCTAATAGTGCATGACAAGAGATAGTTGGTTGGACATCTTTAGAGTCCTCTACCACCACCACTTTATCTTCTTCATCCTTATCTTCACCATAGGTAGCTTCAATGTAGAACAACTTCTCATCACATTTATGTCCTTTATGATAGTTTCCATCATAGTTGAAACATAATCCTTTGGCCTTTTTCTCTTCCAATTGTTGAGGTGTCAACCTAATAGGATGAGTAAATGATGATGCAAGAGCCTTGTCAACTTTGTTACTAGGCAATTCTTCCCTTCTATTATCCAAAATGTTTTCCTCCACTTGTCTTGCCATAATCATTGCTTCAGAGATAGAATTTGGACAGAACATGCGTACCTCATGTTGAATGTGATCCTCGAGACCACCCAAGAATAAATCATTCAAGTTCTCCTTTGTAATTGTATCCACTCTTAAGGATAGATTTTGGAATTGTTGAATATAATCCTTAACTGATCCTATTTGTTGAAGTTTAGCTAGTTGGCTAAAGAAGTTGTCTGTCACACTATTGCTATATTGTGATTGGAGTTCCTCCGTAAAAATTGACCATGAGATGGTGAGACCTTTTTCCTTCGATGAGTACAAAGCCAACGATACCAAATGAATTGGTCTGGTTCTAGATATAGGGAAGCCATTGTGACCTTTTGTCCATATGGGATTTGATGTACTTCAAAAAAATTCTCCATTTGGTTTATCCATGTTAAAGGATTTGTGCCATCAAACTTGTGCATATCCACCTTTGGAAACAAATTCCTAGATCCCATAGGAGTATTAAAATTTGTGTTAGTATTAGCTGACTTGAAGGTTTCACCTTGGTTGCTTGAGAACTCCTTTCTTGGTTCATTCATATAGGCACTTAACATGCTTCGTATATCTGATATATCTCCTCTTAGGTCACACATATCCCTCTTAATTGAGGACAAATCTTCTTTGAACTTACTTATTTCCTCATTGGGATTACTATCCTCTATTGTTTCCCCATCCTTATCAGAGGATTTCCCCAATGTGGCAGCATTCTTTTTGCCTCTTGTTGCAGGACCCATCATGATGGAAACCAATATTTTTGAAATAAATCACACAATTGAAATGTAAATTCTCTAAAATTTTTATTGTAATTTAATAGGTCCAAGATACCACTTACCCAAAAAAAAATCCAAAAAATTAGCAAATTGGCTACCTTGAGAGCGAATTTATTGGAAACCCTAATTTTACAATAACTCTCTTATTTTTTCTTCAATTTATTCAATATTTGGACTGTAGTCTCCTATATTATGTATTCAAAAACCCAATACAAATTATACTCCAATTCGGTAGGATGTGAGAGATATGTAGATCTCAAATAAATTGTGTAGAAATCATAATTCTGCAATAATTCACTCAAATCTGCTCCAATTCCTCTAAAATCTGGACTATATCTTCTTTGATATGGTCTTCGAAAACCCTTTAAATTTCTTTAACAAATTCTCTAAAATTGGAAAGTTATGCTCTTCCCAAAATTGCCTCCAATGTTGAGAAAAAATCTTGCCTCTATAGTGCCAAGATCATGCTCTGATACCACTTGTAATGAAATAACTTACACAATGGAAGAAGATAATATGAAATATTCTGAAAATACTTGATAATAACTGAGAATAGTAGGCCAGTTTGAGGGGGGAACCTCCAAATATCTCCAATGAGAACACAATTCACAATATATGATGAAATAAGACTCATATCCTCCCATATATACCTAATAATGCTTAGGATGAATAGACACACCCCTATATAACACCTAGTCTGACCTATCTAACTAAATAATAATATCATAATGATAACATGACTTAATTAGGAGTTAAGATAGCTACAAGCTAACTATTCATAACCCTATGTACACTAATATTAAGGGCGTAGCAGTATTAGATGGCATATCTAGAAAAGACCCAATCATAGCCATGGCATTTGCTACTCTATTCTGTAGTCTTGGGATTTGTTCAAAAGTGATACTATCAAAATACTTTTTTAAAATCATCAGCCATTAGCTTGTATGGAAGAAGCTTCTCATCTTTTGTTTGATATTCATCTAAGACCTGTTTGATAACCAATTGAGAATCACCAGAGACTTGTAACTATTTGATAGCCCATTGTATTGCCATGTGCAATCCTGTGATTAAAGCTTCATACTCTGCTATGTTATTGGTACATGGAAATGCAATTTTGTATGATTTCGGTATACAATCTCCTTGAGGGGTAACAAATAATATGCCTGCTCCTGATCCATGTTGTGTGTATGATCCATCAAAATATAGCTGCCACCATGCTGGGGAAGTTAAATTGAACAATCCATCAAGGAATTCTGGATACATTGGGTGAATATTTGTGATGGGTGCTGTAGTTAATTGATCAGTGATGACTTGTCCTTTGATGGCTTTTCAATCCACATATTGTATGTCAAATTCACTTAAGGTCATGACCCATTTTGCTAATCTTCCCATGACGATTGTTGTAGAAAGAAGATATTTAAGTGGATCCACATTAGATATGAGCTTGGTTGTTTGGTTCAACATATAGTGTCACAACTTTTGGGAAGCAAACACTAATTCTAAACATGCTTTTTCCATAGATGAATAATTGAATTCATATCCCACAAGAGTTTTGCTAATGTAGTAGATGGCTTGTTATTTTCCTGAATCATTATGTTGAGCTAGAAGGGCACCCAATGCTAATGTTGTTAATGATATATAAAGAAATAATGGGTGGTTATGCACAAGAGGTACTAACACAGGAGGTGTTGCCAGATATTCCTTTATTTTATCAAAAGCATGTTGAAACTTTTCATCCCACTTAAAAGGTTCACCCTTACGAAGAAGATGTTGAAAAGGATGACATTTATCTGCTAGTTGTGAGATAAATCTGCAGATGGATTGTAACCTTCGTTGTAGACTGTAGAGATACTTGAGATTTATTGGTGGAGGCATTTCCATGATAGCTTTTACCTTAGCTGGGTCGACTTCTATCCCTCGTTGAGACACAATGTACCTCAATAGTTTTCTAGATGTTACACCAAATACACATTTCTTTGGGTTTAGTCTGACTTGATACTTTTCTAATCGATCAAAGATTTGTGCTAATACCTGTAGATGTCCTTCTCTTGTCTTAGATTTTCCTAGGATGTCATCAACATAATCTTCCATGATAGTATGAAAAAAGTCATGAAAAATAACTATCATGGCTCGTTGATAAGTAGCTCCAACATTCTTGAGACCAAAAGGCATTACAACCCAAGAGTATGTGCCCCATGGACAAATAAAAGATGTTTTATCTTGATCTTCCTCTTCTATTCTAATTTGATTATACCCTGAAAATCCATCCATCAAAGATAGCATTTCATGTCCAGCTGTAAGATCTACAATGTTGTCTATGCTTGGTAGTGGAAAGTCATCCTTAGGACATGATTTATTAAGATCTCTAAAGTTTGTACAACAGCGAACTCGTCCATCAGGGTTTTACTACAGGTACCAAGTTTGAAACCCATTCTAGATAATCAATAGGATTTATGAACTTTGCTTCTAATAGTTTCTAAATCTCTGTCTTGACCAATAAAGCTACCTGAGGATGCATTTTGCACAATTTTTGTTTAACAGGTTCTGCATTAGGAGATACTGCTAAATGATGTACCACAAGTGATGGATCTAGACCTGGCATGTTAGCATAAGTCCATGCAAAATTATAGCTCTTTTCATAAAAAATGCTGTGAAGTTTCTTCTTTCTTGCTCTAATAGTGATACTGCCAAAAAAATGATCTTTGGATTCTGCTCTATACCCAAGTTCATGTCTTGTGATTGTTCAACTAGCATGGTTGATTTCTCATGTTAATAAGTGGCAATAGGAAGATCAAATCCCCCATCCTCAGGCACCTCGAAGAGGTTTTCACCTTTAGATATGTCCTTTATTTTTACTTTATCATGATCAAGAGGCACCTTTCAGTTTTCACCTAGTGACCTATTTTGTTTATTTCACTTTTGCGACTGAAGGATTCGATACTTCTACCAAAATATGCTAGTTTAGGTAGATCCACAATGAAACCTGCTTTGTGATCACCCAATGGAATACATTGTCATAATACCATGAATTCTGCAATAGCTTCACCATTTTCAAATGTATCTAACATCGGTGCCCCCTGTTGGTCCTAATCGATGAGGTTAGGATATACAAGTGAAAGGGTAATGGAGGAATGATTGTGGCTAGAGGAAGCTGCGGAAATCATGAAGATGGAGTTTTCTTGGAAAAGGTCAATAATATGAAGGGAGGAGTCATCGATAGTATCCAAACTAGAAGTCTCTCTTGTCGAGGAAGGCCCAGCGTCAATATCAGAAATACACTTAATGTCTTTGAGTCGCGGTACCTCCGGTTGATAACCAAGGCCTTACTTATTAAACTTCTTAGACACAATAATGGGTTCAATAGGTTCTTGTTCCTATGATCCAATTCACCATGTCCTTTGTATCCCATGTTCTTTATGATGCAGAACCTATTGTTGCATCTCTCCACCTCTAATTGGACTTGGTCATTTTCATCACAGAATATCCAAGAGTCTATATCATCAATGTCTTCATCATCCAGGAATCTGCCTTTAATGAATACTGTGGGTGGAGCTTTGATGATAGTGGGGGATGAAGTTGGTTTGGATGTAGAAGGTTTACCATAAGATTTCAAAGATAAGGGAAGGGTGCCAACACTGTAGTGTGTATTCACCAGGGCCATGTTTGGTGTACTTGATATAGAGGTTAGAAGCGGCTTTGCTAGATGATGGCTTAAGTAGGTCAGATGGGTCTATGTAGGATGAAGATGGATATGCCTCGGTGTTGATAGGAATGCAGTTCAGACTCTGATATTTAGCTTGAAAGGCACGACAAAATTCAAATGGATTGGGATCAGCATGGATAGTAATCTCAACACCATTGTGTGGAAATTTAAGACATTGATGGTATGTGGAAGGAACTGCCTTGAGGGCATGTATCCATGGACAACCAGGATGATGTTATAAGGAAGGTCAATATCAAGAACCTGGCAATGGGTTTTAGTAGTGACTGACCCAACTTGAATAGGAAAGAAAATAATCCCTTCAGTATCTCACTCAACATCATCATATGCTCTGATAGTAATAACCTTGGAGGTGTCAACATCTTTCTTAGAATATCCCAATTGTATTATTAATTTCAAAGAACATATATTAAGACTAGCTCCACCATCTGCCAAGATTCATTTGATAGGGCATTGTTTAACAAACACTTCAATGTGGAGGGCTTCGTTGTGTGAAGGGTGAATGGAGGGATAAATATCTTTGTCAGAGAAGGTTAAATGATAAGGGGTTGCAATGCTAGCGACCATAGATTGGAATTGTGTGATATCAATATCATTAGGCACCGAAGATTCTTGTAAGGCTTTGTTAAGGATAGCTTTGTGAGCAGGGGATATGCAAAGAAACTCAAGAATGGGTATGTGTGTAGATGTTTTGCCAAGGTGATCCAAGATATTATAGTTAGAGAATGGTCAAGGAAGATGAATAGGTGCTCCTTGAATGGTGACTCAACCTCTTTGAGTGGTTACAACGTAATTAGGTGCTTTGCCTTGGATAGTAATGGTAGAAATGCAAGCATGGTCAATGGGGCCAATGGTAGATGATTCATAGTTGTACAGAATAGCATTCTTGACATGAGGGTTACTTGTTTTGTCATGAGAGGGAAGTGGATTCTTAAAATCCTCTAGATCATAGTTTGATGTTGATTGTTGTGCGGGTTGAGTTGTTGAAGGTGTAATTTTGATTAAACTTTGATCGATACAATCTTGAATAACATGTTTTAAATGCATACAACCATTTGTTTTGTGTCCTTTAACTCTATGGTAATCACAATACTCATTTTCTTTGTACCAAGGAGATTTGAAGAGTGGTTCACCATTGGGTGGTGCATTCGGTAACATCATATTGCTCTCTTGGAGAAGCTTTCAAAAGACAACTTCCATAGGTTCCGCTAATGGTTTAAATTGTCGGCGCGGATTGGAAGTTTGTCGTTGTCGCATTCATTGAAAAGGTTGTGTTGTTGTAGAAGAAACTTGAATGTTGATGGGAGCTTTCATAGTTTGTATGTTCTTTGCATCCACAACACCATTGTTGACAACATTCTTATTTTTCTTCCAAAAGTGAGACTTATCATTGGAGTTTTGAGGATAGTCTTTGTTATCACGAAAGATCTTGATAGTTCCTTTAGCAATTAAAGCTCATTCAATGATGGTTCCTTTGGAAACAAGTTCATCAAAGGTGCTAGCGCTTTGCAATTGTAATTGGAATGACAACTTGGGATGAAGATTTTGAACAAAGATATCAAGTTGTTTCTTCTCAGGGATTTCCCATGATAGTTTGCTAGCCATATTACGCCATCGTTGAGTAAATGAAGAAAAGGCTTCACCATTGTGTTGTTTATTGTTGAGAAGGTCATTCATGTTCACCTCATGCTCAATGTTAAAAGAAAAGTGTGATCAAAACTTATTTGCTAATTCTAAAAAAGACTTAATTCCCAGAGGTAAATGAGAGAACCATTCAAGAGCTTATCTTGGTAAGCTTCAAGGAAATAGTCTCAAAAGATATGTATCATCATAAGAAACATCAAGACATGCCACAAATAATGCTCTAAGATGGTCTTCCAGATTTCCTTTTCCTTTGTACTTGTCAAATTGTGGAATTTCAAAGTGTGGCGGAAAAGGTGTCATATGAAGAGACTTGTCAAATGGATAAGCACATATGTTTTCTAGAGAAAATGTGTTCTTGCCTTGTCCTACTACTTGGTTGATCATTTGTTGAACATCCACTAGAGATAATTGTTGTTGTTGCAAAGGGGGTGAAACATGGTATGATGTATATTGAGGTTGCTATTGTGGGATATATGAAGCCATGACTGTTTGTTGAAGTTGTGTACTCACAATGTATGTCAAAGGATTGGTATGTGACACATATTTGGTTGAGGAGTGATGTTCTTGAGACACAAGCAGTGGTTGGGTATATTGTGACGAATTGGCACCAAGATTTTGCATCACATGAGAAGTGGAAGATGGATTGACACTAGTTAATGGTTGGGAAGTTAGAGTTGGGCTTGTGACATGGTAAGTGATGGAAGGATTGGTGGATGCGAAAGAAGGATGGACACTTGGGTTTGTATTTTGGACAACATGGGGATCAATATGTGTCATGTGTTGGGTGACAACAGGCAAACCTTGGGTAGCATAAGATGAATTGATGGTGTGTGAAGGATTGGAAGGATATGACAGAATGGATGTAAGTTGCTCAACATAAGTGACCATAGTGCTAGGATTAGCTTGAGAAATGATAGAAGGGTCACTCATGTCAATAAGACTAACATTGGGATTATATGGTGTAATGGAGGGATTAGTAGAGATAGTGGAAAGCATATTAGCAGTTGGGATATAAGATGTGGTATTCATATGGGATATAGGAAGTTGTAATGGTCGTGAAGCTTGGACTATTGGTGTGGTTGGGATAGTTTGGGAAGCTTGCACACTATGGGATATGGGGATAGCTTGTGATATTTGGGGCGTTTACGCTTGGGCCACATGGACAGCTTGTGTTACTTGAGGCATGGAAATGGTCATGGTAGGAGGAATATGTTGAGGAACATGAAAAGGTGGATTGTTCAAATTTTGTGAAATGAAAGGGAGCATATTGGTTGGCTTTATCAAAGGTTCTAGAGTGTACTTCGAGTGTGGTGGATCAAATGAAGTAATAATAGGCAATGAAAGAGATGTGGTGGAAGATAGAGCTTATGATATGATGGGGGATGGTGTGACTACAATGGATGGTCCCTTTGCAACAATAGTGGGAGTGTTTGGATTGTGCTCTCTAATAGAAGGTTTGTCAAAATCCCTAGGCAATTTAGCACCCATGCGAGCAAGTTGCAAGAAGTAGTGATTAGGCTCAGATAAAACAAGTTTCTCAACTTGATCCCACACATGCGTATCCTAAAATTCTAATAAGTCTTCTTGGGATTGTTCTTCAAAAGTCTCAAAAAATATTTGAGGTTGCACTTGTTGTGAAGATGGCTCTCCAATGGTATATCCATGAGGCATAAACATATGAGGAGGCATACCAGTCGTAAATTGAGTTGCGTCTTTAAGAGGTGTTGATCTAGATTGTTGCATCTTAGCTCCCATCTCAGCTTGCAATTTGGTTTCCATTTTAGCTCATAGTTTGGCTTCCATTTCAGCTCTATATTGACTCCTAGTTTGAGGCATGATGTTGATGTTGAAAACTGAAGTTTAGCTTGTCAAAGTTTTGAGACCCAAAAGAAAGGTGATAGTTTGCTAGTTTGGTTGGTTGTTGGTTGCTTTGTTGTTTTTCTTGGTTGGTTGGTTTGCTTTGGTTGGTTTTGTTTTCTTTGGTTGGTTTTCCCTAGAGAAGAGCTCACACACTCAAGGGAAAATTTGTTTGCTAAGGGTTGCTATGTTGCTGAAGCTAAAATCTAGGAGATGATGTTTTGCTGATTGATTGAAATGATTGGTTTGATGTTTGGTTTACTGGTTTGGGATCTCAAAAAGATGAAAAGCTCAAAGTAGGAGACAAAGTTTAGGTATCTACTAATGATTAGAGACAGGTTTGAAAGCTAATGCTAAGGCTAACCAAGTTGGATTTGTGGCTAATTTGACTGAGTCACTAAGATTTTCTGGTATTAGACCATAGGTGACAAGTAATAGGTCATATGTGACTCAGAAAAGGCCAAAGGCAACTAGTAATAGCTTAAATGAAAGCTAGTTTAGGTTCTGATAGTAGGTTATAGTGTTAACCAGAGGCAAGCCAATTTACACAGGTGATTAATATTGACTCAAAAGTGATTTACTGCTGATCAGAAGTGATGTAGTTTAGACCAGAGGTGACATACTGTTGTTTAAAGGTGATCTAATTTAAGCAGAAAGTGGCTGGCTGTTGTTTAAAAGTGAATCAATTTAGGCAAAAAGCAGCTAATTGATGTTTAAAAGTGATTCAATTTAGGCAAAAAGTGGTTAATTGTTGTTTAAAAGTGATTCAATTTAGGCAAAAAGTGGTTAACTACTATTTAAAAGTGATTCAGTTGTCTGTATGCAGGCAGTTTAATCTCAAAAGTGACTGTGTCTGTTAGAAAATATGTCTGATTTGTGATTTTTGACAAGAAAATAGTAATTACAGTCAATCACACTCACAACAATCACAAACATGTACAACCTAGGCTAGGAAAAAACTATATTTGTTGAATCCCTTGGCCATTCTTATTCAAAGCGGATAGCTTCACGATCTTCGTAGCACCAGCTCCTCTCCACATGTGATGTGCCAAACTAAAATTATATTAATGAAAGCAGATCTAAAAATAAATTTGAACAACTCCACCAAAATTGCATTAATTTTGAGAAGACTAGCTAGCCAGTCTTACACAAAAATAACACCCAAAACCATGAAACTTCTCCAAAATATTTTTGCATTGAATTTCCGATGTGATAACATGTAATCAGGTTTGACACACTGATTTACAACAGCAAAAAGCAATATGAGTCCATACAACAATTTTTATGCAAAACCCACAAAACTAAGAACACCGAATAACACCCAAAATCACTGCAAACTCCATAAACTAAATTTATTTAAAATTTATATTGTAAACACCTGATAATAGGTCTGATACATCTGATAAAGATAACGACAAACTTCTGCAACAACTAAAATAAAACCCACAACAAACTACTCAAACTATGCCGAAATATACACTGGGAAAATCACTGAACACTGCCAAAAATAATGCCAAATCAAACCCCAACTGAATAGAATAGCTCTTGGATCCTTGAAATAGATTCCAAATGACAATGGAATAGAAACACACTTCACAACACTACAGAAACTCTACACAACACATTGAAAATCACCAAAACTGCAACAGAATAACCTACGAATACAATACTACAAAACTGCCGAAACTGCACAATCCTTTGAAGCCCAATGCAATCCCTATATGGAATTACTCTCTATAACCAAAGGGTTTTCATCCTTTGATCACTTGATACTGATTGGTTTTCATCCACAAGCCTCCAACTCCAATGGGTTTTCGTCCATTGAAGAAAATTCAAGCACAAGTGCTCAAACAAGAAAAATATGTTGTAAAAATGATCAAGAAGTCCCCGTGAAAGAAGATACTTGCATATTTATAATGGATCCAAATACACATCCCTCTCTTGTAAATTAAAGTAAAATAATTTAATTTCCAACAAATTCCCTATAAAGATGCTCACCAAAATAGCCCATGCAAGATTCATCTCTAAAAATAGAAAATAACTCCCACTATGACAACTTGTCATAGATGCTATCATAGAATCTTGTCATAACTATCATAAATCTTCTAAATTCTATCTTGGGAGTTATAATTACTCCTCATTAAACCCAATTCCCCCACTTGTGTAATTAAATAAAAATATTTAATATTTAATTGCTCCTGAAAATAATAAATCATTAATTTGCGGGATTACAATTAAAATATTAAATAAGATATTGTCCCTTCTGATTTACATTAGCCCATGGGAAAATAAAAATGGACTAATAATTTCACCAATTTATTTTTACTATAAAGGGGACATGACAAATCTCCCCTCCTCAAAATTGCTTGTCCTCAAGCAATTAAAACCATGATGCTTCCAAATTATGTTAAACTGCATAGAAAGCCTTGATCCTGTACCTGTGAGATGTTGCAATTCTTGCCATAGAACACTGTGAAAACCTAAAAACTCAGATTCATTTCTACCAATGCCATGAATCAAACAATAATATCTATGCAATCTGAGCTCTTGGATATGTAAGTATTTGATGCATTCTTTTTCATTCTCCAACTAATCCACATACTCCCACAAAGATTTAGTAAACTTGTCAAATGCACTAGCATGAGGTAAGACAAAATTGAATCTCCTACAACTTCTCCCAATGATATAAATATGTTTTTTGCTGCTTGTAGGACTGATATACCTGTCAATGAACTCTCCATTATAGAAAATATGAAACTAAGAAATAGTTACTTCTCTTACCTCCAAAGTACTGAAATATACATTGCAGGAATGCA
Organism: Cunninghamia lanceolata; assembly: GCA_027924645.1. Lineage (NCBI taxonomy): Eukaryota > Viridiplantae > Streptophyta > Pinopsida > Cupressales > Cupressaceae > Cunninghamia > Cunninghamia lanceolata. The sequence goes on from BSBN01000801.1 coordinate 8,038,734, forward strand.
CAACAATTGGCCCATACTTTACCTCAACCTGAGAGGTGTTGCTTTTAGATTCATGGACTGATTTATAACAAAAATTGTTCAGTAGAGGAGCAAAAAGTAGCATCATATAACAGCAACATATACACCACAAATCATCAAAAAATAAATCTCCAAACAACAACTCATCGAAATAGAAGATGATGTCCATGTAAACACTTTTCCAATCTTGATAAGAGGTAAGCAATGGCTATAACAAACTTACTAGAACAACATGATTTACCATATTTTTATGGAAGATGTTGTACTCCTTGGAATTTTTGAGAACTCCCTCCTTAAGATTCCTCCACAAAATATTCTGCTTCATTTTAGTGTAAAAAATTGGAAAGATTATAGCCTTGTGCCAAATGAGACCATCTACAAGCACCAACTTGTCAGCCCATTTTTGTGACTCATCACTCTTATTCCAAGGATTACCATACATTTTCATATACACTAATGCAATAATTATTCTATAATGTCCATAACATAAAAATCCCACGACTGTCAAATAAAAACTCCAAATCACACAATATTGCCAACATTGTTTTGCTCCAAACTGAAAGATGAAAACCACAACTTCTAAAGCTGATATGAGTGGGGAAAATAAAAATATGAAATGATCTACAATAGTATGAAATTGATTGACAATAGTAACACATTCCCCAATACATAAAACCCACAAATCTTCACACAACTTCATTGGAAACCTGCAAGCAACACTCACATACTGTACTACTGGAACAACTTCCCTGAAACTTCTCCAAATTAGTGTTATGATGGATTGATTAGTGTTCACTAATATTGTAGACCTTCTTGTCACATAATTATGCAAGAATACTTTCTCCAAAAACATCAATCTACAGTTATTCATAACTAAATTTATCAAAATCAACAACATGCAAATGATGTAACAACTACAAAAATGGCAAACCTGTGTAATAATCATCAATGTGACTGATGTAGGATTGGTGGACAACAATGAAAGGACTAAAAATCTCTCTACAAATATTTGTATACTTCTGAAATTCCATTTTCGTTTCTGATCATACAAGACAAGTGCATTTGAGAAGAACTTGAGACTATCTCCTGAATCTTTGTGCTTCATGCTTTCAAATTTTATGGAGTTTCTCCTTTGCATTATAACCAAAACAACTCCTTTTCCTAAATCATCACATCCTATAAACAATGCTTGTAAGAAATCTGAAATTATAAGTACATAACACGAGTTGTTTACCTTTTCAATCCCTTCCAATGCTTCTTGTCTTGCATCCTCATGTATGCCTTGAGCACTAGTGACATGGCCCATGTGACATTATTCTTCCTCAAATTTTTCTGATGAAAATTAATTTCCAACTCTATGACATATTGGAATCTTCTATTTAATGGTGATCCTGGGAACATATTACTAAACACCATTCTTTGTGGATTTGGAAGCAATTGACTAACATAAAGTAGATTGTGTTTCTTACCAGAACTCAAGATTGCTCCATTACCATAGTCATATCGGAAGTGACATCCTATGGCTCCTTGCATTTGACTCTTAGGCTACAACCATAGAACCATGTGATCCTTCACATTATTTTTCTCATGCTCATGTATGATCAAATTGATATTTCCTACATAGGTTGCTGATTTGAAAATTTTGGCAAGCTGAAATTTGACATCTATATCTAGAAAGATGTCCATTTCATGTGCATGTTCTTCAATAGGATCGTCTTAGAACTCCTCATCATAAACACATAGTGCAGCAAGTGTTACACACAAATACTCAATGCAACCCATAGAAAACTCTAAAACATACTGGAATCTTCTACCATAAATAGAAAACCCATTTTCTACAACTTTCAACTTCATGTTATTGATTTGAATGAAGCCACACCTTTGCATTAATGAAGCCCAATCAACTCCCCTTGAAACACCATACCCTTCCACAAAAGGATGTGAGAAATCTGAAATGAAAAAAATGAGATAAGAGTTGGTTACCTTCATTGGCTCATCAATTACTTCTTGCATTCCATTCTCCTTCATGTTTGAAGTTCCATTGATATGATCGAAGCATGATAACTTTGCAACCTTCTTGATGCTAGTAACAATGAGGCCATGTTTTTGAATCTTATCCTTCTTGTAAACTCCTCCATACATCCAATGGTAGAAAACCTGTATGAATCTTGGTCCTGAAAGTACCATGCCATACTTAGTAATAAAATTGTCAACATCAAATTGACACCTTCTTTCCTTACCACATTGCCATGATAAGCCTTTCAAGTTGCCTATCTCCATTTGACCATTACCAAAAAATATTTTCTTCAAGTGTGGTACTTGGATTGCACAAGTGATCCATAAAATGTGAACATTGATCCTTCAAAATATGATTAGAAAGCACAACCCTATATGGATCCTCATAAACTTCCTTTCATTCCAGATAGAAGAGATGGAGAACTCAATAGTAAGAGATTACCTAGATCCCATATGAAAACACAATTTTGGACTTGATTCAAAGAGTCCTCATGCCCTATACTGCAAGTTGTATCCTTCCTCCTTATGCCATTCCTTTGTTGCTTTTCATGATGACAAAAATTTTGTAGTGACATAGAAGGAAATAAATCTGAAATATTTTCATACCTTGGGCTGCAAATAAAATTCTTATCCTCATTTACTGAAAGAGAGTTCATTGAGATATCCTCAACAACTCCATTTTTGTGACTCAAAACCCTTGAATTAGGGATGACTAAAATATTTTTCTGAAATGCATACCCATCCACAATGCTACTTTGCAAATCAAACCATGTCTCACCATTTGGAAGCTCAGAAGATAGTGCATGAATTGGTGCATGATCCTCCATCTTGGGATCTTCACAAATAAAAAGAGGTATCTTTTCTTTCTCAACTTCATCAAGATTTTCCTGACATGTACAATCATTAGAAGTCAAATAAACATCTTCTTTTTCTAAACAATTTTTACCTTCAGAATCTATGGTGGATTTCTCCAAGTTTTTCTTCATTTCAATTTCTTGCAAATCAGTTTTTTCTTTATGCTCCACCTTCACCATTTCTTCCTTGACCTTTTGTGGTTCTGATGTATCGATCACCTCTTCTGGTTCTATGGACTTATTTTCTGGCTCTTATAGTTTTTCTTCAACATTCGCTGGTTTTTTCTTCAAAAATATTTTCTTTATATCTGGATCCTTCATCAATGCTAATAGATTCTTCTGAGATTTATGAAATTCTTGCATCATTTCCATCATGGATTCCTGAAATGTCTTCATCTTTCTATATAAAAATTAGCTTTATACGCTACAGGCTGGAAAGATCATGCTCTAATACCACTGTGATGTGCCAAACTAAAATTATATTAATGAAATCAGATCTAAAAATAAATTTGAACAACTCCACCAAAATTGCATTAAATTTGAGAAGACTAGCTAGCCAGTCTTACACATAAATAACACGCAAAACCATGAAACTTCTCCAAAATATTTTTGCATTAAATTTCTGATGTGATAACATGCAATCAGGTTTGAGACACTTATTTACAACATCAACAAGCAATATGAGTTCATACAATATTTTTTATGCAAAACCCACAAAACTAAGAACACCGAATAACACCCAAAATCACTGCAAACTCCATAAACTGAATTTATTTAAAATTTATGTTGTAAACACCTAATAATAGGTCTGATACATCTAATAAACATAACAAAAAATTTCTACAGCAACTAAAATAAAACCCACAACAAACTACTTAAACTATGCTGAAATATACACTGGGAAAATCACTGAACACTGCCAAAAACAATGCCAAATCAAATCCCAACTGAAAAGAATACCTCTTGGATGCTTGGAATGGATTCCAAATGACCATGGAATAGAAACACACTCCACAACACTATAGTAACTCTGCACAACACACTGAAAATCACCAAAAAACTATAACAGAATAACCTACAAATACAATACTACAAAACTGCTAAAACTACACAATCCTTTGAAGCCCAATGCAATCCCTGTATGGAATTACTCTCTACAACAAAAGGGTTTTCATCCTTTGATCACTTGAGACTGATGGGTTTTCATCCACTAAATAAAATCCAAGCACAAGTGCTCAAACAAGAAAAATATGTTGGAAAAATGATCAAGAAGTCCCCGTGAAAGAAGATACTTGCATATTTATAATGGATCCAAATCCAAACGTCCCTCTCTTGTAAATTAAATTAAAATAATTTAATTTCCAAAAAATTCCCTCCAAATATGCTCACCAAAATAGCCCATGTAATATTCTTCTCTAAAAATAGAAAATAACTCCCACCATGACAACCTGTCATAGATGCTGTCATAGAATCTTGTCATTGAAAGGAAGCAAGGTATGCGGAAATCGCTTCCTACACTAATCTATTGAGGAGAGGGCTATGCAAATTCAAATTTATCCTAACTATTATAGCAATGTTAAACCATTAACATAAGATATTGCAGCAAAACACAAGAGCCAGAAAGTAGACAGAAGAAGAGAGACAAAGATTTACGGTGGGGAAAACCCTTATCGGGTGAAAAACCCCACACTCAGAAACCTGCACAATGTATTAACAAATCTGAAAGAATGTTTACAATACACTTGCAATGCAAGCTCAATGGTCTTTGACACTCATGTCTGGAGTCAATCCAACAGTATAACAGTACCTGTAAACCTAGGATACAAACTCCATCTCCAAGCACCTGTTTAAATAGAAATTACAAGGCAATATTGGACCTTTCTTGGAATGGGTGTCCAACATGGCTTCATGGACCAAAACCCATGCCCAAGAACACTTGGTCAACATTGTAGAATGTGCCTAAAACTTGTCCACAAATCCCATCCCAAAGGGGTCACCAATTTCCAAAATGGGCTATGATAGATGTTGTTACGACACTTGCGACCGTTGTAGAATCTTTCATAGTGGTTACAACTTACGGCTGTAAGAGAAACTATCATACACATGTTATAAATAGCATATTCTCTTACAACATGTCATATTCCACCTTGGGACGCCCAAATATGCCTTATTCAAAGATGCTTCATGACACATGTCATCATCTGTCTTACTACCTTCTATTTCTGACTCTTACATGTCATAGATTCATCATAGGAATCCATCATAACCGTTTTGGTCAAACATTCCTTACACAACATGGAGGATGCCGACACATGGCAGAATATTCCTACCACTAAGTGGGACACCTATTTCCTCATGTGAGGAAAAAATAACAAGTTGTCATATTCCATGTAGGATTGACACATCACCGTGCCACATCCCACAACATGACAATATGAAATTTCCAAATATTTACAACATAGGCAATTAAATAATAAATACAAACATTACAAATGTAGAGAATTATCAAGGTTGAGACACCTTAATTCCCAATAGTCATAACTGCCATAAATCTTCTAAATTCTATCTTGGGAGTTATAATTACACCTCATTAAACCCAATTCCCCCACTTGTGCAATTAAATAAAAAGATTTAATATTTAATTACTCTTGAAAATAATAAATCATTAATTTGCGGGATTACAATTAAAATATTAAATAAAATATTTTCCCTTCTGATTTACATTAGCCCATGGGCAAAAAGAAATGGACTAATAATTTCACCAATTTATTTTTACTATAAAGGGGACATGACACCACGGCACACACTTCTCAGGCATACCAAGATCTAGGTTTCCCAAAAGGCCTATCCCTCACCAAACCTTAGGATTGTCCATGCTATCTCTTCTAAGAACCACATGAATCAGGGCGGCTTCAAAGGTTCCACCTTTTGCATCAACAAATAGAAGGTTTTTGGCTACTACACAAAGCTGCTATTAAGGGCATCCGTTTGGGTGGCTATACATGCAGCAGCGCTACTCTTTATTATGGAGTCTCCCAACCTTCAAGGGTTATGCCTTGGAGGGTTTTGGGGGAGGTTGGTTGTCTATATAACACAACAACACCCATTGTTTATGGCTTTCGATACAAACACTTTTCTTATATAGCGGTTTGGAAGGACTTGGCTTTAGCCCGTTACCACTTGGGTCGTATCCCTTCTCACACCAGGAAGACAAGCCCTCTAAAGATAATAACAAGTTTTCATACACCCAAGATCCATTTGATAGGCAAGGGGAGAGGATACTTATGTTATTAAATTTGGGTTATGTTGGTCATGATGTTAGTCACAAACAAACATAGAATAAAAGTACACATTAACCTTTATTCATCTTGAAAGATATAGTGAATTCGAAGAATTCATGATCCCAAGTCTCTGGTGATTAGGTCTTAATCGACTGACATTACTCAGTAGTTAATGTGAAATGTTGTTTCCATTTTGGGGCCTTACGTGAAATTACGCCATCATCATGACATTCCTGTGGAAATTCTTTACAGAGAAGTCAAATTATGCAGTTATTTGATGGAAAGATGTAGTAATACCTCGATCTTTGCATGAGATTTTCAATTGTGCATGCTTTTTTATTCAAATATGCTAAATATTTGCAATTACCTACGAGATGTCTGCATATTTGCGTTATTTGCTTAAGATTATCAATTATTCGCAATTGTGATGGCGAGATGCTATGAAATTGAAAGAAATTAAAGGAAATACTTCTAATTAAGTTGAACCTTTAGCTTTTGATCCACATACATGCTTGATACTGTTATGAGGAGAAGAAATCAAACCATATGTTCACCAGGACATTCCACAGCTAGACACAGTTGATGCAAACTTCAGAGGATAATGAATGAAAACAATACATGCAACATGACGAGCACTCCAAGGGACGCAGCTAATCAAAGCACATATCCAGAATTCAAACACAGATTACTTAGGATTTACGAAGATTTGTAATCAAATACTCTTCTCTTTGATTAAGTATGCAAAAGACATGTACATATACAGCACCTTTGAAATGAGCCCTGAATATTTCAGCAAACAAATTTCAATTAAGTTTCGAATGAATATAACAAGGCATTCCACCACCTTTTATAGAATAAGGTGAGGAATCCGTTACAAGAGATCTACGGATCTGATATGTCAATGCAAATCAATGGTCATCATTTCATGACTTGTCAATTTTACAAAATAGCACAAGTTGCCAGCTGGCAACTATTTATATTACCTATGCAAAATATTCCCCCTTCATGATGTATCTTCATCATGTTCTTTAGCTGATTCATGTGGATCGTCATCATGTGCATCACTTTCTGAACTTTCGCTATCCGGATGATGATGCTACTACATATGGGGTTGCATGCTGCTCTGGATCTGTTCGTATGACCGCACAACCTAATCTATTCCTCCGCCATCTTGAGTCTTTGCTTTGATAATGGCATGCTTGTGTGCCTCATACTTATCCTTGCTGTTATCTAGCTTATTTTCTCTGTCCTTCAATGTCTCATTGTAGGCCTCCATCTTGACCTTGATCCTCATCACCTTATTTATAATTTCTTCTGTCAAGTGGATGAGTGGACCATCATCTTCCATCTGGAAGTTACTGCGTAGAGCCTTAAGGGCAGAATCTTCATCTTGATTCTCTATCTTCCCTTCCACTTTGCCCTCTAATGTTTCTAGCATATCTGCTTCAATGCCCATTAAATCACGTAGCCTCATGCTGATCTCCCTCAGCTTATTATTGCATCTCTTGAGGACTCCGCATTCAAATTGTACATCCTTGTACCAGATATCCACTAACAATGCAGTATTATTATTTAATACCTGCTTACTGATAAGCAGTTGTGGATTTATTTTCTTTATTTCTCCCAACAGGCTGAGAACTTTCTCTAGTTGATAAGACCTTTTCCCGGTCTGCGTCTGCAATCTGTCCACCCTGGTTTTGGAGTCACTTAATATGCTCCATATTTTCAAAGATCCCTTCATTATTTCAATGGCATCATCCAATGTGGATGACATCCATTTCCTTATTACGGAAGCCTCATGTTTTATGAGGTCCAATTTATTTATCTCCTCTTGAGAAATGGCAGTCAATGGGACTGCAGCTTCACTTGTAGTATCCTCAGGATTGGTCAAGCCTTTAATATACGCATGCAACTGAGCAATGTGCTCTTTATGTTGCTTATTCTTCTCTTTCTCTCTTTTCACTTTCTGAATTAGAGAGTCTATGATGTCCTTACCTTCTTGACCTTCCTGCTCTTCGTTGGCAAAACCCAAATCAACTGTGCTTATCTGGAATTCATCCACAGTGATTTTGCCTTTCTCCTTATCTACCGTAGGTACAGCAATTTGTGCGGTCCTTCTCCCTATTGCCGGATCTCTCTTGATGGCCGAAGTCATTCTGGCCTTTCTCTTGGGCTTCATTATATCCACGGAGAACAGGGTGGAGACGTCGAACTCTTGGATTTCAAGTTCCTCCTCAACATTTACCTCCTTTTCTAACCATGGAGGCACCTGATCCTGCTTTTCGGCATCATGGTGCTGTTCACCCCTATCTCCCGTTTCCACCAACAAGCATTGTGGAGATGGTGATTTTTCTTTCTCTCCTTCTTGATGCTCGCCTTGCTGCGGATCCTGTGGTGCCTCCTCCTGTTGAGGAACTTCTTTTTCTGGGGGAGCATCTTCTTTGTGTGGGGAACCTTGCAGTGTACCTGTATGCAGATCATGATGATCATGATCTTTCTCCATCATTTCTTCACCTGTCCCCAGTTCTTCCCCTTGTGGAGGTTGATCATCCTCCTTTTGTTTCTCTATTTCTGGTGGCATGTCCACCGTATCTGATATCATTGGATCTTCCCGAGGTGATGGCATCTATTTTGCAGCTGTTACTTGTTCTGTACCTGCAGTATCCACCTCTTGTGCCTTATCAGCCGGATCTTCTATTTCTTCCTTCTTCTCATCAGCCTTTATTTCTTGGACCTCCACTATAGCAGGTCCTACTGATGTATCTTGTGGGCTCTGCTGGCCTGATTCAAGAGCATGGCCTTCTACTTCTGCCATCTCTATCTCCTCTATTATGTGGCCCTTATCAGGTGATCCTGCTGGCTTCTCAGGACTTGCATCCTGTTTCTCTGCCAAGTCTACCACTACAGGACTTGTCACCTCAGAGATCAGTGTATCCGGCCCTATATCCTGAGCTACCTGCTCCGGGCTCTTTTTTGGTTTCGGGCTCTTTTCTCGCTCCGCTTCTATTTGTTTCATCTCCTCAAGCACCGATTGGACAGATGGAGGCTTGTGAGGAGTCACACTGATGCCAGTAGCCAGTGTTTCCATTTCTTGTGCAGCTACATCCTGCACCACCTCATCATTAGACAAATTTATTGTCTTGTCTAGCGAGACATGCCCTTCTGCTTGTGTCTAAGATGCTTCTTTTTGCTGTTCTTCTGCCAGTTCAGTTTTGAACTTGACAATGGTAGGAAGTGGAACGTTATGCTGAAGTTCCTTTTGCACTTCACTACCTGCCCCCTGTAACTGTGCAGGAGGTTGACTTATCTCACCCCTCATGGAGGTTCTTGGTTTCTTGGGTGTGGTGGGGACCAACACCTGCGAAGCTCTCCTCTTTCTTCTTATTATTAGCGGAGCTTCGTCCTCTTCTTCAGGCTCCTCTTCCATGAGGATAGCTTTGCCTGGTTGTTTGGATGACTGACCCACCTCTTGGGTCTCTGTGGTTCCAGCTTCTGCTATCTTGGTTTTCTTAGGCTTTGGAGGAGAATCTGATTCTGACCCTGATTTGGCTACCTCCTCTGCTGTGAATACTGCCCTGTCAACTATGACCCCTTTGGGTCCTTTTTCCACCTTCTTGCCCTTTGTGGCCCTTTTGCTAGGCTGCTGTGGTGGAGGGGTCCTCTCTCCCTTAGTCTTCCTCTTCTCCAGCAGGAAGTCATCATATTCATCTATGGGGATGTCCTGCCCCTTCTTCTTGCTATCCACCATGATAGCAACACCCTTCTTCTTCAATGCCTCTACCTGTGCATCTACCCAAGCTTGGGTCAAGTGTAGGGTTCTGGCAAAGAATGGGTCTAAGGACATATCCTCTTGCATGGTGAGGTCAGGGGCAGAGACGGTATCATTATAAATCTTCTTCTACTCATACTCATCTGCCATTATCCTGCCGTCATCATTCTTCAGCTGCTGAGGGAGGGATATGCAGTCAAATGTTCTGATCTGGTTCAGAGTCAACCTCTGATACCTCCTCCTCCTGGCCTCTGCCTCATCTTCGCAGTGAGCCCAAAAATCTTCTAGGTGCCTCTGGTGAATAGGCTTTCCTAGGATCTTCTGCATTCGGTCGTAAGGATCATATGGTCTCATTACTGGGAAGGGCAGCAAATTCATCTTATTTAGGGTGACCATCACCTTCTTTATATTGTCAGAGTCAGGGCACATGTAGTTACCGATGCTGACTGGGAACAAAATTGGTGGCAGCTCCTTGGCATCCTTATACATCTGTATCATGGTGGAGCCCTACCTGATAAATTCCATTAAAACTACTACATCTGTAGGATATCTTGGCAGCATCAGGGGATGTCCTTCAAAACCTTCTATCCTGATGTAGGAAAAGGTGGCAAATTCTATGTACCATGCCCCATGCCTGTATACTGCCTCTTGAGCCTCCATGCTCAGTCTTTTAGTTCTGTCATCTTCCATGGTCCTTACCAGATGCATAGAGAATACATCATTGACCAGTTTGTAGTCCTTGATATATTTGGTTCTTTGCAGCTGGGGATGATGATCCCAGATATATGCTGCATTTGTGCCCGTCAGTTTTCCATCTGTGACCAGGGCATCAAAAGTGCCTCTATACACACAGGAATAAACAATATAAGAGGTCATGTAGAATGCACAATCTGAATCCCCCAGGTTCATGAGCTGCTCATGCAGAGCGTTGCCTATTATTTGGCCCCACAGTGGCTTGATGTCTGCATACAGGCACATCATTATTACGCCGTACATCCAATCTCTAAAATCACCAGTATCAGGCTGGCCAGTCACCCTGTTCAGTAGGGTAATCACATATTGATACTCTTCATTAAAATCAAACTTGAACATGTGCACAGGAAGCTTGGCCGCTGCATTATATGTGCTGTTCTCGGCCCGCCAAGCATACATGTTCTTTCTGGCCGCCTTCTTGTTGGCCTCATATTCTCTTTCAGACTTCTTCAAGTCTACACTCTTTACCTTACTGCCCATTGGCAGTCCAAATGTCTGGGAGAGACCTTTGATGGATAGGTCTGCATACACTCTCCCATGCCTCACCACCTGCCTCGTCTAAGGGTTATAATTCCAGGCGCATTCAATGACTAGCTCCGGAGACTCCATGGAGTATGGGAAGCCAGCAGCATTCCACATACCTGATACAAACACTGCGTCCAGTACTGGACTCTTATCTTGTCCATCATTCAGCTTGGCTAACCAAGCCTCTAGGTTGGTACTCCCCTGATGGGTATCTCTAATTGCCCCATATTTGAACAGGACCCCTCTCTGGGAAGAGAACATAGGCCTGCTAAATTCCTCCTGATTCTTGACTGAGCATTTTTCAGCCATGGGTACCTACAATTAACAACATTTCTTCTCACAACAGGGATACGTATGCATACATATTGCAAATATCATGCCTATTGTATCAATTTCACATTACTTACTTACATGGATACATAACCAGAACTTATGACATCATTTAGAAACAACATGATGAGGGTTTCAGTTCACTTACCTGGTTATGCAGATTTTCTTTTTTACCAGTATATCGTCAAGATGCTCTTAATTCAACTGCTGATCACTTCTCTCCTTCTATTTGTGAGCTCGAATTGCGCAACGGTAGCTGTTATGCGGATATGAAGGCTGGTGCTCTGTAAAACAATTTTAACGCAGGTAACGTAACAATGGCGGTTGAATTGCCTTTTAACCTCATAGTTAGGGTGAATTTAGAGCAACTCTGACAAGTTAGATTGCAATCTTTGATCATTCGTGTGAAAACTCAGGATCTCGTCAGGTATTTCATCGGGTTCCGGGGTCGGCGGGAATCACCTACCATATCTGCGCGCATTTAATGATAATGGCGGCAAGGGGAGCAGGGGATATCCATATGGCGGGATATCATGAGGGCAGGATGATATTTCACAAATATCGGGTTGAGTTTCAATATCATCCTCCCTAGCACTGGAATTATTATCGCTACAAGATTCGAGTGATAATGCACCCTTTGTTTACATTTTAGCACATCAGGAGGATATTTCGGTTTATCGGGTGATGTTTCAAAACAAAATGATGATGACGAACCATGCTTGCTCATCCTCCTTTTTGAATATCAGGATGACATCATGATGATATTCGTTCTTTGTATCGGAAATGCTTCATGACGTCATCGTCATATTGGGCGAACATGATCATGTTTACAAAATATCCTGTCGAAATGTAAATATGATGATGATGTCATCAGGATGTTTGTTTCTTCATTTATCGTATTCAGATGATGTCATCAGGATGTTTGTTAAGGGTGATATTTCGCGTTAGGATGATATTTATGAATATCGGGTTACTTTTCAAAACATGATGTTCGCGGTATAAAAGACCGCTTGACGGGAAAGACTTACTACCGTTTAAAGTTGACGTCAAGATATTTGAACCACAGGATATATCCGGGGAATGTTTCAATATGATGATGATCTTTAAACAACATGACTCAAATTATAAAATATGACCCCCCTTGCGAATATCAGGTTTGACCAAGACTTTGACTACTCATAACTCTCACATCCTGGTGAATACCAGGGTGATGTAAAAGGCAAACCTGCATGAAATTTAATGTTCTTCCAGAATATGAGGCTACAGATACGAAATACGAATTTTGACAAACTGACCTCATAATGATGACTTACCTCATCTTGACTCAACGTGATGATGCACTTGACTGATTTTTACCAAACCGCCAGAAAGCAAGAAACGTAAACCAAGCCAAAAGAAGTTGGGTCCCTGTTTTGCCAAGTCAAAATGGGGCATGTTGTGTAACCACACAACAACTTGCCACCAAAGAAAATGAACAAATTCCAATGATTCAAGTGATGTGATCACATTTATCTATAGTGCTCTAATTCTGTCTAAGGGTAAGCATCATGGTCCTTTGAATGATAAAATTTCATTATGGTGATAATGCTAACAAAGGATCAGGTGTGTGCATATGATTAATTATCCTCATCTTGAAAGTAAGTTGAACACGTAAGTAACTGGTGTTAAACTACATAGTTGGAGATCATCCCTCATAGCCAACCTGGATAGAGCCTTGCTGCCAGTAGGTGTCTATAGCCCCGACAAGGTTATCTATACAATCTCCCTAAGTAGAGCCCCACTGTCAGCAGGCGTCCATAGCCCCGGTAGAGTTACTTAGATGGCCTAATTTTATTTCTTTTATGATTTTCTTTAAAAAATTATATCTGATGTCATCATGTCAGGTCATTTATACAAGGTATAGTCACTTGCAGCTTTTTTAGGTTGGTTGCATTGGTAGCAAGGGAGTCCCTTTAGATTTTTCACTTAACACCTATACTAGTGTGTTCAACAAACCCAAGGCTATTAGGTGTTTCATTGTGATTGATTCACTTTGACCAAGAAAAAGCACCCTGATGAAAAGACATCACAAACCTGATCATGAACACTTCTTAGAATGAATCATAACCTATGTTTAAATGTGATCTCATCATTTGAATCTTAACAACTTAATTATTTTCTAGGGTGATGAAGTGCATCATCCTGACTTACCAGAACAAGGTCCCAACCATCCAAACAAAACAGGCACAACAAACAAACTGTACAAACAACTATACAAATATATATTATGGTACATATGACTATCACGAAGTCATTCAGGCCTGGAAATAATGTTTGAGGAATTGTCCATTAACTGGCAATGGGACATCCTCGCCTGTCAGGTTCTTAAGCCTATAAGTGTTGTCTCCTAAGATCTCAGAAATCTGAAAGGGACCTATCCATAATCTATCAAACTTACGGTGATCACCTTTCTTTTCATGGGCTTTATCCCACATCAGGACTAAATCAGATATCCTGAAAGCTTTAATTCTGGCTCTCTTGTCAAACCAGCGTTTGACAATAGCCTGATGTTTTGCAAATTGGTCAATCGCTTGACTTCATTTTTCTTCCAGGTGCATCAACTGAAGCAACTTGACTTCCTGCTTATTATCTATGCCTAGATATTCTTGAGCAAACTGTAAAGTAGGAATTTTCAAGTTTACAGGGAGGATAGGATCTACCCCATATACTAGTTGGAAAGGTGAGTTTCCTAATGCAATTTTCATTCTAGTTCTGTCTACCCATAAGGCATATTTCAGAAATGAGTTCCATTCCCTGGGATTTTTCTCTATTAGTTTTCTTATGATACTCAATAAATTCTTCTGGGTGGATTCTACTAATCCATTTCCCTGGGGATAGTAGTTGGATGAAAACTTAAGTATGATCCCATGATCAAAGGCCCAACTTGACAATTTGGTGGAAATGAAAGCAGAACCATTATCACTCACCAATGCATAAGGAGTTTCATACCTGGTGACAATGTTGCTTTCCAGAAACTTGATGACATCATCTGTAGTGCAAGTTTTGCTGCTGATAGCCTCAGTCCATCTAGTACAATAGTCAGTAATTGTTAAGACATACCTATGGCCTGAGGAAGATGGAGGATTGATTGGTCCTATGAAGTCCATGCCCCACTGTGCAAATGGGCGCTCTTCCACCACTGGCTGCAACGGTTGTGCAGCATATTTCTCTCTGTTGGCAGCAACCTGATAGACATGACAACATTTAACATGATCAGCCGTGTCTTTAAAAATTGTAGGCCAGTAATATCCTGCTCTGAGGATTGCATGTGTTGTGGCCAATGCTAATCCGTGTGCCGTTCCAAACTTGTCATGTAACTCTATCAAAACTTTATTTGCTTCAAGCTTCTCTAAGCATCTCAGGTATATCCCTTCATAATTCTTCTTAAATAAGGTTCCCCCCTTCATCATATACTTCTGGGATCTTATCTTCAAGGCTCTTCTCTGTGAAGCTTGCATTTTTGAAGGACATCTTCCAGTGATCAGGATGTGCCTGATATCTGAATACCATTCTTTCTTATCTTTCTCATTGATCACATACTGCTGACTGATGATGTTTGGATCTGTTTCAGATATCATCTGGCTCAGAGCTTGCCCTCTCACCAGCTTCATTGGTGTGATTTCCATGTCATATTCTTGTAATACAGTAATCCATTTGGCTCTTTTTTCACCAGGTTCACTCTGCATCAACAGCATCTTCACTGCTGCATCTGGTACCACAGCAATCACTCTGCTTCTCAGTATATAATGTCTGAACTTCTTTACTACTCTGACTAATGCAAGTGCCTGTCTTTCAACATCTACATATCTTAATTCAGCATCCCTGAAAGGACAGCTCATGAAAGCAATTGGTTTCTCTTCTTTCTCTTCATTTCTTTGAGTTAACACTGCTACAGAAGTATGTTCTGAGGCAAATGAGTAGATGTAGAAATCTCTTGTATAATCTGGACTAATGAGGATAGGAGCATCTGAAATGGCCTTCTTTATATCTTCAAAAGCAGCCTTGGCTTCTGGTGTCCACTCAATTTGTGCATTCTTTTTCAACATGGCATTTAGTGGTCTGACAATCTCAGCAAAGCCGGTGATGAATTTCCTCACAAAATTTATCTTACCAAAGTAAGACTTAAGTTCCTTTTTGCTTCCTGGAAGTTGTAACTTCATAATAGACTCCACCCTGTCAGGATCAATGATAATTCCATCTTCTGTGATAAGGTGGCCTAGTAACTTTCCTGTTGTGACTCCGAATATACACTTCTTAGGGTTCAGAGATATTCCATATTCTTCACATTTCTTCAGCACGCTTCTGAGATCAGCAACATGATTTCCCCTTTCCTTGGAGAAAACCGTCAGGTCATCCATGTAGATGACTATACACTTTCCTATTAAGCCTCTGAAGGCTATGTCCATTGCTCGCTGGAATGTAGCTCCAGCATTTATGAGTCCAAATGGCATACGTCTGTATGCAAATATACCCCACTTTGTGGTGAAGGTAGTTTTCAATCTGTCAATTTTATCAACCATCACCTGGTTGTATCCTGAAAAACCATCCAGGAAGGACATCATTTTGGCTCCATTTACAATCTGTAAAACTTCATCCAAGGAGGGCAAAGGATAATTATCCTTTTCTGATGCTCTGTTCAGGTTCCTGAAATCTACACATAACCTAATGTCCCCATTCTTCTTTCTGACTGGCACAAGATTTGCCACCCAAGTGGAGTGCCTTACAGGAAATATTATCCGAGCATTTAACAATTTCTTGACTTCCTCAAGGATGATTGGTTCAAGCAGAGCATTGACTGGCCTCTGCTTCTGTCTAAAAGGTTTTGCATCTGGCTTGAGAGGTATAGTATGAGTTATGATAGACGTGTCATATGTTTTTAGCTCATCATAAGTCCATGCAATCACATGTATGTAATCTTTAAGGGCCTGAGTTATTCCTTCTAACTCTTCTGGTGTACAAACGTTACCCAATAAGACGTTTCTCTTTTAGTCAGCTTGTCCAATGTTCACTTGTGAATATTGACCTCCATCTGCCTTAGGCAGATCTTTATGTTTAAGCATATTATCTAGATCAAAAGCTCTTTCTAATTCAATCATACCTTTGGGAATTCTGTTGCTAGGCAACTCTAATATCTCATCTTCTTCCCAGACATGATCTTCCATACCATTCTCATCTATGATCTGAGCTTCGAATATGTCTCTGTTTGATATGAAGTCCAGGATGTGCTGATCATCATCAAGCAACTGGAGATTAGTCACATTGTCAGGTACTGATGGTACTGACACCAATTCTACTGAAAATCTCTTTAGACCAAATATAGACAGTGGTTCCAACGTGCTAGTAGCCTGGGCGAGTGCATCTGCCCTCTGGTTCTGTTCTCTTGGTATGTGAATGATATTAAAGGCATCAAAGTCTTCAATCAGGTCCCACACACGATGTCTGTAATTTGATAGTTTTCTGTAGTTACAGGAGTAAATTCCTCTTACTTGCCTCACAACTAGTTCTGAATCCCCAAAGACATGCAAGATCCTTACTTTTTTCTTATGAGCAAACAACATTCCATGAATCAGAGCTTCATACTCTGCGACATTATTGGTACAGGGGAATTGTAGTCTATAAGCTACTAAATAGGATTTTCCTGATGGATCAATGAGATCTATTCCTACCCCAGCACCTTGCTTAGATTTGGATCCATCAAACTTCAGGATCCAAGGTTTATCTTTAGTAGGACACCTATCCTCAGCAGGATATTTATTTGGTCCTCCTTTCTTCTTTGCAGCTCTGGCTACTACTCCGCCTAATATCCACTTTAACTTAGAGCTGTCATCATCCTCAAGTTTCTTCTTTCCTTTATTTTGTGAGCCTGATGACTTTTTTGTTTTCTCTTCCATAGCAACAGGAGGCTGATGTTCAAGATTTACAGCTGCATGCTTCTTCAAAAGGTGTAAACATAGTGAGCAGGTTGTTTCTGAGTGAGGCACCTCATGCAGCCTACACCAACCTTTAATTAAAACCTCCTGAGGAGATTTATGCTGTCGTGCCATTTTCTTTATTTCTTTTACCAGAAATTCTTTGAACTTCATCAGGTCACTACCTTTGTCTTCATCGGACAACTCATAATCTGATTCCATGAAGCAATCGCTACCAGGGGTGATCTTTTCTTTTTCTGCATCATTTATATGGTTGGAAGCTAGGATCTCTTCTGCTTCTGGGACACGATCTTCATCAGGATCTGTTAACTCTCCTATTCCTGCGGAAGAGAAATAAGAATTAGTATCGTCGTCATCATCAGGTGTAGCACTCACCTCAGAATATGATGATGATGCTTCACTATATGTATGCTCCAGTATCATCATGTCTAAGCATGTTTCACAAGTCTTTTCTGAGTGTGCTTCGCTGTGTAATCTGCACCATCCATCAATCAAAATGTCATTAGCAGGTATATTCAATAATTGGCAACGTTTTACCTGAGTAGATAAATGCATCTCAAAACCTCTGAAGCGATCTATTTCGTTCTCATTATCTGGATCTTTGTCAAATTCCATGTTTGAGATGTCCTCATGATAATCATCATCATGATAATGATGAACATCAAGCATCTGGATCTCCTCTATTTTAACAGTCTGCGGCCTGATACAATAAACTCCAGGTTCTACGTTTACGTACATGATCTCATTCATTTTGTTGTATTCCGTGATCATATGTTTCATCCTAGGTTCAGCATCAATCCTGATCTGATTAGGTATACCTTTCCATGGCAACCACATGTGACTGAAATCTGTGGACATATATCCGTTAAGCGTTTTAGACCAGTCTCGGCTAAGCAACATCCCATAAGTATCAGGTATGTCAACTACCTGAATGTCAATGTAATACTGGATCCTAGGATCAGATGCTAGCTGCATGTGAATGTGAGTTAGTTCTCCTACTACACTTACTTCTGTTTTGTCCAACTGAGTGACCTTCTTTAAGGATTTAGCAGGATGTAGTCCTAATGCGTTGCATATTGACAAAGGCATAACATTCGTTGAGGCTCCGGAATCCACCAGACGGTTATGCAAGTTCTTACTGAACATTCTTATGGTGAGGAGAAACGGAGGTGATTCGGTTTTATCTCTATACAATGTCATGTGGGAGGTTTCAGCGGCTTGGACTATAGATGACACTTTAGGCTTGATAACATTATCCTTAGCAGCATGATCTTTGCCATTGGATTGACTTGAAAGATGACTATCTTCTTTAGGAGCAGGATCATCTAGTGACTTCATGAATGCCTTCTTGATGGTAGGAGTTTTCAGTAACTCTGATAAGGACAGGCTGATCTTGATTTTCTTCATTTCATCAGCCAAATAGCTGACTAACTTGTCAGACTCTTGAGGTGTATTTATGACCTTTGTTACTGTGTTTTGAGGTGACAAGTACTGAGCATTCACCTTGGGAAATCCAGGGTTATTGTTAGCCTTAGGATCAGGAGGTGTGTTGAAGTTGTTTGGAGGCAAAGATGATGTCAATGGACCAGTAGGTCTGTTAGCACTACTTCTTAAGTTATAATTATGCTTACCAGGATATTGCTGTTGGTATGCATGTACTTCCTCATGCTCTCTAGCAAGTTCATTTTCATCCTCAAAAGGAAAAACATAATTTGCTTCAAAGGTTAAAGCAGATTCCTCACAGGTCTGATCATAACTCAGATGAGGCTGATTAGTGTACATTTCTAGCACAAAAGCTGAGTCATATCCACAAGGAACTATCTCATTTCCTTCTGCCTGAGGTGGATTTCCAGAAGTGTTGGATACTTCAGTCTGAAAGATGCTGGCAGCAATCCTAAACTGTGGACAATCTAATTCTGCATGTGCATTTGTGTTATGGATCCTACACCAATTGGTAAGGGCTGCCTCAGCAAGATTGACTCTAGTAGTCTGCCTAGCTTCACCTGGAGGCTGATTATCCAGGGGTGATGGTAATGAACCGTTATTTGGCCTAGAGTTCCATATTCTAGGCTGTCTAGGAGGATTATTGTTAGTTCCACCATTATTGTTAAAGTTATTGTTGTTATATCCTCTGTCAGGGTAGTTTGGTCTGTCATTGGAATAATTCCTGTTCTAACCTGACTGTGCATAGAACCCTTGATTTCTCAAATGTGTTACTTCGGTGGTGAGCTTTCTCAACTGAGCAGAAATTTCTTTGATTTCTTCCTTTTCCTCTTGGGCTTTGGCAACTACATTTTTAGTCTGAGGCTTGAAAAAGGAAGATCCATGGTTATTGTTGGATAAATCAATACCCTGAGGTGTCTGAGCATGTGCAGGATATTGTGGTAGTTGGCTATTTCCATTAGGAGGAGGCATAATGCTCAATGGAGGTACTTGCAAAGGTGCAGGCATGACTGCTGGAGGTATCACTGCTCCATTTGGATATTGTACAGGGTACTGAGGTGAATACGGTGCAGGATACTGTGCAGGATATTGTGACTGCATGCCTGGCAAAGTAGGGAATACTAGATTCGGAGTAGGAGCAGGTATCAACTGTTGATTTACCTTGACGGCTTCTTGAAAAGCTCCTGTCAATGTAGTGATCTCTGGATGTGTTCTCCTGATGAACATGGAAGTTAATGGATCCAGGGCTGAATAATAGATACTCCTAGCAGCAGCATCAGTTACTACATATGGGGCAACTAGCTTGGACAACATTTTCTGGAACCTAGCATTGAAATTAGCAATAGGCTCATTCTCAAGTCTTTTGATTGTAGCAAACATGTGATAATTCATAGATGGATCAATAGGGACCTTGAACCTGTCAAGAAAAGCTTTCTCTAAGACAGCCCATGAACCAACAAAGGCTTGGCCCAGACTGATGAACCAATTATAAGCCTCTTCCCCTAAGGAAAAAGGAAATAATCTGCACACCACGTCCTGATGTTCTATTCTGGCTCTGCAGCAGGCTTCTTTAAATGTCCTGATATGATCATCAGCATCTTGATAGGGATGGTATTTTGGGCAAAGTTTGTCCAGATTCTTTGGTAACTCATGATATGCATTGAAGGTCAAAGGTGACTCTGCGGCAAAGAATGACATTGCGGCCTGAGGGGGCTGAACTGGTGGTGGAGCTGGCTGAGTTTGAACTAAAGGCACACCCTGGGGTTGAACAGGAGGTGTCACAGATATACCAGAAGGTATTTGCAAACCAACAGGAGTTACAGGAGGAGGTCCTGGTGAAGCCCTAGACGCACTAGACCCTAGAGTATGATGAATGTCTACAGTCCTAGGTCTGAAACCTCTAACAGGCAATTCTTCAAAATTTTCACTAGGTCTAGACCTGGTATTTATCCTGTGAGCCAGGATTTCTTGAATCAGAGGCAAATTGGCTGAAACTTTGCAAATATTGGCTGGATTCCACCGGATGAGGTGATATTTGCGGTCAGATGGCAAATCAGACTGGATATTTATGAAATATTTGCGAAGATACTGTAAATATGACAGGATATTGGGGTATCATGACTCGTAGCACGAGATCTAAAGTGCCTCCGGCCTAAATTCTTCAAAATTTTGAACAAATTTGCGTATCGTTGGCCAATATTTGTGAATTCACAACGATCTACTGTAAAGTTTGCAATATTTACGTGAGATCTGGAAATGTAAAAACTTATCACAGTAAATATTTACATAATTTACTGAAATTCACAGGTGATCTGAGGTTACCTTACACTATGCGTCATCAAAACCTGAAAATAATGATGATGAGCGTGGTGTTCTGGACTGGCCCTCCTTCTAGTGCCAATTTATGTTGGTCATGATGTTAGTCACAAACAAACATAGAATAAAAGTACACATTAACCTTTATTCATCTTGAAAGATATAGTGAATTCGAAGAATTCATGATCCCAAGTCTCCGGTGATTAGGTCTTAATCGACTGACGTTACTCAGTAGTTAATGTGAAATGTTGTTTCCATTTTGGGGCCTTACGTGAAATTACGCCATCATCATGACATTCCTGTGGAAATTCTTTACAGAGAAGTTAAATTATGCAGTTATTTGATGGAAAGATGTAGTAATACCTCGATCTTTGCATGAGATTTTCAATTGTGCATGCTTTTTTATTCAAATATGCTAAATATTTGCAATTACCTACGAGATGTCTGCATATTTGCATTATTTGCTTAAGATTATCAATTATTCGCAATTGTGATGGCGAGATGCTATGAAATTGAAAGAAATTAAAGGAAATACTTCTAATTAAGTTGAACCTTTAGCTTTTGATCCACATACATGCTTGATACTGTTATGAGGAGAAGAAATCAAACCATATGTTCACCAGGACATTCCACAGCTAGACACAGTTGATGCAAACTTCAGAGGATAATGAATGAAAACAATACATGCAACATGACGAGCACTCCAAGGGACGCAGCTAATCAAAGCACATATCCAGAATTCAAACACAGATTACTCAGGATTTACGAAGATTTGTAATCAAATACTCTTCTCTTTCATTAAGTATGCAAAAGACATGTACATATACAGCAGCTTTCAAATGAGCCCTGAATATTTCAGCAAACAAATTTCAATTAAGTTTCGAATGAATATAACAAGGCATTCCACCACCTTTTATAGAATAAGGCGAGGAATCCGTTACAAGAGATCTACGGATCTGATATGTCAATGCAAATCAACGGTCATCATTTCATGATTTGTCAATTTTACAAAATAGCACAAGTTGCCAGCTGGCAACTATTTATATTACCTATGCAAAATATTCCCCCTTCATGATGTATCTTCATCATGTTTTTCAGCTGATTCATGCAGATCATCATCATGTGCATCACTTTCTGAACTTTTGCTATCCGGATGATGATGTTGCTGCATATGGGGTTGCATGCTGCTCTGGATCTGTTCGTATGACTGCACAACCTGATCTATTCCTCTGCCATCTTGAGTCTTTGCTTTGATAATGGCGTGCTTGTGTGCCTCATACTTATCCTTGCTGTTATCCAGCTTATTTTCTCTGTCCTTCAATGTCTCATTGTAGGCCTCCATCTTGACCTTGATCCTCATCACCTTATTTATAATTTCTTCTGTCAAGTGGATGAGTGGACCATCATCTTCCATCTAGAAGTTACTGCGCAGAGCCTTAAGGGTAGAATCTTCATCTTGATTCTCTATCTTCCCTTCCACTTTGCCCTCTAATGTTTCTAGCATATCTGCTTCAATGCCCATTAAATCACGTAGCCTCATGTTGATCTCCCTCAGCTTATTATTGCATCTCTTGAGGACTTCGCATTCAAATTGTACATCCTTGTACCAGATATCCACTAACAATGCAGTATTATTATTTAATACCTGCTTACTGATAAGCAGTTGTGGATTTATTTTCTTTATTTCTCCCAAGAGGCTGAGAACTTTCTCCAGTTGATAAGACCTTTTCCCGGTCTGCGTCTGTAATCTGTCCACCCTGGTTTTGGAGTCACTTAATATGCTCCATATTTTCAAAGATCCCTTCATTATTTCAACGGCATCATCCAATGTGGATGACATCCATTTCCTTATTACGGAAGCCTCATATTTCATGAGGTCCAATTTATTTATCTCCTCTTGAGAAATGGCAGTCAATGGGATTGCAGCTTCACTTGTAGTATCCTCAGGATTGGTCAAGCCTTTAATATACGCATGCAACTGAGAAATGTGCTCTTTATGTTGCTTATTCTTCTCTTTCTCTCTTTTCACTTTCTGAATTAGAGAGTCTATGATGTCCTTACCTTCTTGACCTTCCTGCTCTTCGTTGGCAAAACCCAAATCAACTGTGCTTATCTGGAATTCATCCACAGTGATTTTGCCTTTCTCCTTATCTACCGCAGGTACAGCAATTTGTGCAGTCCTTCTCCCTGTCGCCGGATCTCTCTTGATGGCCGAAGTCATTCTGGCCTTTCTCTTGGGCTTCATTATATCCGCGGAGAACAGGGTGGAGACGTTGAACTCTTGGATTTCAAGTTCCTCCTCAACATTTACCTCCTTTTCTAACCATGGAGGCACCTGATCCTACTTTTCAGCATCATGGTGCTGTTCACCCCTATCTCCCGTTTCCACCAACAAGCGTTGTGGAGATGGTATTTTTCTTTCTCTCCTTCTTGATGCTCGCCTTGCTGCGGATCTTGTGGTGCCTCCTCCTGTTGAGGAACTTCTTTTTCTGGGGGAGCATCTTCTTTGTGTGGGGAACCTTGCGGTGTAACTGTATGCAGATCATGATGATCATGATCTTTCTCCATCATTTCTTCACCTGTCCCCAGTTCTTCCCCTTGTGGAGGTTGATCATCCTCCTTTTGTTTCTCAATTTCTGGTGGCATGTCCACCATATCTGATATCATTGGATCTTCCTGAGGTGATGGCATCTGTTCTGCAGCTGTTACTTGTTCTGTACCTGCAGTATCCACCTCTTGTGCCTTATCAGCCGGATCTTCTTTTTCTTCCTTCTTCTCATCAGCCTTTATTTCTTGGACCTCCACTATAGCAGGTCCTGCTGATGTATCTTGTGGGCTCTGCTGGCCTGATTCAAGAGCATGGCCTTCTACTTCTGCCATCTCTATCTCCTCTGTTATGTGGCCCTTATCAGGTGATCCTGCTGGCTTCTCAGGACTTGCATCCTATTTCTCTGCCAAGTCTACCACTACAGGACTTGTCACCTCGGCGATCAGTGTATCCAGCCCTATATCCTGAGCTGCCTACTCCGGGCTCTTTTCTGGTTCCTGGCTCTTTTCTCGCTCCACTTCTATTTGTTTCATCTCCTCAAGCACCGATTGGACAAATGGAGGCTTGTGAGGAGTCACACTGATGCCAGCAGCCAGTGTTTCCATTTCTTGTGCAGCTATTTCCTGCACCACCTCATCATCAGACAAATTTATTGTCTCGTCTAGCGAGACATGCCCTTCCGCTTGTGTCTGAGATGCTTCTTTTTGCTGTTCTTCTGCCAGTTCAGTTTTGAACTTGACAATGGTAGGAAGTGGAACGTTATGCTGAAGTTCCCTCTGCACTTCACTACCTGTCCCCTGTAACTGTGCAGGAGGTTGACTTATCTCACCCCTCATGGAGGTTCTTGGTTTCTTGGGTGTGGTGGGGACCAACACCTGCGAAGCTCTCCTCTTTCTTCTTATTATTAGCGGAGCTTCCTCCTCTTCTTCAGGATCCTCTTCCATGAGGATAGCTTTGCCTGGTTGTTTGGATGACTGACCCACCTCTTGGGTCTCTATGGTTCCAGCTTCTGCTATCTTGGTTTTCTTGGGCTTTGGAGGAGAATCTGATTCTGACCCTGATTTGGCTACCTCCTCCGCTGTGAATACTGCCTTGTCAACTATGACCCCTTTGGGTCCTTTTTCCACCTTCTTGCCCTTTGTGGCCCTTTTGCTAGGCTACTGTGGTGGAGGGGTCCTCTCTCCCTTAGTCTTCCTCTTCTCCAGCAGGAAGTCATCATATTCATCTGTGGGGATGTCCTGCCCCTTCTTCTTGCTATCCACCGTGATAGCAACACCCTTCTTCTTCAATGCCTCTACCTGTGCATCTACCCAAGCTTGGGTCAAGTGTAGGGTTCTGGCAAAGAATGGGTCTAAGGACATATCCTCTTGCATGGTGAGGTCAGGGGTAGAGATGGTATCATTATAAATCTTCTTCTGCTCATACTCATCTGCCATTATCCTGCCGTCATCATTCTTCAGCTGCTGAGGGAGGGATATGTAGTCAAATGTTCTGATCTAGTTCAGAGTCAACCTCTGATACCTCCTCCTCTTGGCCTCTGCCTCATCTTCGCAGTCAGCCCAAAAATCTTCTAGGTGCCTCTGGTGAATAGGCTTTCCTAGGATCTTCTGCATTCGGCCGTAAGGATCATATGGTCTCGTTACTGGGAAGGGCAGCAAATTCATCTTATTTAGGGTGACCATCACCTTCTTTATATTGTCAGAGTCAGGGCACATGTAGTTGCCGATGCTGACTGGGAACAAAATTGGTGGCAGCTTCTTGGCATCCTTATACATCTATATCATGGTGGAGCCCTGCCTGATAAATTCCATTAAAACTACTGCATCTATAGGATATCTTGGCAGCATCAGGGGATGTCCTTCAAAACCTTCTATCCTGATGTAGGAAAAGGTGGCAAATTGTATGTACCATGCCCCATGCCTGTATACTGCTTCTTGAGCCTCCATGCTTAGTCTTTTAGTTCTGTCATCTTCCATGGTCCTTACCAGATGCATAGAGAATGCATCCTTGACCAGTTTGTAGTCCTTGATATATTTGGTTCTTTGCAGCTGGGGATGATGATCCCAGATATATGCTGCATTTGTGCCCGTCAGTTTTCCATCTGTGACCAGGGCATCAAAAGTGCCTCTATACGCACAGGAATAAACGATATAAGAGGTCATGTAGAATGCACAATCTGAACCCCCCAGGTTCATGAGCTGCTCATGCAGAGCGTCACCTATTATTTGGCCCCACAGTGGCTTGATGTCTGCATACAGGCATATCATTATTACGCCGTACATCCAATCTCTAAAATCACCAGTATCAAGCTGGCCAGTCACCCTGTTCAGTAGGGCAATCACATACTGATACTCTTCATTAAAATCAAACTTGAACATGTGCACAGGAAGCTTGGCCGCTGCATTATATGTGCTGTTCTCGGCCCGCCAAGCATACATGTTCTTTCTGGCCGCCTTCTTGTTGGCCTCATATTCTCTTTCAGACTTCTTCAAGTCTACACTCTTTACCTTACTGCCCATTGGTAGTCCAAATGTCTGGGAGAGACCTTTGATGGATAGGTCTACATACACTCTCCCATGCTTCACCACCTGCCTCGTCTGAGGGTTATAATTCTGGGCGCATTCAATGACTAGCTCCGGAGACTCCATGGAGTATGGGAAGCCAGCAGCGTTCCACATATCTGATACAAACACTGCGTCCAGTACTGGACTCTTATCTTGTCCATCATTCAGCTTGGCTGACGAAGCCTCCAAGTTGGTACTCCCCTGATGGGTATCTGTAATTGCCCCATATTTGAACAGGACCCCTCTCTGGGAAGAGAACATAGGCCTGCTAAATTCCTCCTGATTCTTGACTGAGCATTTTTCAGCCATGGGTACCTGCAATTAACAACATTTCTTCTCACAACAGGGATACGCATGCATACATATTGCAAATATCATGCCTATTGTATCAATTTCACATTACTTACTTACATGGATACATAACCAGAACTTATGACATCATTTAGAAACAACATGATGAGGGTTTCAGTTCACTTACCTGGTTATGCAAATTTTCCTTTATACTAGTATATCGTCAAGATGCTCTTAATTCAACTGCTGATCACTTCTCTCCTTCTATCTGTGAGCTCGAATTGCGCAACAGTAGCTGTTATGCGGATATGAAGGCTGGTGCTCTGTAAAACAATTTTAACGTAGGTAACTTAACAATGGCAGTTGAATTGCCTTTTAACCTCATAGTTAGGGTGAATTTAGGGCAACTCTGACAAGTTAGATTGCAATCTTTGATCATTCATGTGAAAACTCAAGATCTCATCAGGTATTTCATTGGGTTCCGGGGTCAGCGGGAATCACCTACCATATCTGTGCGCATTTAATGATAATGGCGGCAAGGGGAGCGGGGGATATCCATATGGCGGGATATCATGAGGGCAGGATGATATTTCACAAATATCGGGTTGAGTTTCAATATCATCCTCCCTAGCACTGGAATTATTATCGCTACAAGATTCGGGTGATAATGCACCCTTTGTTTACATTTTAGCACATCAGAAGGATATTTCAGTTTATCGGGTGATGTTTCAAAAAAAAATGATGATGACAAACCACGCTTGCTCATCCTCCTTTTTGAATATCAGGATGACATCATCATGATATTCGTTCTTTGTATCGGAAATGCTTCATGATGTCATCGTCATATTGGGCGAACATGATCATGTTTACAAAATATCCTGTCGAAATGTAAATATGATGATGATGTCATCAGGATGTTTGTTTCTTCGTTTATCGTATTCAGATGATGTCATCAAGATGTTTGTTAAGGGTGATATTTCACGTTAGGATGATATTTACGAATATCGGGTTACTTTTCAAAACATGATGTTCGCGGTATAAAAGACCGCTTGACGGGAAAGACTTACTACCGTTTAAAGTTGACGTCAGGATATTTGAACCGCAGGATATATCCAGGGAATGTTTCAATATGATGATGATCTTTAAACAACATGACTCAAATTATAAAATATGACCCCCCCTTGCGAATATCAGGTTTGACCAAGACTTTGACTGCTCATAACTCTCACATCCTGGTGAATACCAGGGTGATGTAAAAGGCAAACCTGCATGAAATTTAATGTTCTTCCAGAATATGAGGCTACAGATACGAAATGTGAATTTTGACAAACTGACCTCATAATGATGACTTACCTCATCCTGACTCAACATGATGATGCACTTGACTGATTTTTACCAAACCGCCAGAAAGCAAGAAACGCAAACCAAGCCAAAAGAAGTTGGGTCCCTGTTTTACCAAGTCAAAATGGGGCGTGTTGTGTAACCACACAACAGGTTACAATCAATCACATGTAAGCAATCAAAAAAAGATAAATCAAGCATGGAGCAAGCAATAATTCATTTTAAGCACCAAGTCCAAATGTTCCTAATTTAGTGAAAAACCACAAGTCTTGGACCAATCGGAGCTGCAACAGTTATGTTAGTAGTTTAATAACCTCCTTTTCTTGGATAGTTGATAAGATGTTGCACAAATACCCAATTAGTAGCCAAGAAAAACAAATCGCAAATGATACAGACTAAAAGCGACATAGTTTACCAAAGGTGATTCATTGTTGGTCAAAAGTGATCTATATTCTGTCACAGGTGAAATGTCATAGATCATAAGAGATGCTGAGAGTGCTAGATGTGGATTGTTAAATCTCACAAGTGATGTCAAAAAGTAGGAAGCGACTGGTTACAGGTCATTAGTGACTCGGATTTGCAAGAGAAACAAAATGCAACAAAAACCCTAGTTTTGCAATAAGTGATTCGATTAGCTAAAGGCGATCACTGTCAGATCAAAAGTGATTTAGATAAATGCATAAGCAACCACTATTAGTGTAAAAGTGATGCAAAATAGTGAAAAAGTGACCACTGTTCACTTATAAGTGATCTAGAAAATTCTAAAGGCGGCAAGTTTCAGCTCAGAAGTGATGCATGTATCTAGACAATGACAAATTTTTGCTCAAAAGTGACAGGAACTTGCCGTAAGTGCTCAGAAAATCTAATCTTCATAAAAACAACTTCAAATAACAAAGTTAATCAAGGACGTGGGTCCCACTAGGTGTGCCAAAGTGTGACAGGTGAAAAATCAGGTTAATAAGATCAAGAATAGCCATGAAAACCTAACCCTACCATCATCAAAGAATCTAATCCAAATGAAACCAAAAACATACAATTCAAGCACAATATCACCTAGATTGTGTGATTCCTTGTTTATGATGTGGATTGCTTCTTCAACAATGAATAATTATGAAGATAAAAGATGCCATGATGGATGGATGATAATGATGATAAGCTCAAATGGATGCTATGGATACTCAAGTGCTCAATATTCTCAAGATGATAATGTAGACGCTATATGAATGCTGGATAGATGTAGTATGGAATGAGAGGGTGTTTATATAGAACTCAACCAAAATCAATCAACGGTGGAGATTCAGTGGCTATCTGAATGGTTAAGATTGAAGGATAGACATAGGTGAATGTGAAGATGACAAGTGGAGAGAAGATAGGGCTTATATGTGCTTGTGTACATAAAAAGTACTGCATGTGAAAGATATTAAATAAAGGATGTAGTACCACTTATCTTTTTAAATGAAAGAGGCACACATGTTGGCTCATGAAATAAATGATAAGAGAAATTAATTAAATAAATAAAATTTATTTAATTAAAAATAGACAGAAAGAAGATAATTAAATAAATAAAGATTGTTTAGTTATAGTTTAGAAGAAATAGCTAATGAATTTATTAAATAAATATAAATTTATTTAATTAATAGAATAAATAGATGGGTTAGGGATATTGCTCAAGTATGTTAGACAAATGCAGATGATGTGTACTGTGATGTTTGAATGCTAATGATAAGGAGTCAATTTTGGGTGTCTATATCTATCAATTTTGTATTCTAATAACTAGGTAATTCTCTTAACTAAGATAACTACTCTAACAAATCAAGACAAACTAGATACTTTGTCAAGACTAAAGCAAATAATGAAATAGAAAATTTACATTTACTATCTACCAAATATTTGCTAAAGGAAGTGATAGCATACAAGTAAAGAACTAAATTTTAAGCATAATATCTACACAAATGATTAGCACTAATAGGTTCTTTAAGAGGTGTGCCTTGTACATCAGCTAGTCTATATGCACCTAATCTAAAGGATTCAATGATGATGTAAGGTCCTAGCCAATTCAATCTAAACTTTCCTTTTTTTCTAGGACGTGCATTGACATTGCACTGATTTTCATAGAGTACCAAATCTCCAACTTTGAATGAATGATGAATAACATGTTCATTGTACAAGCATTGCCTAGACTTTTTATGCACTTGAAGATGTTCGAGAGAGTTTATATAGTATTGCAATAGTGAATGATGAAGGAGCTTCTGCTAAGTGGTTGGTCAATTATTTCCCTTTAATTGCCTTTTGAGAGATGAATTTAAGGCCCAATTCCATTAACAACATAACCCACTTTGCTAAGCATTCTAAAAGATCTATTTTAGCAAACATATGCTTTAAAGGATTGAATTTTACAATTACATTAATTTTAGAATTTAAGAGATAATGTCTCATTTTTTATGTTGCAAAAATAAGAGCTATGCATTGCATTTCTATCATAGTGTATCACATTTAATAATCGAGCAAAGTTTGATTGATGTAATACACAACAAACTCTTTTCCATCATCACCATGTTGTACTAATAAGGCTATGAGAGCATTAGGAGATGCTAATTGTAAAGAATGAATGGTTGTCTAGAGACAGTTGGTTGTTGTAATGTTGGAAAATGTCCCCTCAAGGGCTTTTCCCTCAAAACGTTTAGCTCTTGGGTCTTTAGTGTGCATTTAGGGCATCTTGCATCATATTTCAGCATCCCAATGAAAAAACCCCTAAGTGTCTTGGCAAACAGAACCTAGGGGGACCACTTGAGATAAACCCTACCCAAAATAGGGGGGAGGACTTGGGTGCCCATGCCCTAGTCTTGCCCTATTTTGGGGTAGTCCTAATTTTTTGGTGTCAGCTTGTGACCATTATATGGGTCCTATGCCGACATGAGAAGTTTGAATTACAAAATTCTTGGCGGGATTGTTTGTAGTTGCATATAAAAGCATGTTTAGGCATTCATTTGTAGACTAGATTTCAACTAGATGATTACTAGCAAGCTATTGTGTTCTAAACGTGATTCAAGGCTTTCATTGTGCTTTTTATGTGTTTGTATTTGCAAATTTGAGCAATCATCTCCTCATGGCATGAAGAGCTTCTTCCTTCCATGAGATCTTCACTACAAGGTGACATTCATTTGTTTTTGTAAGCATTGATCATTTGGTTTTTCCCTCTGCCTCCCAAGGGCGCATACTCTCTATCTAACAACGGTGTTCAGAAGGCTTGAATGTCTCTCTGGGGCTTGACTGAGGCAAGCCTCTAAACACCACAACCCCCTCCCAAAGTTTTCATGATTGTAGGTTACAGGTTGGAGTTGCAGACAAAGTGAAGTTGCAAAAGGGTACAACAGAGTGTTGGAATTGTAGATTAAAGAAGAAAATGGCTCCCTAGATTAGGGCGCCCACTCTTTAGTCCTCAAAGTTTCACAATAGGAAAATCTCTGGTACAGTAGATACAAGTTACAGATTGAGCTTCCAGATCTTGACAAAAAGAAGGGCATTGGACTTGGGTGTCTGCTCTTTAGTCCCTAACTTTTTTGTCTCTGAACCCCAAAAATAGGTGCACAATTATTTGTTATTTCACATCTTTCTGTAGCAACATTTTCTGTAATTCATCTATTTACTGTCGTATTTGCATAATTAGGGTTTTAAGGTATAATTGAGCATAAGAGAAGATAATTGGTAATCAAATAATAAAAATTCAAATTTCCTTACATCTCATAGTGACCTAGGGTATGATAGTACATTGCCACTTGACCCTAGGTCCTTGAATGAAAGGGTGAAAGGAGGATACATACACAAAACTACAAAAAACCTAACATCCAAAAATCACCCTTTACATTTTGGTGAACCCATGTTGTTGGACTTGTTTACACCTTGTTGAGTTTTGTGCTTTATATTTATAGTGATTTCATTCATTCATATAGTTATTCATCTTATTGCATTGGAAAACTTACAAAAAAATTGAAAAATTGGAAAAATTGGAAAAAAATTGCATGCTAGGTTTTTGCATGTTGCATCATTTAATTTGAATTTCATAAAATTTCTGATTTTTGAATTAGATCTAATTTAAATTACAGAAAATTAAAAAAATTCATTAGTTTGCATTGCATTTTCATCATAAAAATGCGAGGGTTTTGTTGAAAATTGTGAATTTTGTATATAACCTAGTAATTCTAAAATCTAGGGTTTGTATGTAAAATCTTGTTTCAGATTTTTCTACTGATTTTAGAGGCTCATTAAAATTTTTATTTGTCTATAGTCTTGTATTTTAGAACAAACTTGCATTTAGATTTCAAAAATTTGCATTTTTGCATAGAAAATTTCAACAAAAACTAGCATTTTCATTGACTTTTCACTAGATTTGCACTTGCATTTTGCATGTTAGAGCATGGAAATTATTTTAAGATATGAAAGAATGTAATTTTCATCATATATCATCTTGCAAAACATTCATATAGCATTTTTTATCAAGATCTCAAACCAAGGGCTTGAAAAACATCGATTTTCACTAGATTTTGCCTTATCGACTCTCAAAATTTGTACTATAAGCATGTTGTAAAGAATATTTTTGCACAATTTGACTGATATCAGGGGTATTATCTGATTCCCCTCCTGAAATTATTTACAACACCTTGTTATTGGCCTTTTGTATTGAAAATTTGGTGAAAAACTGCATATTTTTGCTATTTTTGCCCTAGGGTTTGGCCTAGTTTGCACCGTAAGTGTGTTGTAACATAATTTATGCTTGTAGACAACCAATATCACTGATATTATTTTCTTCACCTCCTTAAATTCTTTACAACACCCCTTTGGCTAGGTATTGGAATTGAAAAATTGTGAAAAATTACCTATTTTTGCTATATTTTCATTAGGGTTTGACCTTGAGTGGCACTATAAGTGTGTTGTGATGGATATTTTTGCATTAGGTGGCTGTTATTACTGATATAATTTTATTTCCATCATAATTTTACTCACAACACCATTTGTCATTCTCTTTTGCATTGAGATTTGGTGAAAAACTGCTTATTTTAGTGTATTTTCACTAGGTTTTGGTCTCTCATCATCTTAGATTTGCATCAAGAGTGTGTTGTGACAGATCTTATTGCTGTATTAGACTATTATTAGACATATAATTTGATCCCCCTGATCAGTTCCCTTACAACACCTTCACTTTTATATATTTGCATTGAAAAAATACAAAAAATCAAGCATTTAAGGTCATTTTTGCATATAGTTTTACACTTGTCTTTTGCATACTTTTGGAAATTGCTAAAATTTGATTTTGCATTGATTTGAAAAAATATATCATGGATACGTCCTTGGAAGCTCTATTTGCATATATCGTAGACATCGATCATTTCTCTAAATTCACTGATAGACATCCTTAAGTTTTAGAACAAATAGCATACATTCATGATGTTGATCTATCTATGTACTCCACATATGAAATCATTTGTTGTATATCTGATCTTGATAGCTTCACAAAACTTATGGGAATATATCCTTGGATATTAGATGATCTCACTAAATGATCAATAATATATATACCAGTGATTATCTTAAAATTTTAGATGAAGCCTTAGATGATTTTATGGAACATTCAAATTCAATAACTATTGCTAAAACATGTGATGATAACTTAGTGGTATCCTATGATCCTTCTCCCAAGGTTGTTCCTCCTCATGAGGACACTTTGATGCAAGAGGATGATTTCACTAACACATCTCTTAATATTATACCACCAAATCTTCATTCTAATGCTCACTTTGACCAAGATGAAGCATTAGAAAATGAAGACTCATCATTGCTCTGCCATTCCAATGCTCTCCCTGGCCAAGAGGAAGCATTAGTGAATGAAGAACTCCTTTTAGCAAAGAACATTCCATGAGTAGACAATGATCTTTCATCTAACAGAAATCAAAACTCTATCATAATGCATAAAACCTCTATGGATCATCCTACCAACCTTGTTCTTTTAGTTGATTGTTCACACACCCTGGATATCACTAAGGAAGAGAAGACCTTTAATGTCCCTCCTTTGTTTGAGTATTCAAGTCATTTGGACATCACTAAAGATGTAGCACTAGGGGATGAGGAGAAGTCTCACATTAAATCCCTCAAGGATGGATGTTGAGATCACTCAAAATAATTTTCTTCTCCCACCACCTAAGAGGATAACACATATGTGTACTAATGAACTTCAACAAGAAAATATTGCACCTAACATTGAGTCAAACCAAGAAGCATTTAAGAATGAACAAAAGAATAGTGACAAAAACTTGGCAATGGTACCTTATGTTTGCGATTGGGAAGAAAATGATTTGATGGTTGATAACTTCTAGTATGGACCTCTCTACAAGTAAGTATTCTACCCCTTTATCTCTCTCGTGATGTGTTATGTGTTGTTTAGGCCTCCTGGGATGACCCCTGATTCTCTTGTAAGGTCTAGGATACTAGGAGATAGCATCTGTTGTGACCTTCTATTTGTATCATCATTCTTCTATATTGCCTCTCTCTGATTTCATTGTTGTGTATTGTGTCTTACGGACATAGCATTGTAGTTGGTGACTTGGGTGCACCCTCCTACATGACTGTCCCTAAGACACTTGTTTCTCCTCTCTAATTTATTGTTTCCCTTCCTCTAGTGTTTCTATCTAGCAAGCGGATGATGAAAAACATGTATACTGATGTGGACCTAGCATCCCTTTTGTGAGAAGTCAAAAATTGGACTTAGTTCCTAATATGACGATGG
Organism: Cunninghamia lanceolata; assembly: GCA_027924645.1. Lineage (NCBI taxonomy): Eukaryota > Viridiplantae > Streptophyta > Pinopsida > Cupressales > Cupressaceae > Cunninghamia > Cunninghamia lanceolata. The sequence goes on from BSBN01000801.1 coordinate 8,073,530, forward strand.
GGTTGTATATCTTATCTAATGCTTGGCTAGTGGAAGCACTCATGCTTTCCGTATAGTTCTTTTGATGATGTTTTTATTTCATTTATAAATCATAACAATACTACTACTCCATGCACTTTGTCTATCTTGAATCTTGCATACCTCATATTTCATATGCATTGATGTTGTTGTTTAACATGATTATGGACACTAACATGTTTCTCGCAAGGATGTGTTTGTGGGAACATTTGGTGATTGTATAGTACATGTCACCTCTAGGGGGCATGGGCTGTACGAAAGTCTATGTTCCCTTGTGTGTTTTCTTCCTACCTTAACATGCGTAAGGTGGGGGCATATAAGGTAAGTTGTCTATTGTAGATGTTAGCAATGTGTTTGTCCTTAGGTACAATTTAAAGACCTGCGCGATGAGTGCATCCTGTATCTTGAGTTTGTTTACAATCAATCAATCATGTAAGTCCTCTACGGAGGTGGGATATCAAGCATATCTTTTTTCTTAAGCCCTCTGTGGAGGCAGGGATGGTGTATTTCTTGGAGGAGATTGCATCATCTTGTCATTTTCAAAAGTCCTCTGCGGAGGTGGGGAGTGGTTCTGTGACTAACTCAACCCTTAAATGTGTCTTTGGTGATTGTTGTGGCAAAGTGCAATCATTGATGTGTGCTTGTAATGTGCCTTAGATGGTGTTGAACCTAGAAATAGGGACACTTGATCGCTTGTCTACTGTGTTTTCTCTGTTTCTTCAAAGTGTGTGTGTTTGGCATGCTTGCTTTGTGTGGCATGTTTGTTGTCCTATATGCATTTTAAAGACCTATGCAATGAGTGAATCCTACATTTTGGGAGGTTTTGCATGTCTTGCATGTGTGTTGCCCCATATATAGTTTAAAGACTTGCATGATGAGTGCACTTGTATTATGGGAGGTTTGTTTACTTTCCTGTACTTGCATTTGCATTTCATATATATGAGAAAAAGAAAAGAAAAGAAATCATCTATGTCTTCTATGCATTAATGTGTCTTCTATGCATTCAATGTATTCTTTGTGTTTTGCGTGATTGTAACTATCTTCTTCACATTTTGCATGCCTGTCATTGTCTTCAATGTGTTTGGTGTGTCTTTTCTATGCTTGGCATGTTTGATGTGCTTGTTGACCATACTTTAATGTATGTATTGGCCTTACATTTATACATACATTAAAGTAGGGGCTAAATGTAATGTTGTAAAATGTCCCCTTAGGGGTTTTTCCATCAAAAGGTTTAGCTCTCGGGACTTTAGTGTGCATTTAGTGCATCTTGCATCATATTTCAGCATTCTGAGGAGAAAACCCTAAGTGTCTTGGCAAATAGGACCTAGGGGGACCACTTGAGATAACCCCTACCCAAAATAGGGGGGGAGGACTTGGATGCCCATGCCTTAGTCCTACCCTATTTTGGGGTAGTCCTAATTTTTGGGTGTTGGCTTGTGACTGTTATTTGGGTCCTATGCTGATAGGGTAAGTTTGAATTATGAAATTCTTGGTGAGAGTGTCTGTAGTTGCATATAAAAGCATGTTTAGGCATTCATTTGTAAACTAGATTTCAACTAGATGATTACTAGCAAGCTATTGTGTTCTAAAGGTTATTCAAGGCTTTCATTGTGTTGCAAGAGCAGATTTGTGTTGTTTATGTGTTTGATTTTGTAGATTTGAGCAATCATCTCCTCATGGCATGAATAGATTCTTCCTTCAATGAGATCTTCACAACAAGGTGACATTTATTTGTGTTTGTAAGCATTGATCATTTGGTTTTTGTCTCTGCCTCCCAAGGGCACACATTCTCTATCTGACAAAGGTATTTAGAAGGCTTGAATGTCTCTTTGGTGCTTGACTGAGGCAAGCCTCTAAACACCACAACCCCCTCCCAAAGTTTTCATGATTGCAGGTTACAGGTTGGGGTTGCAGACAAAGTGAAGTTGTAGGAGGGTACAACAGTGTCAGAGTTGTAGATTAAAGAAGAAAATAGCTCCCTAGACTAGGGCAACCACTCTTTAGTCCTCAAAGTTCTACAATGGGAAAATCTTTGGTACAGTAGATACAGGTTACAGATTGAGCTTCTAGATCTTGACAAAAAGCAGGGCATTAGACTTGGGCGCCTGCTCTTTAGTCCCCGTCTTTTCCGTCTCTGAACCTCAAAAGTAGGTGCATAGTTATTTGTTATTTCACATCTTTCTCTAGCAGCATTTTCTGTAATTCATCTGTTTACTATCATATTTGCATAATTAAGGTTTTAAGGTATAATTGAGCATAAGAGAAGATAATTGGTAATCAAATCATAAAAATCCAAGTTTCCTTACATCTCATAGTGACCTAGGGTATGATAGTACATTGCCACTCAACCCTAGGTCCTTGAATGAAAGGGTGAAAGGAGGATACATACACAAAACTACCAAATACCTAACATCCAAAAATCACCCTTTATAGTTGTAATATAGGTGCATTAGCAAGATATCTTTTGAGGTCGTCAAAAGATTTTTGACAATCACTATCCCACTTAAAGGTAGATTTTTTCTTGAGTAGTTGTGTGAAAGGAAGGGTCTAATCTGCTAGTTGTGAAACAAATCTATGAATAGCCTAAATCTTCCCTTGCAAACTATGGAGTTGTGAAATATTCTTAGGAGATGGTATGTTAACAATGGCATCAATATTTTTTGTGTCTACTTCAATACCACGATGCGAATGAATCCCAATAGCTTGCCACTATGAATGCCAAAGATGCATTTATGAGGATTCAAGGGCATGTCGTATTTACATATAAGTTCAAATATTTGACAAAGAATTTTGATGTGATCCTGGCACAAAATGGATTTGTCTAGAATATCATCAACATAATCCTCTAAGATGTTATGCAAGATATCATAAAAGATAAGTGTCATAGCCCATTGATAAGTTGCACCAACATTGTTTAATCCAAATGGCATGACAACCTAGCAAAATATTCCCCAAGGAGTTATAAAAGCTATTTTATACTGATCCTGAGGATTGATGAATATTTGATTAGAACCAGAGAAACCATCCATGAAGGAAAGTAGCACATGGCTAGAGGTAGAATTGATGATCATAGCAATATTAGGAAGAGGAAAGTCATCCTTCAAAGGTGATATATTCAAATCTCAAAAATCATTACACATTTGAATACGATTGTCAGATTTAACGATAGCCACAATATTCAAGATCCAAGGTGAGTAGTCAATAGGGTGGATAAAGCCTACTTGTAAAAGCTTCTCTATCTCAACTTTTACCAACAATGCAACCTTATGATTCATCATGTGTATCATTTGTTTAACTAGTTTAGCATTAGGATGAATGACAATATTATGTGTTACCACCCAAGGATCGATGTAGGGCATATTGAAGTATACCCAAGAAAAGAGATCAGGATTTTCATGTAAGAGATATGTGATTTCTTGTTTTCTTCTAGATCTAGACAAGTTCCAATAGGGATGACTTTTTTAGGATTATCCTTATCCATCAAAATATTGACAATTTTCCCATTAATGAGAGTACTGTGGTCTTGAATCTCAGGAGGATGAAGGGATTCTATAGGTGACTCATGAGAAGCCAAGGTATCATTAGATAAAAAAGTGTCCTTCTCAAAGTATGGTTCCACATTTAAACAATAAGGAAGTCCATGATCATGATGGTAATGATGCAAGTGATCATAAGCTCCTAAGAATTTAGCCAAAGTTTCATCTATTGAAAAAGTGTCCAAAGGAATATCTTGAAAATTACAATTTGTATTAATTAATTTTGGATATACCCAGTTAAGTGTTGATGATGAAATTGTGTTGACATTTAGATTAGGATGACAAGCAACTTTGGTGGGCCCTAAAGGACAATATCCAAGTCCAAATGAAGAGTAATGTAGATTAGCCTCCAAAGGGACTTTAATACCTTGCTCCTTTATATCATAACCATTACCGTTGTATCCACTTTGAGAGAGAATATTAAAACCTCGATCGTAAATAGATGTCATTTCTAAAGAGGAAGGAGGCATACTATAAGTCTCATATTTAGTAGTATAAGAATAAGTGTTATTTTCATTACTTTTCAAAGAAATTTTAGGTGATGCAAGAGTAGAAATTGAAGCCACCTTATAACTTTTCAGCTTTTATGGCGAGACTTTATACTGTCCTACAAAGGTAGGTGTAAAGTCTAACAAACCAAAATCATTACCAAAGAGTGTATTCAAAGTTGAATCAGATTCTTATAGAATAACCTCCTCAGGAGAGGGAGAAGTATTCATTTTAGAAAGAGGAGAAGTGAGATAAAAGGGCTTAAAATATTGATTATTTTTAGCCTCAGATTTTAAACAACTTTCCAGAATCAAATCGGCTTCAATTGTATGGAGTTGATCATTATGAACAAACTTTATTCATTGATGAAGGGTAGACAGGACTACCCCCATGGCATGAATCCAAGGTCTACCAAGAAGAAGATTCTATGAAAAAGAATTAGGCATGACATGGATAAGGGTAGGCAATGTCATTGGACCAACCCTAAGAGATAAGCTGATAGTACCAATGACCAACATTATCAAAGCCATGAATGGTGAGTTTATCTAGTTTAATGAGAGAGGTATAAGCATTTATTTTATGTAACAACTCTATGCCATAGACATTAAGACCTAATCTACCATCCATGGTACATCTAACTCTCATATTACAAATGAAAAAGAATATCATAAGAGGCTCATTTTGATTTTGAACTTATATGGGAGGTAATTCATGTGGTTGAATTACAATATCTGAATTAGTCACATGCATACAATATACCAAAGCTGCTACATCACTTGATTGAACAAAAGATGGAACAATCACCTTTTGTAAAGCTTCTTGGAGCATTCTGTGCTATGTAGATGATGTTTGTATCAACTTCCATAGAAATATCTTTGTTGGAGTAGCTCAAAGTTACTCAACAAGATCATAATCTCTACCATTATGAGTAGGAAGATGAGTTGCTAGAGGAAGAATAGGTTGAGAAGGTGGAAGAGAAGTACAAACAAGGTGTGTTTGTTTCCTTTATTTATTGTTTCTAGTGTTATATGCATGAGCAACTTCATGATGCATGGGTTGTTTCAACATATTTTGATTGAATGGACTATTTGTAGTGATTTATTTTGCATAATTGAAGATATAACCAAGGGGTCTAGGTGTTTTTAGAGAACCTCCTATTGTAATAGGTGTTTGAGGTGCATCATTATGAAGATGCACAACAATTTTAGGCTTCTCAAGTTCTTTTGGAGAACCAGAAGCATAAATTATATTCATGATTCTTTGAAATAGATATGGTTTAGGAGTTGTAGAGGATGATTCCATCAATATTAAGTCATCCAAGACTTCATCTAACATATCAAAATTGTAAATACTAAACGGCTCATCAAATGCATTAAAATATTGAATAAAGTAATCTGACATAGTTGCATATCCTACTTTTCCAATCTTTATAATGATAAAGTAATGAACAAGAAATGAAATGAAGTATCTTTATTCACAATATGAAATGTATCTTACTATGAACAATAATGTTTTAACTATACTTTCTAACAAATACATAAAACGTACTGAAGATTTATTAATTTTCAAGCTAGAATTACCAAAAAGTGAAAATTTAAGTAATATGTATGATTAAAGAACATATATCAAACTTAGTTTTAATCATATATAAACATCATATTAGAAATATAAATTGCATTATAATGATCTTATTCATGAAGCATAAACAATGTCAAAAGCATAGGCTATTTTCCATTACACTTATTTTTCCAATTTCAAATGTCATGTACGCAAGGAATGTACTAAAGATAAAGTATGACTAGGTACAAAAAATAAATTCACTTTTAATCAACCTAAAAATACTAACAAGATCTAAAACAACACACTAATCTTCAAACTCTAGGTTTAAGACTAGCTAGGCTTTTATGAAATACAAGGATTTTGTAACCCTAATGTTGAATTTGAATGCAAAATGTACTATATGTAATCAAATAAATGATGAATGCACCTAATTTAAATTAGATCTATAATAAGAAAAAAAAATTCAAAAATTAAGATGGATGCAAGCATGTAAGAAGAGTCAAGTTCACCAAAATGTAGTGTAGAAAAGAGTGATCTATCCTTAGGAGTTAAACTAGGTCAAAACCCTCTTCTACAAACATTGAGACACAAATTGAGCTTGGATTATATCATTTAGGGAGAGCCAAAATATAGGGGTTATGCCTCTTTGTTGTATAAATGAGTGTTAAATGAAATTCAATCAATCTAGCTAGGGCACAAGATCAAACCCTAATTGAGAAAGATTAAGCTATAGATGACTTTTGGAAGCGAGATGTAAGAAACTAACTGAACAACAGAGGTAAAGAAGCATCTCAAAACTTGGATCTGATGACCAAAATGCACAGGACTAGGGTGCTTGGGCACCTAGACCTCTTTTAAGGCTTAAAAGAACTGCCACTTTTGTCCATTCTGCACTTATAAGATCCTCCATCTCTCAGACTGGTATCTCTTGAAACATGTTTGTCTACTCTATACATAAGAAAGTAGAGGAGAATGTTTGTGGCTATATAGGAGCTTGCCTTAGTCAAGTCTCAACTTCAATATTCCTACCTCACATATAGCCAAGATTAAATGTAGATGTCATGTTTTCTCAGAAATCCTAAGTGTGAGTAGTAACATGCAAGATCTAATCAAATAATAATAAACCCTAATCCTATATGACTCAAGCAAATAGGATAGGATGCCTCATCCAAAGAAGCTCACAACTTCACCTCAAGGATGAAGATTCATGGAAGGTTTACAAAATGAGAAGGTGACACAACCATACCCTTGGCAGGTACTCAAGCCAAACTTAAGTTGGTGGTTCTAACCCTTCTCCCAATCATGCAAAGTTCTTCAACCTAGGAGCCAATGAGATAGACTCAAGATATCATCTCCTATCCTTTGTACAAAATCTCTCCAAGAGCAAAGTAGAACTCTACTTGAACAAAAACCTGCAATAACACAATAGCATAGAGAGCAAATAGTGATAGAGAGCTTTTCCACATTCAAATTCAATCTTGTCATCTAGATAAAAATGAGGTAAGTCACTTAATTTTATACAAGGTCATAGAAAAAGAGTAATCAGGATTAAAATGCTGACATAACATACCAAAAAGAAAATTTGAATTTAGGGTTAGCCTAAACAACATTAAAGCCAACTTGTAACCTTAAATTGGAGCTCAACACATGGGAGGGATCAGGATGCTTGGGTGCCCTAGGCCTAGGGGCAATTTGAGGCTTGAGTTTGCTCTTAATGTGGGGCTAACTCCAAATATTAATTCATTTCTCGGGGTCATGACGAAACTTTAATCAAAATCATGATATTTTCTATAAATGGTCCAAAAGAAGGTTTTAAGGTGGACCTAAAAATGCACTAGGCTTGGGATCACTAAAGGGAGGAGCTAAACATAGTGAAATTATGCCTACACACAAGTGTACATAATTTACTATGCTATAGACCATACCTCTATAAGAGACCCATGTGGTCTTGTACAAAAGGCCATGCCTGTGTACATTTGGGAGGATGGGCATGATTTGACTAGGGTTAGTTTAGGATAATGGAATGTGCAAGTAGGAGATCAGGTAATTAATTAGGTTTAGGTCACCTAATCAAAAGTGTAGAAATTAGGGAATTAAATAAATGCAAATATTTATTTAATTCATTAGATGGGAAAATAGGATAATAGATAAATAAAGTTTATCTAATTTTTGGACTATAGGAAAAGGTTAATAAATTGTTAAGAAATCATTTAGGTTAGGGATAAATACCAATGTAGGTATAGATGAATAGTAGAACATACATGAATATTGATTTTGATAGTAAAATATTGTAAAATTATAATTTGAAGGTGAATTGATCAATTAATTGTCAAAGCATTTGTTTATTCAGTTAATTGTGAAGAAAAATCATTTTAGTGGTGTTTAGGGAGGGTTTAGGGATGTTTAGAGATAGTTTAGGGATGAGTAGTGTTAAATTAGGTTGTTTAGGGATGAATCATGTCAAATTAGGGTTGGTTAGGGATGAATAGTGATAGAATGATAAGTGTAAAATTTTAGGTGTCTGCACTTGCTTTACCTTTAATCAAAAATACCCAAACATTCAATCTCATTAGATCAAATAAAGCATATCTTGTTGGTGTTTAGTGGAAAAATGGATTCTTAAATCTTTTGTGGGTTAGATGTTTAAATCCACCTCTCCACTATACATTGAAGGATCTAGGGTTAGATGACAAGCATTAACATACCCTAGAGTCACTTTCAGATGTAGGGAAATTTGAATTAGGGAATTAATTATCAATTTTTCCTTCTCCTATGCTCAATTGACCATTAAAACCCTAATTAAGCAAATATGACAACAAATTAATGAATTATGGAAAAAGCTCTTGTAGACAAGAGTAAAATGCCAAATTATAGAATACCTATTTTCAGGGTTTCGAGGTAGAACAGTCGGGGACACTGGAGTGGGTGCCCAAGTTCAAGGTACCTACTTTTTTAGGAAATCTCAACCTCGTTTGGATACTGATCAGCCCTGTAACTTTTGTTTTTAGGAATCAAACTATGGAGGACATTGGAGTGAGAGCCCTAGTCCTAGAAGTGATCCTTTGTCCATCTTTCCTTTAGATCTCGAATCCCTAATGTCTTTCCAGCCTTCCTGCAACTCCATTTTTCCTGCATGCGACACCTATAACCTACAAGCACAAGACTTAGTTTAGGGGTTGTGGTGTTTAGAGCTTTGCCTCAGTCAAACCACGGAGGACACTTAAGTCTCTAAAACACTATTGTCAGATAAAGAGGGTGTGCCCTTGTGAGGCAGAGGCCAAAAACCAAAGGAATCAATGATAAAAACACAATGATATGTCACCTTGTAGTGAATCTTTCATGGAGGAAGATGCTCTTCATGCCATGAGGAGATTGATGCTCAAATCTACAATTATCAACACATAAAACATACAAGTCTACTCTTGCAACACAATAGAAAGCCTTGAATCACCTTAGGATGCCAAAAGTTCACAATGATCATCTAGTTTACAAATGAATGCCTACAAATGTTTATATATGCATCTACAAGCACTCCTGCCAACATATTTGAAATTCAAACTTCCCGTTGCAGCAAAGCGACGTAATAACGTTCACTAACTGACACCCACAAATTGAGGTTGCCCTAAAATAGGGCAGGACTAGGGCATGGGCGTCCAAGTCCTCCCCCCCTATTTTAGGTAGGGTATAGCTCAAAGGGTCCTCCTAGGTCCTATTTGCCATGGGACTTAGGTCTCATTCCATCCGGATGCTAAAATATGAACTAAAATGTCCTAAATGCACTCTAAAGACTCGAGAGCTAAACCTTATGAGGGAAAAGCCCCCAAGGGGACATTTTTTGACATTACATTTAGCCCCCACTTTAATGTATACATGAACACGAAGCCCATACATGCATTAAAGTAGGGTCAAAAACACAGAAAACACACCAAGCATGGAGAAGACATGTCAATCACATAGAAAATAATAATATGCACACAGAGCATGGAGAAGACAGTTATAGTCATGCATGGCATAGAGCAAACAATTAATGCATGGAAGATAGAAATGATATCTTTTCTTTTTCTTTTTCTCTTATATATGAAATGCAAATGCAAGTACTAGAAAGTAAACAAACCTCCCAAAATGTAGGAAGCACTACTCGATGGCACTGGTCTCTGCATATGGGGTAACACACACACAATACACAAAAAAACTCCCAAAATGAATGAAGCACTAATCAATGGCACTAGTCTATGGATATGGGGAAACAAACACGCCATACAAAACAAGCACGCCAAAACACACCAACTTTAAGACATAGAGAAAACACAACAGACAAGCGATGGTGTGTTCCCTATTTCTAGGCTCATCACCATCTTAGGCACACTATAGGCACACATCAATGATTGGGCTTCTCCACAACAATCACCAAAGACATGCTTAAGGGTGGAGTTAGTCATAGAACTGCTCCCTGCCTCTGCAGAGGACTTTTGAAAATGATAGGATGATGCAATCTACTATGAGAAATACACCATCCCCACCTCCACAAAGGGCTTAAGAAAAAGGATATGCTCAATATCCTGCCTCTATAGAGGGCTTACATGATTGATTGATTGATTGTAAACAAACTCAGGATGCATCTGGGGTCAAACACATTGCTAAGATCTATAACAGACAACTTACCTTATATGCCCCCACCTTAAGGTGGTTGACATTAGTTATCAATATCAAGAACGTTAATGTAGGAAGAAAACACACAAGGGAACACTGACTTTCACAAAGCCCATGCCCCCCGGAGGTGACATGTACTTTACGATTGCCAAATGTTCCCACAAACACATCCTTGGAAGAAACATGTTAGTGTCTACAATATTATGATAAACAACAACATAAATGCATATGATTAACCACACAAAGAGCCAAGGTTATACAATGAATTCAGAGTTCAAAGATAACCAGGGGCTATATCATGAAGCTATCTAAATCAAGTATTGACAAGGCCAGATTCAAAGGCAAACAAAGGTGCACGAAGTAGCAGTATTGTTAAGGTTTGTAAATGTGATAGAAACATCATAGAATTCACTATGCAGAAAGCATGAGTGCATCCACTAGCCAATCGTCAGATAAAATATACAACCCCATCATCATATTAGGAACTATAGTCCATTTGTTGATTGCTCTCAAAAGGGACACTAGGTCTGCATCAGTATAAATGCTTTTCGTCATCCGCCCACTAGGTGAAAACACTAGAGGAAGGGAAACAATAAATAAGAGAGGAGAAAAACAAGTGTCTTAGGGATAGTCACATAGGAGGGTGCCCCCAAGTTACTAACCACGATGATATGTCCATAAGACACAACACACAACAATGAAATCAGAGAGAGGCAATATAGAAGAATGATGATACAAATAGAAGAAGGTTACAATAGAGGTAGTCTCCTGGTATCCTGAACCTTATGGGAGAATCTGAGGTCATCCCAGGAGGCCTAAACAACACATAACACATCACAGGGGAAGTACATCATGAGAGAGATAAAGGGTTAGAGATACTTACCTGTAGGGCCCTTGCCAGGCTAGAATTGTCTATAAGAAAATCATCATCATCATCATCCCATTCCTTAATGATGGAGGATAGTGGGACATAAGGTACCATAGCCAAGTTCATATCTTGTTCATCATGTTGTTCATCGTTAGCATCATCTTTGTTTGATCGAATGTTAGGATCAATGTTTTTTTGTTGAGAGGCAAAGTTTGTGACATATTCTTGTCTTCTTCTCCTTCTTTCTCTTTCTTTTCTATTTCATTTTGTTTTACCACTTATCTTTTGTAAGATAGGGCTATTCTCTTTCATAGGTTTGTGCAAATTAGAAGATGAAGTGCCAGGATCAAACCTCATTTGTCACAGTGGAACATTTTTTTATTGACAACGATCTCCCAATCTTTGTAAGGATTTTGGGGGAGGAACCTCAACATAGGGACCTTGTCCTTTTGGTCTAAAGTTCTCTTCACATGCGGGTTGTTTCTCTTTTGTCATTTCTTATGTAGGAGGACTAGGTACTGGATGTAATAGTTTCAGCTTGTAATTTCTATAGCTCAAGAATGTAAAGTCTATTCATAGTTCTAATTTGTCGCTAGTATGGTTGTTACAAAAGTAATCCAATGTGAAGTGTTTTTGTGTAATTGAAGGTTTGTATGTATTTCGATGAATGGCATGCACTTGTCCATTCAAAGGAAATTTAACACATTTATAAATAGTTGAAGGGACTACTTTCATAACTTTTAACCAAGGGATTCCAATTTTTATGTCAAAGGTATCAAAATCGGGAGTAACATCAAACTATTTCTCAACATGCTTCTCAAATACAATTACTATCAATGATATCTTACCCAGTGGTTTCTTTAAAGCTCCAGCATGTGTCTTAATCATCAAGTTCAAAGGGCTATAAGGGCCTTGTATTAATTGATTTGAAAAGAGGAATTTTTCAGTGGCAACATTAGTCATGCAGTTGGGATCAATCAGAGTTCCCTCCACATTATTTCCCATTATCTGAATGGTGATGTAAAGAGGTCCTTCAGAATCACTGATTGTTCTATCATGAGGAGTGAATACAATTTCAGGTTCAAGAGCCTTTCTTTTAATGTAAGGTCTAGGAGGGAGCCTATTGTTTCTATTATGATTAAAGGCCATGCTTTTATGCTCAAACTAATGCCAAATCATATTTTGAAATCTTTCAAAATTGGTACAAAAGATAAGGGCAAAAATAGTCTAAAATGCTTGATTTTTTTATACCTTTCAATGCAAATGAATAACACAAAAGGATGCTGTAAGGATTTAAGTCAAGGGAAGCAAGTTATATGTCTGATATCAATCCAAAACAGCAATATAATCACTCCCAACACACTCTTGATGCAAATCCAAGATAATGCCAAATCGATTGTAGTGAAAATATATCGAAATTGGCACTTTTTTCACCAAAATTAAATGCAAAAGAGCATAAAAAAGGGTTTTGTGAGAAAAATGATGATGGAAAGAAAATAATATCAATAATAACAGACATTTGGTGCCAAAATACCCAACACAACACAATTTTAGTGCAATTTAAGGTCACACCCTAGTGAAATAATAGCAAAAATAGGCTATTTTTCACGGCTTTTCAACTCCAAGACTTAGAAAAAGGGGTGTTGTAAGGAAATTTAGGAGGGATAGAGAATAATACCAATAATATCACTCACCTCAATCCATAAAACTGATCACAACACGCTCGGAGTGCAAACTAAGCCAAACCCTAGGGCAAAAATTGTCAAAATGTGTAGTTTTTCACCGAATTTTCATTACAAGAGCCTGTTAAAAGGGTGTTGTGAATATTTTTATAAGGGAAGAAAATTATTTCCCTGATAATAGAAAATTGATGCAAAAATATCATTCACAACACACCTATGATGCAAATTTAGAGAGTCGATAAGGCTAATTTTAGTGAAAATTGTCATTTTTGAAGCCCTAGGTTTGAAATTTTGGAACAAATGCTATGTGAATAATTTGATATCTGATTTATGATTGAAAAATACTCTCAGATCTGAAAATTATTTTCAATGTTAAACATGCAAAATTTCCATGCAAATTTAATGAAAATACACCAAAATTGCTCGTTTTTGTTGAAATTTTCAATGTAAAAATGCAAATAATTTAAATTTAAATGAAAATTAACACTAAAATTAAAGACTACAGCCAAATGGAAATTTTAATGATCCTCTAAAATCAATAGAAAAATCAGATAAAATATTTTTCCTACAAACCCTAGATTTTGGAATTACTAGGTTATCTAAAAATTGTCAAATTTTCCACAAAACCCTAGCAATTAAATGATGAAAATGCAATGAAAGATCTTGATTTTTTGTATTTTCCTGTAATTTATATCAGATATGATGAAAAAATATGAATTAGAAAAATTTAGAAAGAATTGACACAATTTAGTAAGCCCAACAATGCAATTTTTTTCTATTTTTCCAATTTTTTCAATTTTTTTTAAAATTTTCTCATTGCAATAAGGTAAATAACCAAATGAATGAATGAAATCACATCAAATCTACATATAAACACTCAGAAAGTTGCAATTTAAGTTCAAAGACATGGGTTCACCAAAATGTTTAATGGAAAAATTGATTCTTTAATCTTTTGTGGGTTAGATGTTTAAATTTGCCTCTCCACTATACATTGAAGGATCTAGGGTCAAATGGCAAGCATTATCATACCCTAGAGTCACTTTTAGATGTAGGAAAATTTGGATTACAGAATTAATTATCAATTTTTCCTTCTCCTATGCTCAATTGACCATTAAAACCCTAATTAAGCAAATACGACAACAAATTAATGAATTACGGAAAAAGCTCTTGCAAATGGGAGTAAAATGCCAAATTACAGAATACTTATTTTGGGGGTTCCAAGGCAGAATAGTCGGGGACACTGGAGCGGGCATCCAAGTCTAAGGTACCTACTTTTACAGGTAATCTAGACCTCCTTCAGATACTGATCAACCCTGTAACTTCTATTTTCAGGAATTAGACTGCAGAGGACATTAGAGTGAGTGCCCTAGTCCTGAAAGTGCTCCTTTGTCCATCTTTTCTTCAGATCCTGAATCCATGATGTCTTTCCAACCTTCTTGTAACTCCACTTTTCCCAGATGTGACACCTATAACTTGCAATCACAAGACTTGGTTTGGAGGTTGTGGTGTTTGGAGGTTTGTCTTAGTCAAACCCCAGAGGACACTTAAGTCTCCAAACACTATTTTCAGATAAAGAGGGTGTGCCCTTGTGAGGCAGTGGCCAAAAACCAAAGGAATCAATGATAAAAACACAATTATATGTTACCTTGTAGTGAAGCTTTTATGGAGGAAGATGATCTTCATGCCATGAGGAGATTGATGCTCAAATCTACAAATATCAACACATAAAACATACAAGTCTACTCTTGCAACACAATAGAAATCCTTGAATCACCTTAGGATGCCAAAAGTTCACAATGATCATCTAGTTTACAAATGAATGCCTACATATGTTTATATATGCATCTACAAGCACTCCCACAAAGATATTTGAAATTCAAACTGATCGTGTCAGCAAAGAGACCTAATAATGGTCACTAACTGACACCTACAAATTGAGGTTGCCCTAAAATAGGGCAGGACTAGGGCACAACTTCCCAATTCCTCTATTTTAGGTAGGGTATAGCTCACGAGGTCCTCCTAGGTCCTATTTTCCATGGGACTTAGGTCTCATTCCATCGGGATGCTAAAATATGAACTAAAATGTCCTAAATGCACTCTAAAGACCTGGAAACTAAACCTTATGAGGGAAAATCCCCCAAGGGGACATTTTTTGATGTTACAGTTAGCCATATGTGTTTTCATTGATGTCAACATAGTAACATACATTGATGCCAATATAGCATACATTGATCTCAACACTATCATAAGAGTAAGAGACTTCATGGTTAGATGTCCTACTCCTAAGAAAGAGAAAGGTCATCATTGGAGGTCCTAAAAGTCACATTCCTAATCAAAGCAGAGTTGAGTTTGAAGCCTGAGCAATATGAATTAGAAGAATCAAGTTGTGTTGCTAATGTTGAGGATGTGTTTCTGTTTTGAAGCATGTTTGCATGATCATTCTTACTTATCTTGAGCTATATATGGTGATGCAAAGAAGACTTGGCCTCCGAAAGAAGATGACAGTCCTTGTTTCAGAGTGTTTACTCTTTGAATACTTTTCAAAAGAATGCTCTGCATTTGCATTATCTTACTATTGAGCTTATGTAGTTTGTAACATAGCTTCATATAGTGTTATCTTATGTATGTTCCAAGTTTCATGATGTTTTGATCACCAAAAGGTTGTTTTCCTACTGACAGTTTGAAGACATTGTGGGTTTTGTGAAGTTGTTTCTAGCATGACAAAGGAATGCTCCACATTCCTCTAATTTCAAAGCTATGGTTTTGTGGTTTAAGAGTTAAGTTGAGCATGATGTAAATATACTAAATCCTAAGTTTCAGAGTGTTTGTTCTTCTGCAGTGAAAGATATAAGTGATTGAGTTTCAGTTCAGGCTCTGATAGTGTATTGTGATGTTGAAAGGTGAATGGAATGCTCTACATTCCCCCCTATTTGTAGATATGGCTATGTAGTTCTGGATTTGTGTTTAAAGGATGGTAAATGTGTTGTTTCCAAAGTTCTAGACCATCATTCCCTCCGCAGTGAAAGTTACGATTGATAAAGTACCGGTATGTGCTCTAACAAAATGGAGCAGTGTTGAAGACCTATTGGAATGCTTTACATTCCTCTGGAAGTAAATGATTGACCTTGTAGTTTTGTGAACATGTTCTTGAATGTACATTTCATGTTTCTTTCCTATTTCAAGCTTCTTGGTGGTCCGCAACTCCATTTTTCAATTGACAACATGTTGCAGTACGTTCTAGATAACAGTGTGCTCTCAGAGTTAATGATTGAAGGTGTACGGTATAATTCTTTGATGTGTAGTGGAAAAGAAGTTTTTGGGGATGTTGTATGTGTTATGTGGACTTGTCTGGAATAGTTTCATGAAGATCCTTCTTGTTTCCAATACTGCACAATATTTTCTAGTTTATATGACCATCACTCTTCAAGTTTTCATGTGCTTACCTGAAAGCTGTCCTATTTTCAAATGAGTGGAGTGTGCGGAGGTAATTCCTTGATGTTTGAAGTTGTGAAGGATGTTTTTGACCTGGTTAAGCAAGTGTTGGGGTCCGCAAGGTTTGAGTCTTCTGCTGGTGTAATGTGTTGTCCTAATTGGATCTATCCTCTACATGTTTCATATTGTCTATTGTATGGCCGACCTAAAAATGTACTTTTCATGTTTAATCTGGCCAACAAGCTATGTAATATCATGTATAAATAGTAGATCAAATTGAATGCAGAGGATATGATTGCAAGTTGATGAACAAGGTTTGCAAGCAAATAAAAGTAAAGTAAAGGTATTATTAATGTGCGATTGTGGGAGAAAGATTAGATGTTGTTGATGCTATTCGGATTCATCTTGAAGACTTATTTGAGATAGTGATTAAGTATAGAGTGTGCCTGACTAATTAGATCTTTAGAAGAGAGTGTGTGAAGAGACAAAAGTGCAATCATCATGTGTGAGCTTCAAAGGTAGTTTTCAGACAGTTGAAAGATTGTCATTATGTAATCATTTCTGAGCTTGTTCTCATATTAGGGAGTAGTTGCTTCCTTAGGTTAAGCCCCTAAAAGAAAGTCATCAAGGAGTAGTGTTAGAAATGAAAGAAACACTACTTCAATGGAAATCTGATTCGAGATAAATTTCACCAAACATTAACTGTGTTATTAATGGAGATTGTAATCAAAACATAAACCCATAATAAAAAAATATACCAGATGTAGAATGAAGCACATAACACAAGTGTTTAACATGGAGAAAACCCTTTTGGGTAAAAAACTACACCAAGAAAAGAGGTCAAGTTGTATTATCTTCACAAAAGGAGATTACAAATACATTCACTTCCTCTATCCTTCAACCTTCACTCCCACAAAACCTAGGTACCTGTCAACTGTTATATATCTCTCATCTACTATGCTATGATTTTTATAGAATTTACACAACCTCAATACATTAAATGACTTTTTACAAGCCCATAACACTTGTCAAGAGTCAACAATACAACCTTGGATGTCCATGGCCAAGAATAGGCTCTTACAAGGTCATAAATGCTATCATACATGCATCCTACACTTGGAAAAATGTGCCCATAAAAGCTTGAACGCCTTGGGGCTAAAAATAGCCACTTACAACATCTTATGGCATGTCATATGCTATTATTAGTGTAATAGATTCTTATGAGAACTTACAGTTGTCATAGAATCTCTTACACCTTCTTACAGCATCTATGACATGCGTCATAACACTAAGAATAGATTATTCCTCCACATGTGCACCCTACTTTGACTAATTACCATTTACCATAGTAAATGACATCCCGTAACTACCATCGGTAACTTTGGGACTTACCAAGCAGTAACTTCGTAATTACTGTGGACAGTAAATATTTTTACTTCTGTCGGTGAAAATTGTACATCCCTTATGGGTAATTATAAATTACAAATAATAAATGGAATAAATACAATATTGGGATATACAAGGTTAATGGCACCTTATCCCAACATTCTCCCACTTGACATTATACATTGTAAATCAAACCCTAGGAAATCAAATAAAAAATAATCAGGCACTAGAAACAAGGCACATGGCCTCTCCGCACCATACAAACTTTTTTGTGCTCACAGGCTTAGTCAATGAATCTGCAACATTCTCTTGAGTGTCTATCTTCTTCAGTTCAATCTCTCCATTTGCAACCAACTCTCAAACAAAGTGATACTGAACATCAACATGCTTAGTTCAAGCATGATACATGGGATTCTTGGCCAAACAAATAGCACTCTGGCTATCACAACCAATTTGAATGATCTTGCAATCAAAACCAATACCTGTACATAGTCTCCTCAACCAAACTGCCTCCTTAGAGACATGAGTTGCAGCCATATACTCTGCTTCTATGGTGGACAAAGAAATTGTGGGCTACCTCTTACTCATCCAACTCACTACACCTCCAAACAGAGTAAACACATAGCCACTAGTGGACCTTTGATTGTCTAAGTCACCTGCCCAATCTGCATCAACAAAACCCTATATGTCCAAAGATTTATCAGCACTATCAGTACCAGAATAAACCAAACAATGATCAGGAGTACATGTAAGATATTTAAACACCCTCTTCGCATAGTTCTAATGCTGTCTACCAAGGTTAGACATAAATCTGCTCAAAACTCCCACTGCTTGGGCAATATCTGGTCTAGTGCAAACCATTGCATACATCATACTCCCTACAACACTAGCATATGGCACATTAGACATATCCTCAAGATCATCCTCATTCTTTGGACACATATCTAATGAAATCTTAGTACCAATGGGTAAAGGAACTCTAACAAGGTTACAGTCCTGCAAACTAAACCTCTGCAAAATAGTATTCACATACTTACTTTGTGACAACTAAAGCTTTCTGTTAACTCTGTCCCTCCTAATCTCCATTACCAAAATATACCTTGCAATACCAAGATCCTTCTTCTCAAATGCACCTAAAAGTTAGGCTTTAAGCTCACTGACCATACCCTTAGTATTGCTGAAAAACATGTCATCAACATACAAAGCAATAACCAGTATAGAATCATCAACACAATGAATGTAAACAAAATGATCCTCCTCGCTTCTAACAAAACCCAATTTCAAAACAAATAAATCAAACTTTTAATACCACGTTCTGGGGGACTATTTCAGACCATAAAGAGACCTCTTTAACCTACAAACCTAATGTTCTTTTCCTTTTACCTCAAAACCTGTAGGTTGTTGCATATAAATTTCTTCTTCAAGATCTCCATGCAAGAATGCAGTCTTAACATCCATTTGCTCAATCTCCCAATCATAAGCTACAACAATGGATAAGAGAAATCTAATAGAAGTTAATTTAGCAACAGGAGAGAATATCTCACCAAAATCAACTCCCTCTCTTAGGGAGTAGCCGTTGGCTACTGGTCTAGCCTTGTACTTCTCCAATGACCCATCTGCTCCAAACTTCTTCTTGAAGACCCACTTACATCCTATGGCCTTTCTTCCTTTGGGCAAATAAAAAAGATCCCAAGTGTTATTAGAGTCCAAAGCCATCATCTCCTCCTGCATGGCTAGCTGCCAAGACTCACTATCATCTACAGAAAGAGCTTCCATGTAGGATCTAGGTTCATCCTTAGTACTCAATAAAACATATACACAACAGAAATCTGGTGGGCTATACCTGTCAACTAGATTCCATTGTGGATCTCCTGAAGGGTGGAGTAAGAGACTCTACTCATTCTTCTATAGGATCATCTGTACCAACTTCTTCTAACACAATAGATTCATCTTCATCAGAACTACTTAAATCTTCTTCTTCTTCTTCACCCCCTAATCCATCATTCTATTCTTCCTGAGGTACATCTTGCTGCTCTAACTCAAAGTGCACTCTCTTTACCTTTTCATCTTTTTGTTTTGGCTGCTCAGGTTCAGAAATAACTCTAAGTTCCCTAAAAATTACAGCTCTAGAAAAGATAATCTTGTGGGTTAGTGGATTCCAAAGCTTATAACCTTTCACATTATCACCATATCCAATGAATGTACACTTTTCAACCTTTGGATCCAACTTAGATCACTTTTCCTTAGGTACATGAACAAAAGCCTCACAACCAAAAACCATTAAATGTGAAGTAGAAGGTTTCTTACTTGTCCACACTTCATAAGGTGTCGAATGAAGAGCCTTACAAGGAGATTTGTTTATCAAGTAGCAAGCAGTACACATAGCCTCTACCCAAAAACATTTATCCAACTGTGCATCACTAAGCATACTTCTGGCCCTTTCCATAATTGTTTGGTTCATCCTTTCTGCAACACCATTCTATTATGGTGTATATGGAGTTGTCTTTTATCTGATTATACCTGCATGCTTGCAAAACTCATCAAATTCCTTAGAGCAATATTCCCCTCCATTGTCAGATCTTAATATTTTTATCTTTAAACCTGATTGGTTCTCTACTAAGACTTTGAATTCCTTAAACTTAGTGAAAACTTCAGATTTATGCTTCATAAAATAAATCTATGTAAATTTGGATACATCATCAATGAAGGTTACAAAATAAAAAGATTTTCCAATAGATTCATTATCCACAGGTCCAAACACATCCGTATGAATAATTTCTAACTTCTCTTTTGCTCTATTGCTTCCTGAAGGAAATAATTTTCTATTTTGTTTACCAAACACACAATGCTCATAGAAATCAAAGTGCTCATCAGAATAAGAGAAACTATCCAACAAATTTTTATTCTTAATAATTTTCAATACATTATTGTTTGTGTGGCCCAATCTATGGTGCCACAACATACATGTATTTTTAGTAGTGACCTCAAATACATAGGAGGCATTACAAACTGTAGTGGCTTCAAGCTTAAACAAGTTCCCAAATCTCTTCCTTTTTGCTACCACCAAGTTCCATCTCACCAATCTATAGCCATGCTTGTCAAATGTCACATGCATTCCCAAATCATTCAACTTCAAAACTAAAATAAGATTTCTAGCTAATCCAAGAACATGCAAAACACTAGGGAGGGTTTTAATCCTCCCATCACTGAAACACAACAATACCTTTCCTTTCTTGACAATCAAATATGTAGAGTTGTCACCAAGGTAGATATTACCTCCATCATATTCTTCTTATGAGAAGAACCATTCCTTATGTGGGGTCATATGAAATGAGCATCCTGAGTCAATCAACCAGTGATCATTAGAAACAAGATTACATGCAGAAAGTAAAAATTTTTCACCTACATTCGAGGACTTATCCAAAGCACTCTCCCACTGTTTCTTAGAATTTCTACACTCCTTCACATGTCCCCTTTTACTGCAGTTCCAACATTTAACTTTGTTCTTTTTACCAAGAGTCTTAGACCGGACCTTGGACTTGTCCTTAGCCCCTTTCTGATCTCCCTTAGGTCCTCTTTCCTTAGACCTTCCCCTGACACTGAGAGCATCCCCTGAACTATCTAAACTCTTCTTCCTCAATTCTTGTGATAGTAGCACTGAAACAAAGAGCATCCAACTTAGGATCAATGAGGTTAGCAGTGATAGCAAGAATAACATTCTCCCAAGACTCATGTAAAGAACAAAGAAGTAAGATACATTTATCTTCCTCACTAACCTCAACATCTACTAAATCAAGCTGACTCACTAACAAATTAAAAGAATTTAAATGCTTTGCAACTAATTCACCTTCTCACATTTTCATGGAAAACAATTTTCTTTTTAAATAAAGTTTATTTACCATACTCTTGGCTTGATAGATCTCACCCAACTGTTTCCACAACTTGTATGTAGTCTCTTCCTTTATGACATTCAATAGGATAGAGTCTAAAAGACACAACCGGATGGTTCCACATGCCTTCTTATCTAGTCTATCCCACTCATCTTGAGAGACATCATTGGGTTTCTTCTCTTTTTCAACAACCAACCATTGGTTTCTCTCTTTCAACAAATCATCCATTTTCAGCTTCCACAACTCATACCCCATTCCATTGAACTTCTCAATGTCCAATCGAGAGGTTGATGCAATGGTGGATGCAGCCATAATAACAACACAAGATCTACAAAACAAACACAACCAAATCTCCCACTATAGCTACAGCTTCCACACTGTAATGTGTCGTACCTGTTTGTCTTTTTAAATGATCTTTTATGTGTGATTTTTATTATTATTTTTGTGATCTTTCAGAGTAGAGAGAAGAATACAGAAGGGGTTTTCAGTTTTCCTACAGATGTGTTGCCGGAGCATACAATATATGGCATATAACCCAAACCCAAAAAATTTATAACAGATATAAAGAAACTATCGACTACCCAGATAGTAAAATGACTAATAATGAATTACTGTGACATACCCATGTTCAGATTTGCAACTTCATATTTCAGCTGTAGCCAGACTAGCAAATGGGCATAGCCAAAATCACTCCAAACTCCAAGGAATAGAAAATATTATGCCTATATTAATAGCAGCAATACAGGAGGCCCTAGATGCCTCATACAATGCAAACTAGAAGCTGCCCACAAAGAGAAATGAAGCTCAAACTCTCGACTTCATGCCTGGATGTGCACGGCCATGGTTGGAAGTGTATATCAGTAGCAAAAAATACCACAAACACTCTGAAATCTACCTACATAGCCCTTCTTAATCAGCATATGATAATATCATAAATAATATCACATTCAGCTCAGCAACTCTTTGAATATCTCCATTATCAGCACATTTGTGAATGTCGAATATATCCACCATCAATGGCACTGTTGGGTGGTATTGCACACCTGTGGGATACCATCACTAATGGAGGTTTCCATCTCCAATAGCCTGATGCAAAATCTCCAACTCCAAAACCCTAGCAGAGCTCTCATACACAATATCAAAACATAGCATAAAACCAAATGAGGTCCAAATGACCTTTTTATCTCCCTCCAAGATAAGCGTTGGGCAATTAGGAGGGAAAATAACAATTAATTTCACATTATGTCTCCTAGGGATGGAGAATAACAATTTACTTTTGCTTTATGTCTCCATTTCATTAATTTCACTTTTTCTGGCAAAAATATAATGAAGTCCATATTAATATAAATTAATAAATCTTCGGACTTTAAAATAAGTATGAAGACGGTGTCAGAATTCACTGATCTTTAGCTCACTGGAAAGATCTCGACGAAACGTATCTGATCCAACTCTAAAAATCTCAAATTGACATAGTACCTGAACTTACTAAAAATAGTAAGTAACGGCCAAGAGCCCACTGAACCAACCACGAGGATGCCAACTGGATCCACTAAATATGAACCAAGACTCTGTCACTACCAAGGACCTCCAGAGCCAAACTAACCACAGTTCCCTAACCAAACTGCTAGCCCACGGGAACTCCGTGATGGACTAACCATGTGTCTAGAAGGGGACATTACAGTCCACCCTCCCTAAGATTGCTTGCCTCAAGCAATCTCAGCTCAGGATGCTCCAGAATCTGCTTGTTCTCCCATGTAGCATCCTCAACCGGCAGGTTTTTCCATTTGACCAGGTACTCTCTGATAATCCTCCTCCTCAAATTGTGATCCCTAGTGTTAATGATTGCCTCGGGTACTAATATCAACTTCCCCTCATCATTAAGAGGAGGCAACTCAACTGAAGGTGTCACATTGTGCCCTAGTGCCTTCTTGAGGTGAGAAACATGAAACACATTATGTACCCTGCTCCCTGTTGGTAACTCCAACTCATAAGCCACTTCACCAATCCTTCTGGTGACCCTGAAGGGTCCATAATACCATGGCTTCAACTTCTCCACTCCACTCTTCTTGAGAGTAGATTGCCTATAAGGCTGTAGCATGAGGTAAACCATGTCACCAACCTCAAATGATCGCTCAATCCTCTACTAATCTGCATACTACTTCTGTTAATTCTGAGCTTTCTGTATGTTTTCCTTCAATGCCCTCATGATATCCTGACTCTCCTGAAGGAAGTCTTTGGCCTTCGGCACCCTACTATCACCAAACAGTAAATCAACAAATCTTGGTGCCTCATAACCATATAATGCCATAAAGGGTGACATCTGAATGGACATGTGGTAAGTGGAATTGTAGCAATACTCTCCCATGTGAAGCCACTTAACCCATGCCTTTTGCTGCCCTGAAACATAGTTTCAAAGGTGTCCTTCCACCCACTTATTCACTATCTTTGTCTGACCATCAGTCTGGGGGTGATAACTTGTACTAGGTGTGAGCTCTGTCCCTGACAACCTGAAGAGCTCCTGCCAAAAATTACTAAGAAACCTGCTGTCCCTGTTGCTCACAATACTCCTAGGCAACCCATGAAGTCGAAATACCTCATGAAAGAACAACTCTGCAACCTGAGCTGTAGTGTGAGTGGTAGGAATAGAAAAGAAGTGTGCATACTTCATCAATCTGTCCACCACCACATCAATGCAATCCTTGCCTTGTACTCTAGGTAACCCTGTGATAAAGTCCATAGAAATGTTGTCCCACTTCCTGTCAAGAATGGGTAGGGGCTACAATAAACCTCTTGGAAGTGAGTGCTCTTGCTTGTTCTACTAACATATTGGGTACTCTCTTACATACTGCATCACCTCAGTCTTGAGGCCCTTCCAGGTGAACCTCTCTCTGACCTGTCTATAAGTTTTTAAGTATCCTAGATGTCCTGCCATAGGCAAGTCATGAAATGCCCTCAAAACTTTTTGCTTCATCTGAGAACCTGACATCAAGAAGATCCTGTCCTTGTAAATGATCAAATCATTTACCACTGTGTACCTGTCATCTTTGATGGTGCCATTAATCACTCCAGTAGCCCACTCATCCTTAGCATACTCTGCTGAAATCAACTCTCTCCAATCATCAGCAATAGCACCTAGTGCACATAGATGAGGTCTCCTGGATAATGCATCACCAACAACATTCTTCTTTCCTTTGACATAAACAATGTCAAAGTCGTAGGCTTGTAACTTGCTGACCCACTTCTGTTGCCTCTCGTTCAAATCCTTCTGTCCAAGGAAATGCTTCAGACTATTGTGATCCATCTTAACCACAAATTTGCTACCCACCAGGTATAGTCTAAACTTAGCCAATGCATGCATGATGGCTAATATCTCCTTATCATATATGCTGTAACTCCTCTCCACACCCCTCAACTTCCTACTCTCAAATGCAATGGGGTGCTTATCCTACATGATTACCGCACCAATGCCTACACCCAAGGCATCACACTGTAGCTCGAAGGGCTTGCTGAAATCTGGAATAGCTAACACAGGGAAAGTACTCATGATCTGTTTGAACCTGTCAAAACACTCTTGTGCCTTATCTGACCAACTGAAAGCATCCTTACGAGTCAAATCAGTAAGACGAGCAGCTAATTGAGAGAACCCCTTCACAAACCTATGGTAATATCCACAGAGGCCAAGAAATCCCTTAAAATATGAGAGATTTTTTGGTGGTGGCCAATCCACAATTGCTTGAGTCTTTTCCCGGTCTACCTTCACACTACCAACACTAATGATATGACCCAAGTATAGCAACTCAGACATCCCAAACTCACACTTTGACATTTTGGCATATGACTCACTCTCTAAGATGCTCAACACAATGTCAATGTGTTTCAGATGCTCTTCCCATGTCCTGCAGTAAATTAGAATATCATCAAAGAAAATCAGCACAAATCTCCTCAACTACTCTCTGGACACTTTGTTCATATAGGATTGGAAGGTAGCTGGTGCATTGGTCAAACCAAATGGCATGACCAGGAACTCAAAGTGCCCATAATGACACCTGAATGCTGTCTTCTCTACATCCTCATCTCTGACCCGTATCTGATGGTAACCAGATCTCAAATCAATCTTGGAGAAGTAACAGGCCCCGTGCAACTCATCGATCAGCTCATCGATTCTGGGAATTGGGTACCTATTCTTGATTGTTTTCTTATTGAGTTCCCTGTAATCGATACACATTCTGAGAGTTCCATCCTTCTTCTTTACCAATACCACGAATGATGCAAATAGACTCTTACTAGGCCTAATGTGACCCATCTCAAGAAGCTCTTTGATAGCCTTCTCGATCTCATCCTTATACCTCTTTGGGTGCCTGTAAGGTGTCGTGATTACTGGCTTAGCACCCTCCTCCAACTTGATCACATGCTCAAAACCTCTATCAGGAGGTTTACCTGGTGGAATATCACTAAACACTTTGGTGTGTTTAGTAAGTATTGACTGTATGTCAGGAGGATACACATGCTTTTGCTGGTCTACTGCAGGCATCACCATAACCTTAGCTGCCCACTCCACCTAATCATGTTGAATCAGTCGCTCCATCTGCTTGAGAGAAACAACTCTCAATCCACCATTTGAAATGCCTCTGAGCATATGTCTAACTCCATCCACCTCAAACTTTATTTCCATTGTTCGCAAGTTGAGAGTGAACTCCTCAATATCATTCAACCACTTCATACCCAACACAACATCCATCTCACCCATACCGAGAACATAAAACTCTGATTGGCAAGTGTATCTGTTCAGTTGGATTGATAGATTGGGTATCCTCCTAGTGCAGGTAAGTACAAACCCATCTGCAACCTTCACCTTAAAGCCCTCAAATTCCTCATTTTTTAGCCCTCTCTTGGCGACCAAGCCCTCGTCTATGAAGTTATGAGTGGCACCTGTGTCAAGTAAGGCAATACATCGCTACCTGCTCAGTACCCCTCTAATCCTGAATGATCCTTCTGAATACTCGTGATATGAGTTGTGGGTCGAGCTAGATCATCCTCTCTATCTGATGCTTCCCCTGAGCCCTTTGATTCTCCACCCTCAGCCTCTGAATGGTAATCTGAGTGGGGTTCCCCATCAACAGACTCGTCAGCTGAAAAATACTCTAATTGTTTGGCTTTTCCTTGGGCAGCACACTTGTGCGTGGGATCCCAAGGCTCTCGACAATGAAAACAGAGTTTCTTTCTCCTCAAGTCATTCAGCTGATTGCTGTCCAATCTAGAAGAACTCTTATGCTATTGTCCTACATCTCTTTGAAATGGTCTCCTATCCCTCTCCTTATCTTTCCTTGGTGGAAATCCTTTGGATTGAAATTTATTCCTCCATACTGATGATTCCATGTCTCGGGCCTTCTTCATGGCCTCCTAAAGTGTAGTAGGGTCAAAACCCTTCACCCATCTGCGAAGTTGATCTGACAATCTGTCAATGAAAAGAACAACCAACCTGCACTCAATAATATCAGGAACCATAATAGATATATCCTGGAAATCAGCAATGTAGGAGTCTACTGATCTGCTCTATCTCAACTGAGTCAACTCCTTGAACTGTAACTCTGGGTCCTTTTTATCAAACCTATCGATCAGTCTAGTTGTAAACTCCACATATGAAGTGACCTGATCGTGACCCAATGTAACCTTCTCGTTACTCCACCATTTGTGAGCAATCCCCTCCAAGTGTAGAGCTACATAAGTAATAGCATCCTTCTTTGGCATGGGACTAATCTACAAGTAGCTGTCTAATTTCTTGACCCAAGCTCTCACGGTGGTCTTACCTGATCCATCAAAGTAAGGAAGTGTCATCTTACTTACTTTCCTCTACAGTTCTTGGTTCTGCGATCTACCTCCCCTCCGAGGTCTACACCTAGTCCTCATTTCAGAATATTCTGCAAATGTCATCTCATTTCTGAAACCCTCACTGGATGCTCTCTAGTCCCTCAGAATCTCCTCCTGGAACTTTGCCTAAGTAGGATCCTGTTCAGGAACTTAATTTTTGGGAGCAAATATCAGAATACTAGGTCTATCTCCCGTAGTGAACTGTGAAGCCCTATGGTGACTAACCGAAGCCTCATCATCATCTCTATCTCTACACCTATCATCATGATACCTGTCCCCATTATTCCGTTCTTCCCGATTCCTATCACCGTTATGCCTGTCATTCCCATCATTCCTATTCCTTTCTCCCCCATCATGTTTGTTTCTATCACTGTCCTGGTACCTATTCTTGTCACCTCCGTTGTATCTATTTCTGTCACCTCCATGGTACCTGTTCTTGTCACCTCCATTGTATCTGTTTCTGTCACGGTGATTGTCTAAGTCATTACCCATCTATTCGATGGCATGTGCTAACTCAGCCTGTGCCTCTACCATCTCATGTCGAGACTCTCTCATCTCTCGAGTAAGTGCGATCAAAATGTCACACGCACTAAGTTCTAGTTCTTCCCTGTCACCCATATTTCTTGTAGGACCTATAACTGGTGGAAGCTCTCCAGAAAATGGGTCCGTCTGTGATACCTTAGAATCGTCCTTAGTAGTTGCTACCACTATCTCAGTATCTAACTCAAAAAGATCTATTACGGGAACTGGATTCTCTGGATTATTCAACTGTGGATCTTGTGTTCCCTGTCCTGCCCTTCTACTTCTAAACAGGTATCTATCAGCTGGTCACATGTCTCATTTTACTTCTGCATGTCAAACTGAACTCACAGGATGGTAAGATCTTTAGCTCTGATACCACTGTAATGTGCCGTACCTGTTTGTCTTTTTAAATGATCTTTTATGTGTGATTTTTATTATTATTTTTATGATCTTTCAGACTAGAGAGAAGAATGCAAAAGGGGTTTTTAGTTTTCCTACAGATGTGTTGCCAGAGCATACAATATATAGCATATAACCCAAACCCAAAAAATTTATAATAGATATAAAGAAACTATCGACTACCCAGATAGTAAAATGACCAATAATGAATTATTGTGACATACCCATGTTTAGATTTGCAACTTCATATTTCAGCTATAGCCAGACCAACAAATGGGCATAGCCAGAATCACTCCAAACTCCAAGGAATAGAAAATATTATGCCTATATTAATAGCAGCAATACAAGAGGCCCTAGACACCTCATACAATGCAAACTAGAAGCTGCCCACAAAGAGAAATGAAGCTCAAACTCCCGACTTCATGCCATGATGTGCATGGCCATGGCTGGAAGTGTATATCAGTAGCAAAAAATACCACAAAAACTCTGAAATCTACCTACACAGCCCTTCTTAATCAGCATATGACAATATCATAAATAATATCACATTCAACTCAGCAACTCTTCGAATATCTCCATTATCAGCACATTTGTGAATGCCGAATACATCCACCGTTGGGTGGTATTGCACACCTGTGGGATACCGTCACTAATGGAGGTTTTTGTCTCCAATAGCCTGATGCAAAATCTCCAACTCCAAAACCCTAGTAGAGCTCTCATACACAATATCAAAACATAGCATAAAACTAAATGAGCTCCAAATGACCTTTTTATCTTCCTCCAAGATAAGCGTTGGGCAATTAGGAGGGAAAATAACAATTAATTTTATTTATGTCTCCTAGGGATGGAGAATAACAATTTACTTTCGCTTTATGTCTCCATTTCATTAATTTCACTTTTTTCTGGCAAAAATATAATGAAGTCCATATTAATATAAATTAATAAATCTTTAGACTTTAAAATAAGTATGAAGATGGTGTCAGAATTCACTGATCTTTAGCTCGCCAAAAAAATCTCGACAAAACGTATCTGATCCAACTCTGAAAATCTTGAACCGACATAGTACCTGAACTTACTAAAAATAGTAAGTAACGGCCAAGAGCCCACTGAACCAACCACTAGGATGCCAACTAGATCCACTAAATGCGAACCAAGACTCTGTCACTGCCAAGGACCTCCAGAGCCAAACTAAGCACAGTTCCCTAACCAAACTGCTAGCCCACGGGAACTCCATGATGGACTAACCATGTGTCTAGAAGGGGACATTACACACACCACCACCCAATAGTCAAAATTAGCTAGGCTCTGATACCAAATGTTAGAAATGAAAGCAACACTACTTCAATGGAAATCTGATTCGAGATAAATTTCAGTAAACTTTAACTGTGTGTTATTAATGGCGATTGTAATCAAAACATAAACCCATAATACAAAAATATACCAGAAGTAGAATGAAGGACATAACACAAGTGTTTAACATGGAGAAAACTCTTTCAGGTAAAAAACTCCACCAAGAAAAGAGGTCAAGTTGTATGATCTTCACAAAAGGAGATTACAAATACATTCACTTCCTCTATCCTTCAACCTTCACTCTGACAGAACCTGGGTACCTATAAACTATTATATATCTCTCATCTACTATGCTATAGTTTTTATAGAATTTATACAACTTCAAGACATTAAATGACTTCTTACAAGCCCATAACACTTGTCAAGAGTCAACAATACAACCTTGGGCATCCATGGCCAAGAATAGGCTTTATGGGGTCATAAATATTGTCATACATGCATCCTACACTTGAAAAAATGTGCCCATGCAAGCTTGAACACCTTGAGGCTAAAAATAGCCACTTATAGCATCTTACGATGCGCAATATGCTATTATTAGTGTCATAGATTCTTATGACAACTTACAGTTGTCATAGAATCTCTTACACCTTCTTATAGCATCTATGACATGCGTCATAACACTAAGAATGGATTATTCCTCCACATGTGCACCCCACTTTGACCAATTACCATTTACCATAGTAAATGGCATCTCGTAACTACCACCGGTAACTCTGGGACTTACCGTGCAATAACTCTGTAATTACTGTGGACAGTAAATAATTTTTACTTCTTCTGGTGAAACTTGTACATCCCTTATGGGTAATTACAAATTACAAATAATAAATGGAATAAATACAATATTAGGATTTACAAGGTTAATGGCACCTTATCCCAACAAGTAGAAGCTTCCTTAGGAGTGGCCCTAAACTAAAGTTACTTAGGGAGTAGCAGCTTCCTTTGGTTAAAGCCCCTAAAACAAAATTATTATTTGAACTTCATATATTGTGAGTTATCCCTCACCATAGTTTTTTCCTTCTAGGGTTTTCCACTTATATCTGGTGTTATGTGTTATTTTGCATTATGTTAATCTTTCATGTTCATCTTAATGTTGTGATGCTTAAGTTTTGATCTTCTCCAAATAAGTTGAAGTTAAATTTGAAAAATTGTTTAGATATTGATTCACCCCCCTCTCAGTATCCTGGTGTCTAACAATTGGTATCAGAGCCAAGTTCCTCTAAAGGAAGCTTAACCACTTGAAGAAGGTTTAGGATGGCATCAGGAGGATCCAACAAGAATCCTAGGTTTGATGAAACAAATTATGCTTTTTGGAAGGTAAGAATGGAAGGTTACATCAATTCACTAGGCTATGGAGTTTGGAATTCTGTCAAGAAAGTGTACACTATCCCTAGTTCCATTGAAATAGATGTAGATGAAATCAAGAAGTATAATAATAATGCCAAGGCCAAGTTTTCTATCATGAGTGGATTAACTGGTTCAGAACATTTAAAGGTGATAAGTTGTATCTCAGCTCAAGAAGTTTGGAATAAAATTGAAACTATTTATGAAGGAGATAAGAAAGTGAAGCAAGCCAAGATGCAAATAATCAAGAATATATTTAAATCCCTAAAGATGTCAGAAATTAAAAATATTGTGAGTTTCATACTTTAGGTGAATGAAGTAGTCAATGGTATGAAGGTCTTAGTGAAGGATTAAAAGAAGATGAGATTGTGAAAATGGTTCTGAGATCTCTTCCCAAATCTTACAATTCCGAAGTATCTAATATTAAAGAGACTACTAACTTGGATACATACTCCTTAGATCAAATGTTTTAGACCCTTACTACTTTTGAAATGAGAGAGTTTGACAGTGATTTTCCAAAGAAGGAAGCTACTTTCAAAGTTAGTAAAAGGGCAAAAGAAGAAACTATTTATGAAGATGAAAGCCCTGATGATGCTAAAGAAAATTTTGTGAGAACCCTAAAGAAAGGATCTAGAAAATACAAAGGTAATTTACCCTTCAAATGTTTCAATTGTTGAAAGGTTGGTCATTTTTCTTCCAAATGTCCTCTCAAAGAAACTAGAAGTAACAAAAATAGTAAATTCAAAAGAAGTTTGTTTTCTATAGAGGATAGTTGTGTTGAAATGGGCAAGACAATTGAGAGGGGAGGTGAATCAGTTGTAACCAAAAATTTAAAACTATCAACACATAAACCACTTAATCACTGATATTATAATTTAACCATAAAAGCATGAAATCATAAACTTAAACACATCCACACATTCAACACATAAGACACCGGATTTTTACATGGAAAACCCAATAAGGGAAAAACCATGGTGAGTGTTAGCTCACAATATAAATGATATATCAAAATTTACAACAAGGCTCACTACTGGAGGCTGACTGTCAGAGGCTCACTACCTAGAATGCTCACTACAAGAGAAGTGGTTCACTACCAAGAGAAGGGGCTCACTGCCAAAAGGGCTTACTACCAGAAGTTGGTGAACTGAGATAGTAGCATCTACACTATACCAAGGTTCAGTTCCACAAAAGCGCAATAAATCTCCTCTGCTCTTCTCTACTTTTTCACTTCACACTTATCATCACATCTTCACAACCTCATCAATCATTCAGGACTTCATTACATGTATTTATACAATTCACCAACCTTGGAATGTACATCAAGGTTGGCATTACAATCATAAACCATTGGAACAATCTCCAAGGTCAGTATACGTACATATAGTAGAATAAGTCTAGACCTAAATTGATTTGTGAAGGAAAAGAATGAGTGCGGACCACACCATGCCTTAGATGGGACTCAAATGTAATCTTCCATGCTACAAAATGCTATCACAAACTCCAAAGCATAATTGCAAGTAGTGAAAACAACCAAGTCGGCCAAAACTGGTGTTAACACTAAGACCTTTAGGAACACGCTTCATGCACAATTTGAATTACATTTTGCAGATCAATTAAAAGATAGGAACATGATCTAGAGACATCCACAAGCATGTTACAATCAACAAGAACTTCCACACAACCCCTAAACATTCTATCCAAAAGATTCTTCAACCCGGAGCACTTAAGCATTACTGTCAGCCACTGTCAAAAAGGAAAGATTGCTTGTAGAGCACCAAATCATGAACCATTTCAACTAAAGGCACATAACATCATCCCATACTTAATCCTAGAACTACAAACCATAAAACTTAAATGTGGAGAAATGCGAAACAAAATACATTCTCCTTGTCGCCATTGAATACTCAAAAAAATAGTTTTTACTTTGGTGAACATAACTCACTCAAATCTTCACACCGGAGGCTCAAAATTGAAACATAGCAACTACAGACATCCCTTAACATAAATTCCAAACCATAGACAAAGAAATTCAACCTACAGGATATGCAAATCAAAGCACTGCACTATTCTTCTCAGACAGTTGCTCAAACTCATTCAAATAATTTCCTTAGATGCTGACCTTAGGTGTTGACATCAATGACAACACTTACTACTCATACTTGTAACAATCTCCCCTTTATCATTGATGGCAACACATGATGTGAAAAACCATCAAGATAAGAAAACTTGCTTTGCTTCTTTTCTCCCACTTACTTTATGCTTTCTCTAGTTGCAACTTTCTCCTTAAGTTTTTCACTTGAACTTCTCTCCCCCTTTGTTACCAATGGCAAAGGGTGCCGGACCTTTTTTGTCTCTTTAGTTATCAAGGCTCAATTTAGATCTTATTAATAATGCACTGGTCCCCCTATCAATAACACTATAACACTTACTACTCTTTATTAGGAACTCATATCAACAACATCTACCTAGTCTCCCTAAGAGGTAGCCTTCAAAACATCAATCCATATCAAATAATAAGACTTTGGGCACCACTGAATTGATGCACTTCCAATGCATCTTAGTTTAGAGTAAGAGGGGTAATAACCCCTAACTTTTCCCTAAGATACTCAAAAGTATCCTTAGGTATCTAGGATTTGTAAAAATATTTGCAATCTTATCCTTAGTAGACACATATTTCATCTATACTTCATTCTCTATTACCTTTTCTCTTAGAAAGTGATACCTTATAGATATATGCTTTGTTCTTGAATGAATCACTAGATTCTTTGAAATGTTTATAGCACTTTTATTGTCTCAAAAGATTGAAATTGGTTCTTCATACACAACTCTTATATCCTTTAATGTTTGCTTCATCCATAGTACTTGAGTACAACAACATGCTGCATCAATATATTCTACTTCTGTAGTAGACAAAGAAACTAATTCGTGCTTCTTGCTTAACCATATAACCAATCTATTACCCAAGATGAAAGCACCTCCACTTGTACTTTTTCTATCATCGCCATCTCCAGCCCAATTTGCATCTGTATAAGCATTAAGAGTGAAATCATTATCTTTGGGATACCACAATCCATAATCTGAAGTGCCTTTTAAATACCTCATGATTCTCTTGAATTCCATCATATGCGACTCTCTAAGATCTTCTTGAAATCTTGCCACAAGACAATCTACATGCATTATATCTAGTCTTGTATGGGTTAGATAAAGTAGTCCTCCAATCATAGATCTATACTCTTGGTTAGGGTTCAGATAGATCGGAGCAATAAACACTAACAATTATATGCATATTAAATAACCCAAATATAATAATGACGAAAAAACACAAAAGAGATCAACATAAAATTTTAATGTGGTTCACCCAAAATGGGCTACATCCATAGAAACTCAGCCATCCAATGATTTTATTATCTAGTGCAAAATAGATTACAATCTTGTAAATTCCATACCTGCAACATACACCCAGCTGCTTCTAACAAGTTTTTTGGAAGATTATAGAATTAGGGTTTACAATGTCATTTTTCTTTTGTCGGTTAACAAAAATTAACAACTGACTCTGAATGTGCAAAAAAGGAGGGGAAAAAATTGGGGGCTGTGCTCCCGAACCCCCACTCGGGGCCTGGCTTGACTCTGAACCCCGGCAAGGATACGTTACGAGTGTACAGTATTTGCATGATCAGTCACCACATAGCAACACTTTTTCTAATCATTGTTAGGTGATTCATCATTCTTTCTCAGCTTGCATCCAGTTACCATAGGGGTACATACTAGCTTAGAATCCTCCATTCCAAACTTCTTCAACAATTCTTTCACATACTTGGACTGAGAAATAAAAATTCATTTTTCTGATTAAGTAATCTATAGTCCTAGAAAGATATTCATTTCACCAAACATAGACATCTCAAACTCCTTTTACATTTCTTCTACAAATTTCTTATACATACCTTCATTGCCTCCAAAGATAATATCATCAACAAAGACTACAACAATAAGAATTTGATCATCATTAATTTTGAAATAAAGATTATTGTCCACAGTACCTTTACTGAACCAATTGCAACAAATACTTGTCCAACCTTGCATACCAGACTCTAGGAGCTTTCTTAAGTCCATACAATGCTTTCTTCAATCTTCACACCATGTCACCTTGGTCTGATGACTGAAATCCTTCCAGTTGTTCAATGTAAACTTCTTTTTCCATCTCTCCATTCAAGAATGTAGACTTCACATCAATCTAGTACAATTTGAAATCTTTGTGTGCTGTAAATGCCAAAAACACTCTTATTGCTTCAATTCTTGCCACAGGAGCATAGTCTCTTCAAAATCTATGCCTTCAACCTGAGAATATCCTTTGCATACCAGTCTTGCTTTGTTTCTTACTACTTCTCCATTTTCATTCATCTTGTTTCTAAACACCCATTTAGTTCCAATCACATTCTTATCAGTAGGTCTAGGAACCAATTCCCAAGTTTGATTCTTCTCTATTTGCATCAACTCTTCTGCCATAGCCTTTACCCAATTCTCATCGTTGCAAGATTCACTTATAGTTTTAGGTTCAATCTTTAAAAGTAAGTAGTAGTTCACATGTTCTTCTATAGCTCTTTTCCTTCTCAATACCCCTTTGCTTTTATCACCAATAATCTAATATTTAGAATGATTAATCCTTACATACCTGGGAATTTTAACAGCACTTTCCAAATCTTTTTCTTCTTCAACTTGACTATCTTTTTGTTCAACTTTTTCTTCTGTAGTAGTAGGTTCATTTGATTCATAGCCACTTAGATCTAATATTTTTTCCCTGTCTTCATCAACTTTCACATTAGCACTCTCAAAAATGTTCCTCAATATCTTATTGTAGCACCGGTAGGCCTTACTCTTAGTAGAGTATCCAAGGAAATTCCTTCATCACACCTAGCATCAAACTTGCCTAGCTCTTCATCTCTTATGATATAGCATTTGCTTCCAAAAACTTTGAAATATTTCATTGTTGGAACTCTCCCATACAAAAATTCATAAGGAGTTTTAGTACCATTACCTTTGACTTGAACTATGTTTTGAATGTAGATAGTAGTATGTATAGCTTCTCTCCAATACAATTCTAGTAGGTTAGCCTCCATCATCATTGACCTAACAACCTCTTGAACTATTTTTTTCTTTCTTTCACCAACTCCATTCTGGTCAAGAGTCCTAGGAGTAGACAAATGTCTCTTTATCCCATGTTCTTCATAGAAAACATTGATTTCATTTGATGTAAACTCACCTCCTCTATCATACCTTAAGCATTTGATCCTTAATTCTATCTCATTCTCAACCATTGCCTTGAAAGCTTTGAACTAGTCTAGGGCTTCTAATTTATCTTTTAGAAAAGTGACCCAAGTCATTCGAGAATAATCATCAATAAGCAACATAAAGTACCTATCTCCTTGCAAACTTCTTGATCATGTAGGACCACACAAATTTGTATACACCAGCTCAAGCAATCAAACAAAATGTTGTTCTTTGTTCTTGAAATTGTTTGTTTCCCTAATTGTCATTCCTTGCAAATAGTATTAGTAGGCTTCACAAGCCTAGAAAAATCTCTCATAGCTTGTACTAAACTTATCTTTACCAAGTTGTCAAAATTGATATGACACATTCTTCTATGCCACAACCAACTCTCATCTATCTAAGTCGATAGACAATAATCATTATTTCCTTTCAAGTGATAAATATTACATCTAGTCTTCTTACTAGTAGCAATCACTGTTCCAGAGCTATCCATGATCTTGCATCCATTATCCTTGAATCTCATATCATACCCTTTGTCACACATCTAACTAGTTGCATCATCTCTAAACCTAACTAGTCTTCCATCATAGTTCTCCAAACTTACAAACTTACTTTTATCACCGGTCATGTGATGTGAACACCACTATCAATAATCTATTCATCCTTATCTTTCTCAACTTGGAAGATAGATAAAGCACTCTCTTCCACTGGTTTTTCTTCCTTCACATAGCTAGCAGGATTAGTAGATATAGGTTCTTTCTTGATAGCAATAAACAAGCATTCATTTGCACTAGTATCATCAGAATCATCATCCATTACACCATCATCATCAATATCTCTAACATAATAGCATTTCTTTATGATCCTAGGTCTACTTTCAAATTTCTTCTTGGCTTTCTCAATTCTATCCAAAATCTAGATGCATAGTGACCAGTCTTATCACAAGTAAAGCATTTGAATGGTAATTTACCTTTGAACTTACAGGTACCTCTTTGCATTCTATCCACAAAGTTGGCTTGAAACTCATCAAGGTCATCATCTGATTCCACAACATACTTCTCAAATCTTGAAGTCTTCTCCAAAGTGCTAGCTTTGAATGCAGTCTTAGTCTTTGTCAGAGAATTACTGAACTCTCTCATCTCAAAAGTAGTAAACTTTCCAAGCAACTGATCATTTGTAACCTTTTACACACTCATAAGTTCTTCAATTGTAGACACATTGTGACCATAGGATTCAGGAAATGACCTAAGAATCTTCAATACAACCTCATTCTCATTAATAGTTCCTCTAAGGCCCTTGATTCTATTGATAATTTCATCAACTTTTTGCATGTAGATTGTTATATTCTCATCTTCACTCATCCTCAAAGCTTCATACCTTGCCTTCAAGTTCTATAATTTGGCATTCTTCATAGAATCATCTCCTTCATATAAAATTTTCAATTTGTCCCAGATCTCATAAGCAATTTCCAAATCTAAAACTTTTGCTATCTCAATGTTAGATAAAGCATTTAATAGAGCATCTCTAGCCTTTCCATTTAACTCATATTGTTTGACTTCATCTTCAGTTGATGGACAATTCAGAGGAATAATATACTTTGTATCTGTCATCTTCCAAACACTATAACCAAGAGAAATGAGATGACTTTTCATCCATACCTTCTAGAGAGCATAATCCATTCCATCAAACTACAGAAACTCCTTCCTATGCACCATCCCAGATCTACCTCAAGCTATTAGGCCTTTTTCTGAGGAACCCTCACTCTGATACTAATTGTTGAAATGCACAAGACAACTAAGAGGGGGGTGAATTAGTTGTAACCAAAACTTTAAAACCATCAACACATCAACCACTTAATCATTGATATTGTAATTTAACCATGAGAGCATGAAATCAACAACTTAAACATATCCACACATTCAACACATAAGACACTGTATTTCTACATGAAAAACACAATAAGGGAAAAACCACGGTGAGTGTTAGCTCACAATATAAATGATATATCAAAATTTACATCAAGGCTCACTATTGAAGGCTCACTACAAAAGAAGTGGCTCACTACCAAGGAAAGGGGCTCACTACCAGAAGTTGGTGAACTGAGATAGTAGCATCTACACTATACCAAGGTTCAGTTCCATTGAAATGCAATAAATCTCCTCTACTCTACTCTATTTTTTCACTTCACACTTATCTTTGTACCTTCATAACTTCATCAATCATTCACAACTTCATTACATGTATTTATACAATTCATCAACCTTGGAATGTACATCAAGGTTAGCATTACAATCATCAACCATTGGAACAATCTCCAAGGTCGGCATACATACATACATACATACAATAGAATAGGTCTAGACCTAAACTAATTTGTGAAGGAAAAGAATGAATATGGACCACATCACACCTTATGTAGGACTCAAATGCAATCTTCCATGCTACAACATGCTATCACAAACTCCAAAGCATAATTACAAGTAGTGAAAACAACTAAGTTGGCCAAAACTGGTGTCAACACTAAGACCTTTAGGAACCCACTTCATGCACAATCTAAATTACACTTTGCAGACCAATCAAAAGGTAGGAACATGATCTAGAGACATCCACAAGCATGTTACAATCACCAATAACTTCCACAAAAAAACCAAACATTCTATCTAGAAGATTCTTCAAATTGGAGCACTTAAACATTACTGTCAACCACTGTCTAAAAGGAAAGATCGCTTGCAGAGTACAAAATCATGAACTATTTCAAATGAAGGCACATAACATCATCCTAGACTTAATCCTAGAACTGCAAACCATAAAACTTAAATGTGGAGAAATATGGAGTAGAATACATTCTCCTTGTCACCATTGAATACTTAGAAAAATAGTTTTTACTCTGGTGAATAGAACTCACTCAAATCTTCACACCGGAGGCTCAAACTTGAAACATAGAAACTATAGACATTCCTTAACATAAATTCCAAATGACAGACAAATATATTCAACCTATAGGATATGCGATGAAAAACACTACACTGTTCTTCTTAGACACTTGATCAAACTCATTCAAATAATTTTCTTAGATGTTAACCTTAGGTGTTGAAATCAATGACAACACTTACTGCTCATACTTGCAACAAGTTGTTTTTTAGAAGAAGAGGATCATGATTATTCAAATGATGAAACACTTTTCTTGGCCATGAGTGTTGGTGAGAAAAATAATAAGGTTATAAAAATAGATACCTTGTAAATAGTTCAAAATAATGAAAAATAAATGGTTTTATGGAGTGTCTTTCATGCAAAAGAAGAAACCAAATCTTGGGTCATTGATAGTGGTTGTTCAAATCATATGACTGGTAACAAAGATAAGTTCATTAGCCTTAAGAAGTGGGATGGTGGAGTTGTCAAGTTTGGAGGAGATGAGTCAGCACAAATATGTGGAAAAGGTGTCATATCTATTGATGGAAAGAACAGGACTTAGAATGTTCTCTATGTCAAAGGATTACAACACAATCTTCTTAGTGTCAGTCAAATGTCTAGGAAAGGTTACAATCTTACTTTTCATGCTAATGGTTGTGAAATTAGGAAGGCAGAATTTGAAAAGCTTGTTGCAGAAGGTATCCAGACATGTGGTGATATCTATCACTTGAAAGAAGTAATTGGAAGAACATGTCTATTGACTAAATCCAATGAGTGTTGGCTATGGCACAAAAGAATGAGACACAATGAATTTGATAACATGGTAAGAATCATCTCTAGTCATGCAGTGAGAGATATGCCTAAGATAATAAAGGCTGCAAACTCCATATGCAAGGAATGTCAGATGGGAAAGTAGACAAAGACAAGCTTTAAAAGCAAGTAGTACTCTTCTTCAAAGCCATTGGAGCTAATTCACACAGACCTTTGTGGACCTACAAGACTAAAAAGTCAACAAGGTGAAAGGTATTTTATGTTGCTCATTGATAATTATTCTTGAATGACTTGGGTTACTTTCTTAAGAGAAAAATTTGATGCTCTTGATAAGTTTAAATTTCTCAAAGCCTTGGTTGAAAATGAAATGGATGCTAAGATCAAATGCTTGAGGTGAGATAGAGGAGGTGATTTATTTCAAATGAATTTAAAATTTTTTGTGAAGATCATGGCATTAGGAGGCACTTGTCTGCTCCTAGAACCCCTTAGCAAAATGGGGTAGTGGAAAGGAAGAATAGGACTTTGCAAGAAATGTCTAGGGCAATGTTAAAAGATGCAGATCTACCTGATGTATACTAGAAGGAAGCAACTCACACTGCTATCTATCTATCTATCTAACATAGTGTAGTTAGGGGTCAATATGTCTAAGACCTCTTATGAGTTGTGGTATG
Organism: Cunninghamia lanceolata; assembly: GCA_027924645.1. Taxonomy (NCBI): domain Eukaryota; kingdom Viridiplantae; phylum Streptophyta; class Pinopsida; order Cupressales; family Cupressaceae; genus Cunninghamia; species Cunninghamia lanceolata. Next base: position 8,114,141 of record BSBN01000801.1, read on the forward strand.
GAGGGCCTCCCTCTATCAAATACTTCAAGAACTTTGGTAGTAAATGTTATATCAGAAGAGATGAAGAAGATCTAGGAAAGTTTGATTCAAGATGTGATGAAGAAATCTTTCTTGGGTACTCAAAAATAAGCAAGGCCTATAAATGCTACAAAAATAGCTTGGGAAAGATGATTGAAAGCACAAATATCAAAGTAGATGAAGAGTTGTATCGGTTTACATAGGATTCAGAAGATACTAAATCTAATATATTTCCTTTTATTGAAGATGAAGAAATAGAAGTGAAATAAGAAAAGGAACACGAACTTGAACAGATACCTAAGACTCTAGCAAAGTATGTTTAGAAGAACAACTTAGCAGAATAGATCATTGGAGACAAAAATGAAGGGATGCATATAAGGAGAAGGTTTTCCAAGACACATGAGCAAGCAAACTTGTGTTTATTATCAAAAGTGGAACTTAAGACCTTTGATGAAGCCAACAAAGATGATGGATGGATAAAATCAATGGAAGAAGAACTAGATCAGATTGAAAAGACTTAGACATGGGAATTGGTTCCTAGACCAGCCAATAAGAATGTTATAGGAATAAAGTGGGTGTTCCAGAACAAGCTAAATGAAGAAGGTGATGTTGTGAGGAACAACACATGATTAGTATGCAAAGGATATACTCAAGTAGAAGGCATTGATTTTGAGGAGACTTTTGCTCCAGTAGCTAGGATGGAGGCAATTAGAATGTTCCTTTCTCTTGCTACTCACAAGAACTTCAAGGTGTATTAGATGGATGTCAAGTCAACATTTCTAAATGGTAATCTAGAGGAGGAGGTGTACATTGAGAAACCAAATGGTTTCTAGATATCAGAAGATCCAGACATGGTATTTAGACTCAAGAAGACTTTGTATGGGATCAAGCAAGCACCTAGGGCTTGGTATGCAAGATTAGACAAGTACTTACTTCAATAAGGCTTCAAGAAATGTAATACATATAGCAATCTTTACATAAAGGAAGAAGGAGACATGATCTTGATAGTTGCAGTTTATGTTGATGATATTATTTTTTGAGGAAATGATGATATGTGTAAGAGGTTTATAGAGGAGATGCAAAAGGAATTTGAAATGTCCATGATTGGTGAAATGTTATTCTTCCTTGGTCTTCAAATTTCCCAACCAGATGGTGGTATCTTTATTTCTCAAGCTAAGTATGTTAAATAATTGTTGAAGACGTTTGGTATGGAGGATTCAAAGCCAGTGAATACTCCCATGGTCACTTGATTGCACTTGAGCAAAGATGATGGGTCTCCAAAGGTAGATCAAATTGTCTATAGGTCTATGATTAGAGCACTATTGTACTTAACTGCTTCCAGACCTAACATTATGCATGCAGTATGTGTGGTTGCCAAATATCAAGCCAATCCTAAGCAAACACATGAGAAGGCAATGAAAAGGATATTTAGATACTTGAAAGGAACTCTGGACTATGGTCTATGGTATCTAAAAGGTAATGACTTTGATCTGAGTACATACAATGATGCTGACTAGGCTAGTTATATTGATGATAGAAGAAGTGCAAGTGGTGGTGCTTTCTTTCTAGGAAGTAGATTCATCTCATGGCAGAGCAAGAAGCAAGACTCAGTGTCCTTATCAACTACAAATGTAGAATATATTGCAGCAACCTCTTGTTGCACTCAAGTATTGTGGATGAAGCAAACTCTGAAGGATATCAAGGTATTGTATGATGAGCCTATTCCTATTTTGTGTGATAATACAAGTGCTATCAATATTTCCAAGAATCTAGTGAAGCATTCAAGAACCAAGCATATAGTAATTAGGTATCACTTTTTGAGAGAGAAAGTTGGAGATAAGGAAGTGAGGTTGGAATATGTTCTAACTAAAGACCAGATTGCATACATTTACACAAAATCTCTTACAAAGGACAATTTTAAGAATCTCTGATAGAAGTTAGGGGTAATTGCCCCTCCTTGCTAATATGCAAAATGGTACATCTATCCAGGGGGAGTTTATGGTGCAGGAGCTCCCAATTCTAGTCATTTTACTATGTCATATTTTGTTGTCATGTTGTGTTGTCATGTCCTATTATCTTCTCTAAGGCTTTGAAAGCCATTTTCATGAGTTTTGTAATAAGGACTTGGTCCATTTGGTCGACTTGTCCAATATAGCCTTGATATAGTCAAATTGAATGTAATTCCACTTAAGAAACATGTGGTTTCTTGTGGAGGAAGTCATAACCAACGACTAACTGCTATGGAGAGTAATTGTACGAACGGTAGAGGAGGAAAAATAACCTTCAAGCCTTCTATAGGCAAAAATGATGTAATCACATGCCAAGAAGAATGAAATTTTGAAGTTTTTGGAGTGCAAAATACTATTTTTCTGCGTTTTCCTAGAGACAGTTGTATAGTGCAGTTTTGTACGAACAGAAGGGAGTTTAAAACCTAGAAAATGTGTTAGCATTTTGAACTACCTTTCATTTGAGTCTAATTAGAGCTTTTGAAACTTCTTGTGCAATTAGCCTAGGTGGTCATTTGGAGGTTTGACAAGTTATTCTCTGGTTAACTGATTTCTAAGGCTATAAGGAATAGACCTTTCTTAAACACTGTCATAAGTGCAATCTTGCTATAATTTGCTGTCCATTGTCCTCACAGTTACAGAACATAGTTAATTGGTTGGAGACCTTGTATAGGTCATGTCCTTGATAAGTATATGCTGGTTGTAGTGTGAAGATCCTATTGGTAGAGTTATTGGTAGTTGGTTGTGTGGTCTAGAAGGTGTATGTGTTTGTTGGTTGGGTTGAATAGGGATTCCCCAAAAGAGAGTTGAGTAATCCATGTGGGTGGACACCAGGGTGTGGTCCTAGGCTAGGTCAGTCTCTTGAACAGTCTGTTATAGGCTTGTGTTGCATAACCTTTGGAAACCTTGAGAAGGAAACATTGAAGTATAAGTCTATTGTGTGGACAAAACTGAACACTACCAACACCTCTACATCAGTTTATGCCATATATTTGTCCTAGACTAATGATGGCTACCTCTCAAGGGGAGGAGGTAGTGGTGACTGATGATAGGGGGAGTTTGCAAGAAAAAAGTTTACAGATATATGATTATTAATGAAAGAGAGAGAATGAGCAGGTATTGGATGCCTTTGTCCTTGATGTCAAAGGGGGAGCATGTGTTGCCATCAATGACAAAGGGGGAGATTGTTGGCCATATATGTGTTGTCATTGATGTCAACATAGCAACATACATTAATGCCAACACTATCATAAGAGTAAGAGACTTTTCATAGTTGGATGTCATGCTCCTAAGAAAGAGAAAATTCATCATTAGAGATCCTAAAAGTCACATTCCTAATCAAAGCAGAGTTGAGTTTGAAGATTGATCAATATGAATTAGAAGAATCAAGTTGTGTTGCTAATGCTGATGATGTGTTCCTATTTTGAAGCATGTTTCATGATCATTCTTACTAATCCTAAGTTGTATATGGTGATGCAAAGAAGACTTGGCCTCCAGAAGAAGATGACAGTCCTTGTTTCAGAGTGTTTACTCTTTGAAGACTGTCCAGAAGAATAATCCACATTTTCATTATCTTTCTATTAAGTTTCTGTGGTTTGGAACATAGCTTTCTACAGTGTTATCTTATGTATGTTCCAAGTTTCATGATGTTTTGATCACCAGAAGGTTGTTTTTCTATTGACATTTTGAAGATAGTGTGGGTTCTATGAAGATGTTTCTAGCATGACAATGTAATGCTCTGCATTCCTCTAATTTTGAAGCTATAGTTTTGTGGTTCAAGAGTTAAGTTGAGTATGATGTAAATATGCTAAATCTTAAGTTTTAGAGTGTTTTTTCTTCTGTAGTGAAAGATATAAGTGACTGAGTTCTGGTTCAGGCTTTGACAATGTAATATGATGTTGAAAGGTGAATGGAATGCTCTGGATTCCTTTGTATTTGTAGATATGGCTATGCAGTTCTGGATCTATGTTTAGAGGATGGTAAATTTGTTGTTTCCAAAGTTCCAGATCGCCATTCCCTCTGCAGTGAAAGTTATGATTGATAAAGTACTAGTATGTTCTCTAATAGAATGGAGAAGTGTTGAAGACCTCCTGGAATGCTCCAGATTCCTCCAAAAGTAAATGATTAGCCTTGTAGTTTTGTGAACATGTTCTTGAATGTGTATTTCATGTTTCTTTCCTATTTCAAGATTCTTGGTGGTCTACAACTCAGTTTTTTCCATTGACAACATGTTGTAGTATGTTCCAAATAATAGTGTGCTCTCAGAGTTAATGATTGAAGGTGTGTGGCACAATTCTTTGATGTGTGGTGGCAAATAAGTGTTTGTGGATGTTTTTTGAGTCATGTGGAGTCATTTGGAAGAGTTTCATGAATATCTATCTTGTTTCCAATATCACGCAAGGTTTTCTAGTTGATATGAGCATCACTCTTCAATTTTTCATGTGCTTACCTTAAACCTATCCTATTTTCAAATGAGTAGAATGTGTGAAGGTAATTCCTTAATGTTTGAAGTTGTGAAGGATGTTTTGGGCATGGTTAAGAAAGTGTTGGGGTTCACAAGGCTTGAGTCTTTTGTTGGTGTAATGTGTTGTCCTAATTAGATTTATCCTCTACATGTTTCATATTGTGTATTGTATGGATGACCTGTCAATGTACTTTTCATGTTTAATCTAGCTGACAAGTTATGTAATATCATGTATAAATAGTAGATCAAACTTAATGCAAAGGATATGATTGCAAGTTGATGAACAAGGTTCGCAAGTAGATAAAAGTAGAGTAAATGTATTATTAATGTGTGACTATGGGAGAAAGAGCAGATGTTGTTGATACTATTCAAATACATCTTGAAGACTTATTTGAGATAGTGATCAAGTATAGAGTGTGCCTAACTAATCAGATCTTTAGAAGAGAGTGTGTGAAGAGATAGAAGTACAATCATCATGTGTGATCTTCAAAGGTAGTTTTTAGATAGTTAAAAGATTGTCATACTATAATCATTTCTGAGCTTGTTCTCATATTAGGGAGTAGTTGTCTCCTTGGGTTAATGATCCTAAAACAAATTCATCAAGGAGTAGAAGCTTCCTTAGGAGTGACCCTAAACTAAAGTTACTTAGGGAGTAGCAACTTCCTTGAGTTAAAGCCCCTAAAACAAAGTTATTATTTGAGTTTCATATATTATGAGTTAATCCTCACCATGGTTTTTTACTTCTAGGGTTTTCCACATATATCTGGTGTTATGTGTTGCTATGCATTATGTTGATCTTTCATGTTCATGTTAATGTTGTGATGCTTAAGTTGTGATCTTCTTTGAATTAGTTGAAGTTGTTAAATTTGAAGAATTGTTTAGATATTGATTCACCCCCCCTCTCAGTATCTTGGTGTGTCTAACATATATATCTCACATAATTAAAATATATGTAAGCTTCTCTAACCAAGGAAGATCAAACTCAAAATTCATTACAAAAATAGGAATTCAACTCAATAAAATCTCCAAAACTTCTCATAAATAAAACTATATACCAAGGAGATAACCATGCCAAATACTTCTCAAATGAACCTTCTAGAACTAAAAAACATTGTTCAAGATCCATATCCATGAGAATGCATAAAGAAAAATACATCTAAGAGATGGGAAATATCTCTTAGATGATTATTTGCTAAGTAGAGCAAGAGTGGGGAATGAGAATTCTCCTCTAGGATACACCAAACTGTTGGCAAGAGACACTGTGTGGCTTAATAAGTGTTTTCATTGATGGCAACAAAGTCTATCCCACACATCCACAATACATAGTATGCCTATATCGAAAGTCAGATTGAAGATTATTTTGGTCCAATGAACAAGAACAAAGTATGTAACAAGGTCTGACAATCAGGTCCAGATCTCTCAGATGGTGTAACTCAGTAAGTTGTGGACTTGGACAAGTCAAGACAGGTATCATTACTTTTGTACTCCAGAGATTTAGCCTCTGGTGATAAAGCATGAAAAAGATATGAGCATTTGAGTGTTGGGTTCCATTCAGGTAGAGCAGACAGAGGAAGAACTGACTGATAGAGTATCAAACTTCAATCCAGATGAGTAAAAGGTCTTGATCAAACAATTTGTGGGATTATACATTGTTGGGCGACATGATTAATGACTTATATGCTTAAGCTTTTGTTACGCATCACAAATCAAGCATGGATTCAGTTAACAAATCAATAACTTGCAAATACCTTGAGTGTTCTTGTTGCTAACTAGAAAGTTGACAAAAATCCTTGATGTGGATATATATACCAGATGGATTCTAGCATATAAGTGTGTATGTTGAAGATGTGAATAAATAAGGTGTGAAGAAAAGCAGGGATAAGTGTGAGAACAACAATTCAAGTCCAGTATGTGACTGAATAACAACATTGAACAGAGGAAGAATGAAGTGCATCAGATCAATATATTGTGTCTAATCAAAATTGAACTCTTGCATTTGTAGATGCTTCTCATTAGTTCAAACACTTGATTTTCTTCTATAAGTTCTATAGACAGTGAGTCTCTTATAGGCAGTGTGCCTCTTGTGAGCAGTGTGCTTGGGCAATGAGCCCTAATTGGAAAGTGCCATTTTGTACTCCTTTATTCTTTTAATAAAGAATACAATCTTGGGTTAGTCACCTCATGGTTTTTCCCTTAACAGGGTTTCCACGTAAAAATCTTTGTGTTATGTGTATTGATTTTATTTCTATTCTTATGATTACATATGCTTTCATGTTTTGATATAACACTGAATATTGAGATAACGAAAGAAACGGAAATTAAGAAAATTTTAACATAACTGATTCACCCCCCCTCTTAGTTATCTGCCTTGTTTTCAACAATTGGTATCAGAGCCAAGTCCCTCTGAAAAGTCTAACAACTTGAGGAAGATCTAGGAATCTTAATGGATGAATATGGCATGAAAGAACAACTATAGTTTGCCCTAGATGATCTTGAGCAATCTCACTTTGAGGTTAATAATTTGAGAGAGCAACTCAGGGAAGCTAATGATTTCATCAATGAGATGAAAAAGAAACTCATTATTTCTATGAAAAAGAGAAAAGAATTACTTCAGAAACTAGAAAATAATAATGAAGCCAATAATATTGATGAGGATCTGAATGAAAAAACCAAGCTATGTGAAAAACTTTCAAAAGAAGTCATTATGATAAGACATGAAATGGAATTAGGAGTTATGAAATTCACCCAAGAAATTGAAGAGAAAAGAAAGACTGAAGAGAACCTGAAACAATCTCTCAAGGAGAAAATAGAGGACTACCACAAAATGGACAAATTAATCAGACATCTTGAATCTGATCATGAGGAAGCCAAATACAATGAAGAACAACTTGAAAACCAGATTGATTCTCTCAAACAAGATCTTCAATCTGCAAATGAATACAAAGAAAAATTCAAGATAAGCTCATCCCAACTTAAAGTTCTTCTTGAAAGCCAAAAGAGGGTAGACGATAAGTGTGGCTTAGGGTGTGAGAAAGGTGAAAGATCTGGATCTGATCATAGGAATTCTAGATCAAGAAATCAAAGAAACATGCCTAGAAGACCTCTAGTAAGGAAACCAAATGCCCAAAGATATCTAGCCTTCAATGGATACTACTTCAATTGCAACAATTTTGGTCATAAAGCAACTCAGTACAAGAGGAGAATGAATCAAAATAATCCATCCTTCTCTAGACAATGTTTTAATTGCAAAAGGTATGGTCACAAATCTCATGAATGCAGAAATATGCAAATAAACAATTCATTCAATGGTAGATGCTTTGCATGCAATAGAATGGGACATATGGCTAATCAATGTAGATCAAGAAGATATCAATCAAATAAGAAAAGAAATGTTGTATGTTACAATTGCAATAGGTCTGGTAATATTGCCAAATTCTGCAGAAGTAGAAATCAGGATAGAAAAGGTCTAGTGGAACATGATCATAAATAAGATAAGGGAAAAGGTAAAGTGAATGTAGATGAAGTTCAAAAGGAGATGAGGAAGATTTGGGTAAAGAAGAGTACAGTAAATACTGGGGATAGATTCATACCAGAATCCAGTGCTGATATTCCTTCCAGAAACTAAAAGGTAAGCTCTGGCTCAGGGGGAGCTACAAAGAAGATCATTTTCCCCCAGCCAGCTAGTAAGTGTCTGAATTCAGTACATTAAGTCAAAATAAGAGGTTACAGTTTAAAGGGTTTGAGGAGATTCACTTGAAATTCATCTAGTCAAAATTTGGCAAATTCACATGCAAATTTGAGCAAGTTATGAGGAGATCCTATATCGGCAACCATCCAGTAAAGTAGAATTTCATAGATAGATCCTCTATGATCCAAAATTGAAATAATTTAATCTGTGGACCTATGAGATGTTTCAAAAGGGTGAAGATATGTTGTCAACCCTCATAGGCAATAATTTTAAGATCCACGCAATGATTCAAGAAAATCTCTCAAATACAAGCTAACCGGATAACTTAAGTTGTGCATTTATTACAAAAGATAAATTAGGTTTAGCGAAAGGATAAAAGGGTCTTCACTCACCATTTATCGCACTTTGCATTCAAAACAAAGAAGAGAGAAGAGATCTAAGAAGAGATTATATTGTTCACTTGTGTTCAAGCTAAAGATTGAATTCTTACAAGAAAATCGCTCTGACATCTACTTCAAACCCTAAAATGTGAAATGGTACCTCCCTTCTGAAAACTCTCTCTGGATCTCTTGCAAAGTGGCTACTCTAATGATTGTCAATATTTTTGATAGGCCGAGACCTAAATTCAAGAAACACCCTTACAAATCTCTAGAAGTTGATCCCTTGGGTGTGTTTTCTAGCATTCCGTATGGAGTCTAGCATGTAGAAGATGTTAGGGTTTATATCCTTGCAAACATTGAAGAACTTGGAGACTCAAAATTGATGGATATTTATCACAAATAGCTAATAGATGAGAATTTTGAACTCAAACCTGAATTCACGGCCCTCTGGGACAAACACTTTGGACATTGCATACATTTTTCATGTTTTACAGAAGATGATTAGGTTCGGTATGTTCTAAGTAGGATGCATGATAATTTTATGTGGCTAATGGGGCCATTCAAGATAACTAAAGATGCCATTAGGGTAGTGACTAGACTGCATTCATCAGGTGGGTTACCTGCACTCAAATCTGTGAAGAAACAAATGGTAACTAAAGCTACTGGATCAAAATTTGACAAAAGAGTAATGACTATAGATGACATCATAGATTTGGATGTTAAGTTTGTTTCAATGATAATTGGCAACAAAATCTACCATTTGACCAGGGAGAATTCTATGTCTACTACAACAATCTATGCTGACATCAAATGTTGAGGGAAGATGCAGATTATGATCTGTGTGAGATTCTTCTAAATCAACTATTGGAGAACTTGTAGAAGATCAAAAAGGATAAGAAAAATTTCTTTAATGGTAGTCTAATATTGTTTCTGTTCTTCTATTATATGAATGAGCTACCTAGATCAAATGGTTGGGTCTGGCAAAATGATAAACCTGTTACAATTCATATCAGAGATTACATGTATGGACTTGGTGATGCACAATCCAAAAACTCTACTCTCTGGGGTTACTTCAAGAACTTCCAGAGCATGATGCAACCCAGAGAGAGAATACCACAGTCCATAGTCAAGAAATACAAGGACATAGTTTGCTTTATGATTGACACTGATCAATGTCTAATGGAGGCAGTTGAACCAAGAACTGTGTGGATAATGCCCATGGGATATGAGGTCAATGAAAACATTTTGGAGTTACATGTCCAACACTTGTTGAGCCAACCTAAAGATACTAAAGCTAAAAGGTTTGGCACCTTTGAAGAGCTAAGCATGAAAATACATGAGTTAAGGTAGCCTGAGATGAAGAGAAAAGTAAGAAAGGAAGTTGAAGAAGTTGCCAAAAGATTTGGCATATCAAAAGAGGCAGTAGATACAAATAGAGAGAAAATGGAGAAGGTAGAGAAAGGGAGACAAGAAGCAAAGAAAGGAAATGTTTCGGTGCAAGCCTCCTCCCAGACTAGATCTTCCAAGAGCTCTGTACCTGTCACTCCTAAAAGCTCAAAGGCTACCAAACCAGAAGTCAAGCCATCCAGCAAAAGTGAAAAGAGAATGAAGACCAAAGCCTCAAGTACATATACAATCCATAAGGATGATGAAGAAATAGAATCAGATGAAGAAATCATGAAAATGAAGAAGAAGAGAACATCTAGAAAGTTCTCTGCTAGCAGAAATAAGGAAGAGAAGGCAGAGAAATTTGTTGAAAAGCCCACTCTTTCCATTGATGACATCATCAAGATAGTTATTGTGGATGGAAACCTGTAGCCAATGACAGAGCTCTATGATGAATACAATGATGCTGACAAGAGAATTCTAGAGGAAGCTACTGTAAGGTATTTGAATATCTATAACAAAGCATTCATTGAAATAATTTCATTAATTCCAAAAATCCTAGAAGAAGTGTTGGAACAAAGAAAGGTGAATGCAAAGGTTAAAGACTTAGAAATCCAGGAGCAAATAATGATATAGCTTTACCCTTCTATCACTCCAAAAAAAATAGACATGATCTTCAAGGATTGTAAGGATGAGTTCCAAAGTAAGGCAAGAATGAATAAACTCATGCTTGGAGAAACAAACCAAATAGCAAGTGAAACAAAAGATGTCCTCTAGAATGCCTTGAAGATATTCAATCTTCCTATTGTAGAGGAAATAGATGAAGAAACTTCTACCATGGATGTTGAAGGATTAAATGTAATCAATGAAGAGTTTTCTGTTAAGGATGTCAAAGGATTAAAGAAAATAGATGAAGAGAAGTCTAAGGACTTAGATTCCTTTCTTCTAGTAGAGGAAGTTTACAAAGCAACAAACATTGGCAATATCACTCCTCTAGATCCCATAGCTACCAAGACAAACATTCTAGACACTGAAGCTAAAGGGGAAAGAAAAAGAGAAGAGAAGGAGATGCAAGAAAAAGAGGATAAAGCTAAAGAAAAAGAACATATAGAAAAGGTTTGTGATGACACATCCAAACTGGGTAGTCCTAATATTTCTAAAGGGAAGAAGTCTGAATCTCCAAGAGACACTGCAGAGATAGTACAAAATTTCTTGGATAAAGAAATAATGGAGTTGGATGAACCTGAGCTAATTCAAGGGCCACTAAACTTTGATTCTTTATCTCTAGTCCAGATAATGAAGGTAGCATCTTTTGCTTAGGCCAAAGCAAAAGAGAAACTTCTAAAGTCTCATATGGAGGATTGTGAGCTATTGGAGATTGCATTTGGGATGTTGGAGAAGATTATGCCAACCTATCAAAAGGATCATTCTACCTCTCCATCCAGTAATCTGAAAAACTTAGTCAATTATGTTAACACTCATTTTGAATCCTTAGAGAAATTGGCAGAAACTAAGGTCTAGAAGGAGTTCTTGGGAAAAAGGTTGAGTGAAGTACAAGGGCTAATTACTAATGATAGAAGAACCTTAGTCATTGGCATAAAGAGCCTTGAAAACACTCTTAAAGATGGTGGGGACATATACAAATTCTATTTATCTTGGCCCAAAGTGACAGAGGACATTGAGAAGAAAGTGAAAGAACAAGAAGGAAAACTGTCAAGTTTATCTCAGAATTTTGATCCCCTTACTACCTCTAGTGAATCATGAATGTCAACCTATTGCTATAATAAATGAAATTAAAGAATTGGTTAAGGAGAAAAAGAAAATAATGGATAGAATGGATAGAATGGGTGAGCTCAGAGGGATAATCATCCCTCAATTAGAGACAATGCATGATGCCTTGACAGAGGCACAAAATACAATCTGGACCAGTGATCCAACAGACTTAAAGAGGGCAGAAGCATATACATTTTTGTTAAGTGGACACATCTCCATTTTGGATAGAATGAAGAGGAGTTAGGCCACATAAATCATCTAGTTGAAGACAACCTTTGCAGATATACTTAAGTATATGTAAGTATAACATATGATTTATATATACTTATGTGGCCATGTATAGAATAATTTTTGCAAAATTTTGGTATGCAGATTCTGTCCTTTGCCATTGATGTCAAATGGGGAGTGAAGATTAGTGAAAAATGTGGAGTCTAGCTAAGGAGGAGCTCTAGTAAAATAGTGCAAAAGACAGAGCATTGGCCAAGGGGGAGTTACTGCGACACTTAGCCATTTTTCACTAAGTGTTGCCATCAATGCCAAAGGGGGAGATTGTTGGCAAGAGACACTATGTGGCTTCATAAGTGTTGTCATTGATGGCAACAAAGTCTATCCCACACATCCACAGTACATAGTATGCCTATACTGAAAGGTAGATTGAAGATTATTTTGGTCCGGTGAACAGGAATAGAGTATGTAACAAGGTCCAACAATCAGGTCCAGATCTCTCAGATGGTGTAACTTAGTAAGTTGTGGACTTGGACAAGTCAAGAGGAGTATCATTAGTATTATACTCTAGAGATTTAGCCTCCGGTGATAAAGCATGAAAAAGATATGAGCATCTGAGTGTTGCGTTCCAGTCAGGCAAAGCAGACAGAGGAAGAATTGACCGATAGAGTATAAGACTTCAATCTGGATGAGTAAAAGGTCTTGATCAAGCAATTTGTGGGATTCTACATTGTTGGCCAACATGATTAATAAATTCTATGCTTAAGCTTTTGATATGCATCACAAATCAAGCATGGATTCAGCTGACAGATCAATAACCTGCAAATACCTTGAGTGTTCTTGTTGCCGACTAGAAAGTTGATGAAAATCCTTGATGTACATATATATACCAGATGGATTTGAGCATGTAACTATGTGTGTTGAAGATGTGAAGAAATAAGGTATGAATAAATGCAAGGATAAGTGTGAGAACAGAAATTCAAGTTCAGTATGTGACTGAATAACAACATTCAACAAAGGAAGAATGAAGTGTGTCAGATCAATATATTGTGCCTAACTGGAACTGAACTCTTGCATTTGTAGATGCTTCTCATCAGTTCAAACACTTGATTATCTTCTGTAAGTTCTGTAGATAGTGAGTCTCTTGTAGGCAGTGTGCCTCTTGTGAGAAATGTGCTCGGGCAGTGAGCCCTAATTGGCCAGTGTCATTTTGTACTCCTTTATTCTTTTAACAGAGAATACAATCTTGGGTTAGTCACCCTGTGGTTTTTCCCTTAACAGGGTTTCCACGTAAAAATCCTTGTGTTATGTGTGTTGATTTTATTTTTGTTCTTATGATTACATAGGCTTTCATGTCTTGATATAACACTAAATATTGAGATAACGAAAGAAAAGAAAATTAAGGAAATTTTGAGATAACTAATTCACCCCCCTCTCAGTTATCTACCTTGTTTTCATCACAAACCACAATGAATCTTCATAAGAAAAATTTATTCTTAGGTCTATGAACTCATGTCCATATCTAGGTAAAAGGCTCCTCGGTCTTTTATGTTGAAACCTACAAAGAGTAGCAATCTTAATAAATATATCTAATTCTAATAGAACTCTACCCTCACCCAAGTCTCCAAGTATCCATGATCACCTACAACCAATCAATCCATGCTAATCTCCAAATGCAACATTACACTATCATGAAGCTTTTGAGAACATGACTAATGTACTCAATACCAAGATAAATATTGAGGCCACTATCAAATCTCCCACTACACATCTGCATAATCAAGAAACACACATGACATCATGATCTAACATCTCCTCCAAGGAGATCACATGCTCCAATGAATATATCTTGCCAAGGGGGAACCATCATCACCAAAACTCCAATCTAGAATCAAGAGTCCATCATGGAACAATATGAAAATAATCAATAAAATAGGATTTATCTATTAAAACTAATAAGTCACAATACCATCTCTAATCACATGAAGACAACCATCCTCTAACAATGGAACTCAAGATGTCAAAATACTATCACAACATACAAGAATCGTAATCTAAAAGCCTTACCATGACACTTACAACCACTTATAGAAGATCATCCATCACCAAGTGATAGATTCACCTCACTATCAAATCTCCCACTCAAACTATGATACTAAGCTATCCAACACATTGTGATAACCATTCTATAAATGAAGATCATCCATCGCTCTAACACAATCAATTACTTCACCTGCAAGATTAGCAACACAAAAGAATAAAGTAGAACCAAGATCTCCAAGTCAATAAGATACAAAACATGCTACAAGTCCCAATAATTGATTATCCATGTACTCAAACCATCCATCTTATCATCCCAATACATCATACCAATGCACAAATGACCAACAAAGTCATCAAACAAATTGTGCATCAAACATTGAAAAGACCCGTGGATATAGATAACCCACATCGGAGTCATCAACTAATAGGTGATCAACCCACAAATCTATATAACTCATAGAATTTAAAAACATAAAGCATTCTAACTCATCATCACACCAATAACCTCAAAATTGATATAATAAAAAAGATAACATGTAGACCTTAATTCTCAAAAACTAGATCAATCTCAAACTTGATCTGTCAAAAAAATCCACAAATGTGTAACCATAGTCAAGGAACCATATCAAGCGAATACTATAGAAATGGTTAGTGACTAATCATGTTCCAACATCTCCACACTAAGAGAGATACAAATAACCTCCTTGAACCATTTACAAAGAAAACCTATAAACTGACAACTATCGTGAATCCAGAAACACCCCTAGGGATTCATAATCTAAAAAATAGTTTATTCATAGATCTACAAAACCATAAGTTTTTGATTAACCATGTAAAACCTACAAAACCACCATGTCACTAACACACATGAAATTCCATATCCACTTATTATTTGGAAGACTTGCAAGTCTAAAAGATCGCCAAAATAGTTAAGACATAATAATGGAATGACATAGATAAGCATAACCATAGATTTTAAACAAAAAATCTACAAAATCGTAAGCTCAAATCAATATGAAACCAAGAAATGCAAATACAACAAACCAAAATAAATTAGAGATCTTGGAACTCCAAGACCACTTGTAGTCTGACTCCACAACCACCACCATGTACAAGCATACAGAGGATGGGCTACTCCAAAAGCTTTTAGATCATCTAATGACCAACTCCATGGCTTACATGAATTCAAGGCTAACAAAAAAGTTCCTTCGAATGTTAGGAACTAAATACAAGCACCCAACATAAGCACATCAAACCATAGTCAAGATAACCCAAGTTTCTTTATGTGATCAGGGAGCCAATAAAAAACACCCAACATATATACTCCACTTGAAACAACCATAAAATGAAAGAACACAACCACCATGCATGACAGTTATTACATAATATCAAATAGGAGCTCCAAATCAATATCATATTAAATGTAACCACATGATCAACTCCAAAAAAGCTCCATCTTCTCCATTCTTAAAATACTTATTTTACTATAAAAAATAAGATCAACTACAAATGTTCTACTCAAACAAGGATTAATAATCAACAAATTCTTTCCTATAGATTCTCTCAAGCTTGACAAGCTAAGAAATCATAACAGAAGAAATACCTAGAACATTAAACAATATGGAACTAACACATAGCATGGAACCATTATAGATTAGATACCAATTGAAAGGGTTGGGAAAGAGAACCTAGTATGATCCTTCTAGTATCTTATGTTTTTCTTAATTAGATATTCAATAACTTGATACAAGGACATACTACTATGCCCTTTAAGTAGAAACATAGTTGATTTTCCATCACATTAACCATTAGAGGAAAGATAATGTAGCTTGTAGAACTAAGTAAATTTTGGTAGCATAACGACATGTAAATTAACACTTTAAGAACATGAAAGAGGAAGAATAAAAGAAAACTAGATAGAAGAGAAGAGACACCAATATACATGGGGAAAACCCTTTTGGGTAAAAAACCCCACACTCCAAATCATCAAATCAATGTATTAATCTACAACAAAAAACATATTACAATACACTTGGAGCCTCAAAGCCTTAACATGGAGATTTGCATCCTACTTCACTAGAGAGAAACTAACAACATAATGATGCATAGAACTCTCCTCACAAATGAATCCTAAAGTCATGATTCCATTATCTCCTAAAATCATTCTTGTCAAATTTATAAGGTAACTCCCTGTTTCAAGGTCTTTCCATTCTAGCAACTCTTACACACATTAAAAATTGTCATATTTTCATTTAGAAACTTCAATGACACTAAGCAATAAATACAGATTGCCAAAATACAAACTACAAGTGACACATAGTGCCACTCCAAGTGGGATGCCCAAAATTTGTGCATGCATAATAAATAAAAATAGATAAATATTTAAAAAATTAGGACTTGCAAGGTGTATGAGACATCTAATCCCAACATTAAGGGATAGACCCAGGCCTCGGGGAATCTTATAAAATGGCCTTTCCTATGTATCAAGATTAGAGGCTCTATAGTTCACCAACTTAGACTTACAATTTGATTTGGTTGACAAAATGTATTTACAATTTGTTCATTATTGAAACAATAATTAGTTCCATACCCATTCCATAACAAAAATTTGGATTCACTCTTCAAATCCATGATAAAGATACAAGCATATTATCAATATTTATAACTACTTTCTAATAAGAAAAATGCACTATCCATACCAAAGATAGGTTAATTACTAACTCAAAAATTGGATGCAAGTATAATACTATTCTTTAATCAACTTCCTTGTAGATGTCATAAGGAAAAATCAAACATTATTGAGTTATTCCACTTAGATATAATCTCAACCCACTAATCTTCACCGATGTACGTATAATAGTGAGAAGGATCAATTCACATTGAAAGTGTTGGTTAAACCACATCCATGTAATAGCAAGTTCCATAATATGATAGAAGGCATAATGAAACCTATATAGAGTATACTAAGGGTACACAGGTAATAGAACAAACCTATCTTTGACCCTAACCTTAATCACAATCTTTGACATAACATTCTAGTCATCAGGTACACATCATTAATGAGGGACGTATAGTGCACTTTTGTTAATGAGATACATCATAACTGTGCACCAAATAGATAATGTAGTATCTTAACAACATTAATAACACCAAATCATCTAATAATTTTTGGGATCAAATATAAATATAAATTTATAAAAATAGAAATTAAGGCAAGGAACTGTTCATGATTGTTTTTACACATTCATAACAAAAGTTAAAATTCACAAAATGAACCTAACTGTCTTAAAAGATATGAAGAAATCAATTAATATTACTTAATCCCAACTTTCTATATGGTCATGTCTTGACCTTGTGGATGATTCAGTAGGTTAATGTGAAGCTGTAATATGCAAGGGGCCTTACTTGATTTAAGGTGTTTAATGACTCACTGGACTCAAATCATGCAAAATACCACAAATATCAACATTTTCTTCATTCCTTTGTATAAATTTGTTACTGGATCACAAAGCTTTATATGATTTATATTAACACAAGCTTTTCTTTTCAAATATTATAAAAACTATCAAATATCAACTCAGTTGTTCATGTTTCCTTCAAATATCAGACAATCTCATTTAAGTTTCTGCTTTTTAAGCTAAGTATTTCAAATGGTTTGGGAAAAGTTAGAGAAATCTAAATTAAACTTCATTCTGCTATAGGATCTAAATGCTCTATTAGTCATGTTGTAAGCAGTACAACAAACTTGATTAAATCCATAGACTAAATAATGTAAGCCCTGAGTATTTTCACAAACATACATTCAAGATTGCAAGCTTTTGGAGAAATAATATTTCAAATACAAAGAAGAGCCAGAAGACACTCTGAATATAGATGTAGAATTCTAGATTCATTTATATTCAAAACATAGTTATATATGATTTACAATGTATGAATGACTCCTTGCTTCATTAATCAACTTACAGAACACTTACAAAATGTCTTACAGATACAATAAGGAAGCTAGATGTTCCACACACTCCTTACTGTAGACACAGGCGACCTCCTTCTATTCTAAACTAAACTGTTCTTCTAAAAATGCTAAGACAAATGACAACTTTCAGCTCTGTTCTACAAATCCTTGTGTAAGTCATTACAAAGTAAAGGGGCTCAATATATAGATCTGATTATCCCCAATACGGTGCCAAAACCCTAGTCAATCAATGGTCTATATCTCAAGTGCAGCAGCAATGGTGGAAAACAAATCTCACCAAAAAAATCCTGAGCATCATACCCATACTAAGCGTAAAGATCCTACTTTGAAACCCTAACAACCATCAAAATATCTTCATCATTAAAATATCTTATGTTTCTTTGCCCTTTTAATATTGCTTCCTTCCATTTGCATATCTCCTCTCACTGAAATCTCTCACTTCTTTTGCGATCCAATCTGCCCTTTGTGATGTAGTTGCCATTAAAGCTCTGCCATTATATCTACCTGCACACCTACAAACAGACATAAAAAAAATGGATTTAATATGCATGCCGACTTCATCAATTTACACCTCTTCAGGATGTTAGATGGGCATTAATTATGGTAATTAATATACCATTAATTCAGCCTTCAGTTGCAATGTTCATGCTTTCAAACTTTTACCTCCAATTTAATTATGCATGCATAGCCTTTCCCTTGTATGTTTTCTTGTATGTTCCCTTTTTATCTTTCGCTTTGTATATCGCACTTTGTATATTTCCTTATACGAGCGCATATACAAAGCAACTTTATGCAAACCTTCTTTTACCTTTTTATCCCTCATGGTGCTTTTACTCCTTTGTATCTTAGATATGTATGTTATGAACATACAAGCATTTTAAATATACAAAGACCTTTCTATATTGAACTTCTTTTCGCATCCGGCTGGTATCTATCCCTTGCATCTTCTGCCTTGCATATCGGTTATGCAAACCTTCATCATCAGAGTAACTCACTTAGTCAAGGTGATCTAAAAAACTCACTCTGATCACATATATCTTCCCAATACCATTTTATTGGTGAGAGTACAAGTGATTCTTGCCGAAAAGTACCTATCGCCGAGAGGCATAA
This sequence comes from Cunninghamia lanceolata, assembly GCA_027924645.1. Taxonomy (NCBI): domain Eukaryota; kingdom Viridiplantae; phylum Streptophyta; class Pinopsida; order Cupressales; family Cupressaceae; genus Cunninghamia; species Cunninghamia lanceolata. The sequence continues at coordinate 8,133,207 of BSBN01000801.1, forward strand.
GATCGGTATGATCTAAAATTTTTGCTCCGGCAAGCTTACTTACGTGGATGAGTGGTGGAGCCTACATGACTTTTCATTTGTATCCCTGTGATACAACAATACTTGCATCAAACCCATACATACAAACTCCTTTGTATGTCCATTCAGACTTCAACTTGTATAAACCATAATTCACTCAACTTTGGTTCTGCCTTGTATGTATATTAAAATGTATGTAACTGAAAGGAAACATACAACAATTACATCCTATTTCATGATCCTTTTAGTTATGTGCAATGCATATAGCATTGTATATCTTCCTTGTATGTTCTTCCTTTGCCTAACATACAAACATAAAATGCATCCGTCGGACTCAGCCGATTATGCATTTAAACTTTGAAATTTTTGGGCCCGACTTGTATGTAAGAATAAAAAATGTTAACAAAATGCATACAAGTAAAATGACTTAAAGAAAACTTGACAACTCCCTTTGCAACTTATACAATGACCCGATATACAAAGGACCTTGTATATGCAACACACAAAGACCCGATATACAAATGACCTTGTATATGCAACATACAAACCCTCCGATAGTGCATTTTACCAAAAACATACATATCTTGCAAAATACTAGGAATTTTAACATGGTTCAAAAAGCAACCCTCACTCATTTTTGACAAGGAATTCACCCATATTTAGCTCTAGTACTTAATGCATTTTTTCTTTATTTTCAACAAGGTTTGTAACTTTCACTCCCTTTTCCCTTTTACCACCAAATAGACCCACACACAAAAACCAAAAGCCACAGCCACAGTAGGGGTCCTCATTTTGCTAAGGAATAAAATGGGGCGTGTTGTGAGCATCACAACAACTAGCAACCAAACAAAATAATTAAATTCAAAAACCATTAAAGAAAACTAAATGAAATAAATACATAATTTCCAACTTTCTTTTCTACAAATCATCATTTAATTTGAGACCTAATGTATTCAATAAGGTGCATGAATTTTCCCATTTAGTTTAAGTGGGTGCACGTGATTAATAATCCTCATCTTGAAAATTAGTTGAACAAACCAGTGACTAATATTAGCCTACATAGTTGATGGCATTCCCTCATAGCCAACCGGATAGAGCCTTGCTGCCAGCAGGCGTCCATAGCCACGACAAGGTTATCGTTACAATTCTCCTAAGTAGAGCCCCACTACTAGCAAGCATCTATAGCCTCGGTAGAGTTACTTAGATGACTTAATCTGGATTTTTAGTAAAATCCATTTTATTTATTTTTTATTTTTTGTATTTGATAGAGATTTCATAAGATACTATAGTTGTAACTTCATGATGCAAGGAATGATCACTTGCTAAAATTAAGCTGAGAATTGTAATGGTAGCAAGGGTGACCTCTGATTTTTCACCTAATATCCACACTGGTATGTTCAACAAACCCAATGATTTTAGGTGTGTCATTGTGAGAAACTTCCCTTGAGTACTCAGTCCATATTTATTGAATACAAAATTTCACAAGTCAAACAACTTTCTACATTCATGACAGTCACAACAAGTTATGCATAAATTTCAAATAATTAACTTGAATGTTCTAAATTTTCTATTATTTTTAGTGGTTGTTAGTCTGCTCCTGCATACTTCAAAACAAAACAAACATCCCTGCAAAGACAACACAACACAACACACAAACCAATAAACACAACAAAATAAAAACAAAAGAACAAAACGAAAACAACAGCGAAACAAAACAAAAAAACAAAAAATTGTACATTATTTACATTATGATACACAGAAACTAACTGGCCTCACCTCAAGCCTGAAAGTAATGTTTCAAGTGTGGGCCATTAATTGGTAATGGCACATCTTCCCCAGTCAAGGTCTTGAGCTTGAAAGTATTGTCTCCAATTATTTTTGCGACCTGTAATGGACCTAACCATAATTTGTCAAATTTTCCATGATTCCCTTTCTTTTCATGTGTTTTATCCCAGCATAGCACTAAGTATGATATTCTAAATGTTTTGACTCTTTCTCTATTATAAAACCACCTCTTGACTACTGCTTGATGTTTGGCAAATTTCTCAATGGCTTGATCTCTTTTCTCATCTAATTGTAACATTTGTATTATTCTGGCCTCTCTATGATCATCAAAGCCTAAATATTCATTAGCAAACTTCTAGATTAGTATTCTTAAATTCACTGAAAGTATGGGATCAGTCCCATAAACTAAGTGATAAGGTGCATTGCCTAAGGCTGACTTAACCTTAGTCCTATCTACCCATAGCACATATTTCAACAATGTGTTCCACTCTCTAGGATTCTTTTCAGTCAACTTCTTGATTATATTGAATAAAATTTTGTTTGTAGACTCAGCTAACCCATTCCCCTGAGGATAATAATTTGAAGAAAAATTTAAAATTATCCCATAATCAAATGCCCATTTAGAAGATTTTAGAGAAGAAAAAGTAGGGCCATTATCACATACCAACGAATAGGGAGTTCCAAACCTAGTTGTGATGTTTTCTTCAAGGAACTTGATAACTACATCAATAGTAGAGAACTTGCAACATGTGGCTTCAGTCCACCTTGTAAAGTAGTCAGTTACTATCAGTATAAACTTAGGTACTACAGATGATGGAGGATTTATGACCCCAATGAAATCTAAGCCCCATTGTACAAATGGTCTAGACTCAATCACTAGTTGTAATGGATTAGCCTGATTCCTTCCTCTATCTGCTATAGTTTGACAGGTGTGACAACTTCTAATGTGACTCTCTGTATCTTTAAACATTGTAGGCCAGTAGTACCCTACTCTCAATATCTTATGCGTTGTAGCTAAATGAGAACCATGAGTAGTTCCATATTTGTCATGCAATTCTAGCAACACCTTATCTGCTTCAACTCAGTTTAAACATCTTAAACATATTCCTTCATGGTTCTTCTTGAATAGAAGACCTCCTTGTACCATGTACTTCTGTGCTTTAATCTTTAAAGATCTCCTTTGAGAAGATTTCATCTTATTTGGATATTTTCCTGATATTAGAAAAGTGTTCAAATCATCATACCACCCTGATGCATCATTGGTATTCAACATATACTGCTATTTCACCAAATTTAGATCTATGTTTTCTATGGTCTACACTATTGCTTGTCCTCTGACCAACTTCATTGAGATAATTTCCATATCAAACTCTTGTAATGTTGTAATCCATTTAGCTCTTTTTTCTCCAGGCTCATTCTGCATCAGCAACATCTTTATGGCTGCATCTGGTACTATGGATTTAACCTGATTGCATAAGATATAATGTCTGAACTCTTTCATTTCTCTTACTAATGTAAATGCATGTCTTTCTGTATCAAGATATTTCAGCTGTGCATCCTTCATAGGTGCACTCATGAAGGCTATGGGCTTTTCTTCGTTGTCTCTTCCCTTCTGTGTCAAAGCAGCTGCAACTGAATGTGAAGATGCAAAAGAATAAATGTAAAATGGCTTTGTATAATCTAGACTTGTCAACACAGGAGCATCAGAAATGGTCTCCTTAATAACTTCAAATGTAGCTTTAGCTACTGGTGTCCATTCTATCTTTGCATCCTTCTTCAGCATGACATTCAATGGTTGCACAATTTCTGTAAACCCTGTAATAAACTTCCTGACAAAATTAATCTTACCAAAAAATGACTTTAGTTCTTTCTTACTGTTTGGTAATTGCAATTTCTTTATTCCTTCTATTCTATCAGGATCAATAGATATCCCATTTTCAGCAATGACATGTCCTAATAATTTTCCTTCAGTTATGCCAAATGAACATTTCTTTGGGTTAAGGGAAATCCTGTACCTTTCACATATTTTAAGTACTCTTCTCAGATCTTCAACATGAGTGGATCATCTTTAGAGTAAATAGTTAAATCATCCATATAAATAACAATGCACTCACCTAATAATCCATAGAATGCAATGTCCATGACTTGCTGAAAAGTGGCACCTGCATTGATTAGACCAAAAGGCATTCTTCTGTATGCATAATTTCCCCATTTGCAAGTAAAAGTGGTGGTCTTCAACCTATCCTCTTTATCTATTAAGACTTGGTTATAGCCTAAGAATCCATCTAGGAAAGACATCACTTTAGCCCCATTCACTGCTTGCAACACTTCATCTATTGGAGGCAGGGGATAGTTATCTTTTTCAGATGCCTTGTTCAAATTTTTAAAATCCACACATAACCTAATGTCCCCACTTTTCTTTCTCATAGGTACTAAATTAGCTACCCAGGTTGAATGTCTGACTGGGAAAATTATTCTGGCAGACAACAATTTTTTCACTTCTTCAAAGATTAAAGGCTCTAAAATAGCATACACAGGCCTTTGTTTCTACCTAAATGGTTTAACATTAGGTTTCAAGGGTATCACATGAGTTATGATGGATGTATCATATGTTTTCAAATCTTCATACGTCCATGCTATGACATGTTTGTACTCTTTCAAAACATCCACAATTTATTTTCTCAACTCTTTAGAGCAATCCTTTCCAATAAGTACATTTTGTAGACTCTGCTCTATTCCTAGGTTATACGGATCACACTCACCTCCCTCAGTTTTGGACAAATCTTTCTATCTTACTACCCCATCAAAGTCAAAAATCCATTCTAAATCGATCACTCCCTTAGGTAAGAAATTACTTTTTAGGTTGATTATGTCTTCTTCATCCCAAGATACATCAGGCCTTTCTTGTTTATCAATGATTTGAGCTTCAAATACCTCATTGCAAGTTAGAAAATCTATAATTTGCTGATCCCCTTCAAATACCTGAAAATGAGTAACATTATCTAGTATGCTAGGAACATTTACTAATTCAACAGTAAATCTTTTTAAACGTGACAGTGTTAAGGGTTCTAATGTGCTAGCAGCAACTGCTAATGCATTTGGTCTATGGTTTAATTCTCTAGGGATATGTTCTATGTTGAAAGCATCAAATGAATCTATCAAATCCCACACCCTATGCCTGTAACAAACCATCTTTTTGTAGCTGCATGCATACAATTTCCTTACTTGCCTGATCACTAACTCAGAATCTGAAAATACCCTAATCATTTTTACCTTTATCTTGATAGCCATAACAAGTCCATAAATCAAAGCTTCATATTCTATAATGTTGTTAGTACAAGAAAATTGTAACCTATATGCTACCAAATATGACTTACCATGAGGATCTATAAGCTCCACACCTGCACCTGCACCCTGTTTAGATTTAGATCCATCACATTTCAATGTCCACATGCCATCTTTATTCTTTTGACCCTTTACTTTGGCATGTTTTGCTTTTTCTATCACATGTGAGGTGCTATCCTATTCATTCATGGGCAATTCATTTTGACCTACTTGCAGATTTATACTTTCAGTTTGGAAATTAGAATGACAACTACTCTTGTCCTTTGTTTCTTCTTTTAAATATGGGATCAACACATCTATGTTATTCTAAAAGTATTTCTCTGGTTGATTAGGGTTAACCTTTCCTTTTTGCAGTTCCATCCCCTTTGCACATTTTATGTATTGATACTCGATAATATCTCTACACATTCCACAATTCTCTTTAGAATGTGGCTTATTATGGACTCCACACATGTTTTTATACAATTTGCATTAAACTGGAATATTTTGTTCCATGCACTTTTCCATTTCTTGTCTAATGACCTGACTGAAATTGTTTATTGCATTGCTTTCCTCATCAGAAGAATTTCCATCAGACTCAATGAACAATACTATTTCCTTACTAACATGTTTTTCTCTAAAATTTAACATCAGGATTTCTTCAATTGTACTTCCTTGTCAGTGATTCTATAAACACCAGGTTCAATAGAAGCATACAATATCTCATTAGTCCTATTGTATTTTGTAATCATGTGTTTCATTCTAGGTTCATCTCCCATCCTGATCTGATTTGGAACACCTCTCTAAGGTAACCACATATGTGAAAAATCAGTGGCCATATATCCATTCAATGTTTTAGACCAGTCTCTACTCAACAACATCCCATAATTCACAGGTATATCTACTATCTGAATGTCAATAAATTGACTTACCCTAGGATCTGAGGCTAATTGCATTTGAATGTGCATTAGTTCTCCTATCACATTAACCTCAGTTTTATCCAACTGTGTAACAACTTTGGTAGATTTGGTAGGAGTTAGACCTAAAGTTTTGCATATTCCTAAAGGCATTACATTAGCTGATGCACCAGAATCTACCATGCAATTATGTATGTTCTTCCCACACATTCTAATGGTTAACAAGAAAGGAGGAGCATCCTTCTTATCTACGTACATTACCACATTAGTGTTGGAAGGCTGCTCAATTTTCTTATTCTTTTCTTTGGGTTGTGAATCTCTACTAGGAATACTCACATCAGCAGAAACTTCACCTATCACAGATGTATCCAAGGATTTTATGAAAGCATTTTTGACCTCTAGACTTTTCAATAATTCACACAAAGGTATACTAACCTTAATTTTCTTAATCTCTTCAGATAAATAACTCATCAACCTCATTGTTTCATCTATCTCTGTTTTACCTGTTTGGACCTTTTGTGCTACTATTCCATTATTTGCATGATGATTAGCTTTTAGTATAATAGGATTATTACTAGCATTCTGATCTAGGGGAGTATTGAAATTGTTAGGAGGTGTGGAAGTAGTGAAGGGACCTCCTGGCCTAGTGTTATTTCTCAAATTGTAGGTGTGATTTTTGTTTGACTGCTGAAAAGCCTGTACCTCTTCTATTTCATATAATACTTCATTTTTAGTTTCAAAGGGAAACTAAAATACATTTAGTACAAAGGTTGATTTAGGATATAGGTTCTCACAAAAATAAGGTTCATCCTCTAACAATTGATCTTCTTCTTCTCCAGTTGCACAGGTAAAAGTGTCTAATACTAAAGAAGTCTCATATCCTGAGGGCACTACTTCATTACCTTTGGAAATGAGAAACTTAGAAGTGGGAGCCTATACATCTACATTGAAAATACTAGCTGCTAAATGGAACTAAGGACAATCTAGTTCTGCATGGGTACTGGTATTATGAAATCTACATCAATTCTTCAATGTTGTACTAGCCATTTGAATTCCAGTTGTTTATTTTGTATCCCGAGTATCTAAATTTTCAAATGGAGAAGCTAGAGTGCCATTATTTGGCCCTATGTTCCATGTCTTAGGTGGCCTTGGCTAATTTTGATTTCTATTGTTACTGCCCTAGGCCCTATTATCTACCACAGGTCCTCTATTTTGTACTACTTGTCCTTGATTATGATTTTGATTCTGGTTTTGATTTGAACTTTGACCCTAGTTATAATTTTGATTATGATTCTGGTTATAGTTTGGGTTGTAGTTCTGACTATAGCTTTGGTTATGGTTTTGACTGTACCCTTGGTTGTTTCTACCATAGAAATTCTCATTTCTCAGTTGTGTCATTTAAGTAGTCAATCTTCTCAAGTATGCAGTAATTTCTTTGATTTCTTCTCTTTCCTCTTGTGCCTTTGCCACAAATGTATCCCAAGGAGGTTGGAAGAAAGATTGACCATTACTCTAATTATTATTGGCAGTGTTACCAGTATAAGGGGCTATGGCCTGGATTGGGGTAGGATTATACACAGGTGTGTATGTAGGAACTAGATTCAATAATGGAGTGTTATGTGTAGGGACTCCATTCCAAGGTTGTGTTTGATTTTGTACCCCAAGATTTCCTCCATTAAGAAATGGATTATAACTTGTTTGTCTCATATCCTGGTTTATCGAGGCTACCTCATTATAAGCTTTGGATATTGTATCTATGTCAGCCTTTCTTTTGACATACATAGTAGTTAATGGATCTAAAGAAACATAATACATGGCTAACAATATATCTGCATTTACTGTGTAAGGAGCTACTAACCTAGAATAAGCCTTTTGAAATCTATCATTAAAATTATCAATCAACTCTCCTTCACCTCTCTTAATTGTAGCCAATTTGTGATATAAGGTGGAAGGATCAATTGGTCCTCTAAATCTCAACAAAAATGTTTCTTCCATAAGTGCCTAAGAAGAAATGTAACCGTTAGGCAAGTTAACATACAAGTTAGAAGCCTAATCATTGAAGGTGTAAGGAAACAACCTATAAACAACATCCTCATATTCTAATCTAGTCCTAAAGCATGCCTCCTTAAATATCCTAATGTGTTCTTCTGGATCCTAATGCAACTAGTATTTAGGACATATCTTTTCAAGATTCTTTGGCATCTCATGATAATCAGTGAACTGTATGGGAGAGTTGACATTAAAATAAGCCATTGCAGGTACTTGTGCTTGACCTGGACCTGTAGGAATACCTGGATTTCTTGGAGGACCTGAACCAAGATTCAACGATCTAAATGAAGAACTGTCAGGACTCACAATGTTATGGATACTAAAAGGTGATCTAGGAGGCATTCCAGATGAACCTCTTGCGTGCGACATTTTGGGATTCCCAATCAAAGGACTCTTACTTTGCCTTTTATTAGGTAATTACACAAATATATCTTCTGAACTAGATCTAGACCTAGTCACTCTATTACTGTTATGAGCCAGCTTTACTTAGAACAAACCATAACTCCAATCAGGCCCTCCTTCTAGTGCCAAAAAATGTTGATGATTGTTTTTAGACATTCATAACAAAAGTTAAAATTCACAAAATGAACCTAACTGTCTTGAAAGATATGAAGAAATCAATTAAGATTACTTAATCCCAAGTTTCTGTATGGTCAGGTCTTGACCTTGTGGATAATTTAGTGGGTTAATGTGAAGTTGTAATATGCAAGGGGCCTTACTTGATTTAAGGTGTTTAATGACTCACTGGGATCAAATTATGCAAAATACCACAAATATCAATATTTTCTTCATTCCTTTGCATAAATTTGTTACTGTATCACAAAGCTTTATATGATTTATATTAACACAAGACTTTCTTTTCAAATATTATCAGAAATGTCAAATATCAACTAAGTTGTTCATGTTTCCTTCAAATATTAGACAATCTCCTTTAAATTTCTGCGTTTTAAGCTAAGTATTTCAAATGGTTTGGGAAAAGTTAGAGAAATCTAAATTAAACTTCATTCTACTACAAGATCTAAATGCTCTGTTATTCACATTGTAAGCAATACAACAAACTTGATTAAATCCACAAACTAAACCTTTGAATGTAAGCCCTGAGTATTTTCACCAACATACATTCAAGATTGCAAGCTTTTGGAGAAATAATATTTCAAATACAAAGAAGATCTAGAAGACACTCTGAATATAGACATAGAATTCTAGATTCATTTATATTCAAAACACACAGTCATATATGATTTACAATGTATCAATGACTCCTTGCTTCATTAATGAAACTTACCAAACACTTACAAAATGTCTTACAGATATAGTAAGGAAGCTAGATGTTCCATGCACTCCTTATTGTAGACATAGGTGACATCCTTCTATTCTAAACTAAACTGTTCTTCTAAAAATGCTAAGACAAATTACAACTTTTGGCTCTGTTCTACAAATCCATATGTAAGTCATTACAAAGAAAAGGGCCTCAATATATAGATATGATTATCCCCAATATGGTGCCAAAACCTTAGTCAATCAACGGTCTATATCTCAAGTGCAGCAGTAATGGTGGAAAACAAATCCCACCAAAAAAATCTTGAGTAACATACCCATATCGAGAGTAAAGATCCTGCTTTAAAACCCTAACAACCATCAAAATATCTTCATCATTAAAATATCTTCTGTTGCTTTGCCCTTTTAATATTGCTTCCTTCCATCTGCATATCTCCTCTCACTGAAATCTCTCAGTTCTTTTGCGATCCAATCTGCCCTTTGTGATGTAATTGCCATTAAAGCTCTGCCATTATATCTACCTGCACACCTGCAAACAGACATAGAAAAATGGATTTAATATGCATGCCGACTTCATCAATTTACACCTCTTCAGGATGTTAGATGGGCATTAATTATGATAATTAATGCACCATTAATTCAGCCTTCAGTTGTAGTGTTCATGCTTTCAAACTTTTACCTCCAATTTAATTATGCATGCATAGCCTTTCCCTTGTATGTTTTCTTGTATGTTCCCTTTGTATCTTTCGCTTTGTATATCACGCTTTGTATATTTCCTTATATGAGCGCATATACAAAGCAACTTTATGCAAACCTTCTTTTACCTTTTTATCCCTCATGGTGCTTTTACTCCTTTGTATCTTGGATATGTATGTTATGAACATACAAGCATTTTAATTATACAAAGACCTTTCTATATTGAACTTCTTTTCGCATTCGGCTGGTATCTATCCCTTGCATCTTCCACCTTGCATATCGGTTATGTATACCTTCATCATCGGAGTAACTCACTTAGTCAGGGTGATCTAAAAAACTCACTCTGATCACATATATCTTCCCAATACCATTTTATCGGTTAGAGTACAAGTGATTCCTACCGAAAAGTACCTATCGCCAAGAGGCATAAGATCGGTATGATCTAAAAATTTTGCTCCGGCAAGCTTACTCATGCCGATGAGTGGTGGAGCCTACATTACTTTTCATTTGTACCCCTGTGATACAACAATACTTGCATCAAACCCATACATACAAAGCCCCATACATACAAACTCCTTTGTATGTTCATTCAGACTTCAACTTTTATAAACCACAATTCACTCAACTTTGGTTCTGCCTTGTATGTATATTAAAATGTATGTAACCAAAAGCATACATACAATGCGCGAAACATACAACAATTACATCATATTTCATGATCATTTTGGTTCCATGCAATACATATAGCATTGTATATCTTCCTTGTATGTTCTGTCTTTGCCTAACATACAAATAGAAAATGCATCCGCCAAACTCAGTCGATTATGCATTTAAACTTTGAAATTTTCAGGCTTGACTTGTATGTAAGAATAAAAAATGTTAACAAAATACATACAAGTAAAATGACTTAAAGAAAACCCAACAACTCCTGTTGCGACTTATACAATGACTCGATATACAAAGGACCTTGTATATGCAACATACAAAGACCCAATATACAAACAACCTTGTATTTGCAACATACAAACCCTCCTATAGTGCATTTTACCAAAAACATACATATCTTGCAAAATGCTGGGAATTTTAACATGGTTCAAAAAGCAACCCTCACTCATTTTTGACAAGGAATTCACCCATATTCAGCTCTGGTACTTAATGCTTTTTTTCTTTATTTTCAACAAGGTTTGTAACTTTCACTTCCTTTTTCCTTTTACCACCAAACAGACCCATACACAAAAACAAAAAGCCACAGCCACAACAGGGGTCCTCATTTTGCTAAGGAGTAAAATGGGGTGTGTTGTGAGCATCACAATAGGAACATAGATCTAATAGGACACCTATCAAGCTATATTGCATGGTTAATTATTGGGTCCTTTCCCTAGCTATCATCATAGATCTCACATAAGTGTTTTCTTTTGACGATTTTGGTTTGTCATAGTCTATCATATAGCCAATACTGCATACCACTATAATAGATATTATGTATCCTTAGATGGTATTAGAAACCAAAAAGATCATATTTCTAATCTAAGATAAGACCATCTCATTTTTATTTCTAATATGTTCTAATTGGTGTATCACCAACCAACTTGATAGAAATAAAATCACCTAAAAGTTAACTTGGAAAAAACAAAGAAATGACCCATAAAAAGAGTAAGATGTTAACAACTTTAAAGATTCACTCTTACAATTATTATCACAAGATTAACTACATAAACCTTGATAGATCTTCCACAAGAGAAGTCATCACATCAAATGCAATTATTGTTGATTAAAAGGTTTTAAAAACTTTTCAAATAAAATTGATAAAAGATAATATCTAAATCCTAGCCAAAATCCACCAAATATGGCTTAAGGAAAAGGGCATCAACATCATTAAATTCCAAATAAGGTTGATTTAGAAAGATTGCAATGGTAGTGCAATAAGGAAAAATTGTAGAGGTTAAATATGGTTTCTTTTATCATGAAAGCTAGTACACATTGTATGAATAGACATGCACTTAAACAGTTGGAGAAAATTCCTTAATAAGGAGTCATCTCATAGTAGCAACATATGTAGACTAGAAAATAAAACAATGTGCATGGCCTATTGGTTGAGTGCCTCATCAGATGTTATCTATTAGGATGCAATGATCACATGTTAAGCACAACAAGTTTGGTATAATGGTTTTAGAAACTTTCAAGCATTTATAATAAGTGGAGGCGTAGTCAAGGTGCAAAACCATATAAAGAATTTTCAAAGAAACTTTCAAGAAAATGCATTAGGTGAAAAAGTCAAATCAAATGGCCTTGCCAATAGATTACCAAGTGAAGCATGTGAACAATTTAGCAAAATGCTTCAAAGAGGTGTCCTCTCAAGGAATACAAAAATTGTTGTATACACAGAAAAATGACTTATTTAGACTTACAAATAGATGAAATCAACAGGTATATAGCTCGATTCCATAGCCTAAAAAAACTATTTTCAAAAAATAAGACAAGAGATGGATGCACAAGCAAGCCTTAAGAACTATTTGTTATCACCCAGTTTTGCACCCTTGCATACAGTTGTGAAACCTCTGCAAACTGGAATAACATGGGAATGATCTCTAAGTGTGGGACTTTGCTAAATGAGATCAGACCTCCAGAGAAGGCTAGCTTCCTTGTCTAGTTATCACCTAAAACTACTAAATTTTAGGGGGAAAAGGGAGAGAGAATGCTTGTAATGAAAATGAATAAAAACTTGAAAACATAAAAGGGTGATACACCAGATAGATTTAAAGAAACTTCCACAGAACTGAAGGATGCACAATACAATCAAAATATGGCAAGTAGGCATACACAGGTTAGATGACTCTAGCAGAGGTGAGAAGCAATATGATTGAGAGGAATAAAACATTCACAGACAAACCATATGCAGATTCACATAGAACTAGAAAATTCAGCAAAGGAGGTAAAATAACTTGCATATATTTGATGAAAAGGCAAGGTTACAGTACATGAAAACCCTGTTTGGAAACAGAAAAGCCTTAATGCCAAAAAATTTCCAACCCTATTTACAACATTTGAATGCATATATATAGAATTCCAAAACTATCCTAAGTCAGTTACAAAAATTTGCTCAAAGAGCTGTCATAGAAAAATATCTCAATCAATGACTGTCCAGCTGCATCAGTTATGGCATCGAAATCTGGAACTGGGTAGATGAGGAGATATTTAGAGTCTTTATTGCAGCTACTTACTCATCATCAATTTGGGGATAAAGAGGTGGAAAGATATTCTTTTTCGTTAATGCGAGATGCTTGTTCTGTCTGCTGCAATGAATGCCCAAAAATATCTCCATCTGCTAAAAGTCTTCTCTGAAATGTTCATCGCTCACAAATATGCATCTCCAGATTAGAATTTGAAAAAGTGACAAAAGTCCCAAAAACCCTGCCAAATGAAAGAGGGGACCAAAATATGCAACTTTGCCTCTTGGAGCATGCCGAAATTTGCCAAAATGGAGGAGACACAAGCGGTCAAACTTTCGGTCAACTGCCTGTATATATCACTTTTGCATTTCTATGTATATCGCTGCATCTTGGCCCCTAAATCGGCATTCAAAAACTCATCTTGCATCTCCTTCTGTACATACATGGTGCTTTGCATATCGGCTCCTGTACATCCCTTTGTATTTTTGAAAATTGCATATACATACAATTTCCCCTTGTATATGCGGGCCCCACCTCTTTGAAAATGCCTAGCATATAACTTCGTATCTGTTCCTTTTTATGTCAAAATATACAAGCCGTGGACCTCAAAACACCACTGAGCTATGTTTCATTGTTCTGCCAGGTCCGGCTTGCATATTTTCTACTTTTACATTTCTTTGTATATGCAAATATACAAACACTCATATATACAAGGTTGACCTGAAAGCCTTATGTGCCGAACATGATCTTTGATTGAAATCTGCCTTGTATATCGCAATGCATCTTTGATTTGTATATCGCAATATACAAGCACCATATACATACAAATCGGACACCAAATGACCTTTAAGTATATTTGATTACCTGTCGAGTCCGGCTTGCATCTGCACTCTTTGTATCTTTTCTTGTATATCGCAATATACAAATGGCCTCATACATACAAAACGGACCCAGAGCCTGAATGAGGCAGAAATGATATCTATTTGTAATCAGGCTTGCATATCAACTTGTATATTTCTTTGTATATCACAACAGACATGCTACTGTTCACGAGATCCTTTGTATGTAAAAACATACAATCCTCCTTGTATATGCGCAGGACCCACCATTGTATCTCTGAGATATACAAACTCCTTTGTATCTCCCTTCTGCGGCACTGTAGCAAATGCACATTTGTTTGTATATACAGATATACAAACATAATATACAAACCGTCTCACATACAAGTAGGGTATCTTTGATGGAATATACCCGCGATGCATATCTTCATTTGTATATAGCCGATTGTATGTGTGAACATACAAAGCAATATACAAGCATTTTTATGCATACAAGCGCAGAATATTCTGAAGATTCTTCAATGTATATTACCTTGTATATTTCAGCCTTTGTATATTTGGCGAATGTACATCCACTATAGCACATGTATGTCTGCCAGCCTTGTATCTTTTCACTGCATATTCCTTTGTATCTCCATTTGTATATCTGAATATACAAGCCCCTTTTGTACAAAGTGGACCCCAAAATGACCATCAGCTGCATTTCATTGTTCTGCCAGGTCCGGCTTGTATATCTTTCTTTTGTATATCTCTTTGTATTTCAAAAATTGCATATACATACAATTTCCCCTTGTATATGCATGGGACCCAGCTTTTGTATCTCTGAGATATACAAATGGCTTGGTATATTTTCCCCGTGGCACTGTAGCAAATGTACATTTGCACCTTGTATGTTAAATATGCAAACACAAATATACAAACCTCCCATATACAAACAAGGAATCTTTGAGGAATATGCGATGAATGCACATTATCCTTGTATGTTTCACTTGCATCTCCATTTGTATATCTGAATATACAAGCCCCTATATACATGCAGATCCAATATACATTTAGCGAATATTCCATGAATCTGCGGGAGATTCCCTAAATGTATATGCATTTCCTTGACCCGATATACATTCAGAAAATGTATATAACTCAAATTTTTCATATTTTTAAAAGTCAATATAGATTTGCAAGCCCACCAAATGTATATTTGAATTGTATGTTGACCAAAACTTTGACCATCAATAACTTCTTTATTTGGCCGAATTTCAGGGTGATGTAAAAAGCAAACTTGCCTATTTTTTCAAGCTCTTTCCAATGGTAAGGTTTTTTTTTAGGCAATTAGGCACTTTTCATTTTTAGGCAACATTTTCGAAAGGCTTTTCAAGGAAAAGACTAGGTTGACTATTTGTCTCTGGTTAGAGGAAAAAATGGGTCAACAATTTGGTGACCTCTATGGGATGTTTGCCTGCTAAACAGTTAGATCAGTGGCCTATACATCTATTGGGCATAGAGTCACATAGGGACTAAAATATAGATATTTCTGACCTTAGCAAGACAAGATAGAAGCAATGAAGAACACTTGGAAGGCCAAACCAAGACAAAATGTTGAAAGCAAACTCTTTCATCTATGCTAGACAGCATTTAGGGAAAGCAAAAGCAGATCTAAACTAATGTGCAACAGCACTTATTGAAAGCATAGAGACCTAATTTACTGATTTACAAGGCACTCATACCTCAAAACACCTCTTTAGGTGTATCCCATTGACTGGGATAGGTAGATTTTGTCCATCCATATTTGATAACTGAAATGCATTGTGCTCCTTGCATTCAGTAATGAGAAATGGACCACTCCACATGTTGTCAAACTTGGAATGCTTTCTTGGTTTGCTTTTTAATTCATCCCATTTAAGCACCATGTCACCCATTCTAAAGCTTCTGGGGGTGGCCTTCTGATCAAAATTTCTTTTTGTTTGAAGCTGATGATATTCCATAGTCTTCATAGCCCTGTCTCTGATTTCTTCAAGCTCCATAAGCTGAGCATATTTGATAGCCATGGGATTCTCTTCTTCAAACATCTCTAGCTAGTTCATGATGTCCAGTGCTGGCAGTTCTACAGAGATAGGCAATCTTGCTTCCTTCCCATATACTAACATATATGTAGAATTTCCAATGGACCTCTTAGGAGTTATTTTGTCTGCCCATAAGGCATACTTCAAATTAGTATGCCAGGTCCTCTAGTTGTCCTCCATTGATCTTTTAATAATCCTTATGAGATTTTTGTTGGTTGACTCAGCCAAACCATTACCTTGTGGGTAATACTTAGAAGAAGTATTCAAATAAATCCCATTTTTGACAGCCCAATCAGTTATCTTTAGGCCAACAAAGGCTAAAGCATTGTCAGAAATTATTGACTCAGGCACTCCAAATCTGGAAATCAAGCCATGATAAAAATTTAAAACAACATTTTCATTTGATTCCTTTAGAGCTACTGCTTCAGTCCATCTTGTGAAAAAATCTGTAGCTGTAAGAATCCACTTGTGGCCTGCACTTGATGGTGGATTAATAGGACCTATGAAGTCCATACCCCATCTCATGAAGGGTTGCTCTATTTGAATTGGCCGTAAAGGTAAGGCTGGCAGCCTTTCTTTTCCTGCAAAAATGGCACATTTTATACACTTCCTAGCCCATGCATGGGCATCCTTAAATAAGCTGGGCCAGTAAAAGCCAGCTCTCATTACTTTCCAAGCAGTAGTCTTCAGGGCAAAATGACCCCCCGCTGCTCCATCATGAAATTCATGTAGTACCTTGTCAGTCTGATCTTTATCAATGCACCTTAATAGTACACCTTTAAAGTCTTTTCTGAAAAGGATGCCATTTATTAAAACATATGGAACTGATTGCAGTCTATAATATCTTCTTTTAGTTATATCTAGACCTGCTGAACATTTGCCAATTTGCAAAAATTTAGTCATATTAGTAACCCAGCCTGTGTTCACTACTGCTACATTATCTTGAGGTGCATCCTCAATGGTCAAAAGCATCTCATCCTCCTTGTTAGAACTAGTAGCGAGCTGCTCGCTAAGTCCTCTGCCTCTGACAAGCTTGGTTACTTGGATATCCATGTCATATTCCATGACCTTGGTGATCCAACCTGCTCTCTTCTCATTAACATCTTTACTCAACAAGAACTCTTTCACACTAGGATGAGCCACCATTAAATGTATCTTGTTATTGGAAACAAAATGCCAAAATTTCTTGAGGCTCCTTATCACTGCAAGGACGTGCTTCTCAACAAAGCTATACTTCTATTCATATTCTTCTAGCCCCTAACTGAAAAAAGCAATTGGCTGCTCAAAGCTGCTACTCTGCCTCTGCACTAAAATCGCAGAGATTGTATCTAGGCCGCCATAAGCATATAGAATAAAATCTTTGGAAAAGTTAGGATGTACCAAAGTTGGTGCAACTGACAATGCTTCTTTTATAGACTCAAAACTGAGTCTAGCCTCTTTTGTCCAATTAAAGACTATTCTTTTTCAACATGGATGTAAAAGGTTTCAAAAGGTTTGCGATATCAGGGATGAACCTTCGCAAAAAATTAATTCTGCCAATAAAAATTTGTAATCCCTTCTTATGACTTGGTAAAGGCAGCTCCAAAATGGCCCTTACTCTTTCAACCTCAATAGTAATGCCCTCTTTTGAGACAAGGTGCCCTAACAACTTGCCTTCATGGACAGCAAAAATGCATTTGTTTGGATTAAAGGATATCCCAAACTCTCGGCATCTCTCAAAAACTTGCCTTAAGTGGGATAAATGCTCAGATGCATTCTTGGAAAAAATTGTTATATCATCTAAGTACACCAGCACCAGTTTGTCTAGCAAACCCTTGAACGCCATATCCATGGCTCTTTGAAAGGTCAAGCCAGCATTAGAGAGACCAAAAGGCATCCTCTTGTAGGCCATGGTGCCCCACTTAGTAGTGAAAGTAGTTTTGAACTAATCCTCCTCCTTGACTAACACCTGATTGTAACCAGAAAATCCATCAAGCAAAGAAAATCTCTCCGAACCAGCTACTACTTGTAAAATCTGCTCCATTGATGGAAGTGGGTAGTGGTCTTTTAGGGAGGCTCTGTTTAGGTCCCTGAAATCAATGCACAACCTGATTTCTCCATTCTTCTTCCTCACAGGGACAAGGTTTGAGACCCAAGAAGTATGCTTGATGGGAAAAATGATCTTTCCCTCAATTAGCTTAGTTAATTCTTTAATCATCAGGGGCTCTAGCTTTGGATTTAGGGGCCTCTACCTCTGCCTTACAAGCTTTACACCTGGTTCCAATTCTATGGTGTGCTGGGTGATATGAGGATCAAATCCCTTTAGGTCTAAATAATCCCAAGCAAATACCTCCTTAAATTCCTAACAAAGAGCAATAAAAGCTCTCCTGTCCTCAGCTGAGCAGATTTTACCTATTTTGAGGAGTTTTCCCTTAAAAATTTCTAACTCCTCATAATGTTCCTCTTTTATTTGCATACCGGTCTTAGTCTTTTTCATCTGATCATCGGTGCCAAAAATAGACTCCAGAGTCACCAATCCCTTGGGTAGCTTGTTTGTCTTTAGCTGAATAATCTAATCATTGCCATACTATTGTTTGAGTTTATCCTGATTTGTCATGGAAAACTCATCTTCTTCTAACAAGAATCTTAGAATCTGTTCATCACTTTCGAAGACCTACCAATGAACATTATTGTTGGGAATAGAGGGTCTATCAACTATTTTTACATGAGGCTGCATTTTCTCCTTTTGAATGTCACTAGGGATGTCAAACTGTGCCCCAATTGCAGCCAATCTATCAGCATGGGAGTTTTGATTTCTTGGAATGGAAATCAGATTAAAAGCATCAAAATCCTCAATCATGTTCCATACCCTATGCTTCTAGCACTTCAAGGTATCATTTTTGGTAAGATGCAATCCTCTTACCTGATTTACAATTAGTTCACTGTCCCCAAATACTTTCAAACAACCAATTTTCTTCCTTCTTGCCCATTGCAATCCCTAGATTAGCCCCTCATATTTAGCAGTGTTATTGGTGCATGAGAAGGCAAAACGGAAAGCAACATAATATTTTTCACCCTGTGGTGACACCAGCATTGTACCACCATCGGATCCATTTCTACTCCTTGAGCCATCAAAGTACATTTTCCATACTTCTTGCTGCTCTGTCTGCTATTCTGCATCCTTTACCATACTTGGAATTGTTGCCTCAGGCTCATGAAGCATATAGACCCCCATACCATTTTCTTGAATATGTGCTTTAAGATCATCTACAACATCTTCTGAGGACCATTCCCTTAATAATATTTCTGGTATACTCTTAGCTTGTAACTCTTGAGCTGCCACAAGTTCAGGATCATAAAAAATAATGTGATTTGCATTAACCACACTTGGTGTATAGGGCTCTATGTGATGGTTTGAAAGTAATTCAGATCTTAGGGTCACCTTAGTGCCATATCTGGTCCTAAAAAACATATGGGACTAGTCAGAGGATAGGTATCCTCCTATTTTGGCTGTGAATTCTCTTGATAGGCACATGGCAAAACAAGGAGGCAAATCAATAATGAAGACCTCTTGGAAGATGGAAACATTGGGATAGGTATGTAGAGTAAGGCCTAGGTCTTTTATTACACCCACAATACTAACAACTATGCCATCTAATTGGAGTACACCCTTCTCAAGAGGCTGGTACTTGAGCCGTAATTGATCTGCAATTTGTTTAGGCATCACAGAACTGCTTGCTCCACTATCCACCATGCAATTATGGACTAATTTATCTCCAATTATCAATGATATATAGAATGGGGGTGGCTTAGTACTTTTGTTAGGCTGTTTACTGTTATCCTCAGAGGAATTAGTAAGGACAACCCTATTTGGGTCAATAGTTGTATCTTTGGACACCTTCAAATCAGACAAGGTAGATTGCAATATGTCTTTTTGGCCCGGGATGGCTAAAGAATCCCACATAGACATTGTCACATTCATCTTTTTCATATTTTCAATAATATTGAAAGGTGGAATGGCACTCACCTTTTGATTTGATTTTGTAGCAGCGACGTCTGGTTGTAAACGAGGCATCTCCCTTGCTTTTGCTGGGTCATTTCTTTGTAGAATATGGGGAATTTGGGGTGTAGGAACATTAACAGATGCTTTTCCTTTATTTGCTACTTGTTCTACCTCATAACCCCTTTTCTTTGCTCTTGTATTTGCTGCAACTGAGGTGTTATCACTGTTTATACCACAAAATTCACCTTCTTGCCAGTTCATGAAAGCATAATCACTCTAAGGTTGTTCCTGTTGTTGCACAGCCCCATCATTTAGTGTACTTGGCTGTGAGGCTAACACATTTTGCACCATTAAAGCCTAATTTATGACTCCATTTGAGTAGGCTACTTGACTGTGTGGCTGATTGCATGGGTAGCCCCACTCATATTCAGTAACTAGGTTGTTCTGAGTAGGGACAAGGTCCCTTACGGTGTTAATAGGTGCTGGATTATAAGGCAGAGGCAACAGGTTCAAAATTAGCAATATTTGGTAATGTTGCAATAGTAGGCATAGGGGGGAAACATGGAATTGGCAAAGGCATAGAAGCCTGAATCTTAGGAAAGATAGGCACTGGTGGTCTGGGTGCTTTTTTTTGGCCTGAATGAGATTATTCTCTGCCCTAATTTCTAATTCATATGCATCTAGTAAACTATTACCTCCTAGTGATTGAATCATTACTAAAATATCACTATTTAGGGCTTTCAAAAAATATAGAAATGCATATTCAGCTGGAGGTCTTACCATGGCAGGGATTTTGTCCCATGTCTTTTGAAATCTAAAGTTAAAATCCATCATTTGCTCCTACAAAGCTCTCTTCATGGTGGTCATCTATTCGACCAATAATAGATTATTTGATTTTTCTTGAAATTGCTTGTTTAATTTCTCTCCTAGCTCATCCTAGGTTCCTATAGTTTGCACTGGTAGACTCCTAAACCACTGCAATGCCTTCCCTTTGAAGGAGGCAGCTAGTAATCTGATGGCTACATTCTCTTGAGTGACATGATGAACCCCACACAGAGATGCTATGTCTCTAATGTGCTTGATCAGAGTAGTCTGATTTTCCCTTGTGAAATAGGGTAGATTCTTCAAAGCTGCCATTGGTATCACATCATGCACTGTTAGATTCAAAGGACTCCCCCATCAAAAGTCACAAATGGCTGATTTCTTTCCATCTGAGGAGCTGTAGGTAGATTCACTTGAGTTACTGCAGGAACTACAGAAGCAACTGGTCTGAAACCTGGTGGAGTTGACTATACTCTTTTGGAAACTGGAGTCCTTGCTGCAGCTTTGCTCTGTCTTTTGGGTGGAGAGAGCTACAAATATTTGAATGAGCCTAAACTTGAACTCCTGGTTGCTATCTTTCTCATAAAACATGTATCAACAAAACTAGTCTGTTTGTCTTTCCTCAGTCTGAGTCACCAGATGTGTAAATTTTAACCTCTTAAAGGTCTGTAATTACTGGTTGCACATCAAAAACAATAATAATGGCTACTAATTTGATTGTTACTCTGACTTCTTGGGTCCTACCGGGCGTACCAAAGTTGTTATCACCCAGTTTTGCACCCTTGCATACAGTTGTGAAACCTCTGCAAACTGGAATAACATGGGAATGATCTCTAAGTGTGGGACTTTGCTAAATGAGATCAGACCTCCAGAGAAGGCCAGCTTCCTTTTCTAGTTATCACCTAAAACTACTGAATTTTGGGGGGAAAAGTGAGAGAGAATGCTTGTAATGAAAATGAATAAAAACTTGAAAACATAAAAGGGTGATACACCAGATAGATTTAAAGAAACTTCCACAGAACTGAAGGATGCACAATACAATCAGAATATGGCAAGTAGGCATACACAAGTTAGATGACTCTAGCAGAGGTGAGAAGCAATATGATTGAGAGGAATAAAACATTAACAGACAAACCATATGCAGATTCACACATAACTAGAAAATTCAGCAAAGGAGGTAAAATAACTTGCATATATTCGATGAAAACGCAAGGTTACAGTACATGAAACCCCTGTTTGGAAATAGAAAAGCCTTAATGCCAAAAACTTTCCAACCCTATTTACAACATTTGAATGCATATATATAGCATTCCAAAACTATCCTAAGTCGGTTACAAAAATTTGCTCAAAGAGCTATCATAGAAAAATATCTCAATCAATGACTGTCTAGCTGCATCAGTTATGGCATCGAAATCTAGTACTGGGGGGATGGGGAGATATTTAGAGTCTTTATTGTAGCTGCTTACTCATCATCAATCTAGAGATGAAGAGGTGGAAAGATATTCTTTGTCGTTAATGCAAGCTGCTTGTTTTGTCTGCTGTAATGAATGCCCAAAAATATCTCCATCTACTAAAAGTCGTCTCTAAAATGTTCATCGCTCACAAATATGCATCTCGAGATCTAAATTTGAAAAAGTGAAAAAACTCCTAAAAAAACCCTGCCAAATGAAAGAGGGGACCAAAATATACAACTTTGCCTCTCGGAGCATGCCAAAATTTGCCAAAATGGAGGAGATATAGGCAGTCAAACTTTCGGTCAACTGCTTGTATATATCACTTTTGCATTTCTTTTTATATCACTGCATCTTGGTGCCTGAATCAGCATTCAAAAACTCATCTTGCATCTCCTTCTGCACATGCATGGCGCTTTGCATATCGGTCCCTGTACATCCCTTTGTATTTTCGAAAATTGCATATACATACAATTTCCCCTTGTATATGTGGGCCCCACCTCTTTGAAAATGCCCAGCATATAACTTTATATCAGCTCCTTTGTATGTCAAAACATACAAGCCACGGACCTCAAAATACCACTGAGTTGTGTTTCATTGTTCTGCCAAGTCCGGCTTGCATATTTTCTACTTGTACATTGCTTTGTATATGCAAATATATAAACACCCATATATACAAGGTAGACTTGAAAGCCTTATGTGCTAAACTTGATCTTCGATTGAAATCTACCTTGTATATTGCAATGCATCTTTGATTTGTATATCGCAATATACAAGCGCCATATACATACAAATCAGACACCAAATGACCTTTAAGTATATTTGATTACCTGTCAGGTCCGGCTTGCATCTGCACGCTTTGTATCTTTTCTTGTATATTGCAATATATAAATGGCCTCATACATACAAAACGGACCCGAAGCCTGAATGAGGCATAAATGATATCCATTTGAAATCCGGCTTGCATATCAGCTTGTATATTTCTTTGTATATCGCAACATACAAGCTACTGTTCACGAGATCCTTTGTATGTAAAAACATATAATCCTCCTTGTATATGCGCGGGACCCACCATTTGTATCTCTAAGATATACAAACTCCTTTGTATCTCCCCTCTATGGCACTATAGCAAATGCACATTTGTTTGTATATGTGGATATACAAACGCAATATACAAACCGTCTCACATACAAGTAGGGCATCTTTGATGGAATATACCCGCGATGCATATCTTCATTTGTATATAGCCGATTGTATGTGCGAACATACAAAGCAATATACAAGCCTTTTTATGCATACAAGCACGGAATATTATGAAGAATCTTCAATGTATATTACCTTGTATATTTCAGCCTTTGTATATTTGGCGAATGTACATCCACTGTAGCACATGTATGTCTTGTATCTTTTCACTGCATATTCCTTTGTATCTCCATTTTTATATCTGAATATACAAGCCCCTTTTGTACAAAGTGGACCCCAAAATGACCATCAGATGCATTTCATTGTTCTACCAGGTTCGGGTTGTATATCTTCCTTTTGTATATCTCTTTGTATTTCAAAAATTGCATATACATATAATTTCCCCTTGTATATGCGCGGGACCCACCTTTTGTATCTCTAAGATATACAAACGCCTTTGTATATTTTCCCCGCGGCACTGTAGCAAATGTACATTTGCACCTTGTATGTTAAATATGCAAACACAAATACACAAACCTCCCATATACAAACAAGGAATCTTTGAGGAATATGTGATGAATGCACATTATCCTTGTATGTTTCACTTGCATCTCCATTTGTATATCTGAATATACAAGCCCCTATATACATGCAGATCCGATATACATTTAGCGAATATTTCAAGAATTTGCGGGAGATTCCCTAAATGTATATGCATTTCCTTGACCTGATATACATTCAGAAAATGTATATAACTCAAATTTTTCATATTTTCTAAAGCCGATATAGATTTGCAAGCTTACCAAATGTATATTTGAACTATATGTTGACCAAAACATTGACCATCAATAAATTCTTTATTTGGCCGAATTTCAGGGTGATGTAAAAAGCAAACCTCCCTATTTTTTCAAGCTCTTTCCAATGGTAAGGTTTTTTTTAAGGAAATTAGGCACTTTTCATTTTTAGGCAACATTTTCAAAAGGCTTTTCAAGGAAAAGACCAGATTGACTGTTTGGCTCTGGTCAGAGGAAAAAATGGGTCAACACTATTAACATAATGTCTCAAAGAGAGGTCCTTCTTGAAATTCCATGACTACAGATACATAAAAACAAAATTCAAACCAAATTAATTCACACTACCTAGCATACTAAAGACATGGTATCCTCATGAGGCAATGACATGTTAACAAAATATGTCTTGTCATGCAATGTAGAGATTATATATATATATATATATATATATATATATATATACAGTAAAATTTTGTTGAACGGTTCTAGAAACTTTCAATCTTTTAGTAATTGAGGAGGCACAAACTAAGCACTAGAATGGTTTGTAAAAATATCTTTATAAACTATGAAGCAAATACAATTGGAATTGAAAATGCCTCATAGGATTGCACAAATTGAAATAGTTGAAAAATCTTGACAAACATTCAAACAAATGCTAAAATGGAGGAATAGAACTATAGGTTGAATTCCTCTGAGAGAGATCATCTCATGCAATGTAAATGCACTAATGTATTGATTAAAAACTTACAAGTTAATGCACCAAAAAGAGATGATTAAAAAACAACAACCTTGGCCAATGTCCTCCTTGCCTCAATTCTTCCAAACCTCTCTTCTATTGCCCAATCCTTCAATGATGCCTAAGGAGGGATGTTGAATCTAAGGGTTAATTTGAAATTCTCATAGTATTTGTGTCAATAGGAGACAATAGTTGGAGGCTAAAACAACATTCCTTATTTTTATTTAAATAGCCTCCATATTTTCTTTTAGAGAATATTTTCCATAACTCCCCATCTCAAAATAGAAAAAGCAATTAAATTGCCTTTACTCCACCTTCCCCACTCTCTCTTAACCAATGACTAAAATTAGCCTCCAAAATTTAAATAACTATAAAAAATATAATTTCCCAGATTCCCTCATTAAGACAATTAGTTTCCTTTATGACTCATATATGATACTTCAACAAAATTGGAAACAATAATAAAATCAATTAATGACAATTCATAAAAGAATCTTTTCCCAAAATGATATTCCTCATCTGAAAATTCAAATGCATTTATTACTAATTTTTAATTTTCCCTTATGTATTAATAAATATAATTACGACTAAAAGAACTAATTTAGACTATCTTTGAATTAATATTTTATAAAAATAAATGAAATATTTTATTCATTAAATTAATATTTTATTTGCAAATAAGGATAATGCAATTATTTTCACCCACACACACATTTACACTTAAGAAAATTTAATATATATGACAACTAAGTGGTGTGTTGATTCACTTTGGACAGTTCATGTTTAGTTGGATAGACTTCCTCTCCTTGATGATACTCTCTCTGTCTCTGTCTGTCCTCAAGTTAGTGTCAATCCTATCGCACTCACAAATTAATGTTATTCAATTTTAAAAATTATAATTAAACCTTTGTATTATTTATCAAATTAAAAATAATCAATAATATTGTTTCTTGATTATTTCATAATCACAAATTAATTGCATTAATCTAATATTATAATTAGGAAATAAATTTAGGGTTGTAGCACAAGATGAAACATTTCAACATTTATGTACTACAATAATCATATTAGTGATTCAATAACAAAATATAGTCTACAAGAATAGATTAACTAAATAATTGTTCAATCCAACTTCAAGACATTCTTAATAATTTCCCAACATAACAATATCAATATGTATATCATTAGAGTTAGAAGAAAAAATTTAGGTGGCCTTACAATATCAAGGATCAAAGGATATGAAGTGACAAAGTGTGAGAACATTGTCTAATGTCTAATATACACAAGAAGGTAAACACAAGAAACAAATATTCATAAGAATTTGTGGTAGGAAATATAATTAATCACTAAAGGGTGAGTGGGTAGGGATCAAATAGATATGAAAAAATAACCCCAATCAAGATACAACAATGAAGAACAAATAGAAGCATCTATCCAAACCCTGATCAAATCTTAACCAAAAAAGATATACAATCATAAAAATTAGATCTAAAACCCTAGTGTTTATTATTTAATACATAGACCAAAATGGATCCATATATAATTGTATTTGGTTATAAGTACGTATAAATATTCATCTATACATGCTACATAATGATTACCACTATGCAAAATTCTATAGTGAAGCCATTGTATAAGAATCTACTAACTAGGCTCAAACACTATATAAGTGATAAGTTGTCCATTACATTATAGATATGTTGGATAAATATATCTCATAAAATATGTTGGATAGATGGTGCTAACAATAGTTCATTTATCATGAAATCTATGGTGTTTTGTTATCTTTCCTTAGCAAAATTTTGTCCTAAATTAGAGCATAATTTTTAGAATTATTTTAGAGAGATATGTTTAGTAGTTGTTGTGATTGTTTGGGATTTTAGTTTTAAGTATAGTAGTACTATTTTTGGTAGAGGTTGTTGTAGATTTTAAATGTAGATGGCTTGGGGAGGAATAGATAAATTAGTTGGATTCAGTGGTAGATGTTGTTAAAGTAAGGATATAAAAAAATAAACAACTAAAAGATGATCTTAAGTTACAGCTGAACCAAATTGAGTCCTTTGTCAAAGAGTTTCTCACTTCGATCTCTAAGAAACAAGTAATTACATATATCCCAGTTTTTATGACAAAATTGAAAGTAGATGCCCTCCAAGCCATGAAGAAAAAATCAATTGTTGTAGATAGGTGGGAAATAATGTTCTTGAATGAGGATCTTATTATTTTTTTATAATAATTATCCATTTTATAAGAAAGAGTGCAAAATAGAAGATGTTATAGATTATTTTGTGTAGAAAGCCAAGGAGGAGGAGGAAATGTTGGAAAAGAGTCTTGAACTATTGAAAGAAATAAGGAGGATGAGTTAGGAAGAATTGGTGAGTTCCAATATTTTGCAAGACAAATATCTTGATTTTATAGAGCACTATATAAAGTTTCTTGGTTTAAAGTTGATCATATTATAGAGTATACTCCTATTTTTTTGGCAATACCGAGAGAAATTTTTGAGTTTATGGCAATTTTTGAGGTTTTCATCAATCAAGTAGATTGCCTAGAAGTCTTCTTGTCCAACAAGTATAGAATAGATTCCTTGGAGAAAATAAAAGAGGTGTTCATAGTTAAAATGTAGATTCTGTTGTCTACTCGTATGGGATTGAATGAGGGAATGACAAATTTGTAGAAACAAAGGCTCATTTCAAATTGGCAATGGTAGATTTAGGGAATTTGGAGAAGAAATGTGAGCATGTTTCTATCAATTTTGATGTATTCAAGTTCATAATGGAATGGTTAAATATACCTAATGAAGAGGGACTTGAGAAACTGATGTCTAATTTTGTGGAATCAAACAAGGATAGTCTTCTAGGGGGCATCCAAGTCTTCTTGATTCTATTTTTGAGAATATTCTTTTGTAAAGTTTATTTCATTTAAAATTCTTTGTAAACTTGGTTATTCATACCATTAGTGCAAGATTCAAAGGATTTCAACAAGATAATATGAACTTTTCACAGAGCAACGAAAACCTCCCACTACCTATAGTGGAAGGATAATGAGCTGCTTGTTCCTCTCCTCACAATCCTCTAGTCCTGCTCATCCTTGGACCTCAACCTTTCTACTTTTTTTATTACTGCAACATCCTTTTGGGGAGTGCTCATAACATTCATCCTTAAATTGATGGTCACTTTTCTGCTTTCGATCTGCTTTCTATGGCTTTATAGGGTTTTTTATGGTTTTTGCTTTCTTGGTCCTTTGAAGATGGAGATTAGTGCCTCAGGCAGTACCTCTGGGACCCAGCCTTTGGTGGGTGAGGATTGTTCCAAGGGATGGAAAGGGGTTCTGACAAGAAGGGAGAATCTTTCTCCTAAAGGTACTTCTGGGGTTCCAGTTCAAAAGGAATCGATGGAAGGTATGGCGCTGGACATACCTGATGATCTAGTTGAGGAAATCATGGAAGCCATGGACCTAGCTTTGGTTGGTAAGTTTTTTTCTCTTCGCCTTAATATTGAAATGGTGCAGAAGTGGGTGTCTAATCAGTGGAAGGTCAATGGCAGTGTTTCTGTCATATCTATGGCAAGGGGATTGTTTCTCTTTAAATTTACTAGTAGAGAGGATATGTTAGCCATTTTGGCGGGAGGGTCATGGCTATATGGTACTCATTCTCTTGCTCTATGTACTTGGAGACCTAGGTTTCCTCTGGAATATTGGGATGAAAAAATCTTTTCTGCTATTGGTAATACTTTTGGCCAGTATGTGACTTTGGCTAACACCACTTGGGCTAAATCTCATTGTGTGTATGCTAGATTCAGTGTTAATGTGGAGGTTCACAAAACCCTCCCCATGACCATAGAGATGAACTCTAAATATGGGATCTAGACACAGCCGATCCTTTATGAAAACACTACTACATTTTGTCAGCTCTATAAGAAGAAAGGTCATTGTAAAATTAAGAAAGTGGGAGAAACTTCTGATTTGAATAAAGAGAGAGATGATAATTCATCGAAAGAAGACATTCCTAGCAATCAGGGAATGGGGGGTAATGAGGAAAATGATACCTATCTTACAGGAGAGAATATTGAGAGGAACATGGAGTTGGGTGTTCAGAAGGCTGACCATGCTGATTGCTAGACCCCTGATCAGCAGGTTACAAAGGATCCCCCGGTGCTCAAAGATGGTGAGATTCAATCCCAGTCGGCTGAGGCTGCTAATGATGTTGATGGGTTCCCTTCAACACCTGTGTTGAATGCCCAAATCCCATAATCTATTTGCAATAATAGTGTTGAGATTGGTCAACCATCTTCTAAATAGAGGCCTTCTCCTACCATTGATAGGACCATTATTGGGACCCTAAAGGAGGGGTTTTCTAAGAATTAGTCTGCTATTCCTTCTCTAATCACTGGAATCAGACCTAGTGGTAACTGTAATGACCAAATGAGTGGATTACCCCTAAGAAAAAGAATCGCAGGACTAAGAAATCTGCTGATGTTGGAATAGATTCTAGGCAAGGAAGACTGACCCTTAGGGAAATAAGGTAATGAGATTGCTAGGGTGATTGCTAGTGGTAAACAAAAAAGACTGGAGATTAAATCTTAAAAATTTCCCAAATGAGAATTCTTTCTTGGAATATGAGGGGTTTTAATAGCCCCACCAAATAGTTCGAAGTCAAGAACTGTATTTTGGATCATAAAATTGATGTTCTTTTACTTTAGGAAGTTAAAATGTTCAAGGATAACTTTAAGATGATAGCTGACAGAATCTAGGCTAATGCTTCTTTTTGTATCAGCCCTGCTATGGGTGATTCTGGAGGGATCATTACTATGTGGAATAATGCTAAAATTTGTGGTACTCTTATTGTTTCTAGTAAGCATTTTCTGATTGTCAATTTCTCTATGCCTTCTTTTAATTGGTCCTTAATCAATATATATGCCCCAAACACAAGGGCCCTACAGAAAACTTTATGGATGGACTTATCTACTCTCCTTTCCACTTCCCCTCATTCTCTTTGGATGTTGGCTAGAGATTTTAATACTCCTTTATACCCTTCAAAGAAAATTGGGGGTATTCTTGACTATTCCAATAGTATGTTTGATTTTGCTAAGTTTATCAATAGCTTTGGGTTGTTGGATGTGGAGCTTTAGAATCAAAATTTTACTTGGTCCAATAGAAGAAGAGGGGATCAAATGATACAAGTAAAATTGGACAGATTCCTTATCTCCAATAACTAGGATAATCATAATAATATGAGTTTGGCAGCTTTACCAAGAACTATTTCTGATCATAATCATATTCTCCTCAATTGGATGGTCCAGCATAGGCGTGGTCCCTTCTCTTTCAGATTTGAAGCTATGTAGATTAAACATAAAGATTTTAGGAGTCTTCTAACTAATTGGTGGCAACTTCCAATTCAAGGTACTCCTATGTTTAGGCTGGTCAAGAACATCTTACATATTAAACAAGAGGTCCGTGGCTAGAACAAATATAGTTTCTGTATTGTGTTTGTTTAGAAGAAAACTATCTCTAGTAAATTAGCTAACCTTCAAAATTTAATGGCTCAAGGATTTGTTATAGAGGACATTTCCCAGGAGGAAAGTAATTTGATTTCTAACTGGAAGAACCTTATGAATAAAGAAGAAATTTTCTAGAAACAGAAGTCCAGAGTTCAGTGGCTCAAAGAAGGGGATCGTAATACTACTTTTTCCATCTTTTAGCTATGAAGCATAGGAAAGCTAATTCTATTTCTAAATTATGTTTGAAGGCTAGAAATACTATCATGGATGACAATGAGATTGGTAATCAAGCTACTTTGTTTTTTTAGAATTTGTTGTCAGAACAAGATGATAATGATGTCAATGGGCAGATTATAGATCAGTTCCTTGATAAAATCCCCTCCTTGATTACAGAGGAGGACAACATTGAAATGTTGAAACCAATTTTTGAGGAAGAGGTTCGTGCTATTTTATTGTCCATGGGTCCTTTCAAAGCCTTAGGCCCTGATGGATTTCCTCTGATATTTTTTTAGGAATATTGGGATATTGTGGGCTTTGATGTAACTGTTGCTATTAGGGATTTCTTCATAATTGGTAAACTTCTAAAGTAGATCAACAATACATTTATTGTTCTTGTTCCTATGAAGTCAAATCCTATGTTGCTTACTGATTTCAGACCTATTAGCTTGTATAATACCATTTATAAGCTGTGTACCAAATTGCTTGTTTTGAGATTCTAACCTTTCCTGGATAAAATTATTTCTGCTTCTCAAAAAGTCTTTGTCCCTTGTCGATAGATTTTAGATGTTATATCCACTCATGAAACCATTCATTCTATGGTGAAGAGCAGGATCCCTGGTATGGTTCTCAAGCTAGACATTTCTAAGGCCTATGATAGAGTTTCATGGAAGTTTCTTTTTAAGGTTATCCAAAACTTTGGTTTTAATGATAAACTCTCCCTTCTCATTTGGGAAGCTATCTCCACTGCTAAATTCTCTGTCTTGGTTAATGGGGTCCCCAAAGGCTTTTTCTCTTCCATGAGGGGGATTAGATAGGGAGATCCTCTTTCCCCATATTTATTTATCATGATGGCTGAGACCCTTGGGAGATATGTTCACTCTAAGGTTCTCTCTAAGGAAATTCTAGGCATTAAACCTGCTTCTTCTATACCTCATATGTCTATGCAGTAGTTTGTGGATGATACCATCCTCTTTGGTATCTCGTTTGTGGTTGAAGGTCAAAGTTGGAAGAATATTCTCAATGACTATGCCAAAGCTTCTAGTTAACACATAAATTTTCATAAAAGTATGTTTATTTTTTCAACACTCAGGGTGATCTCTAGAGAAAATTTATTAACATTATCGTCTGTGCTGAGGATAATCTTCCTACTGTCTGTCTTGGCCTTCTTTTAACTATTAAAGAGGTCTCTCTGGGATTTTGGAATGGAATTTTGGAATGAACTCAAAAGAAGTTGATTGGTTGGAAGGGGAAGCTCCTGAGTAGTGCTAGTAAATTATAGCTCATACAAGCTTCTCTTCAAGGTATTCCTACTTATTTTCTATCTCTGTTTAAAATACCTAGGTTTATTGCTAGCAAATTGGAGTAGATCCAAAGATTTTTTCTATGGACAGGTGTGGAAGATAAAAAGAGAATGTCTCTGGTTAGTTGGTAGAAGGTATGCCTTCCCAAATCTCATGGGGGTCTTAATATTAGATCTATAAGAAATATGAATAAAGCCCCCCTTGCCAAAATTAACTAGAATTTGGTCCACAACCATAAAGAATGGGGAGCCATTATTTAAGCTAAGTATTTACATGGTGCTGACAATCTTAGTTTCCTTTATCAGGAGGGGCTTCCTCAGGGCTCTATTATTTGGAACAAAATGTTGAAGTCTAGAAGCTTCTTCAAATAGGGGCTTAGGTGGAAATTAGGGAATGGTAATACTATAAATTTCTAGGAGGACACTTGGGTTGTTGACAAGGCCCTTGCTGCTCAGGGGGATTATGGGATTGTTGTTGATATTGCCAAATAATTTTTTGGGTCAGAAGTCTACCATTATATTCATATTGAGAATGGTATCAGACTTTGGAAAAATCTTCTTGATTATTGTGCTCATCGCCCTGAGTTTATTCCTAGGATGAGTTCTATTCAACAAATGCTTCTAGGTGTCGGAATCCCTCTCTTTCCTAGGGAAGATGAGTTGTATTGGTGGC
Organism: Cunninghamia lanceolata; assembly: GCA_027924645.1. Lineage (NCBI taxonomy): Eukaryota > Viridiplantae > Streptophyta > Pinopsida > Cupressales > Cupressaceae > Cunninghamia > Cunninghamia lanceolata. Next base: position 8,165,994 of record BSBN01000801.1, read on the forward strand.
CTGATAAGAGAGGTCATTTCTCGATTGACTCAGCTTACCATCTATTGATCCCTAATGTTCATAAAAATGAGCTTTGGAGGAAAGTTTGGAATCATAAACTTATTCCTAAAGTTAATATGTTTTGGTGGGCTAATGTTCATAATAAGATTTTAACCCAAGATAATTTGCAGAGGAGGGGATTCACCCTGGTGAATAGGTGTTTCGTGTGCCTTAAGGAGGAGGAAACTATTTCTCACTTAATTCTTCATTGTGACTTTGCCATGGAAATTTGGAGTACAATTTTGCAAAACTTTGGCATTTAATGGGTCTGTAATCTAGATAGTAGGGAAGTCATTGCTAATTGGTGTCCTACTTTTTCACATCCTTGGCTTGTGGACCTTTGGAACCAAACTCTTCCCTTCCTTGGTTGGACTTTGTGGAAGGAATAGAATAACATAATATTTAGGGAAGCTATCAGGGACTCCTGTCAAGTCTTTCAATCTCTCTCTCTAAGCTCCTCATTGAAAGTGTTGTTAGCTCTCACATCAAAACTGCTGATAAACCACTTACTCAAGAGGAAGAACAAATTGTAGTTAATTGGAGAATTCTTAACCAAATTCTAGCATATGATAACTCTAAATAGATTCAGAGATTAAATACTAGATGGATCCCTCCAAGGCCCCATTGGTTCAAACTTAACTTTGATGGGGGTTCTAAGTCCAATGGTAAGGCTAGTGGTGGTGGGATTATCAGGGATGACAAAGGGGGGCTAGTTGCTACCTATGCTGGTGGGATAGGTATTCAAAGTAATAATTATGTTGAAGCCTCTGCTCTCTTATGGGGGGTTAAATTGGCTATTTCTCTTGACATTCTTCATTTGCATATTCAAGGGGATTCAAAACTGATCATTGATGTAGTTACTAATGCTTTGGTCTGTGGGTGGAGACTCAAGGATATTATTGTGGATATCCAAATCCTAGTCAAGAGGATCTCTAGAGTGGAACTCTCTCATATTTATAGAGAGGGGAATGGGGTTGCTGATGCTCTTGTTGATTATGGTCAGCAATTTACGAATTGGCAATGTTGGTACCAATTAAAAATATTCCTACTAACATAAGGGAATTGATTCAAAAAGAGATGACTTGTCAAAGATGACTCATCATAGAGAGGGTGCTAGCCTATTTACTCAGCTTTTTTGGGTGTTGATGATGTGTATTTTGAAGTATGAGATTTTTACGAACTATTGTACTTCTTTGTATAATGTCATTTCAGCATTATTTATTACTCGCGTTAAGGCGAGTTGGTTATATGGTAATCATAGGAAATTTATGATTATCATTTTTGAGCACGGGAAGGGCTGGCATCATTTGGAGTTTGGGAAGGCACTCTAGGATAATGATGACTCATGCAAGTTAATTTATTGCCTCATTTACTATTTCATTATTCCTCCCCAAGTTGTTAGAATTACCTTCTGAAAACACTCTGTGAATTCTTGGCTCTGTGTTTTCTATGTCTTTGAGAGAAAGGAGATAATGGGGGGAGACAGGATTCTCAAGGAGCCAATATCTTGCTATGAATTCAAGGATAATGTTGTGGTTTGGTATTATTGCAAGGAAGGTGGCATTAGTCCTTTTCTGGAATGCTTGAATGGTTTTGATGAAAATTTGTCTGTGCAATTTGCCTGTTCCTAGTCGCAAAGTTATTGTGGGAAGAATTAGTTTTGAAATCTCTAAACAAGTCATAGCCATGTCGACTGGTCTTTCTACTAAGGGTACTAAGTTGCAAAGGAAGGTGAAGTTGGTTGATCATTTGAACGAGAAGCTTTTTCTAGGGGAAGGAGAGGAATTAGTTCCCTGCCAGGGAGGGTTTGAATGGGCCAAGTTTCCAGAGCCATGGGATGAGATGTACTTTCTTCTCATGAAATACTTCACATTGTAGGGTCAGTTCACCAGGTTTTATAATTATCACCTCCCTCTGCTTAATCATTTCAAGTGTAATGATCTTATTAGTTTCCCTTTTTACTTAATGTCATCCCTTGAACACTCTATTTTTAGGGTTAAAGCTAAGATGGATAAGAAACCCTCTAAAAGGCTTGCCCCTCTACATCAAGGTCTTATCCTTTGTTTATATAATTTTCATCTTGCTTTGGAGCCACCTAAGCTAATTTAGACTCCTAGTTGTGAGGTTCCTACCAATCCCAACCCCCTTGATGTTGCCATTTCTGAGGAACCTTACCCTACCTCTATTTCCCAAAAAATGAAAGGGGTTTCTTTCTCTATGACCACTGAGGAGACTACCAAAGTGAAGGATATTCATACTTTGGCTTCTAAAGGGAGTGTGAAAAGTAAGAAAAAAAGACTCAAGGAGTTGGATAATGATATTGTGGGGGACTCTATGGGGACCCATAAGAATTTGAGTAGTGACCATGTGGGACCTGGAAATAAACATAAATCTAATTTGTCTACTAAAGATAAGGAGGGCTTCTCTTCTAGGGTAAGGAGGTCGGGAAGGATTGCTAGTGAGCTTGCCCCACAAGCTGAACTAATTGACTACTCTAAAAGTACTTCTGAAGCCTCCACTCAGGGGGATGATCAGCTGCATTCCAAAGACATTGATGTTCACGAGATCTCTGAAGATGATGTGGGTAAGGATAAAGGGAAACAGGTTGATGATTTGGGAGGTATTGATGGTGATCTTGTGGACAATGCTGGTGAAGGGGAGAGGATGATTATGGAGGAGGTTGGAAAGGAGACTAATGAGGAAGGGGATGACCACATGCATAATCTTGCTATCTTTAGGGGTCATGTGGATGATCTAGAGCAAAAGGTTTCTTCTATGGGAAAGCTCATAAGCAACATGCTCAGTCATATGGCAATGCTTAACCTGTCTCTATTACAAGAACTTAGGACTTGTGCTAATGAAGATGAGGAGGAGAAATTCAAAAAACTTTATGAATTTGTTGAATTTTTGGCTAAAGGCAGTGAGAATGTATCTCCTAAGTTCTATTACTTTTTATGCTATCTATCTTCTGCTTCTTACTATATGCTAGTTATAGGCTTTATATGTTATTTATGTTGTTTATGCTGTAGTTGGTCTAGTGGCTCTTTTTGTGCTTGAGCCTCTGCGGTCTCTTTTTGTCTTGATGTAAGGGTTCAGTCCCTAGTTTTAACTGACTTATATAATAAAAAAAAAGATAATATGAATTGTATTTCAAATTATTGTATTCCACACATAAATCATAAATAAAACTCATAATTTAAGTTTAGATTTAGAATTTCTCAAATGAATTAGGAAGTAAAGACTAAAGTAAAAAGCACTACACCATATGCATGAAGATGAATCTAGAGGAATTAACAACCATCTCATATTAATTTCTTCAAATTTAGGTACAAGATATAAATCCAATAAGAATACACTAGAATTACGGGTTCTATTTCCAAAGAGTTATCTCCACTAACCTAGAATACTTGTAAAACTAACTAATTGCTAAAAATTGAAAATGTTGGAAATACTAGGTATTGATTGATAGCCTAATTCTTCAACCAGTGGACCCTTGAAAACAAATAACTCCTTTCCTTATATAGGCATCCAAAAAAAAAATTGCTTTCACATAAAAAAAGAACAACTAATTTTAAGCATGTATAACACCTCTATTCTTATTTTTATCTCCATCATACAACGAAAAATAAAAAATTAATTATAGCATTTCATTCTGCATGCATATCCCAATTTTGACTTTCGAATTCAACAATCATGCAAAATTCCAATACCCTAAAAAGGACATTTCAAAATCTGGTAGGGTCCACTTTATAAAACAATGGATCCCTTTTACGAAGAATTTTAAATGAAAGAAACTTTACAAAAGAATATTCTCAAAAATAGAACCAAGAAGAACTTGATTCCCCCTGGAAGATTATCCTCATTTATATTCTACAAAATTAGACAGCAATTGCTCAAGTCCATCTAACCATTTCATTTTGAAGTTGAATACATCAAACTTGTTAGAAACATGCTCACATTTATTCTCCAACTTTCCCTAAATATACCATTTCCAATTTTAAATGAGCCTTTGTTTCTACAAATTTATCTAGAACATCCTCATTCAATCTTGAAGGAGTAGACAATATACTCTACATTTTAATCGTGAACACCTCTTTTATTTTCTCCAAGGTATCTATTCTATACCTATTGAATAAGAAGAATTCTGGTCCAACTACCTAATTGATGAAAACCTAAGAAATTTCCATAACTCAAAAATTTCTCTCTATATTGCCAACAAATTAGGAGTATACTCTATAATTTGATCAACTTTAAACCAAGAAACTTTTATACAGTGCTCTATAGAATCAGGATCTTCATCTTGCAAAATTTTAGAACTCACCAATTCTTCCTAACTCATCCTCATTATTTCATTCAATAGTTTAAGACTATTTTCCAACATTTCCTTCTCCTCCTTGGATTTCACCATAAAAGATTCTATTTAATCTTTTATTTTGCACACTTTCGTATAAAATAGATAATTATCATCAAAAGTAGTAAGATCCTCATTTAAGAACATTACTTCCCACCTATCTACAATAGTTCATTTTTTCTTCTTGGATTGGAGGGAATCTACTTTCAATTTTTTCATAAAAACTATGATGTCTATAATTGTTTGTTTCTCAGAGATCAGAGTGAGCAACTCTTTAACAAAGGACTTCATTTGGTTTAGCTATAACTTAAGCTCATCTTTTACTTTTTTATCTTTTTGAATTCTAACTTTCACAACATCTACAACTGAATCCAACTAATTTATCCATTCCTCTTGGATATTTTTACCCAAATTAACTCTTGTGATCTAATAATCCTTAGCATGGATCTCTCTATCATCCTTGTCAGCTATTGGAGTTGCTATTTCAATAGTCCTTTCTCTATGCTCATTAATTCTGACAGCAGAAAATTTCCTTGGCTTCTTCTTTCATTTCTTCTTGTCAACCTCTACCATCATATCTTGTAAGATCAAAGGTTTAACAACTACCTATTGCCTCTTTTCCAATTTCAAATTCAACCAAGATGGGATTGTAGGAAGTGGCAGTTGGTTTTTCTCCATTTTTCTATCATGATGCTATTGCTCTACATTCTCATCTATTTCCTTCTCTTTATCTTTTGCATTAGGCTCTTTGTCTTTATTCTTCTCCTCTTTAGTCCTCATTTTCTCTTGTTGATCCTATTCTTTTAACAATTCATCTTCATGAGCATGTTCTTCTTTAGTGGAAATGTTTATTTCAGCATTCTTTTCTTATTGTTCAACAATTCTAATCAATTCGTGTTGTTCTTCAATAGTTAAGACATGTCCTATTTGTTATTGTTGTGCACTATAAAGATCATTAGAAGGACCTTGTGTTATAGTTTCCTCAACTTCATCATTACCTTCTGAAACTTTTTTTTTTGGACATTAGATGGCTCAAGGACAACCTCTTCATGATTTGAAGGGATATCCACCTAATCACTCTCTTCCACCTAATGTTGTTCTTAGTACTCTTGTTGCCAATGTGTGTTTTCATTGATGTCAACTCAATATTTATCAAATTGAGGACATGCTTGTATAGAAGTTGAAAATAGGTTAATGGATAGTGGAAGATTTGAGAGAGATGGTTAGACACAAGGTTAGTATGATTGACATAGTAGAATATTTGAGAGAGATGGTTTGACTTAGTTAGAGACATGGGGTCAGCATGTTTAAGGTAGGTTAGTCTAGAAGACCTAGCAGATGGAGAGAAATTATCTAAGTATAAGAATGGTAATTAGTCTGATGTCTAAGTGTGATGCATAGGTGAGTACACTTGTTTTAATATGTTTCCTATATGTCTACATTGATATCTTACCATTTTGGTGTATTGCACTTAGAGATAAGTTGCAAAAGTCTTGGTAAGGCATTTACACTGTATACTCTAAGACAAAGTCATAGTGTTTTGGTCTGCATTCCTCTGCAAAGTAAGATTTAGTCTTGCGGTTCAAAAGATAATTTGATTTACATATGAATGCACATTATATCCAAGATTTCAAGTCATTATACCTTCCATAGTAAAATTTATAAGTGACAGAGTTCTAGTCTGTGCTCTGGCAGAGTAAAGCAATGATGAAGGATTGTTGGGATGCTCTGCATTCCTTCGTAGTGATAGATATTGCTATACAGTTTTGGGGATATGTTCATAGTAGTGTGTAACATTAGAAAATGTCCCCTTGGGGGCTTTTCCCTCATAAGATTTAGCCCCTAGGTCTTTTGCATGCATTTAGGACATCTTACTTCATAATTTGGCATCCCAATGGAATGAGCCCTAGGTAACATGACAAATGGGACCTAGGAGGACCCCTTGAGCCTTACCTTGCCCAAAATAGGGGGGAGGACTTGGGTACTCATGCTGTAGTCCTGCCCTATTTTGTGGTAGTCCCAATTCTTGGGTGTTAGTTTATGACCGTTATTTAGGTCCTATGCTGACACGGTAAGTTTAAATTATGAAAATCTTGGCAGGAGTGTTTGTAGTTGCATATATAAGCATGTTTAGGTATTCATTTGTAAACTAGATGGAAATTGTGATGCCCAAGTATTCTCAAGGTGATTCAAGGCTTTCATTGTGTTGCAAGAGTAGATTGGTGTGGTTTATGTGTTTGTGTTTGTAGATTTGAGCATCCATTTCATCATGGAATGAAGAGCATCTTCCTCCTATGATATCTTCACTACAAGGTGACATATTATTGTGTTTTTATCATCATTTCCTTTAGTTTTTGCCTCTTCCTCTCAAAGGCATGCACTCTCTATCTGAAAATGTTGTTCGAAGACTTAAGTGGCCTCTGGGGCTTAACTAAGGCAAGTCTCTAAACACCACAACCCCCTCCCAAAGTTTTCATGGTTGCAGGTTACAGATTGTGGAGCTAGGAAAAGTGAAGTTGCAGGAAGGCATCTTGAAGTGTCAGAATTGTAGAATAGAAGGAAAAATAGCACCTTAGACTTGGGCACCCATTCATTAGTCCTCAAAGTTCCATGACGGGAAAATCTCTGGTATTGCAGGGATAAGTTGCAGACTGAGTTCCCAGATCTGGACAAAAAGAAGGCTATTGAACTTGGGCACTCACTCTTTTGTCCCCAACTTTTCTGCCTTAGAACCCCAAAAATAAGTACTCTATGATTTGATACTTTACATCTCTCTACAAGAGCTTTTTCTATTATTCTTCTGTTTACAGTCTTATTTGTGAAATTAAGGTTTTAATGGTTAATTAAGCATAAGAGAAGGAAAATTGATAATTAAATTCCCTATTCCAAGTTTCCCTACATTGCACAATGACCTAGGGTATGATAGTGAATTGTCACTTAACCCTAGATCCTTGAATGTATAGGGTGAAAGGAGGTTTCAAACATCTAACAAGCTAAACACTAAACAAATCCAATTTTCACCTAAATATTTTGGTGAACCCATGTTTTTGGACTGAAATTGCAACTTGCTGAGTGTGTGTCTTCATATTTGGATTGATTTCATTCATTCATATAGTCATTTATTCTATTGCATTGAGAAAAATTCAAAATTTTTGAAAAACTTGCAAAAATTTGAAAACCCTAGCTTGCATTTTCATATAGATCACTAAATTGCATCATTTTTTTCTAAATTTCCCTAATTCATGATTTTTGTATCAGATTTGATATAAACTACAGACAAAGACAAAAATTCAGAAATTTGCATTGCATTTTCATCATTAATTTGCTAGGCTTTTGTAGAAATTTTGACAATTTTCATTAAACCTAGTAATTCTAAAATCTAGGGTTAGTAGGCAAAATCTTATTTCAGAATTTTCTACTAATTTTGGAGGCTCATTCATATTAGAATTTTTTCTGTAATCTTAAATTTTAGTGTAAATTTGTATTTAGATTTAAAATATTTGTATTTTTGCATAGAAAATTTCAACAAAAACTAGCAATTTCATGCATTTTCATTAGATTTGCATTGGCATTTTACATATTAAATCTTGGAATTCATTTTCAGATCTGAGAACATTTCATTTTCATAATAAATCAGACCTCAAATCATTCACATAGCATTTTGTGTCAACATCTCAAACCTAGGGCTTCAAAAACAATGATTTTCACTAAAATTGGCATTATCAGGCATGTTGTGAAGAGTATTTTTGCATTAATTGGCTGTTATTAGGGTAATAATTTTCTGTCCCTCCTAAAAATCTTCACAACACCCTTTTAACGGGCTCTTGTATTGAAAATTCGATGAAAAACTACATATTTTAGCTATTTTTGCCCTAGGGTTTGACCTAGTTTGCACTCCAAGCATGTTGTGAAAATTTTTATGGATTGATTTGACTGATATAATTAGTATTACTTTCTTCACCTCCTTGACTTCATTACAATACCTCTTTTTTTAGGTCTTGGAATTAAAAAAACCGTGAAAAATAGCCTATTTTTGCTATATTTTCACTAGGGTTTAACCTTAAGTGGCACTAAAAGTGTGTTGTGTTGGATATTTTTTCACCAAGTGGTTATTATTACTGATATTATTTTCTTTCCATCATCATTTTCCTCACAACACCCTTTGTTATGCTCTCATGCATTTGAATTTTGGTGTAAAAGTGCCTATTTCGACATATTTTCACTATAGTTTGATTAGGCATTATCTTGGATTTGCATCAATAGTGTGTTGGGAAGGATCTTATCTATTTTGGACTGATATCAGACATATAACTTTCTTTCCCTAACTAAAATCCTTACAACACTCTTTGTTTCATTCATTTGCATTGAAAAAAGTACAAAAATCAAGCATTGACAACATATCCTATGCCTAAAACTTGAGCATATTGCTGCATGAGTCTAATAACTCATTGTCCTAAGAGAAATATTCCTTTAAGAAGAAGCATAAGACACATGGGATCTAGTGCTCTTGAAGAAGTTGGTGCTTTGAACACCTTCTTTACAAAAGGAGAAACCCAGATGTTACAAGACATTACACCTATTACAAGTACAATGGAAGAACAAACTTTTCATGATGTTGATGATACTATTGAGGTGACAGGATATGTATCTAATGAGAAAATAGAAAAATTGGATAAATAGCTAGCACAAATTCAATAATTTATGGAAAATGAGAGAATAGCCAAAGAAGTTGTCCCTACAATTCATAACATAAGAGAATTGATAAAAGAAGGACAAGATGGTGTTAATGCAATTTGTGGTCTAGCACATATTGTACAAACCAACATTATGCCAGTGACCAAATGTGCACAAGTAATAAATAACACTTTATCACCATAGTATACTCAAGTATCCATACCTATACCGACTACGGGAATATCAACCTTTACATCAACAATCTTAACAACTAATGCGAACACTTGTAGTAATGCTACCACTAGTATTGGAGTATCTAATGGCACTAATTACAAATTTGTGGGATTTGATTATCAGAAATTGGTTTCTAAGGGGACCTCCTCTGCATAATTATTCTCAACCACCTATTACCTACTCACAACCATCTTCCACCTATCACTATGTCCAACCACCATTGACATATTCTCAGCCTCCACTTATCGTATCTCAAACTAATTCACCTCCTCACTTTGGTTCCAATTCCTCACAACAAACTACATCTCCAAATGATGCCATCCTAAACCAACTTTTACAGGGCATGACTGCTTTACAACAAAATGTAAGAAATTTGACAAATTCTTCGCAGCCTAGTCTACCAACATATCATGCCCGTAATCCCCTTTCCTATGCAATCTTGAGAACTCCTATGCCTGAGAGGTTTGAGACTCCTCACTTTGAAAAATATGGTGGAAAAGGTGATCCTAATATCCATGTGGCAGCATTTACAGCTATCTATAGTGATTTTTATTTTGAAGAGGATTTGTTAGCAAAACTTTTCCCGCAATCTCTCAAAGATACTGCTTTAGAATGTTTTTGCTCTTTGCCTCCAAATTCAATACACTCCTTGTCATAGTTGATTGATCAATTTTTACAACATTTTCAAGCAAATATCAGACCCCAAGTCACGCTTATTGACTTGATTCAATGCAAACAAGGTCTAAAAGAAAAGTTGACTAAATTCATTAGTCGGTATCAAGGACTTTATGCATAGATTCAATATCAGATGAAAGATGAAGATGTTCAAAAGATATTTATTACAAATCTACAACCTAATATTTGTGATAAGATCCTCTTGATGGGTTATAACTCCTTTCAACATTTATGCACCGCCCTTCATGATTATCAACTTTCATCTAGTCAGTATGAAAACCAAAACTCATCGGCTCAAGTTGGTCAATCCATGGGTGGATCATCACAAAACAACTTTAAGAGGAATAATAATAACAGGAGCTTCATCAAGATTAATGGACCGAATATGAAAATCTTTTCAAATGTTTCAGCTATCACTAATCCAAAGAAAGCATCATATCAACCAAGAAAGTTTACTTCGATATCTGAGTCTTATCATTCTATCATGAACCAAGCTGTGAGTAACAACATTCTAAAGCTTCCCTCGATTAAGCCTGTTGATCCTAGTAAACAAGAACCTTACTTTGATGCTAATTCTTTTTGTCATTATCATTGAATGCAAGGACATGACACTTAATAATGTATACATCTTAAACATGAAATACATGACATTATTGATTCAAATGTCATCCATGTATCGAGTGTGAATGATAATGGAAACAAGCCGGTTGCTCCGTCGAATCAGATTTTACCAATCTTCACTAATCCTTTCCCTAAACATACTGAAAACAATACGTTGGAACAAGTTTAATGGAAGTAGATGAGGATGACTACTTGGACTATGATAGTATCGTGGGAATGATTGAAGTAGATAAGAAACAAGTGGACAATCCACCTCGTCCATGAAGAAATGAAATTTATGCTAAGGTTCCTCCTCCATTATCCTTGTAGGAATCAGGAGATAATCAAAATGCATCAGAAAAGAAAGAACAACAATCGATACAGATGAGTGAGATGGTACAAGATGATTCCCATTATCGTGCTAGAAAGATTCAACAACAGAAACTTGCTAAAAATTGGAAAAGAGCAAAATGACAATCAACAGTTAAAAATGATAATGGTTCTCCCCCTCATAATTAATAAAAAGTCTCATTTCAACAAGAAATCACAAAACAAGCATCATATGATAATAAACAAAACTTTCATAAGAACCACTCAAATTTTGCATTAAACATGATCGAGTACCTCTCCAAGAGGTTCACAAGTTCTAAGATCTAATACGAAGACCCTACAGGTAAGTATCTCTAACCCTTTATCTCTCTCATGATGTGCTTCCCCCGTGATGTGTTATGTGTTGTTTAGGCCTACTAGAATGACCTATGATTCTCTTGTAAGGTCTGGGATACCAGGAGACTGCCTCTGTTGTGACCTTCTTCTATTTGTATCATCATTCTTCTAAATTGCCTCTCTCTCTAATTTCATTGTTGTGTGTTGTGTCTTACGGACATAGTGTTGTGGTTGGTGACTTGGGGGTACCCTCCTACATGACTGTCCCTAAGACACTTGTTTCTCCTCTCTTATTTATTGTTTCCATTCCTCTAGTGTTTCTATCTAGCAGACGGATGACAAAAAAAATTTATACTGATGTAGACCTAGTGTCCCTTTCGAGAGCAATCAAAAAATGGACTTAGTTCTAATATGACGATGGGGTTATATATTTTATCTGATTCTTGGCTAGTTTCGCATAGTGAACTTGATGATGTTGTTATCTCATTTACAAACCTTAAGAATACTGATGCTCTATGCACCTTTGTTTGTCTTTGAATCTAGCCTTGGTGGTACTCGATTCAGAGAGCTTCGTGATATAGCCCCACAGTTATCCTCAAATCCTAAATTCATGGTGTAACCTTGGCTCTTATTGTGTTTAATCATATACATTGATGTTGTTGTTTATCATGATCTTGTAGACACTAACATGTTTCTTGCGGGGATGTGTTTGTGGGAACATTTGATGATCGTAAAGTACGTGTCACCTCTAAGGGGCATGGTCTTTGTGAAAGTCAATGTTCCCTTGTATCTTTTATTCCTACCTTAACATGCTTCATATCGATACCTGATATCAACCACCTTAAGGTGGGGCATATACAAGGTAAGCTATATGTTATAGATGTGAGCAATGTGTTTGTCCTCAGGTTCAAAGACCTACGCAATGATTGCATCATGCATCCTAAGTTTTTTTGGAATCAATCAATCAATCATGTAAGCCCTCTATAGAGGTGGGATATTGCATATATCCTTTTTCTTAAGTCCTCTGCAGAGTCAGGGATGGTGTATTTCTCGAAGCAGATTGTATCATCCTGTCATTTTCGAAAGTCCTTTGCAGAGGCATGGAGTAGTTCTATGACTAACTAAACCCTTAAGCGTGTCTTCAACATTTGTTGTGGCGAAGCACAATCATCAGCGTGTGCCTATAATGTGCCTGAGATGGTGATGATCCTAGACATAGGGAACACACCATCACTTGTCTACCGTGTTTTCTCCGTGTCTTCAAGTGTGTGTTTTGGCATGCTTGTTCTGTGTGGCATGTTTGTTGCCCCATATGTAGTATAAAGATCAGTGCCTTAGGTTTGTGCTTCCTACATTTTGGTAGGTTTTGTATGTCTTGCATGTGTGTTGTCCCATATATACAAAGACCTACGTGATGAGTGCATCATGTATTATGGGAGGTTTGTTTACTTTCTAGTACTTGTATCTGCATTTCATATATATGAGAAAAAGAAAAGAAAAGATATCATGCCTGTCTTGCATGAATTAATGTGTCTTCTATGCATTGACTATCTTCTCTGTGTTTTGTGTGACTATAACTATCTTCTCTATGTTTTGCATGCCTATTACTATTTCCTATGTGATTGGCATGTCTTCTCCATGCTTGACATGTTTGCTGTGTTTGTGACCTTACTTTAATGCATGTATTGGCCTTGCATTTTGACATACATTAAAGTGGGGGATAAATGTTGTTAGATTCAAGACAGAAAACTAAGAGGGGGGGTGAATTAGTTGTCCCAAAACTTTCTCTTATTAACCACTTAAATCCTTCTTGTAATTCAGTAGCAGAATAATAAATCAATCATGGAAACATAATGCAATAATTCAAGAGGAGAAACACATTAACACATATGACACCAAGATTTTAACATGGAAAACTTGGTTAAGGGAAAAACCATGGGGTGACTAACCCAAGATTGTATTATCTGTTAAAAGAATAAGAAGAACAAAATGGCACATGCCAATTAGGGCTCACTACCCAAGCACACTGCTCATAAGAGGCCCACTGCCTACAGGAGACACACTGTCTACAAAATAATAAATATTACATACTTGAACTGAAGAATAGCATCTTCACCATGCTTGAGTCAGTTCCTTTTAAGATTGATACTTCTACTCTTCCTTTTTCTCTTCTCCTCTCTACCACACTCTCATCTCCGCCAAGATCCCTTTGAAATGACTTCACAACTCTTATTTATACAAGACATCAACTTTGGGATAATCATCAAAGTCGACATACTTTATAGAGAAAATACACAAATACAACTTGACTAATTACAAAAGACTTCATGTGGATCATCACACTATTAGCCACATAGATATGAGACTTTAGTCTTCTTTGAGGAACACGCCATGCTTTGCAGAACATCTTCAAGATCATCCGCAAGATGTGTAAATCATCCGGTTGACCAAGTTTAGGAAGAACATCATCATCCAGAAGTAATTCTTCAATTACAAGATCAATCTTCAATGCGGACCACCAACATGAACTGGACACAATCCAAATACCTCCACAAGCTTCCCCGAATCACCAAGAATATCCACACTACTTCTGCTTACTAAAATCATTCTCTCCTTCATCTGGAACCTCAAGAACACAGTTTGTCATTAATTTCATATTGGAATAGATTCTTGCGGACCTCTAGACCATGAAGCAATTGAGTTGTCAATTCATATTGACTTCCTAAACACTCCACCAAATCCTCAGAACAAGATATTGCATTTTTAGATCTCACCAGACCTATTTGTGTCACTCTGTCACCTCTAAACATCTGTCAAAACTAGTTTTACTCATATGGCCATAACTTCTTCAAATATTCATGTGGACCTCTCAAATCTTTAGTGGATCACCTTTAGACACATATCTACAAACCCTTCGATGCACAACTTCTAATCTTCATATTAGCTAGGATCTTTACTTCACTCTCTTCACTGTTCTTCTCTATTCCTGATAGGACTAATTTTCTCAATATCCTTAGCATACAACTCATCCAATCCTTGACATCAATGCAACAAGAGTATGTTAACATCAATGACAAAACTAGTAACTGTAACTGTCTTCTCTATGTTTTGCATGCCTATTACTATTTCCTATGTGATTGGCATGTCTTCTCTGTACTTGACGTGTTTGCTGTGTTTGTGACCTTACTTTAATGCATGTATTGGCCTTGCATTTTGACATACATTAAAGTGGGGGCTAAATGTAACTTCAAAAAATGTCCCCTTGGGGGCTTTTCCCTCATAAGGTTTAGCTCTTGGGTGTTTTGCATGCATTTAGGACATCTTACTTCATAATTTGGCATCCCAATGGAATGAGCCCTAGGTAACATGACAAATGGGACCTAGGAGGACCCCTTGAGCCTTACCCCGCCCAAAATAGGGGGGAAGGACTTGGGTGCCCATGCCTTAGTTGGTGCAGGGGCACCCCTTCACCAAGTTAATTAGAACCCTAAAGTCTTAATAGGTTGTTATGCATTTCCTATGTAATAAGGTCTATTTGACCTACGCTTGCTATTTTTAGTTTGTTTCTGTTGTTAGGACACCTATCGATCTATAATGACACGTTGTTACTTAGTTATGAGTTTGTTAGTTAATTGTGTCTCCCAGCCACCTAGAATTGTCTCCCAGCCACTGGGAATCCAGTCAGTACTACTCTCTGTGGGTTGTTAAATAGCCTAAGTTCTAATCGATTAAAATATATATATATAGAGAGAGAGATAGATCAGAAAAGAGAAGTTAGACAGAGCAGTGATTTTGAATTTGAGTTGTACTATGAAACAAACATTTGTATGCATCCTCAAAGGAACAAAGAAGATCCTATTTTGCATTTGAATTACATTGGTGTAGTCAATTTCTGACTTACAGTCGATATGGGGTTTTTCCATTCCACCGGTTGATTACTCTGTAATCGGTGGAATGGCTGTACATATTAGATTAGATTTTGTTTTTGCAATTTCTATTTGTGTGAGTTTTGCAGTTACAGGATCGATCGACAGCATGCTGGAATAAACCCTAGCATCTGCATGTGCTAGGCTGACAAAGTGTAAAAGTTTCTTCATTTGTGGGAGAAGTAGTTCTACAAAATCGTGAGAGTTTCGATATGCTCCGCCGATGAAATTTGAAGTGTTAAGTTACTGTGATTGAACCATTTTTAATGGTTCAACAACTCACTAATTTAGCAGAAGCAGCATGTAGCATTGGTATGAAGTTCACCATTAGGCAAAGAGTATTGGCTTCATCGATGACTTAAATTAGACCGTAGTCTTTTTTTTTTCTAACCAATTTTGAAAGCTTAAGAGTTCACTAACTCAACGGCATTTGAAACTAAGTGATTGGTATGATATGTTTGGTAGAGAAAACCTTTAGGTTGAACCTTTGAACCAGTTCAACAGTTCAAAGGGTTCAACTATTCAACCACGGGTTGGTTAGAGGCCTAGCGGAACGACGAAGGGTGGTAAAGGGTAGTAACGATCGTTGAACCACCCGTTGAACTGGTTCAACGACTCAATGGTTCAATGAGCCCAGCAGGTTCAATGACGAGCGCTAGTTCAGTGGTTCAATGGCTCACCAAGCTTCGAAGGTTCAGAGAGCAGATAGTTCACCATGAGAGCCGATAGCATTTGACACAATAAAATATTAAGTGTAGGATACAGTGACTCAACTACTGTCGCAGCTGGACTTTAGACTGGTTCCACCAGTTTCAGTCGCGCGCTTTGCATTATAGTGGTATGAGAGTGAAGGAGTATCTTCTGGGAAGATAAGAAGACAGAATGTTAGACAGAGAGGGATCATCAGAGCTCCCAGCAAGGATGACCAATGCTGAGTTGGTTGTCCTAGTAAAGAAGCAGATTGCAGAGAGAAAAGTAGTGAAAGCTCAGAATTAGGCTTTGAAAGATGAGTTGGAGAAATTGAGGGACAGAGTAAGTTCTGGTAAAGAAGATGATAGGGAGGAAGAGGAAATCCCTAGGCGGGAAGAGATAGAGGTTCCTGTAGACGAGAGACCCTTATTGAATGCCCTCAAATCCATGGAGAGGAGAACCATGGATGTGAAACTAGATTTACCAGGATTTACCAGTGTTTACAGGAAAGATGGATCCTGATTTGGTGATGGAGTGGATAGACTCCTTGAACAATTTCTTCGAAACAGAAGAAATACCAGAGCATCAAAAGGTAAAGATGGCACAATCCAAAATAAAAGAGGTTGCATTGACTTGGTGGAATTTCATCCAAGATGACAGAGTGAAGGAAGGAAAGAACAAAGTTGCTACTTGGAAGAAAATGGTGGCTTTAGTGAAGGAAGCCTATGTTCCATTGGATTACAACATCCAATTGCATAAGAGGAGGCAAAGCTTGAAGCATAAAGAGTTAGATGTCAGTTCATATACTTAAGAATTCATGAAACTCAATGTCAAGACAAAGGTAAAGGAAAATGAGGAAGAAAGGGTAGCAAGATATCTCAATGGGTTGACACTTGCCATCCAAGAAGATTTAAATCTAGATAGTCTAGATATAGTTCAGAAGTGCTATCAATTGGCACTGAAGGTGGAAGAGAAGTTAAAGAGAAGACAAGAACAAAATAGTAGAGGAAGAGGAAAACAATAAAGGGGTGGAAGAAGTCCTTTTAGAGGCAGAGGCAATGGATTTCGATATCACAGAGAATCCAATCAAGAAGGTAGCAAAGGAGACAATAGTCAAATTCAAAAAGGAAGTTATAATCAGCAAGGAAACTTTAGGGGCAGAAGGACGCCATTCAAAGGAAGATCCCAGGGCAGAAGATCTATCAGATATTACAATTGTAATTAGGAAGGTCATATAGCCAACAGATGTCTAGAGAAAGCATCAAGTTTAATGGGAGAAAGAAGAACAAATCTGATACAAGAATCTGACTATCAAAGTGTGACAAGCTCAAACACTAGTCAAAGTGTAAGAGCTCCTGATAATTATGGATATCCTGAGACAGGAGAATCTTTGATGATTAGGAGGGCAATGAACACCATGAAGGTACTTGATAGAGAACCCCCATAAAGAAAATCTCTTTTCAAGACTACTTGCAAGGCAGGAGGAAAGGTATGTAAAGTTTTGATTGACTCTGGATCTACTAAAAATTTTGTGTCTATTGAAATGGTAGAAGAGATGAAACTTAGGAGATTGCCACATCCTTACCTATATAAGATTTTATGGCTCACTCAAGGTCAGCAAATAGTCGTAGAAGAATAGGTTTGGGTAGAGTTTTAAATTGGAACATATAAGGATAGATTATTGTTTGACATAGCTTAGATGGATGCTTGCCATCTCCTATTTGGAAGACCATGGAAATATGACTTAGGAGCACAACATGATGGAGTTAGAAATACATATTCAATCACCAAGGATAGTAAGGTGATAGAGTTACTACCATTGATGGAGAAGGAGGTAGAGTCAAAGGGGAAAGAGGCCAAGGTAATGCTGGTATAAGGTAAATAGTTCATGAAAGAAATAGTAGAAGAGGGTACAATTGCATATGCCCTAATTCCATGCCTGAAAGTAATTCAAGAACAGTAGCAAGAAATCAAGGGAGAGAAGCGACAGAGGTTCATAGATCCTGTTGTCCAAGAGTTGTTGGATAAATACAAAGGCATCATCTCTGATGGAATTCCAAGATCCCTACCCCCTGTAAGGGATATCAGTCATTGTATAGATCTAATTCCAGGATCTACACTTCCAAACAAGGCAGCATACAAGCTTACTCCATAACAGAATGCAGAAGTTGCAAGACAGATTGAGGAATTGTTGGATACAGGTCTGAATGGTAAAAGTTTAAGCCAGTGTGCAGTACCAGCTATACTAGCACCAAAGAAAGAAGGCACTTGGAGGCTTTGCACTTATTCAAGGGCTATTAATAAGATCACAATCAGGTATAGATTCCCAATACCTAGGATAGAAGATTTACTTGATTATTTGGGAGGTGCTAAGTATTTCACAAAAATAGATTTGAAGAGTGGTTATCATCAGATCAGGATTAGGCCAGGAGATGAGTGGAAAACAACATTTAAAACAAATGAGGGATTGTATGAGTGGAAGGTCATGCCTTTTGGGTTGTCTAATGCTCCTAGTACTTTTATGAGACTGATGAATGAGGTCTTGAGAGAATTTATAGGCAAATTTGTCATAGTATATCTAGATGACATTCTGATTTTTAGTAATACAAGGGAAGAGCATCTCAGACATATAAACTTGGTCCTCAAAAGGTTACATGAAGAGAAGCTAATGATCAACTTGGAAAAGTGTTTGTTTATGCAGGAAGAGATCACCTATTTGGGTTTTGTCATTTCCTAGGGTAAACTAAACATGGATAAGGAGAAGGTAAGTGCCATATTGTATTGGCCAACTCTGAGAACTATGAATGATGTCAGAAGTTTCCATGGGTTAGCAACCTTCTATAGGAAGTTTATAAGAGGGTTTAGTCATGTCTGTGCACCCATGCTTGACACCATTAAAGGAGGATAGAAGTGCAGGTTTACATGGACTAAAGAAGCAGAAGATTCATTTGAAACACTGAAGAAGAAGGTGGCATAGTAGCCAGTCCTTACACTACTTGATTTCAGTAAATTGTTTTAGGTAGAATGTGATGCTAGTCACATGGTAATTGGTGCAGTACTCAGTCAAGAAGGTAGGCCTATTGCATTTTTCAGTGAGAAGTTAAATGATGCAAAGAAGAGGTATTCATCATATGATTTGGAGATGTATGCTCTAGTCCAGTCACTCAAGAAGTGGAGGCACTACTTGATGCCAAAGGAATTCATAGTGCTCACAGATAATTAGGCTCTTAGTTTCATTAACAGTCAAGAGAAGCTGAATCACAGACATATGAAATGGGTAGAAACTTTATAAGCTTTTACTTTCACACTTAAGCACAAAAAAGGGGTAAAGAACAAGGTAGCAGATGCTTTGAGCAGGAGAGCTCTAACCATAAATCAGATTCAACTAAAAAGTGTTGGTATTGATTCCTTAAAGACTATGTATGATGCTGATGAAGACTTTGGAGAGATATATCAAGTATGTATTTCTTTTGGAGACAAATATCATACTAAATTTTTTGAATTTTGGATCCAGGATGGATTGTTGTTCAAAGGTGTACAATTGTGTATTCCAAGGTGTTCTATGAGGCTAAACATCATTAGGGAAAAGCATTGTAGAGCTATGGTAGGACATTTTGGTTTAGATAAGACTTTGGAACTGGTAAAGAGACATTACTATTGGCCTAAATTGCAATCATATGTAAGAAAATTTGTGGAGACATGTGTGATATGTCAGAAAGCAAAAGGTAGATCAACTAATGCAGGTTTATATCAACCACTGCCCATTCCTTCTAGGCCATGGGAAGGCATAAGTATGGATTTTGTGTTGGGTTTACCCAGAACAAGGAAGGGTTATGATAGTGTCTTTGTTGTAGTAGACAGATTTAGTAAAATGGCACATTTCTTGCCATGCAAAACTACTTGTGATGCTTCATATGTTGCAGATTTGTTTTTCAAGGAAATAGTGTAGATACATGGATTGCCATTGAGTATAGTGTCAGATAGAGATGTGAATTTCATTGGTCATTTCTGGAGGACTCTTTGGAAGAGCTTGGCACAAATTTATCTTTCTCATTAGCATATCATCCTCAAACATATGGACAGACTGAGGTGGTTAACTGTTCATTAGGAAATCTACTCAGATGTTTGACAAAACAACATGGAGAGAAGTGGGATAGCATCCTACCATAGGTAGAATTTTTTTATAATGATACCATCAATAGGAGTACAGGGAAATCACCTTTTCAAGTGGTGTATGGTATGCATCCAAGAGGTATTTTGGAGTTATGAAATCTACCTATCGGAGACTCAATTAGTGCAGATGGAGAAGCTTTTGTAGCAGCAATAAAAGAGGTGCATGATCACGTAAAGAACCAACTCCAGCAGACTGCTTTGAAGTATAAAGAATATACTGATAAGAAGAAAAGAGATGTACAATTTGATGTTGGAGATTTGGTATGGGTTTATCTGAAAAAGGAAAGACTCCCCAAAGGAAAACATACTAAGCTAATGTAGAGGAAGATTTGACCATGTCAGATTTTGAAGAAATGTGGATAGAATGCTTATGAGATCCAACTTCCTTCTGATCTTGGATTGTCACCTATTTTTAATGTATGTGATTTAACTCCATACAAACATAATGCAGATATGGAACAGGAAACATTCCAGGATACAATAGATGATGAAATTCCTAAACATGATCCACCAAACTTGGAAAAGATTTTAGATTCCTGAATGGTAAAGAAGACCAGGAATAAAGAATATATTGAATATTTGGTTGCTTGGCAGGGGCAACCTGATTTAGAAGCAGTTTGGATGACTGACGAATAGATCAAGAAACATGGAGCAGACTTACACACTCTGATCTCAAGTGGGCTTGAGATCTCTTCTCTTGGGGAGTATGGTGCAGGGGCACCCCTTCATCAAGTTAATTAGAACCTTAAAGTCTTAATAGGTTGTTATGTATTTCCTATGTAATAAGGTCTATTTGACCTACGCTTGCTATTTTTAGTTTGTTTCTGTTGTTAGGACACCTGTCGATCTGTAATGATAGGCTGTTAGTTAGTTAAGAGTTTGTTAGTTAGTTGTGTCTCCCAGCTGCCTGGAATTGTCTCCCAGCCACTGGGAATCCAATCAGTACTACTCTCTATGGGTTGTTAAATAGCCTAAGTTCTGATCGATTAAAATATATATAGAGAGAGATAGATTAGAAAAGAGAAGTTAGACAAAGTAGTGATTGTGAATTTGAGTTGTACTATGAAATAGACATTTGTATTCATCCTCAAAGCAATAAAGAAGATCCTATTTTGCATTTGAATTGCACCGGTGTAGTCAATTTTTAATTTACAGTCGGTATGGGGTTTTTCCATTCCACCAGTTGATTACTCTGTAATTAGTGGAATGGTTGTACATATTAGATTAGATTTTATTTTTACAATTTCTATTTGTGTGAGTTTTGCAGTTATAGGATCGATTGACAACATGCTGGAATAAACCCTAGCATCTACATGTGCTAGGCTGACGAAGTGTAAAAGTTTGTTCGTTTGTGGGAGAAGTAGTTCTGCAAAATCCTTAGAGTTTCGGTAGGCTCCACCGGTGAAATTTGAAGTGTTAAGTTACTATGATGGAACCATTTTTAATGGTTCAATGGTTTGCTAATTTAATAGAAGTAGCGTGTAGCATTGGTATGAAGTTCACCATCGGGTGAAGAGTATTAGCTCCACTGATGACTTAAATCAGACCGTAGGCTTTTTTTGTCTGAACCAATTTTGAAAGCTTGAGAGTTCACTAACTCAACGACATTTGAAACTAAGTGATCGGTATGATAAGTTTGGCGGAGAAAACCTTTAGGTTGAACCTTGGAACTGGTTCAATGGTTTAAAGGATTCAACGGTTCAACTATAGGTTGGTTAGAGGCCCAGCGGAAAGACGAAGGGTGGTAAAGGGTAGTAACAATCGTTGAACCACCCATTGAACCGGTTCAACAGCTCAATGGTTCAACGTGCCCGGAGGATTCAATGATCGGTGCTAGTTTAGTGGTTCAACAACTCACCAAGGTTCAAAGGTTCAGAGAGCCTATAGTTCACCATGAGAGCTGATAGCATTTGACACAATAAAATATTAAGTGTAGGGTATAGTGACTTAACTACTATCACAGCTGCACTTTAGACTAGTTCCACCAGTTTCAGCCGCATGCTCTGCATCGTTAGTCCTGCCCTATTTTGGGGTAGTCCCAATTCTTGGGTGTTCATTTATGACTGTTATTTGGGTCCTATGCCAACACAGTAAGTTTGAATTACAAAAATCTTGGCGGGAGTGTTTGTAGTTGCATATATAAGCATGTTTAGGCATTCATTTGTAAACTAGATGGCAATTCTGATGTTCAAATATTCTTAAGGTGATTTAAGGATTTCATTGTGTTGCAAGAGCACATTGGTGTGGTTTATGTGTTTGTGTTTGCATATTTGAGCATCCATTTCATCATGGAAGGAAGAGCATCTTCCTCCCATGATATCTTCACTACAAGGTGACATATTATGGTGTTTTTATCATCATTTCCTTTGGTTTTTGCCTCTACCTCACAAGGGTACACACTCTCTATCTGACAACGGTGTTTGGAGACTTAAGTGTCCTCTAGGGCTTGACTGAAGCAAGTCTCTAAGCACCACAACCCCCTCCCAAAGTTTTCATGGTTGCAGGTTACAGGTTGCGGAGCTGGGAAAAGTGAAGTTGCAGGAAGGCATCTTGAAGTGTCAGAATTGCAAAACAGAAGGAAAAACAACACCCTAGACTTGGACGCCCACTCATTAGTCCTTGAAATTTTGTGATGGGAAAATCTCTGGTACAATAGGGAAAAGTTACAGATTGAGTTCCCAGATCTAAAAAAAAGCATGTCATTGGACTTGGGCGCCTGCTCTTTTATCGTTGACTTTTACATCTTGAAACCCTCAAAATAGGTACTCTATGATTTGATACTTTACATCTCTTTTTAAGATCTTTTTCTGTTAATCTTCCATTTATAGTCATATTTGCAAAATTAGGGTTTTAATGGTTAATTAAGCATAAGAGGAGGAAAATTGATAATTAAATTCCCTAATCCAATTTTCCCTACATTGCACAAATGACCTAGGGTATGATAGTGAATTTCCACTCGACCCTAGATCCTTGAATGTATAGGGTGAAAGGAGGATTCAAACATCTAACAAGATAAACATTAAATAAATCCAATTTTCCCCTAAACATAGTGTATGAGTGCACCCATGCGAGTTTTAGATGCTTTGGTGGTCTGTAATACAATATCCTAAGTTTTGATATGTCACAGTCAGTTAGGGATGTTATGTTTTAAGTAGTTCAACATGCTTCTCTTATTGTGGTAGCATATAATGATCAGATCGTTTAGGAGAAGCGTGCGAGGATGTTATTGATAAAGTGTATTGCTTAATTTTTGGTTTGCATGATGTTTTTTGTCTCTCTCCAGTGGTGTGAAGATAAACATTGGGCAGTGTTGTTATTCAAGCCAACAGTCTAGTTCCCTTCAATTGCGGTTCATCCTGATTAATTAATTATTCCTTGAATGATGTGTTATGATGTATTTGATCTTGCTATACAATGTGAAGTGATTTACAACTTATAATGTATTTGCTCCTAGTTGACCTATACAGTATCACATGTTTGATCTAAAGATATCTTGGTGTCGACTTGATTAAAGTTTTGAGTTGTTGTGGAGGATACATATATAGAAGAACAAAATCATTTGTGAGAAAAAAGAATAGAGATTGAAGAATGTGTTAAGAATGAAGTGTGTGAAGTTAGAGTGATGGGGTAATTGTGTAAAATAAGGGACTGCAACATCAGCATATGACAAATGCCTTCTTTGCAGTAGTTCAGTTTCCTATTCTCATTTTAATTTTCATGTATCTTGCTATCAGATAGTGAGTCTCTTTAGCAGGTCCTTGTATCTTTCCTTAAGGTTGTATCCATAGTCTGCAAGTCCAATAGGGAGTAGTAGCTTCCTTGGGTTGTAGCCCTAAAATAAAGCTGCAATCTTTTATAGCAATGAGATTATTATATTGTGAGTTAATCCTCACCATGGTTTTTCCCTCATTGGGTTTTCCATGTAAAAATCTTGGTGTTTTTGTGGTGCATCTTTTACTTTCTATTCTTCATCTTTTGGTTAAAATGATTTAATGGTTATGCTATAAATGTAATTGATTTAAAGTTTAAGAATAGACTGATTTACCCCCCTCTTAGTCTTTGGATGTGTTCAACAATTGGTATAAGAGCTAAGTGCCTTTCAGAAGCCTAACAACTGATGTAGATCCTACATTTGAATACATGGAATCTGAAGCTATGTCTAATGATGTGTTTACTCTTAAACCAGAGCTAGAAGCAATGGAACTTGAATGTTGGGACTTCAATCTAGATGATGAGATAGATCTTGAAGGAGAACACAGGTCAACTCTTGATGATCTAGATGAAGCAAGAGAACTAAATCTGAAATATGATGTCATGCTTGAAAAATCAAAAGGGACAATTACCAAGTTAAAGACACAAGCTAAAGAATCAAAAGAAGATATTGGCAATCTAAAAGCTCAAATAGAAGGAGATAAAGGATGTGACATTAAACTCAAGGAGGTAGAAGATATGATCTCTAGTTTGAAAGTCATGGTTGAAGAAGGAAAGAGGATTAAAGACTACTTAAATATGAATCTCAATGAGAAAGTAGTTAAATATTCAAAACTTGAGGAAGAAGTTGTCACTTTGAGAAAAGAACTAGAAAAAACAAAAGAACAAATTGACAAGGGGTTAAAATTGAAAGGAGGTTCTAAAATTATTGATTAGTTAATTAACTCTCAAAAGACAACAAAAGAAAAATATTGCCTTGGGTTTGAAAATGGGAAAAGTCCTATCATCAGTGCATCTGCAAACTTATATGATAACTTCAAAGCATAAGGAAAGTCTAAAATAAAGGAAGAAAAAGATTGTACTAAAGATCCTAAGAAGATTGCCTCCGAAGATATGAAAGAAGATGGATTCATTCCTCTTCGAAGAGAAATAAAGAACTTCACACAAGTCTAGAACTAGAACTCCAAAAAGCCTGCTCCTAAATAGACTACTCCTACCAGGTACCCTCAAGCTTTCAATGGTAATTGCTATGCTTGTAATAAGATTGGTCACAAGGTTATTGAATGTAGAAGCAAGATGAATTAGAATTCATTTAGGCCTCCAAGGTACAATGATGTGAACTATTATTCATTTCATGGTCAGTGTTATGCTTCCAACAAAGTTGGTCATAAGGCTAATGAATATAGAAGCAAAGTGACGAGGAATGGTTTCATGAACAAGAACAATACTATGACTTCTCAATTATTCTATGGCTACTGCTTCACTAGCAATGATTTTGGTCATAAGGTTGCTAATTGCAAATCTAATGTGAGAAGAGGTGGTTATGCTTCGCAATCCAATATCACTTACTACAATTGCAACAAAATAGGACACATTGCAAGGTTTTTCAAGGGAAAGAATGTAAGACCTACTCCTCAAAAGAAGATTGACATTGGGTAGCAAAAGAAGGAAATGAACAAGATATGGAAGAAGAAGGAAGAAGGTGAAGCAAAGAAAGGATCTGCACCTCTTCCTGGTGTAGATGGATCTTCCAGTAACTAAAAGGGAAGTATTGGCTCAGAGGGAGTTGCAATTGCAAATTTTTTAAACCCATGTTGAGCATAAGATGTTGAAATCCTCAGCATAATGGTTAATGGTGACATGGATATGTTTGGAAAGCAATTTTATGACTTTTGATCAAAATTCTAGAGCAAATACACTCTTTGTGGAGGTTTGTTGAATGATCATAGGTCCTTGTGAGTAAAAACCTGATTAGGTCAAGAATAGAGAAATACATTTAATGTAGAGTAGCTAGGGTAGATGTGAAGCATATTTAATCAATACTTGATCAAAATTGATCACATTTGAGCGATATCAAGTGTGTACAAGAGCTGAGAAGAGAAGGTATTTAGCAAAGATTGTGTGCAAATCCTAACTACAACATTCATAGGTATTTCTCAAACTTGCTTGTAAAACCCTAGTTTTCTGAAAGAGTTATCATGGCAACACCTGTGGTTATTGACATTATGGAGAGGCCAAGGCCAAAATTCAAGAAATTCTCATATAAATCCACTAAGACCTATAAGGATGGAGTATTTTCCTACTTTCCCATCAATGTACTAGTTATAGAGGATTTTTACATATGCATTCACTCACAACCAAGTGAATACAATAATTTTAAGTTGGAATAATTTAGGAATGACCATCTTTTGGGTAATGATTTTTAGCTAAAACTAAAGTATGCAAATGTTGAGGCTAAATGCTTAGATGTATGGAAGGGTTTTCCTAATTTCTTCTATTGGGTTAGAATTATTTTGAGCTAGATTCATGAAGAATTCCTTTGTCTTGATCAACCCTATATGATCACAAAAGAAGCCATTAAAGATGTGACTAGATTGTGCTCCTCTAGACCTATGCCAGTTCTAAAAACTGTAAAGAATGAGGTGGTTATGAATCTTACTAGTGTAAAATTTGAGAAAACAACTCTAACAGTGGATGATATCACTGACCTAGGGGTCCGGTAAGACACAATGGTCATTGCATACAAAGTATATTACACAAGTAGAGAAGGAACAACTATCACAATTGCCATCTACACTACTCATTAGATGGTTAAGGAAGGAAAGGACTATGACCTGTGTGAGCTGCTATGACAAAAATTGTTAGACAATCTAAAGAGAACAAAGGAGACACATTATCACTTCCAGTATGGCTCTCTAATTGTTTGTCTCATGTTTTATTTCATGAAGGAATTGCTTGGTATGAAAAATGTGGTATGGAAAAGAGATATTCCTATGGCCCAATAGATTAGGGATCACATGCATAGTTTTATAGACACCAAACAATGTAACACAATGTGTTGGGGATTGTTTAAAAATTTCCAAGATGAAATTAAAATGAGGGAGAGGATACCTTAAAAAATTGTAGAAAAATACAATAATGATATAACTTTCATGGAGGATAAGAAAAATTGTTATATGGAGGCAATTGAACCAAGGACTATCTAGATAACCACTTTGCCTTATGAGGTCTCTGGATCTGATTTGATTGGATATGCTGATATTTTTCTCAGCAAGCCTAAGAATCCCACTGCTAAGATATTTGGGACATATGATGAACTAACCAATAAGATTGTCAAGAAAAGTGTAGAAGAAAAGGCAAAGAAGATGAAATCAAAGTTAGAAGAAATGCTTAATACTCATGAGGGTACTGCAGACGAACCTCAACCACCTCTACCTCACAAGCTCCTAGAAGGAAAAGTAGGTCTGCTCCTATTACTACTACTACTTCCAAATCCTTTGGACCTGCTCATATAGCCCCTAGCAAGAGAAGAGTTGTTGTTGAAGTCCCGATACAAACCAAGACTACAGAGAAGAAGAAATGAAGACCAAAACAACAAGAAAAAAAGAGAAAAGATCAATTCGGTGAATGTGGATGATGATTAAGAGGATGAAGAAGAAGAAGGAGAATCTTGTGTGCTTGAGAGAAGAAAGAAAAGAAAAAGAGAAGAAGAAGAAGAAGAAGAAGAAGAAACCTCAAAATGAAAGGGAAAAGGAAAAGCAAAGAAAACAAAAAAAGATCATCAAGAAAAATATGAACACAAGCCTCTATAGCTTGAGGCCACTATCAATGCTATTGCACAACATGCTGCCTTGAAGGAAGTTGCAGAGCTTTATAATGAGATGCTAGACAATGATAAAGCTACAATTAAGGAATCCATAGTCAGATATATGATGGCCTTTAATATGGTCCTAATTGAGATCATTGATCAACTTCCTGCAAGTCTTTCTCTACATAGTCACCAATAAGAGGAATGAGGCCATAGTAAAAGAGGCCAAGATGAGGCAACAAGAAGTCGAGAAGGTTGGTCCATCTATCTTTGATGAAGAAAAGGTTAATGTTTTGCAAAGACAAGCACATGATTTTAGAACTAAATGTAGAATAAATATTCTAATGGGAAAGGATGAAGAAGAAATAGAAAGATTGGAAAAGGAGATGGTAGATAAAACAACCAAAATTCTTGAAGACATGAAGAATGTTGAGGTGATTATTGAAGACATATCTAATGACATAGACTTATCATATTTTGAAGATAATATAATATGTGATGATGAGACTATGAAGAATGATTAGCAGAATGAGGAGACCGCTCCTTTGAAGAATACTGAAGCACAAGATATAGAGGATCAAGGTAAAATGGGTACACCTCCTATGGAGAATACTAATTCCAGTGCAGAACATGACAATCCTCCTCTGAAGAATCTAGGGAAACATAAGCAAAACAAAGAGGATAATCCTGAGAAAGCTCAAGATGAAACAGAAAAGACTAAGGAGAAACAAGATGAGAAAATGTAGGATGCAATAGAGAAGACTGAGGAGAAGCAAGATGAGAAAGGTTAGGATACTTCTATGGATATAGGTCAGAGTTCTTCAGTGTCAGACTCATTCAAGGACCTATAAGGATTGTAGATGTAGTTTCAACCTATGATTACACCTCAGCATTTGCAGATTCCCACTCATGAGGGGCAAGTAAATTTGTCAAATATTTCACCCCTCCATAAGCTACAACTTGGTGACATCCTTCATGCTTCTGCAATGAATGAGTACTTGCAATCTAAAATTTGAAGAAAACTAGTGTAGTTGAGGATGCAGTAAAGTTGATTCAAGAAGGCTTATCAAAGGTAAATATTAATC
Source organism: Cunninghamia lanceolata (assembly GCA_027924645.1). NCBI lineage: Eukaryota > Viridiplantae > Streptophyta > Pinopsida > Cupressales > Cupressaceae > Cunninghamia > Cunninghamia lanceolata. Next base: position 8,194,626 of record BSBN01000801.1, read on the forward strand.
CTTCCTTGGCTCTAGAGCAGAAATTGAAGATTTGTCATGTCTCATTTTTTATGAACAACCTAATTAATCTAGATTAGTGAACAATTATTGTGATTGAATTTTACCTTAAGTGATTTTATATGTATGAAGGTAATTATTATGAGTTTATATTGATAAAATTGGAAATTGATTTAAATGTTAAATATTGTAGACATGATTACAATGATTTGCCTCAGCTATGTTTTGGAGACACTAACCTATTAACATTGAGTTGAGTGCGAATGAATGCAAGTACTCATCAAAGATGAGAACACGGTTGAGGTAGAGGTGTTCTAGCAAATTGGAAAGAACAAATGGGATGGATTACCCTAATGCAATCACACACCCACGTAGTTTCATATGCATTTTGAATGGTTTTCTTATGCATCATTGTGTGGAAGAAAAGTGTGATTGATGGTTTAATATTTAGAGGATATTGTGTTTAAATTGCTACAATAGTTTATATTAAATGCATTATTTTATTTAATGTCATAATGATTAGATGTTAGAAAAAATTAGTGTGTTAGAAATCATTTTCAAATGCATAATTTAATTACTTAAGTTTAATGTCTTTCTGAATTGTAATTAAATAGGTATTGCAATTTAAATAAGGAAATATGTATATATGTGTTTGTTTGTATTTTAATTAAATAAATATTAAATATTGTTTTCTAATTACCTAATTTTATATGTTTGGAAGACAATATGCACATTATATATATAATTGTATTATTATTTTATTTACTTCTTGATCTATTAAAATAAATATGTTTTAGTTAAAATAATTAAACAGTGTTAATAAAAGCATTTTTATAATTAGATTTTTTAAATAAATAACTAAGAATGAAGTTAAACAACAACTTCTTGTTATGCAAGCCAATTTTTCTCTACATAACAGTAAACTGCATACAAGAAATTATTTTATTGTTTTAAATAGAATTATGAGTTTTATCTTATTAGTTGAATCTCATGCAAAGTGGAATGAAACTCTAGTTTTATTAATCAAAAGCTTCAGCCTAAACCTAGATTTTCCAATGCCAAAAATAAGGCATCAAAGACTTTTGTTTTTTTTTAAGAAGAGGAAAGGAAGAAGGCGTGGAGTAGAAACAACAGGAACCCACAAATTATTATAAGAGGAAGGTGATTTTCAGCAAGAGAACTGGTATTTTTAGCAGCAAAATAGAGGTTTGTAGGCCATGACAGGGAGAGAGGGAAGGGCAGCAATATCAGCTGCAAATTCATCATCAACCACCGTACTTCTTCCAAGTTTTTATCATATTTTTGCCTTCTTGAAATCACATTTTGAGATCTTAAAAATGATAAGGTTTAAACTATGATGGGCATCCATTTAACTAATGAAAAACTATTAATAAAACCCTAGATCATTGATAGGAATGTCCTTGTCAAACAATATGACTGATTTTTCCTTTTTATGATGGCTGAAATTTAATTTTAGATTATAAAAATTGACCTCCTTATATTGAAACAAAAACTCTCAAAAAGATAGATAAAACCATATTTCCTGTTATGGGCTGCATTTTAAAACATATTCTTTTACCTTACCAGTGAATAACAATAAGTTTATAATCATTGTGTTTTATTTAGTTATATTTTTGTAGTTCCTATTACTGGAAATAGGAAGGTAACAGGAACAACAAGAAATCTAAGTTTAATTTTTCTTCATTTAATTTGCTACAAAAATAGGAAGTTTAAATTATGTTTTTATGAGTTTTCATCAAAAATTTGACAACAAAGAATAATAAAAGATTGATTTCATGTGATATAGGGAAAATACGAATGAATAAATGGATAATAATATTAACTAGATTGCATATAATATTGAGAGAATACGATTGAATAATGGATAATAATAGCTAGATTGCATATGATATTTAGAAAATATGATTGAATAATGGATAAGAAATTATATCAAATTGATAAACTTGTGAATGTAATTTTATATGAAAATGATGAATTATTGCTTGTGGAAAGTGTCATTTTTCAAATAATGTTTTGGGAAGGGGTTTTTAAATGATTTATTGAAAAACTTGATTTTTTTATTTTATTATTTATTTTCTTTCTTCTTGGGGAAACAAGCAGATTTTTTTCTAGGAATGTAAATGGGTTGCTTTTTGGGCTAGGATGTTGAATGTGGATTTTTCAGAGATGGCTTTTCCTCTTTTCAGGAATTGAACTAGGTTAATTATAAAGGATTAGATCTAATCGAGATGACATTGAAATAGATGTTTATTATCTAGCAAACATATTTATTTATATCTCTACCACATCCTATTGTGAGACAATTTTTTTTTCATTATTTAGAATTGCACATTCAGACATCAAGGTTGCATCGGGTGTTCCCTCCTACCAGTTGTTACTAAATAGCTAGACATTTTGTGTAGGGCTAGGTTTCCTTCATTTCATGAAGGGATCTAGGGAAGTGTAAATACTTCATGGTTGGGTGGAAAAACACCTGAGCCATGTTCCCATCTCTTAGCTTGCAGGTGGTGGACCACTTGGTTCATGCAATTGATGAGCGTATTGATTTACTATTCTTGTTGAACATGATTATTGTACTGGATTTGAATGTATTATGGCATGATTGCATATGGATTTATGTATATTATTTTATAGTGCTTGTTACCTAGATTAAGCACATAATTTTGTAAGATTTAATGACATTGTGATTCATATTTATGAGATTTATCTTTCATTGAGATATTGTGATTAAGCAGATTAATTACTCCTTTTATCTTTGAAATGTTGTATCTAAGTGCATTATTTAGACATTTTTATTTTAGATATTACGATGTTGTATTTAAGTGGATTATTTACTTCATTTACTTTTGAGTTGGTTTAATGGATTTTACATTTATTTGTGAGGCTTTACATTTGGTATCAGAGCTCTAGGTTTAACACTAGGGCCTTTGTTTTCTTTTTGGGACTATTGTGCTAAAGCTGCAAACTTGATACAGATTATCCATCATGAATACTAGAAACATTGATTGCAGTAATGGATTAGGAAGTGATCAAGGTAGAGGATCACATGGAGGTACATGTGGAGGTGGTCATGGTGGTCAAAATGTAGGAGATCATGGAGATTCTAGTGATGATCAAGATGGAAGATTTGACCATATTCTTGCTCTCTTGACCTGACAGGACATGAGGATGAATGCTCTTGAGTAGGAGATTAGAGGGAATCATAGAGAGCTGAATTCTAATGGAAATCCTGGAGATGTTAATGCAAATGAGAATCCAAGGATAGAAGTTCAAGTTCTTAAAGTTGGAGCTAACGCTAATAATCAAGCAACAATTGCAGAAGAATTGGGGAAAGACCTCAAGAAGGTATCACCCCTGAAATTTGATGGAAAGACAATTGGAGATGGAGAAGAAGCCTAGATAATAGAAATGGATACATACTTTGAGCTCTGAAACCTTTCAAATCACACAAAAGCAATGTGGGGATCTTACCAGTTGACTGGTGAAGTAGTAACATGGTGGGATAATGAGAAGGCAGATGAGAAGCTATTACCTGGTCAAATAACTTGGGAGATTTTCTTACAACTGTTTAGAAAAAGATGGTTACCATAGTTATTCTTTAACAAGAAGATGACAAAGTTTCATAATTTGGTTCAAGGAGATATGTCTGTAACTAGTTAATGGGAAAGGTTTTCTCATCTACTTAAGTATGTTCCATAGTATCAGACAGATGAGAGATTTTGGATCAGGGAGTTTATTCCAGGATTGAGGGACACATATTGGAGCTAAGGTATACATTCATAACCCACTCACTATGGATGCCACTTTTGAGAAGGCAATAAAGCAAGAGTAGATATTGTAGCAAGTAGCTAGTTACCCTAAGTAAAGAGATGCTAAGTTTTCAAATAAGAAACCATAGAATAATCAGTAGAACTATCAACAGAATAACAACCAAGGCAATAATAGATAGATCAGGAATCTACAGAGAGGCAATAATTCTTAGGATGGAAATGGTGGAAATAAAAGAGGTGGCTATAACAACAGAAACAACAATCAGAGGGAAGGAGTTGAAGGACCAAGAGTACCTAAGGGTGGATGCTACAACTGTGGAGGAGAGAATTATGCAAATGTATGTCCACATAAAAGGGGAAACAAGAATCAACAAGCAGTACCACAACATCAGATTCATGCCATAGTGGATAATTAGCAAGCATATTTTCAAGCAGCACCTATTTAGTTCCAAGGTAAGCTATATGGACTACCTATTTCTATTTTAATTGATACTGGAGCCACAAAATGTTTTGTAGATCCTAGAGTAGTATCTAAGTTATCTATTAGACCTAGACATATGGAAAACTCTTGGATGGTACAATATGGAAATAGTTTAGAAAGGACAGTAGAATCATGTCTAGCATGCAGTGAGTTAGAGCTTCCTAGTTTTCAAATGCAAGTAAATTTGTATGTATCACCTTTAGGCTATTATGATGTAATTCATGGAATCAACTAGTGAACTAAACATAAGTCTCTAGTAAACTGTGAAGACAAGGTTGTTAGATATTTGGATGACCTAGTGAATGAAGTGGAAATTAATGGATCTAAGAGACCTTTAGAGCTTAGACAAATCTCAGCTATGCAATTAAAGAAAGCCAAGAGGAAAGGATGTGCCATTTATGTTTTCCAAGTAAAGGACCTTGACAAAGAAGAACTAGTGTTTAATGACTATCCAATCCTTAGAGATTTCAGAGATGTATTCCCTGTAGAATTGACACAGTTACCACTAAAGAGAGAATTTGACTTCTCCATTGACTTGCTACCAGGGACTGAGCCTCAATCTAAGGCACCCTATAGGATGACTACTACGTAATTGTATGAGCTTAAGGAATAATTGCAGGAGTTGCTAAATCAAGGGTTTATTAGACCTAGTGTGTCACCATGGGGCACACCAGTTATCTTTGTAAAGAAGAAGGATGGTACTTTGAGATTATGCATTGATTATAGGATGCTTAACAAAGCTACTATAAAGAACAAGTACCTAGCACTCCCTAGAATAGATGAGCTCTTTGATCAGATGAAAGGAGCAATAATGTTCCCAAAGATAGACTGTAGATCTAGCTATCACCAATTGCGGATTAAGGACGAAGACATCTCTAAAACAGCTTTTATAACTCAATATGGTCACTACGAGTTCATAGTGGTATCATTTGGGTTGACTAATTCTCCAACAGCTTTCATGAATTTGATGAATAGCATTTTCAAAGATTACTTAGATGATTTCATGTTGATCTTCCTTGATGACATATTGATATACTCTAAATCAGTGGAAGAGCATGAAAGACATTTTAGGATTGTCTTGTAGTGTTTGAGGGAGAGAAAGCATTATGGTAAATTATTTAAGTGTACATTCTTTCAAGATAAAGGGCACTATCTTGGTCATGTGATCTCAGCTAAAGAGATTATCATTGATCCTGAGAAGATTAAAGCAATAATGGAATGGCTTGCATTGCATAGTGTAACCGAAGTCAAAAGTTTTATGGGACTTGTAGATTATTATAGAAAGTTTGTGGAAGGTTTCTCAACCATAGAAGTACTAATTACGCACTACAAAAGAAGGGTAAGAAGTTTGAATGGATAGAAAGGTGTGAGCAAGCTTTCCAAGTGCTAAAGGATAAGCACACAACTACTCCTATCCGAACCATACTAGATCCTAATGGCCACTTTATAGTTATAACAGATGCTTTAGGGGAAGAATTAGGAGGAGTGTTGATGTAAAATGAGCAAGTGGTTGCATATGAGTCAAGAAAGTTAACGCAACATGAGTTCAACTATGCACTGCATGATCTTGAGTTAGCTGCCATAGTTCATGCACTTTAGATGTGGAGGCATTATCTTTTAGGTAATCCCTTTGAGTTAAAGATAGTTCATTTAGGGATCAAGTACATATTTACTCAACCTAACCTTAATGCATGATAGAGAAGATGGTTAGAATTCCTTAGTGAGTATGACTTTGGAATTGACTATATAAAAGGAAACGAGAATAGAGTAGCAAATGCTCTTAGTATGAGAAGACATCTAGCTGCCATAGTTACCATGAGATCCAATTTGAAACAGAAAGTGATTTAGAATCTTCAAGGGGATGAGCATTATGAAATAGTAAAGCAAGCTTTGGAAGTAGACCCCTTAGATCACAGGTTTGATGGTTATGTTGTTGAATCAAATGGACTTCTAAGATTTCAAGGAAGGATGTATATTCCTAACTCAAGAGAGTTGAGGAAGTTAGTGCTTGAAGAGATTCACAATGCACCTTATTCGGGTCACCCTGGAGTGACAAAGATGAAAGGAAGCTAGGTGTGCAGAAATCACTTCCTAAACTAATCTAATGAGGGGAGAGGTATGCAAATTTGTTTTAACCTTTAGAATTATAGAAATATGAAGCTTATATAAGAGATATTATAGTAGCAAACACAATACAAGAAAGTAGATAGAGAGAAGTAGACACAAGATGTATCGTGGGGAAAACCTTTTCAAGTGAAAAACCCCACACTCTAAAACCTGCACAATGTATTATCTGAAACAGTTATAGTTTACAATACACTTTCAATGCAAGTTCTTCCAAGAGACTTCAAATGTTGATTCTGGAGTTATTGTGGCAGCATAACAGTACATGCAAAAAACACTATGCAACTACAACTCCAAACTATGCAATATATAGAGATTACAAGACAAATATTGGAAGCATCTTGGGATAGGGCTCCGTCTTGGCCACATGGCCATTATCCCACATCAAAGGACACTTTTCCTTTTTACAAATACATCCCTTACATCTTGCATACATGACATATTTGACTTTCCCAACATAGGAGTGCTCCATGCTAAAAATAGACTACGACAGATGCTCTTATGCATCTTACAGTTGTCACGGATTTTCCCAAGATAACAACCTTAAATGTTGTAAGAGAATCCATCATATAATGCTAAATATAGAACATTCCTCTTACAACATGTCATAGCCCAACTTGGGCCCCCAAAGATGCCTTTCCCTCATGCAAAGCTACTCACCAACACTTGTCACCACTTGTCATAGGAATCTCCAAACTTGGTTCTTACGTGTCATAGATTCTGTCATATGGAATATTGTCTTCCACACACCACAAGATGCTGACACATGGCATATTAGTGCCACCTCAAATGGGATGCCCAAATCCATGTAGGTTTGTCTTAACCATTCAAGTCACATTCCAAGTAAGATGACATGTCACCGTGCCACCTCAACTATGTGACCAAACTAAATGTGCAAGTAATTACAACATTAGGCAATAAATAAATATAAAAATAAATAAACAATGCTAGAAAATTGTAAAGGTTGAGACAATTTATTTCCCAACATTCTCCCACTTGTCAAACACCTTGCAAGAGCCAAAAGAAATGACAAGATTTAACTGTGAGGGGCCAAGAGGCCCATAGACTCTGAACACCATCTGAACTTCTCTGTGCCCACTGGTTTTGTCAATGCATCTACAACATTCTTCAAAGTATCTACTTTCTCCAATATCACCTTCCCATCATCTACCATGTCTCACACAAAATGAAACTACACATCAATATGCTTTGTTGTGGCATGGAAAGTTGGATTCTTTTCTATGCAAATCACACTCTGAATGTCACAATATATAGTAATATGTCCTGCATCAATACCAATATTTGAACACAACCTCTTAAGCCAAATGGTTTCCTTAGAAGCATGAGTTGCTGCCATATACTCAGATTCTATCATGGACAAAGTAACCACAGGTTGTCGCTTACTCATCCAACTAATTGTACCACCAAACATAGTAAACACATAAGCACTAGTGGATCTCCTGATGTCAATGTCACTTGCCCAATCAGAACCCACAAATCCTCAAATACATACAAAATGTGGAGGTCTTGTAGGATGACCATGATAATATAGGGAATACTCAGAGGTACCCCACAAATATCTGAACACTCACTTTACTGTATCCTAGTGTACCCATCCAGGATTAGCCATAAACCAACTAAGGACTCCCACTACTTGGGCAATGTCTAGTCTTGTACAAACCATAGCATACATCAAGCTTCCAACAACACTAGCATAAGGTACTCTACTCATATCCTCCATCTCAGAAGGAGACTTTGGACAATCATTCATAGATAACTTTGTCTCTAATGAAACAAGAACACACAATGGTCTGCAATCTTCCATGTTGAATCTATCCAACATGGTCTTCACATACTTACTCTGGCTTAATAAAAGTTTTTTGTTTGCTCTGTCTCTTCTGATTTTCATTCCCAAAATGTACCTAGCTACCCCTAAGTTTTTCATTTCAAATTGTGCTGAAAACTAAGACTTCAAATCAAAAGCCATATTCTTACCATTCCCAATTAGCAACATATCATCAACATATAGTGCATTAATGAGAATACAGTCATTGTCAAACTTATAATACACACAATGATCTGATTTTGATCTCAAATATCCAATCAAAAACACAATGGAATCAAACTTCAAGTACCACATCCTAGGATATTGTTTTAATCCATACAAAGACTTATTTAACTTGTAAACCAAATTTTCTTTACCTCTTTATATGTATTGCTTTGGGTGTTGCATATAAATCACTTCCTCCAAGTCACCATGAAGGAAAGCTTTCTTCACATCCATTTGTTCCACTTCTAAATCATAAGCAGCTATATGAGATAATGGGAATCGAATAGATGTCAGCTTTGCAATGGGAGAGAAAATTTCACCATAATCAATTCCCTCCACTTGTGAGTACCCCTTCATAACCAATCTGGCTTTATACTTCTCAACACTGCTATCTACACCAAATTTCTTCTTGAAAACCCATTTGCATCCAACAAGTTTTTGACCATCAAGTAAAGGCACCAAGTCCCAAGTTTTATTCTTTTCCAAAGAAGCCATCTCATCTTCCATGGCCTCCTTCCAGGAACCTGTATCTTTCATGCCCATAGCCTTTGTCATAGTTCTAGGGTCATCAACATTAGTAAGCAAACCAAAAGCACAACTAGAATCAATCAATGTATAACCAAACCTATCTAGTTGCTTCATGTTTCATGTGGACCTCCTCAAAGGCTGAGGTGGAGGTTCTACTTCATCTTCTAAACTTTCAAAGCTGCAAGTGCTCTCCTCATCATCAGGTCCAACAGGGTCTTTCAGTTCAGTCTTCTTAGGAGTAGAAGGAAACTGAACCACATCATCTTTCTTTTCTTTCTTTTATGGCTATAGAACAGTGGAAGAAGGTGTTAGCTCTCTGAAAATAACACTTCTTCTATACAACACTTTTTCATCCATAGGATCCCAAAGCTTATATCCTTTCACACCGACACCATAGCTAATGAAGATACATTTAACATTGTTGCTCTCTAATTTTGACCTCTTCCCCCTAGGCACATGAGCATATGCCTCACAACCAAAAACATGAAGATGTCTTATTGAAGGATTCTTACCAAACCACACCTCCATGGGTGTATTACCATCAAGAGATGATGTAGGAGACCTGTTTACTAGGTAGCAAGCTATGGCAATAGCTTCAGCCCAAAAATTCTATTTGAGGCTAGCTCCACTAAGCATACTCCTAGCCTCCTCCATCAATGTCCTGTTCATCCTCTCTGCAATTCCATTCTGATGCAGGGTGTATGGAGTTGTCTTATGTCTTTCAATCCCATGTTCTTTGTAGAACTTATCAAATTCTATACAACATAACTCACCACCATTGTCAGTTCTCAAACACTTAATCTTTTTACTAGTCTGATTCTCAACAAAAGCTTTAAACTCTTTGAACCGACTAAAGACTTCAGATTTGCTTCTACGAAAATAAATCCATGTCCTTCTACTATAATCATCTATGAAAGATACAAAATATACAAATTTAGAGATTGAAGGAACATTAACTAGACCAAACACATCAGAATGAATAAGATCCAATACACCAGAAGACTTATGAAAACTTAAGTAAAACTGAATATGGTTTTGCTTTCCATATATACAATGTTCACAAAAGTCAAAATCAAGATTACAATCATCTAACCCCTTAATGAAGTTTTTATTTTTTAGGGTTCTAAGACCCTTCTCACCAATGTGGCCAAGTCTCTTATGCCATAACATTGTCTTCTCAGTAGGAAGCTTAACTTCCAAAGCATGAGCACCCTTAGGTACGCAAAATGCACTACCATTAGAATTTGATACAACAGATCTTTTAGTTGCTGGTTCCAATGGTGGGGATGAAGTGACTGTAGCTCTTTTCTTCAAGTTTGAAGAACTATTGCATTATGAAATACATGCCTCCAACTAAAACAAAGTACCTCTCTAAGTACCCTTTGCAAGCATCATATCTCCTCTAGTCATCTTGCATCCTTCTTTAGAGAAGACAACTTGCACACCTGCATCATTCAATTTACTTACAAAAAACAAGTTCCATGCCAAGCCTAGGATGTGCATTACCCCAGAGATCCTCTTCACTCATCCATTAGGGAATTGGATTGTAACTCTTCCACAACCAACTATCTTTAGATGAGAATCATCACCCAAGTACACTCTTCCACTATCGAACTCTTCATACTTTGTAAACCAGTCTCAATGCGAGGTCATGTGGAAAGAAGCACCAGAATCAATCAGCCACACATCATCAGATGTATGGGTGGCCAAGGATACAATGAAGGTATCACCATCATCTTGTGACAGGATCTGAATCTAGGACATTCTTCTTTTTCTTATTTTTCTCCTCTTTGCATTCCTTTCAGAAATGCCTAGCTTTCCCATAGTTCCAACACAATACCTTGGACTTTCCAGGAGATTTGGATCTCCCATGGTATTTGGATCTACCCTTCTTGGCTTTCTTGTTTTTCTTTATCCCTTTCTCCTTGGGTCTTCCATGAATAGCAAGAGATTATTTGGCTGACTTGGATGACTTTCTCCACATCTCTTCAGATAATAGTGAGAACACCACATCATCCATTTTAAAAGTGGATGTGGTACTCTCGATGGCCATAACAAGATGATCCCATGAATCTGGTAAAGAACAAAGCAAGGTCATACACCAATCCTCCTCCTCCATCGTCACACCAATGGATGTCAATTATACAACCAACATATTAAAGGCATCCATGTGATCAACAACAGATCCTCCATCTTCCATCTTCAAAGAATATAGCTTCTTCCATAGGAGCAACTTGTTTACTAGGGATTTAGCCTGATAAACATCACCAAGTTTCTTCCACAGATCCTTTGCAATTTTCACTTTATGAACATTTAATATGACAGAATCAGCCAGATAAAGTCTCACAATACCCTTGGCTTTATGATCTTTGAGATCCCAATCATCTTGGGACATTGTCACTAGTTTTACATTAGAAATTACTTCCCATAGGTCTCTATCAATGAGCATGTCTTCTATTTTGAGTTTTCACAACTCGAAATTGCTGCCATTAAACTTTTCAACCTCTATTCTTTTGGATGTGCCTACCATCTCCTTCCTATAACAAGATTACAAAATAATCTATACAGACTCCCACTCAATCTAAGATTAGTACAAAAAACCCTTACCCAATAGCTAGGACCAAAACTAGCCAAGCTCTGATACCAACTGAAAAGAAGCTAGGTGTACAAAAATTGCTTCCTAAACTAATCTAATGAGGGGAGAGTTATGCAAATTTGTTTCAACCTTTCCAATTGCAGCAATATGAAACTTATATCAAAGATATTATAGCAGCAAACTCAATACAAGAAAGTAGACAGAGAGAAGTAGACAAAAGATGTATCATGGGGAAAACCTTTTCAGGTGAAAAACCCCACAGTCTAAAACCTGCACAATGTATTATTTGAAATAGTTATAGTTTATAATACACTTGCAATGTAAGTTCTTCCAAGAGTCTTCAAATGTTGATTCTGGACTTATTCTGGTAGCATAATAGTTCCTATAAAAAATACTATGCAGCTACAACTCCAAACTATGCAATATATAGAGATTATAAGGCAAATATTAGAAGCATCTTGGGATAGGCATCCACCTTGGTTACATGGATATTACCCTACATCAAAGGACACTTTTCCTTGCTGAAAATACATCCCTTACATCTGTCATATATAGCAGATTTGACTTTCCCAACATAGGAGCAATCCATGCTAAAAATAGACTATGACAGATGCTCTTACGCATCTTACAGTGTCATAGATTTTTCCAAGATAACAACCTCAAATGTTGTAAGAGAATCCATCGTACAATGCTAAATATAGCATATTCCTCTTACAACATGTCATAGCCCAACTTGGGCACCCAAAGATGCCTTTGCCTCATGTAAACATACTCACCGACACTTGTCACCACTTGTCATAGGAATCTCCAAACTTGGCTCTTATGTGTCATAGATTCTATCATAAAGAATATTGTCTTCCACACACCACAAGATACTGACACATGGCATATTAATACCACCTCAAATGGGATGCCCAAATCCATGTAGGTTTGTCTTGACCATTCAAGTCACATTCCAAGTAAGATGACATGTCACTATGCCACCTCAACTATGTGACCAAACTGAATGTGCAAGTAATTACAATATTAGGCAATAAATAAATATACAAATAAATAAACAATGCTATAAAATTGCAAAGGTTGAGAAACCTTGTTTCCCAACAAAATATGGTTGAAGGTTTGAAACCTTTATACTTTTGGCCTAGACTTAAGAGGGATGTGATGGAATTTGTGGCTCGATGTTTTGAATGTCAAAGAGTGTCAAAGGTGAGCATGTGTACCCAACAGGATTGTTGTATCCACATAGTATCCCTGAGCACAAGTAACAAGTGATAAGCATGAAATTTATTCAAGGGTTACCTATGTCTAAGAATAGGCATGATGTCATCTTAGTGGTTGTGGACAAGTTTACAATAGTACCTCATTTTATTCAAGGGAATCTTTCAGATGGTTCTATGGTCTTAGCTAAGAAATTTGTTCAAGAGATTTACTGATTGCATGGAGTGCCTAAGACGATCATTTCAGATTGGGACACTCACATGACATCTAGATTTTGGACAACTCCTAATGTAGCTTTGGGTACAAAGTTGAATTTTAGTTCGGCCTATCATCCTCAAATGGATGGTCAAACAGAAAGAGTCAATCAGGTTGTAGAAGACCTTGTCAGAATGTATTGTATGGATCAATGGTATAAATGAGAGGAGTATCTTCCATTGGTAGAGTTTGCATATGACAATTCATACCATGCATCTTTGGGAATGACACCTTTTGAAGCTCTTTATGGGCGTAGGTTTAGAACACCTATCAGTTGAGATAAGGTGGAGGATAGAATTGTTAGGGTTAACTAGAAGAAGATATCAATTAAATGCAAATAAAGATTAAATAGAGGAATGACAAATACATTGAAATAATAATAGAGAGAGACATGTTTTAACGTGGTTCACCCAAACTCAGGCTACATCCACCAACAAAGAGTCCAATATTATTATCTAGTAAATCAAATTGATTACAACCAGCAATCCTTGCAAATCAATACCACTACAAAATGCTACAATACATCAATGAAAACCCTAACTCTTAGATTCTTTTATCAAGTCTTATGTCGGTTACAAAAATAGGGTTTTTTTGTGTCAACCAATAGAAAAAATAACTCCCGATGCCTTAACAAAATAATAAAAAATTGTTGGAGGTTTCGGGGGTGCTGCCCCTCAACCCCACCCTATATCATGATAGGAAATGTGCCAGGGGCACTACCCTTGGACCCTACAAGGGGCACTTCCTGATGTAGAGGCACTTTGGATAGGAGGAAGATGGACAAATTGACTAGGTTTGCACTACACCAAAAAGCCCAAATTTGAGGTTCTTCATACAAAAGTGGGAACAACAGTTAGGGGCTCAATTTCTTTAGGGAAAAGGTGTTTAGGCATGAATTGGAACCCATCCCATCCATTGGCAAAGGTAGGTCAAACTCAGAAATGGTACTTCCTTCACAAACCTAAGAAATGGCTTGTAGCCCTACAAAAGTAGAACAATCCTAATAACTTTTGACACAGGTCTTCAAATGTAGATCTTAGACAATTAGAAGATACCCATTTGGACTCCCTATCACATATCCAAGAATGGGTATTGGTTGTTTTGGATGATATGGTTCAACCTATAACTCCTCATCATGCCTTAGAGCCCCAATTAGGCCAAAATTACAAAGAGACTACTATAAAATGCAAGCACAGAACTCAACCAATAATATGATCACTTAGGATACATGCCAAAACTATGAATTTTGTGGGTTTTGTCCTTCTACAGTCTGCTATTCCCAAAAATGCATCTATGGTTCCTCCTCTAGGTCTCTAAACATCACCTAACACATGGTTTTGTTAGGTTTCCTCAAAGAAAACTTCTCCTCCTCAGATTCCCTAAAAAAAATCATCAAATCATACTAGCATAGATCTACTACAACCCATTCCACTAATCAAAAGTGAATCAAATCAGTGGAATGGCCAAAAATTGAATAATTCTTACCAAAACCCTAGGTAAGGGTTTCTTAAAATAGTTTTCAGGAAAATGAATATTACTCTACTCTAGAATTGTTTCAAGATGCCAAACTAGATGCAAATTGGAGTCAACTCACTCTAGTTTCATTCCACCACCATAATCCTTCACAACCAATCCATATAGAGACAAGGTACGGCCTGTAGCAGTGGAATTATATAGAAAATGTAGAAATTCTGAGTTTTGTTATCATTTCCTCCTTCAAATGATTTCTCCAAGACTCTTCCCCCAAGTCCCAAGTCTTAGAAAACATATAAAATGGTTTGAGATGTAGTTTGGCTCATTGGAGGGTGCATAATTGTTCTTCATGAGCAAACTACCTTGTCAGTTTTAAGACATCAACTACTTGCCTTTATTGCAACTGTCCTAATTAGGATTGCAAAGAATTGTTTAGGCTTAATGAAGCCTTCAAAACATTTGGCAACCTTTGAAAATGCTTTAACATGCCTTCTAACACTTTAACATGCTTGAAACCATGAAGACTACATCCTACATGCCTTAGGAAGGCTTACAAATGTAGGAAAACATATGACTGCCCCTATCCCTTTATGACTGCCTCTTGTTACAATATGATTGCATGAGTGCCTATTATAACATGGCATCATTATTATGACATGGGAAGATGGTCTTCAAGACCTTATTGAATCCACAAAACAAAATGAACAACAAAAACAAGAGAACTCAAGACCTTTGTCTTCTTGGTGCTCCTGCACCATACTCCCCAGGTGAAAAGAGAACTCAAGTCTCTTGAGGAAGTAGATCAGCAATTGTGACACCATGCTTCAAGATGTCTTCTTCACTCATACAAGTGGTATATTCAATGGGTAATCCACTCCATTTGATAAGGAACTATTCGTATGTCTTCTTTCTTGTCTTCTTCAAGACCTTGGTGTCAAGAATGCGTTCCAACTTCAATGGTTGATTGGGTGGAAGACCCTTAACCCAATCTTCATCTCCTACTACTGTCATATCTACCTCTAAATCTACATTAGGATCACCTTTGAAAGGAAACAAGTCTGAAACATTAAATATAGGAGATATGGCCAAGCCTTTAGGAAGTTCAATCTTATACGCATTGGGCCCAAATTTGTGCACAATTTGACATGGTCCTATCTTCTTCATGAGGAGTTTGGTTGGCTGCCCCTTTGGAAGTGTTTCCTTTTTCAAATGTGCCATGACCAAATCCCCAACCTTGTATTGTACATCTCTCCTTCTCTCATTGGCTTTCTCCTTGTACGTGTCATTACTCCTTTGAAGAGTTTCTCTTACATTATCATGGATGTCCTTCATGGCCAATGCAAAGTCTTCACCTTGAGAACTTTTCCTCTCCAATCCATGGAGATCTCTCAATTCAAGAATACCTCTTGGATGAATGCCATAAACAATCTCAAATGGACTCCTTCATGTGCTCCTATTGGTGTAATCATTGTAGGAAAACTCTGCTTGAGGGATGATCATATCCCATGCCTGTCCATGTTGTTTGGTAAGACACCTGAG
This sequence comes from Cunninghamia lanceolata, assembly GCA_027924645.1. NCBI lineage: Eukaryota > Viridiplantae > Streptophyta > Pinopsida > Cupressales > Cupressaceae > Cunninghamia > Cunninghamia lanceolata. The sequence continues at coordinate 8,210,678 of BSBN01000801.1, forward strand.
AAGATTTCCCAAGGACCTATTCACCACCTCAGTTTGGCCATTAGTCTGAGGGTGATAGGCTGAAGTGAATGACAATTGAGTGCCCAACTTCTTCCACAAAGTGCGCCAAGAGTGGCCTACAAACTTTGGATCCCTGTCAGTCATAATGTTAAGAGGCAAACCATGGATTCTAACAATTTCTTTGAAGAACAAACAAACAATGTGAGAAGCATCATTAGTGCATTTACATGGCAAGAAATGACTGAATCTATCCACCACAACAAATATAATATCAAAGCCTCTTTGAGTCCTAGGAAGACCCAAAACAAAATCTATACTAATGCTTTCCCATGGCCTATTAGGAATAGGAAGTGGCTGATATAGACCAGTATTAGATGAAGTACCCTTTGCCCTTTGACAAATACTACAACATTCAACAAATATTCTGATATCTAATTGCATTTTGGGCCAAAAGTAAAACCTCTTCACCTGATCCAATGTTTTATCCAACCCAAAGTGACCTCCTAGTCCACCACAATGTTTTTTCCTTATGATGTTCTCCCTCATGGAACACCTAGGAACACATAGTTGGCTGCCTTTGAACAACCCCTGCTGCAACAAAAACTCAGAAAAATCAGAATGATAAGAGTCTAAAAATTGTGAACAATCTTCATATACCTCCTTGAAATCTTCATCATCTTGATACATATGTTTGAGAGCATCAACCCCTACACTTTACAACTGAATTTCTTGAACCATACACACCCTTCTACTCAATGCATCTGCCACTTTGTTGGCCTGCCCCTTCTTGTGTTTTCTTGAAAAAGTATATGCTTGGAGTTCTTCAACCCATTTCATATGCCTATGATTGAGTTTCTCCTATGAATTCATAAAACTAAGTGCATGGTTGTTAGTATAAATAATAAATTCTTTGGACAAAAGATAGTGCCTCCATTTTTTCAAAGCTTGTACCATTGCATACAATTCCAAGTCACAAGTAGAGTACTTTCTCTTAGCATCATTCAATTTTTCACTAAAGAAAGCAATAGGTCTGCCTTCTTGACTTAGGACAGCCCCTATAGCAAAGTTACTAGAATCACATTCCACTACAAATAACTTGTTAAAGTCAGGCAAAACAAGAATGGCCTGTTGTGCTACCTTTTGCTTCAAAATTTCAAAAGAATCATTGGCTGCCTTTGTCCAAAAAAACTTACATTTCTGCTCCCCTTTGATAGTATCCAAAATTGGTGCACAAATATGACTAAAACCCCTTATGAATTTCTTATAAAATATTGCCAGACCATGAAAACATTTCACATCACCTGCTATTTTTGGAGTTGGCCATGACAAAATGGCTTCTACCTTTGTTGGATCCATCTTCAAACTACCTTGTGAAATTACAAAACCAAGATAGGTAAGTTCTTCCTTCATGAATACACTCTTTTCCATGTTGATCATCAATTGTTCATCATGCAACTTCTTCAAAACCTGATCCAAATGTTGCAAATGCTCTTCCTTAGTCCTGCTGAAAACAAGAATGTCATCCAAGTATACCACAATAGATTTGCCAATGAAATCCTTCAACACGTCATTCATGAGATGCATAAAAGTACTTGGGGCATTAGATAGACCAAATGGCATCACCAACCACTCATAAAGACCCTCATTTGTTTTGAATGTTGTCTTCCATTCATCCCCTTGCTTGATCCTAATTTGATGATACCCACTCTTAAGGTCAATCTTAGAAAAGTATCTAGCCCCTCCCAAACAGTCCATTAGGTCCTCAATTCTTTGCATAGGGAACCTATATCTTATGGTAATCTTGTTAATGTCTCTAGAATCTATACACAACCTCCATTTACCATCCTTTTTAGGGGATAGGACTGTTGGGACAACACATGGGCTAAGACTCTTTCTCACCAATCCCTTATCCAAAAATTCTTGCACTTGCTTGGCAATCTCTTCGTTTTTTGAAGGTGTCATCTTGTAGGTTGCTTTGTTTGGGAAAGTAGATCCTGGTATGAAGTCAATTTGATGGCTTATGTCCCTAATAGGTGGCAACTCATTAGGCATTTCTTCTACCATAATCCCCTTATACTTCTCTAGCAATTGCTGCACCTCCTTAGGGACCTCGTCCTTACTAGGATCATGCAAACTAGGACTGTTTTTAGGCTTCAAAATTAGAGCATACCTTTGGGTTCCTTCCTCCTTAAGGGTATCTAGAAACTCTTTACCACTCACAATCATGACACTTGACCCAACATTCTTCTCTACATTCTCATCAGGCAATGGATCCATTCTATATTTTCTACCATTCTTGGTTATGATGAAAGAATTAGTTTTACCATCATGTTGTGATTGACCATCATATTTCCATGGGCATCCTAACAAAAAATGACAAGCATCCATGGGAATTATATCACACAAAATCTTGTCCTTATATTATCCTATCTCAAATTCTACCCATGATTGTTCATCTACCAAAACTTGTTGCCCCTTATTCAACCATGATACTTTATAAGGACTAACATGAGGAAGTCTTTTCAATTTCAATTTGTCTACCATTTCAATGGAAACCAAATTTTCAGTTGTGTCTGAATCAACAATTACCTTACAAATCTTACCATAGGCCTTGCATGTTGTCCTGAACAATGTCTTCCTTTGAGGTGGTTCTTGTGTTTGAGGCACCTTCAACATGGTTCTTCTCATCATCAAACTTTCTCCTTCATGGACTGGGGCTGCACTTCCAATTGGAGAGTTGATACTTTGGCAATCTTCCTCTTGGATCAACTGGTTCCTTCTCTCTCCTTCATGAGAGCTTGAGGCTTGCTTTTCAGAACATTTGAAGGTTGAATGTCCCACTTGGTTGCAATTGTAGCACCTTCCTGTGAAGACATTAGGACCTCTCCCTAGTCCACCAAATCTACCTCTTCCATTAGGCCTTCTTCCTCTAAATTCTCCTCTAGAACCTGATTCTCCACTTTACTCTTGGGAACTAGATTCCCCTTGACTTTTTTGGGACTGATTTATGCCTCCAAAACTGCCCCTACCTCTAAAATTTATGTCGCCTCTTCCTCTATTTTGCTGCTCACCTTTCCTCTTCAACTTCTCTTCAGCCCTTAATGCCACTTGAAAATATTTTTCCATAGTTTCAATGGTTAATAAACTAATTTAATCTTGGATATTAAACCTCAAACCATTTAGATACCTTGCCACTTTAGCTTTTTCATCCTCCATGTACCAATAACAAAGAGTGTATTTGTGAAACTCCTCAATGTAAGTGGCCACATCCAAATCTCTTTGCTTGAGATTTTGTATCTTCTTGTAGATATACACCTCATAGTTTGATGGAAGGAATTGGGACTTGATCCTCTCCAACATTCTGCTCCATGAAGAGATCATACTCTTCCCATTCTTTACCCTCTCACCTTGGGTGTAATTCCACCATGTAAGGACGACACCTTTGAGTTTAGTTTTTGCAAACTTCACCCTCTTATTTTTAGGAACTTATTTGTATTCAAAGTGGTTGTTTAGAGACTCAATCCACTCCATGACTTCATCAACATTCATCTTCCCATTGAACATGGGAATCTCCATGCGATCCTCTGAAGAATCCTTGCCAATTGCCTTGATGGCTTCAAGGAAATGCCTTTGATCTGCCGGTACCTCTACCTCTTCTTACTCTTCTTCTTCCTCCTCTTTTTCTTCTTCTTCATCAGAGCCTTCATCTATCCTCTTCCCTATCCTCAATGCCTTCAACTCTTCTTGGAGTGCTTCCTTGACTCCACTTTTGATCTTCTCTTCCATCTCCTTGAACTTCTTGACCACTTCAGTGGTCATCCCCTTTGAAGGCATATTGCTAGGCTCTCCTTCACTCTATTCTGCTAACATATACTAGGCCAACAACATAACCTTTTATGGCTCTGATACCACTATGATGTAGATGCACTTTGGATAGGAGGAAGATGGACAAATTGACTAGGTTTGCACTACATCAAAAAGCCCAAATTTGAGGTTCTTCAGACAAAAGTGGGAACAACAATTAGGGGCTCAAATTTATTTAGGAAAAAGGTGATTAGGCATGCATTGGAACCCATCCCATCCATTCACAAAGGCACGTCAAACTGAAAAATGGTACTTCCTTCACAAACCCAAGAAATGGCTTATAGCCCTACAAAAGGAGAACAGTTCTAATAACTTTTGACATAGGTCTTCAAATGTAGATCTTGGAAAATTAGAAGATACCCATTTGGACTCCCTATCACATATCCAAGAATAGGTATTGGTTGTTTTGGATGATATGGTTCAACCTATAACTCCTCCTCATGCCTTAGAGCCCCAATTAGGCCAAAATTACAAAGAGACTACTATAAAATGCAAGCACAGAACTCAACCAATGATCTAAGAACTTAGGAAACATGCCAAAACTATGAATTTTGTAGGTTTTTTCCTCCTACAGTCTATTGTTCCCAAAAATTCATCTATGGTTCCTCCTCTAGGTCTCTAAACATCACCTAACACATGGTTTTGTTAGGTTTCCTCAAATAAAACTTCTCCTCCTTAGATTCCCTACCAAAAACTCATCAAATCATACTAGCACAGATCTACTACAACCCATTCCACTGATCAAAAGTGAATCAAATTAGTGGAATGGCCAAAAAATGCATAATTCTTACCAAAACCCTAGGTAAGGGTTTCTTAAAATAGTTTTCAAGAAAATGAATATTAATCTACTCTAGAATTGTTTCAAGATACCAAACTAGATGCAAATGGAATTCAACTCACTCTAGTTTCATGCCACCACCATAATCCTTCACAACTAGTCCCTACAGAGACAAGGTACATCCTGTAGCAGTGGAATTATACAGAAAATACAGAAATTTTGAGTTTTGTTATTGTTTCCTACTTCAAATGACTTCTCCAAGACTCTTCTCCCATGTCCCAAGTCTCAGAAAACATATACAATGGTTTGAGAGTTAGTTTGGCTTGTTGGAGGGTGCATAACTATTCTTCCATGAGTGAACTACCCTGTCAGTTTTAAGACAGCAACTACTTGCCTTTGTTGTAACTGTCCTAGTTAGGACTGCAGTGACTTGTTGAGGCTTAATGAAGCCTTCAAAACATTGGTAACCTTTGAGAAGGTTTTAACATGCCTTCTAACACTTTGACATGCTTACAACCATGAAGATTGCATCCTACATGCCTTAGGAAGGCTTACAAATGTGAGAAAACATATGACTGTCCCTATGACTTTATGACTGCCTCTTGTTATAATATGATTGCATAAGTGCCTATTATAACATGGTATCATGATTACAACATGGGAAGATGGTCTTCAAGACCTTATTGAATCAAAAAAAAAAATGAACAACAAAAACAAGAGAACTCAAGACCTTAGTCTTCTTGGTGCTCCTGCACCACTTCCCCTTAACCCCATCTTGGGAGCGCGCCCCCAAACCCCCACAAGGGACACTACCCTTAACCCCATTAAATAATTTGGGGTGAAAACACACCAATAAAAGTTGGGTAAATTTAACCTTCAAGTCTTATTAGGCTCCATATAACAACAATCTCCCACTTGGAGACTGATCAGACTCCACACCATATCATCTCCCACTTGGAGGCTAATCATAACACCGTTGACTCTATAGCTCCCACTAGAAATAAGAACCCTAGACTAGGCTATTCTTCTTTTTTTTGTTTTTACTCTTAAAGACCAACCGAAGCTGAAGAGGAGCTCAGCTTCTCCCTTGTCACTGCCTTCATAAACATATCCGTTGGATTTTCATCTGTATGTATCTTTTCCAGCCTTAACTGTCCATCATCTAACACTGACCAAATGAAGTGATACCTAAGTTGTATGTGTTTGGTCTTTGAATGCAAGGCATAATTCTTTGCAAGATGTATGTAACTCTGACTATCTGTATACAAAGAACTGTTTGCCTGTTATTTGTCCAATTCTTCAATGAAAGATTGTAGCCATATCATCTCCTTGCTTGCTTCTGTGGTGGATAAAGCAACCACCTTTTACAACTTGGGGATCCAACTCACCACTGTCCCATCTACAATAAAGACATAACCTATAGTACTCTACCTAGTATCAATATCTCCTACCAAATCTGAGTCTACATAACTTGCAAAATTAGTATTAGAGCCCCCAAAACATAAGTGTTTATTGGATGTACCTCTCAAGTATCTAAGAATCTATTTTACCGCATTCCAATGCTCCAATTTAGGATGACTCATATACCTTCTTACGACTCCTACAGCATGTGCAATATCCGGTCTCATGCATACCATGGCATACATTAAACTTCCTACAACTAAAGCATATGGTACCGTGGACATTTTTCCTTCCTCCTCTTGTGTCTTAGGACACATCTCTTTAGTCAATTTCAAATGACTAGGCAAAGGTGTGCTAACAGCTTTTGCATTCTCCATATGGAATCTCTACAACAACTTTTTAACATAATCAACCTAAGATAGAGTCAATTTTCTATTCTTCCTACCTTTGTAAATTTTTATACCAAGGATTTGTTTTGCTTCCGCCAAATCCTTCATAGTAAATGATTGTGCTAACTATTGTTTTAACTCTCTTATGTGATCCATGTTAGACCCTTCTACAAGCATGTTATCAACATATAAACATAAAATAATGCAACTGTCAATATCCAACCTCTTAAAATAAACACAATGGTTAGAATTACACCAGTTGTAGCCTTGCTCAACCATAAAACTATCAAATTTTAAATACCATTGTCGAGGTGCTTGTTTCAAGCCATATAAACTCTTCTTCAATCTACACATTAGTTTCTCCTTACCTTTGACCTCAAATCCCTATGGTTGTTCCATATAGATCTCCTCCTCCAAATCACCATGGAGAAAGGCAGCTTTCACATCTAGTTATTCCAAATACAAATCTTTAGCAACCACAATACTTAAAACAATATGAATAGAAGTCATCTTGACAACTGGAGAAAATATCTCATCAAAATCAATACCATTTTTCTATGCAAATCCTTTTACAACTAACCTAGCTTTAAATATTTTCTTACCTCCATCTTCCTCTTTCAGCCTATAAACCCATTTGTTTGGTAAAGCCTTTTTACTTACAGGCAACTTACATAATTCCCAAGTCTAATTTTTTAGCAAGGAGTCCATTTCTTCTTTCATTGCAAGTTCCCACTGAACCTTTGTATCCACCTACATAGCTTCTTCATACCCTTCTAGTTCACCAGCATCTATTAACAAAATAGAATACAAAGAGGGAGAAAACCTTTCAGAAGATCTACTTAGCCTTGTTGACTATCTAACATTCATTGGAGTTTGTGGTATTTCTTGTTACTATTGCAGAGCATGAGGAACCATTGAAACATTATTATTAGGAGTATCATCTAGCACCACATAATCCTTTTCTTTCTTCTCATGTTGTTGCAACTGATCTTTGTTCAACACCTTATCATTGAATACAACATCCCTACTTCTCACAATTTTTTTATTTTTAAAATTCCAAACCCTATAACCAAATTCATCAATGCCATATCCAATGAAGGTACACCTTTTTGATTTTGCATCCAGCTTGGCTCTATTTTTAGAATCTACATGTGTAAATGCTTCACATCCGAAGGTTTTGAGAAAAGAATAACTCACCTTCTTACCTATCCATGCTTCCTCTGGAATACCACAACCCAAAGGAACTGAAGGACCTCTATTAATTAAATATATAGCAGTATTGATAGCCTCTACCCACATGTTTAAAGGCAGCCCAACATGTAATCTCATGGTCCTTGCATGCTCCATTATTGTCCTATTCATGTGTTCAACCACTCCATTTTCTTGTGGAGTCCCTGGAACTATTTTTTTCCTATGAATTCCATTAAAGGAACAATAATCCTCAAATTCTTTGCTGTAATACTCATCACCATTATCATATTTGAGATATTTTAATCTTTTACCCGTCTCCTTCTCAACCAAGCTTCTCCATTTCTTAAATGTTTGAAATACATCAGATTTCTGCCTAAGGAAATAAATCCAAACCTTCCTAGTTGCATCATCTATGAATGTAACATTATACTGAGAGCCACTGAGAGAAGATACCTGAGCCGGTCCCCATACATTTGTATGCACAAGCTCCAACTTTTCATCTTTCTTTTGCTTCCCATCCTTGAGAAAACTAACTCTCTTTTGTTTGCCATACACACAAATTTCACAGAAATCCATATTAATACATTTCAAACCTGGTAAAACTTTCTTAGAATGAAGTACCTTCATACCTTTTTCACTCATATGCCCAAGTTTGGTATGCCACAATGTTGTCTCAGAACCTACAGCAACTGTTCCTGAACCTGTTTGTTTTTTCTCTGCAACAACTAAAGTAGAAGGAACAGTATGACCTGTACAATGGTATAAGGTGCCTACTTTCACACCTTTTGCTACTATTAAGGCACCTCTTGAAACCTTCTAATTTTTATCAGTAAATGTAATAATGCAACCTTCATTAGCTAGCTACCTTGCTAAAATTAAATTCCTACTCAGCCTTGGAACGTGCCTTACCTCTTGTAGTAGCCAATGATTTCCATTCTGCAAATTAATCTTGATTCTTCCCTTTCCAACAATTTGACAGGGTTCATTACCTCCCAAATAAACCAACCCAAAATCCCCTTGGACATAATAAATAAAATAACTTCTATAGGGCATAGCATGAAATGAGGCCCTTGAATTTAAAGCCCATGAATCATCAGCATTATCTAGGGAAAGAATCAAAGCATCATCATCAAATTTATTACTTACCACATTTTTCTCCTTATTGCCTTCTTGTTTGTCTCCTTTTTCTTCTAAGACTAGCGATGTTTCTTCAGATGACCTGGTTTCCCACAATACTAGCAATCCTTCTATCCTCTGGATTGGGATCTATTGTTCTTTGATTTTCCTCATGACTTTCTATGACCTCAAAAACCTTTTCCTCTCTCCTTTGATCTACCCCTGCTTTATGCATTCAAAACACTACCTAATGTGGACCCTCCTAAGATTTTTTGTTGCATTTCCTTGCTAAGGATAATAGCAACAACATCATCAAATTTCAAAGTATTTGGACCAAAGACAGAGTTACTTACAACCATTATCAAGCTATTCTAGCTTTCTAGCAAAGAACATAAAACCAAGAGAGCCCTCATCTCTTCATCAAATTTCACTTTTACAAAAGTTAACTGATTGGTAATCGTATTAAACTCATTTAAATGATCTGTCATAGATCCACCTTCAATCATTTTCAGATTAAACAAACACTTCATGAGAAATACCTTATTTGAGGCTGAGAGTTTTTCATACAATTTAGCCAAATCTTTCATTAGTTCATCTATTATCTTTGCTTCTATTATATTGAACACCACATATGGTACCAGGCATAACTGAATGGTTCCCAATGCCTTTCTATCCAAAAGATTCCAATCCTCATCAGTCATTACTGTTGATTTTTTAGCTATTCCTTCCAATGGCCTCCATAAATCCTTCTGATAGAGATAATCCTCCATCTGCATCTTCCATAACTAATAGTTCTGCCCATTGAATTTATCTACCTTCAATTTACCCTCATCTACCATTGCTCCCATTCAATCGTTAGACCTTCCCGTAGACGATAATTAGACACAACCCACTCTGATACCACTTGTTAAGGTTAGTCGGTAGAAGATATCAAATAAATACAAATAAAGATTAAATAGAGGAATGAAAAATACACAAAAATAATAATAGCGAGAGACATGTTTTAACGTGGTTCACCCAAACCTAGGCTACATCCACCAACAGAGAGTCTAATATTATTATCTAGTAAATCAATCTGATTACAACCAGCAATCCTTGCAACTCAATACCCCTACAAAATGCTACAATACATCAACAGAAACCCTAACCCTTAGCCTCTTTTATCAAGCCTTATGTCGGTTACAAAAATAGGGGTTTTTTTTATGTTGGCCAATAGAATAAATAATTCCTGACACCTTAATAAAATAATTAAAAATTATTGGAAGTTTTGGGGGCGCTCCCCCTTGACCCCGCCCTGTATCGCGACAGGGAGTACACCAGGAGCACTGCCCCTGGACCTTGCAAGGGGCACTGCCCCTTGACCCTGTCTTGGGGGTGCTTCCCCCAAACCCCCACAAGGGGCACTACCCCTTGACCCTGTTAAATAATTTGGGGGGAAACTGTGCTAATAAAAGTGAGCTAAATTTAACCTCTGAGTCTGATTAGGCTCCATATCACAACAAGAATAGTTATTGGTCCTGAAATGTTAAAAGAATTAATCAAGGAGAAGTTGAAGCAAGCTTCAGATCATCAAAAAAGTTATGTAGATAAGAATAGAACTCCTAGACAGTTCTCGATGTTGGAAATAAGGGAAAACAACTAAGAGGGGGGTGAATCAGTTGTCACAAACTTTATCTCTTGCAACAATTTACCTTCCTTTTCAGTTATTAATAAATCAATGATATAACCATGAAAGCATAAATCAACAACACATAAGCAGAAACATAATCAACACACATAACACCAGGATTTTTATGTGGAAACCCAGTTAAGGGAAAAACCACAGTGGGGTTTAACCCACAAGAAATTATACTATGTTAAAATTATTACAAATGGAGAAGGCACATGCCTTCAATGTGCATTGCCCAGAGCTCACTGCTCCAAGAGGCTCACTGCCTACCAAGATGATTACAAGAAAATTATAGAATGTTTGAACTGATGAATAGCATCTACTAATGCAGAAATTTAGTTCCAGTTAAGCACAGAATACTAATCTTAACACTTTATCCTTACTTTGCCCTGTTTTACTCTTCAGCCATAATCTGAGCTTAGAGCTTTACCTTCACACTTCTTCCTGCCCTTTTTCACACTTACTCCATCACTACACCACACACTCACACTAAAACATTTGAATCCATCGGCTATATATATCCGCATCAAGGAATTTAATCAACTGTAGTCAGCTTCAAGAAAATTTAGAACATTTATTAAGAACTATGCTCTATCGGCTGAATCCATGCACAAACAACAACGCGGAACAAAAAATTGTGTTCTCAAATCATTGACCATGTCATCCAATATAACTAATTATCACAAATTCTTAACCAATACTTTTTCTTCATCCAGACCAAGATCAAATACGAGGTCAACCTGTTCTTCTTCTAACTATACTGACTAACTAGAAGCTGATACTCAGACACTTATAACTTTTGAATCATTTATTATCAGAGGCTAAATTTCTAGATTTAGATAGTCCTGACAATCCTTATCACTTCCTTAGATCTGTAGCACACTATGATTTACCACCGGAGAGATCTGGACCAAGATATCGGACCTTGTCACATGCTCTACTTCTAACTACCTGGACTCAGACAAGTCTTCACTCAAACTTCTAGTATGAACAAATTATGTAATGTGGATGTGTAAGATAGAGTTAGTTGCCATCAATGACAACACCTGTCATGCATAGCAGTGTCTCTTGCCAACAATCTCCCCCTTTGGCATTGATGGCAACATTTAGTGAAAAATAACTAAGTGTCAGAACAACTCCCCCTTACTAAGTACACTTATACTTTTCACTATTGTCCAATGCTCCCCCTTTACTAGATTCCTCATTTTTCACTACTCTTCACTCCCCCTTTGACATCAATGGAAAAGGGTGGGGTCCACAAACCAAAATTTACACAAAAAATCTACATACCAGGCCGCATATGTACAAACAATCCTTAAGTCCTATTTATATAAACTTAAGTATATCACCAAAAACATTCTTCAATTGTGCCAGCTCACTGTCACAACTCTTCTTTATAGTGTTTAAAATTGAGGTGTGGCCACTGAAAAGAAAATATTGTGACTCTGTCCTCCGTAGATCAATGGGATCACTTGACTGAGCTGTAGCTTGGGCTTCAGTCAGGGCATTGAAGATTGCTTCCATTTTAGTGGAAATTAGTCCCTGAGCTCACTCATCCTTTCCTCTAGACTCTCCTTTTCTTTTGTCAATTTCTTTATATCTACAATCAAGATGATTGCCTGACTCTCCTTGGTTGCCACTAATGCTATCACAGGATCAAAAGATTTGGATACACTAGATAGTTTTTGCTTAGAGACTTTTATTTTATCCTTAATATCCTCTATAACTTTAGGACAAGATAAGAAAAGTTTATATACATTTCCTCCTTCTGTAAGATCATTTTGAATACTCTTTACACTAGCATTCAACACCATTCTATCTACTCCAATAAACCCTTTTAGAGCATCAAATCTTTTATCATTGAATTCATTTTGAACCTTGACCTCTGCAGATTTTTCAAGAGATTCAAAATGAGAACTTATAGAGTTTATTAGACTTTTCAACTGGCCAAAGGGAGATGCTGATGAGTCCTTCTAATATGTTGGCATGATTTTCTCAAAAATCCCTTATGCCAAACCAAGTAGGTCATAGTCTTCTATGTGAGACTTCAAAATATCTTTTCTAGCCTTAGCTTGAGCAATGGAGGCCAAATTTATCTTCTGCACCAGAGATAAGGTATCAAAATTTATTGGACCTTCTATTATGTCCTAATCTTCTTCAATTTGTTTGTCTCTTTCCAAAATTTACTTTACTACTTCTGCAATGTCTTACCCAAAATGATGTTTCTAACTTGTGCTCTTTAGGGCCTGTATCTTCTTCCTTTTGAGAGTTAACCATATTTTCCTACTCATAATTTTTATTCTTCTTCTCATCTTTTGCCTTCTTTCCATCAACATTAGAGGCATCCTTCCTTTTATCTATCTCAGAATTATCTTCTACATTTTCTTCTGGAGGGTTTGGTGTATCCTCAGTGGTAGTTTTATCAGGTTCCTCAACATCTAGAATGGAATAATCAATTCCATCATTAGTTTCTTTTACTTGATCTTCTTTCACCATTTCTTCATCTTCTTTATTCAAAGCTTCTTCTTCTAGAAAAGAGTTATCATCTACTCTACTTTGTAGCTCATCCTTCTGCAACTCTTTATCATTTAGAATTGCTACATCCTCAGTATCAACCAGTTCTTCTGTGACCACATAGAACTTGTTCTTATCCAGTGCTTTCCTTGAATTTGTTCAATTTCTTGAACAAATTCCTCTATGTCTCCAATCATCAGCTTATTCATCCTGGTCTTGCTTCTGAATTCACTCTTGACTTCTTTGAAAATTTTGTCTACTTCTTTTCTGGAGATCACTAGACACAAACTAGACAAAACATATTCTCTCAACTCCATATCCTTTGACTTGGTAGCTTCTTTTCTGATTTCCAAAATGTCTCTTAAACTCTTGGGAACTTCTGACAAAATCTCTACTAGGGTCCAGTTGAATACATTCAAGTATTTGATAGTAGCATCTTCTAAAAGTCTCTTATCAGCATCATTGTAAAGATTATAAAATTTAGTCAATGGCTTTAAATTCCCATTAGCAGTGATTGAATTAACAATTTTTTTCATATAAGGAGTTGGCTTCTCAACATCAGCCTCTGACTTCTGCTTCTTGTTTGTCTTCTTTCTTTCAGAAGGCTTCTCTTTTGACACTTTAATAGCTTTAGTACTTGCGGCCTTCAGCTCTTTAAGCTCTTGATCAAAATCTATCTTTTCTTCATCCTCCTTTTCCATACTGCAATATGACCTCTTTGCGATTACTTTTGTTCTTTTTCTTTCTTCTAGTTTCTCTATTTTGACAGGTTTTGTTTGAACAGGGGTGGCAGTAGAACTTCTAGTTTTTCTATGCTAGCTAGTGGAGACTTCTGGAGCACTTCCTTGTTTCGTATCCTGCATCTCCTTTTAAGATTTTTCTATCCTTTCTCTATTCTGCTTCACAAGTTCCTTAGTTATGCCAATGCTTTTAGCATACATTTCTACTTTCTTTTGAGCTTTCCTTTTGATTTGGGGTTTTCTAAGTTCAACATGCAGCTTCAAACTGAGCTCCTCATATGTCCCAAATCTCTCTATAGAATCATCCTTGGGTTTTCTCAAGAGATGTTGAACATACATATCCAAAATCTTCTCATCTACCTCATACCCCATGGGCATGATCTAAATAGTTCTGGGTTCTACTGCTTCCATTAAGCACTTATCAATGTCCACCATGAAACAAATTTCATTCTTGTATTTCTCAACAACTGATTTAGGGATTCTTTCCCTAGAATGCATCATGCTCTAAAAATTCTTGAAATAACCCCAAATTGCATTTTTCTATGCTTTAGAGTCACCAATGTTGTTCAAGTGCTCTCTTATCTATATAGAAACAGGTTTATCATTTGTCCAACGCATGCTTTTCTTGCCAGGTAACTCATTCATGAAATAGAAGAACAAACATAAGATCAGTGTACTATATTTGAAGGTGTTCTTCTTATCCTTCTTTGCCTTATTCAAATTTTCCATCAACTGGTTTTGCAATAGATCACACAAGTCATAATCAACATTACCTCTTAACATTTTGTATGCAGCATATATGGCCATTCCAAAAACAGAGTTCTCCCTATTGGAGTGATAAATTTTGTAACCAATTACCATTGAAGCAAACTTAACATCTAGATCAATAATATCATTGATTGTCATTGCCCTTTTGTCAAACCTTGAACCAGTAGCATCAATTACTATTTGATTCTTCACTGCTTTCAACATCGATAGTCGACCAGATGGGTTTAACCCTATCACAACCTTGATGGCATTCTTGATGATCTTGAAGGGTTTCATTAGCCATATAAATTCATCATGCATTTGGCTCAGCACATAACAGACACACTCATCTTCATTGAAGGATTGAAACTCTATAATCTGGATAAAACGTTTATCATGTGATGCCTTATATTTAGGTTTAAGACCATGAATTTCATCCCTTAGATGATTCTTGAACAAATCTATAAATCTTGAGTCCCCAAATTCATCTATGCTGGCATGAATATATACCCTAATATCTTCAACATGCAATATACAATATAGAACACTTGAAAATGCACCTAACAGGTCAACTTCTACTGATTTGTGTAGATGCTTCTTGAATTTGGGTCTGGGCCTTTTAGTGATATTAACAATCAAAGTTGTAGCCATTGCAAAAGATTACAAGTTCAAAGCCTCGCAAAAAAATACCTCTTTCATGAAATTAGGGTTAGCTGATGAATTCGTCAGTCACACTTCAAATCCTTGAAATCTTAGCTCAGGTGATCTTCTGCTTGCTCTCTTCAAATGCAAAGTGATCCAAATGATGAAAGGATGACCTCTTATGCTCTGCAAAACTTAATTCTCCATTGTAATAAATGTGTTTCCCTAACTTCATCCGGTTACTCTATTTCTTGATGCAGCTTCTCATGAAACGCTCCGCAAAGTAGCATATCCACTTCTTTTCTTCCGAAAATCCTTTCAAGTGATCTATAATAACCCAAATTGTCTTCTCTCATCATGCCAGATTTAGGTAGCCACTTACTGGCTAGGGGAATTTGATTTTCAATGCAGTTCCCCCTAAGCCAGAGTTCTCATTTTAGTTTCCTAAGGAATTCTCAGCACTGGATTCTGATCACCATCATTTCTTATACTTTTCTTTACCCATGTAATGTTCATTTCATTCTAGATCTTATTTACATCAACTTTGTCCTTGCCTTTGTCTTGACTCTACTCATCTGGTTTTCTATTTACCGGACCTCTTCTTTCATTATTTTTGCTTCCACAAAATCTTACACTATGACCAGATCTATTGCAATTAAAGCACACAACATTTCTTTGTTTATTTCCTTGATTGCTTCTTAATCTGCACTGATTAGCCATGTGTCCAAATCCATTGCATGCAAAACAACAGCCATTGAAATAATTGACATTTCTTCTGCTATTAGACTAATTTATCATCATACTTTTACAATCATTGGATCTATGATCATACCTTTTACAATTGAAGCATTGACTGGAGAAGAATGGACCACTTTGATTTACTCTACTTATGCATTGAGTAGCTCTATGACCAAATTTATTGCAATTGAAACAATTACCATTGAAAGATGGATACCTTTGAGCATTAGGTTGTCTTACTGGAGGTCTTCTAGGTCTATTTCTTCCATTCCTTGATTGAGAATTTCTTTGTCCGGATCTGGACCTTTCACCTTTCTCATACCCAAGACCATGCTTATCATCAGCCTTCTTCTGACTCTCAAGCAACACTTCAAGTTTAGCCAAGCTTATTTTGAACTTCTCATTGTATTCATCTGCAACTTCTAGATCATGTATGAGGATGACTATTTGCCTTTCAAGTTCCTCCTCATTATATCTACATTCTTATAGATTAGATTTTAGGTGACCAATTGCTCTGTCCATTCTGCAGCATTCTTCTATTCTTTCCTTCAGAGTTTGAATCAGGTTTTCTTCAGTCTTCTTCATTTCCTCAATTTCTTTAGTTAGCCTCATCACCCCAGATTCCATCTCATGTTTTAGAATAGAAAATTCTTTTGTCAGCTTCTCACATTCCTTTGTCTTTTCTTCCAGGGCCTCATTCATGCCATTTTCTTTAGTAGAATTATCTAGCTGTTCAAGTAGCTCCTTCCTCTTTGCAATACATTTTTTTTAGTTTTTATTTTAACATCTCAATGCAATCATCAACATCTTTAAGGTTCACTTTTAGTTCATTTATTTCTACTTTGGATTGATCAAGATCTTCCAAAGCCAATTGAAGTTGTTCTCTAAGTGAACCCATTGAAACTCCTTCCCAAATCTTCCTCAAGCTGTTAGGCTTCTTCCAAGGAACCTTGCTCTAATACCAATTGTTGGAAATAAGGGTAGACAACTGAGAGGGAGGGTGAATCAGTTGTCACAAATTTTACCTCTTTCAGCAATTCACCTTCCTTTTCACTTATTAATAAATCAATGATATAACCATGAAAGCATAAATCAACAACACATGAACAGAAACATAATCAACACACATAACACTAGGATTTTTACATGGAAACCTAGTTAAGGGAAAAACCACAATGGGGGTTAACCCACAAGAAACTATACTCTGTTAAAAGTATTACAAATGGGGAAGCCACATGCCTTTAGGGTGCACTACCGAAAGCTCACTGCTCCAAGAGGCTCACTGTCTACAGAGATGATTACAAGAAGATTATAGAATGTCTGAACTGATGAATAACATCTACTAATTAAGAAATTCAGTTCTCGTTAAGTACAAAATACTAATCTTAGACACTTCATCCTTACTCTACCTTGTTTTACTCTTCGGCCATAATCCAAGCTTAGATCTTCACCTTCACACTTCTTCCTACCCTTTTTCATACTTACTCCATCACTACACCACACACTCACACCAAAACATTTGAATCCATCAGCTATACATATCTGTATCAAGGAATTCAATCAACTGTAGTTGGCTTCAAGAAAATTTAGAACATTTATTAAGAACTCTGCTCTGTCAGTTGAATCCATACACAAACAACAATGCGGACCAAAAACTTGTGTTCTCAAATCATCAACCATGTTGGCCAATATCACTAATTATCACAAATTTCTTAACCAACACTTTTTCTTCATCCAGATCAAGATCAAATACTAGGTCAGCCTGTTCTTCTTCTGACTATACTGACTAATTGGAACCTGATACTCAGATGCTTATAACTTTTGAATCCTTTATTGCCAAAGGCTAAATCTCTGGATTTAGATAGTCTTGACAATCCTTATCATTTCCTTAGATCTATAGCAAACTGTAATTTACCACGAGAGAGATCTAGACCAAGATACTGGGCCTGAAAGGAAGCTAGGTGTGTGGAAAATGCTTCCTACACTAATCTATTGAGGAGAGGGCTATGCAAATTCAATTTTATCCTAACTATTACAGCAATGTTAAACCATTAACATGAGATATTGTAGTAAAACACAAGAACCAGAATGTAGACAGAAGAAGAGAGACAAAGATTTACGGTGGGGAAAACCCTTATCGGGTGAAAAACCCCACACTTAGAAACCTGCATAATGTATTAACAAATCTGAAAGAATGTTTACAATACACTTGTAATGCAAGATTCAATGGTCTTCAACACTTGTGTCTGGAGTCAATCTGGTAGTATAATAGTACCTGTAAACCTGTGATAAAAACTCCATCTCCAAGCACCTGTTTAAATAGAACATACAAGGCAATTTTGGACCTTTCTTGGAATGGGCGTCCAATATGGCATCTTGGACCAAAACCCATGCCTAGTGACACTTGGTCAACATTGTAGAATGTGTCTGACACTTGTCCACTGCTCCCATCCCAAAGAGGTCACCTATTTCCAAAATGGGCTATGACAGATGCTCTTACGACTGTCATAGAATCTATCATAGTAGTTACAACTTACAGTTGTAAGAGAATCTATCATACACATGCTATAAATAGCATATTCTCTTACAACACATCATATTCCACCTTGGGGTGCCCAAATATGCCTCATTCAAAGATGCTACATGACACATGTCATTACTTGTCTTACAACCTTCTATTCTTGACTCTTACATGTCATAGATTCGTCATAGGAATCCGTCATAACCGTTTCGGTCAAACATTCCTTACACAACATTGAAGATGCCAACACATGGCAGAATATTCCTACCACTAAGTGGGACGCCTATCTCCTCATGTGAGGACAAAATAACAAGTTGTCATAATCCATGTAGGATTGACACATCACTGTGCCACATCCCACAATATGACAAAGTGGAATTTCTAATTATTTACAACATAGGCAATTAAATAATAAATAGAAACATTACAAATGTAGAGAATTAACAAGGTTGAGACACCTTAATTCCCAATAGGGCCCTGTCACATGCTCTACTTCTAACTACTTGGACTTAGACAAGTGATGTCAAACCAGGTACAACTAATCAACAAGTTTCAAAAACCTAAAATTAGAGGTGTTCCTTCTTTAACCTCCTTAATCCTACTAGCCCTTCAAAAACAGTCTTTTCACCATAGCAAGTACCCTCCAAAATTCTTTTCAACCTAAAATTCCTATGAACAATCCTAGGTTAACCTTCCTGATGTGCCTGCCATCTCCTTGCTGCTATAAGATACAGAATGCTCTACACAGACTCCCACTTAACCTAAAATTAGCTCAAAAACCCCTACCGCACAACTAGGAACAAAGGTGATCAAGCTCTGATACCAACTGAAAGGAAGCTACGTGTGTGGAAAATGCTTCCTACACTAATCTATTGAGGAGAGGGCTATGCAAATTCAATTTTATCCTAACTATTACAGCGATGTTAAACCATTAACATGAGATATTACAGCAAAACACAAGAACCATAATGTAGATAGAAGAAGAGAGGCAAAGATTTATGGTGGGGAAAACCCTTATCAGGTGAAAAACCCCACTTAGAAACCTACACAATGTATTAACAAATCTAAAAGAATGTTTACAATACACTTGCAATGCAAGCTTCAATGGTCTTCGACACTCGTGTCTGGAGTCAATCCGACAGCATAACACTACCTATAAACCTGTAATACAAACTCCATCTCCAAGCACCTATTTAAATAGAACATACAAGGTAATTTTGGACCTTTCTTGGAATGGGCATCCAATATGGCATCTTGGACCAAAACCCACACCTACGGACACTTGGTTAACATTGTAGAATGTGTCTGACACTTGTCCACTGCTCCCATCCCAAAGAGGTCACATATTTCCAAAATGGGCTATGACAGATGCTCTTACGACACTTACAACCATCATAGAATCTGTCATAGTGGTTACAACTTACAGTTGTAAGAGAATCTGTCATACACATGCTATAAATAGCATATTCTCTTACAACACATCATATTCCACCTTGGGGTGCCCAAATATGCGTCATTCAAAGATGCTACATGATGCATGTCATTACCTGTCTTACAACCTTCTATTCTCGACTCTTACATGTCATAGATTCGTCATAGGAATCCTTCATAACCATTTCAGTCAAACATTTCTTACACAACATAGAAGATGTCGACACATGGCAGAATATTCCTACCACTAAGTGAGACACCTATCTCCTCATGTGAGGACAAAATAACAAGTTGTCATAATCCATGTAGGACTTACACATCACTGTGCCACATCCCACAATATGACAAAGTGGAATTTCCAATTATTTACAACATAGGCAGTTAAATAATAAATACAAACATTACAAATGCAAAGAATTACCAAGGTTGAGACACCTTAATTCCCAACAGGGCCCAGTCACATGCTCTACTTCTCACTACCTAGACTTAGACAAGTGATGTCAAACTAGGTACAACTAATCACCAACTTCCAACCAAACCAATTGGCAAGTTTCAAAAACCTAAAATTAGAGGTGTTCCTTCTTTAGCCTCCTTAATCGTACAAGCCCTTCAAAAATGGTCTTTTCACCATAACTTTAAAAATACACCTCAAACCCACAACTTATTTACCTTTTCAGATACCCATTAAGGATTTATTTAATATATCTCATTTTTTACTAGGGTTGTTTTAGAACGTCATGCCCTAAAATTGACTGTTCCTGCTACTACAAAGGGACAATTAGCCCTATTTTCCAAAGCAAGTACCCTCCAAAATTCTTTTCAACCCAAAATTCCTATGGACAATCCTAGGTTAACCTCCAAAACCACTGAATCAACCACTTTTAGGAGATAGAACACTCATTTAAGTCCCAAACCACCAAACCCTTGCTTTAGGCCTTTTCTAGGCTAGTTTCAAGGAGGGTTTATTAAAAATACACACTCCACTCATCTTCAAACTTACCCAATAGCTCAAACATGTCTTATTATTTCTGCCAATGTTATACCAACCTTCACAAGTCTCTTACCAATGTATTTTATACAAACTCACACTCTTAACCACTCTTTTCATGCCAAAAACTCACAAATTTGCACCATGGCACCACACAAACTCACTCAACTCACCTCCCCTACTCACACAAACCATTCTAATATCTAATCTTATCTATACATGATTATTCCATCAATTCTTGGCTGATTCAAACCATGAAATGGATGATTAGTGCTTACTAATTGCCTTCAAACCCTCAAAATAGAATTTCCAGGCTGTTTGCAAACAAAATGCTTCAAACTCAATATAAATTGATACAACCACTTGGAACAGAAATAATATTCAATATACTTCCACCTCCAATAGGTCTCAATATCTGACACATCTGTACAGGTCCTTACTATTCAAGGGAACAACAAACAAATAGTAAAAGAACTCAGAAAATAGAGAATTAATTGTGTAGAACAGGGGTAATGTTATTCGTTTTCACTTCAAAACCACTCCAAAGACTTTACAACGAGTTATCCATCATATGTACATGTTTTTCCCTCCAAGAGCCACTACACAAATTGACTCCAATGACCACTTAAGCTACTTGACTCTTGGTATTCCATAATGTGTCTTTACACTTCTTACATAGACACCATTTACTAACATTACAAACATATGACACTCTTTGTAATAATGCACCCACATGACTCAAATTACATTGGACATGGTCTATTATGACCTTATTTGACCAAAAAAAACCAAAATTGACCATATTTACAAAATGATCTTGGTGCTCCTACACCATACAACTGACCTAAAAAGTTCCCAAGTCCCTTGGAAATGGTGTTGCAGCTTGTCCACCTTTGAATACTTAAAGTCTCTAGTCTCCAAAGGCTCTTACATCTGCCCTTCCTCTCCATAAAGTTGAAAACTAAAAGCTTACATGGTGCTTGGTATCCTTGAACTTGTTGCCACTTGGATAGTGCCCCATCTTCCCAACCTGATCAGTTGACTATTCTCTACCCTCTTCACCATCTAAGACTGATTGGAAACTTATCTTTGCATTTGCAAATGACCCTTGTACAACTCTATCTATGACTGTCCCATTTTTCCCTCTTATTGCTTTGTCAAACTCACCTCTTTGTCCTTGCTTTGTACCTTGACTTGTCTCATCTCTTGTCTTCATGTTTACCTTCAGTCTTTCTGCTCTTAGGGCCTCTATCCCATCAGACTTGTCTATCTCTGCTCTGATAGCATATGACTATCTTTTGACCTCCCTTTTGTTCAATGGACAAAACAATGTCCCCATCATGATCTTATCATGCCAACTTTACACTTCCTTGACCTTGTCTTGACTTGCCTTTGTCATCTTCTCTTCACCTTTTCCCATCAACATTGGATCCTTTCTCAAACTGACTGTCCTATCATCTTCAACCCTTGCTTTGACTACACAATCTTTGTTTTTGTTTTCTTCAATCTTTATGTACTCTTTCTTTCCCATCATGATCACCTTTGTTTCCTTAGTCTACCCTTCAACACCTTCTTGCAATGGAACCAAAGTAAAAGTATTCCCATCATGCTCAACCTAATAAGTGTTATTTCTACCATCATAAATGGCATATTTATCATATTGCCATGGCCTTCCAAGCAATAGATGGCAACAATCCATGGGTAACACATCACAAAGTACCTTATCCTTATATCCACCAATGTTAAACTCAACCACAGCTTGTTCATTAACCAAAATGGACTAATTTTCATTCAGCCAAGTTACCTTATAGGGTGTTTCATAAAGAACCTTTTACAAATTCAATTTGTCTACCATTTCATTTGACACTACATTATTAGTACTTCCAAAGTCTATCGCAACCTTACATACCTTTTCCTTACATTTACAGGTGGTCTTGAATAGGCTCCTTCTTTGTGCCGCTTCTTTCTCCTTAGCTGCATTGAGGGATATTCTTCTCATCATCAAGGCTTCACCAACTTCTGGGGTAGCAAAATACATTAGAGAGTTTGCATTTTCTTTGTCATCCTCTTGCACAATTTGAACCCTTCTTTCTCCACCTTGAGAAGTAGAGGCTTGTTCTTCCTCATACTACCACCCTTTGTGTCCAAACTGGTTACATTTGTAACATCTTCCTAGGAACACATTAGAACTTTTGTCTTGTCCTCCAAATCTACCCCTCAGTTCTAACCTTCCTCCTCTATATCCTCCTCTAGTTTCAGAAACTTGTTCCTTGTCTTTATTGGCATCTTCTTGGTTATCATAGGACTATTTTGGAGTGTAGAATGATCCTCTTCATCTTTGATTGTTGCCTCTACCTCTAAATGATTTATCTTTCTTCCTCTTGAGTTTATCTTCTACCTTAACAGCCAGCTGAAAGCATTCCTCAATTGTTTTAGGAGTGGTTAGACTCATTTCATCTTGGATGTTGAATCTCAATCCATTCATATACCTTTCCACCTTTGCTTCTTCATCTTCCTCATGTCTTGTCCTTATACTCAGCCTATAGAATTCCTCAGTGTATGCTTGCACATCTAGATCTTTTTGCTTTAGATTTTGAAGCCTTTTAAGCAATTGGATATTGTAGTCACTTGGCAGAAATTTCTTCTTGAGTTTTGCCACCATTCTATCCCAAGATGTTATCTTGGTCTTCCCTTCCTTTCTCCTCTAAGTTTGCACAAATTCCCACCACAACAAATCATGTCCCTTCAACTTAGACTTTGCAATTTTCACCTTTTGATCTTCTTGCACATCGTGTCATTCAAAGTGATTATCTAAGGCTCCTATCCAATCTAAGAGATCTTCTCCATCTAGCTTCCCTCCATACATGGGAAAATCTACTTTGGTCTTGGGACCATCTCTTATAACCTCTTTCAGCAACCTATCCATCCTCTGATCCTCAGGGTCCAGTTCTTCTTCACTCTCTTCATGCTCTTCTTCTCCTTCCTCTTCTTCCGGTTCACTAACATCTCCTGTGGTAGCATCTCTTTTCTGACCTATTTCCATAGTAACAAGCCTTACCATTAGTCTCTCCTCTAGTGCTATCATATCCCTAGCATGTTTATCCTTCAATTCTCTAATTTCTCTTGCCATATTATTCCCTTTTGGAGGCATTTTGACAAATTGTCTTTTCAACTTCCACTTGTCCTTCTTTAATCTACCACTACTCACCCTCAAGAGATCTAATCCCTATGTTTTGATACCAATTTGATGTCAAACTAGGTACAACTAATCACAAAATTCAAACCAAACCAATTGGCAAGTTTCAGAATCCTAAAATTAGAGGTGCTCCTTCTTTAGCCTCCTTAATCCTACTAGCCCTCCAAAAATGGTCTTTTCACCATAACTTTAAAAATATACTTCAAACACACAACTTATTTACCTTTTCAGATACCCATTAAGGATTTATTTAACATATCTCATTTTTTACTAGGGTTGTTTTAGAACGTCATGCCCTAAAAATGACTATTCCTGCTACTACAAAGGGGCAATTAACCCTATTTTCCAAAGCAAGTACTCTCCAAAATTCTTTCCAACCCAAAATTCCTATGGGTAGTCCTAGATAAACCTCCAAAACCATTGAATCAACCACTTTTAGGAGTTGGAATGCTCATTTAAGTCCCAAACCACCAAACCCTTGCTTTAGGCCTTTTCTAGGCTAGTTTCAAGGAGGGTTTATTAAAAATACACACTCCACTCATCTTCAAACTTACCCAATAGATCAAAAATGTCTTATTATATCTTCAAATTCTATACCAACCTTCACAAGTCTCTTACCAATGTCATTTATACAAACTCACACTCTTAACCACTCTTTTCATGCCAAAAACTCACAAATTTTCACCATGGCACCACACAAACTCACTCAACTCACCTCCCCTGCTCACACAAACCATTCAAATATCTAATCTTATCTATACATTCTTATTCCATCAAGTCTTAGGTGATTCAAACCATGAAATGGATGATTAGTGCTTACTAATTGCGTTCAAACCCTCAAAATAGAATTTCTAGGCTATTTGCAAACAAAATGCTATAAAATACTTCAAACTCAATAAAAATTGATACAACCACTTGGAACAGAAAGAATATTCAATATACTTCCACCTCCAATAGGTCTCAATCTCTAACACATCCATACAGGTCCTTACTGTTCAAGGGGGCAGCAAAAAAATAGTGTAAAAACTCAGAAAATAGAGAATTAACTATGTAGAACATCAGTAATGTTATTCATTTTGACTTCAAAAGCACTCCAAAGACTTTACGACGAGTTCTCCATCTTATATACATGTTTTTCCCTCCAAAAGCCACTACATAAATTTACTCCAATGACCACTTAAGCTACCTGACTCTTGGTATTCCACAACGTGTCTTTACACTTCTTACATGTCCACGTTTTACTAACATTACAAACATATGACACTCTTTATAATAATGCACCCACATGACTCAAATTACATTGGACATGGTATATTAAGACCTTATTTGACAACAAAAAACTAAAATTGACCATATTTACAAAATGAGCTTGGTGCTCCTACACCAACAAGTCTTCACTCTTACTTCCGGAATGAACAAATTATGTAATGCAGATGTGTAAGATAGACTTAGTTGCCATCAATGACAACACATGTCATGTGTAGAAATGTCTCTTTCTAACACTCAATTGGTGACAAAGTCTTTTTGAGGGTCAAACCTCAAAAGAGTTCAGTATTGTTTGGAAAAGCGTTCAAACTTGCTCCTCATTTTGTAGGACCATTCAAAGTTCAGGAAGTGATTAATCCTATAGCTTATAGACTTGTTCTACCATCTGCACTTGCCATAATCCATAATGTTTATCATGTTTCCTTACTTAAGATTTATCATCCTGATGCATCACATATTCTTGATTGGCGTGCTTTACAGGTTCAAGATCCAGGAGTGGTGCTGGTGGAGCCCACTTGAATTTTGGGGAAATACAACATTAAGTTGCATAGCAGAGATGTACAACATAAGGTCCAATGGGATCAATATTCTGAGGACAGTGCCACATGCAAGGATGCAGAGGAGATTGATAGATCTTTTCCTCATTTGAGGATATAACATATATTTCTTATTCATGCATGGATTACGATACTTTGATTTCAGTTATTGCGTTGATACTTTGATTTTTTGTTATGATCTTTTGATACCTTGAGTTGATGTTATTGTTTTATGACACCTTGATACTTTATTGATGGTTGATGGATACCTTATTAATTTGATGTGTAATAAGACATTGGGACGATGTCTCTTCCAAGTGGGCAAGGATGTCATGTCTCATTTTTAATGAACAACCTAATTAATCTAGATTAGTGAATAATTATTGTGATTGACATTTACCTTAAGTGATTTTATATGTATGAAGGTAATTATTATGAGTTTATATTGATAAAAATTAGAAATTGGTTTAAATGTTAAATATCGTAGACATGATTACAATGATTTTCCTCGGCTATGTTTTGGAGACACTAACCTATTGATGTCGAGTTGAGTGCGAATGAATGTAGGTACTCATTGAAGACAAGAACATGGTTGAGGTAGAGGTGTTCTAGCCACTTGGTAAGAACTGATGGGATGGATTACCCTGATACAATCACACACCCACGTAGTTTCATATGCATTTTGAATGGTTTTCTTATGCATCATTGTGTGGAAGAAAAGTGTGATTGATGGTTTAATATTTAGAGGATATTGTGTTTAAATTGCTACAATAGTTTATATTAAATGCATTATTTTATTTAATGTCATAATGATTAGATGTTAGAAAAAATTAGTGTGTTAGAAATCATTTTCAAATACATAATTTAATTACTTAAGTTTAATGTCTTTTCAAATTGTAATTAAATAGCTATTGCAATTTAAATAAGGAAATATGTATATATGTGTTTGTTTGTATTTTAATTAAATAAATATTAAATATTGTTTTCTAATTACCTCATTTTAGATGTTTGGAAGACAATATGCATATTAGATTTTAAAAAATAATATTAAATAATATATATATATATATATATATATATTATTGTATTATTATTTTATTTACTTCTTGATCTATTAAAATAAATATGTTTTAGTTAAAATAATTAAACAATGTTAATAAAAGTATTTTTATAATTAGACTTTTTAAATAAATAAATAAGAATGAAGTTGAACATCAGCTTCCTGTTATGCAAGCCAATTTTGTTCTATATAACAGTAAACTGCATAAAATAAATTATTTTATTGTTTTAAATAGAATTATGAATTTTGTCTTATTGGTCGAATCTCATGCAAAGTGGAATGAAACTCCATTTTTAGTAATCAAAAACTTCATCCTAAACCTAGATTTTCCAACACCAAAAATAAGGCATCAAAGATTTTTTTTTTTTTTTAAAGAAGAAGAGGAAAGAAAGAAGGCCTTGAGCAGAAGCAATAGGAACCCACAAATTATTCTAAGAGGAAGGCAATTTGCAGCATGAGAACTGGTATTATCAGCAGCAAAATAGAGGTTTGTAGGCCGCAATAGGTGAGAGAGGAAAGGGTAACAATATCAGCTGTAAATTCATCATCAACCACCGTACTTCTTCCAGGTTTTTATCATATTTTTGTCTTCTTGAAATCACATTTTGAGATCTTAAAAATGATAAGGTTTAAACTATAATGGGTGTCCATTTAACTGATGAAAAACTATTAATAAAACCCCATATCATTGATAGGAATGTCCCTATCAAACAATATGATTGATTTTTCTTTTCTATGATGGCTGAAATTTAATTTTAGATTAGAAAAATCGACCTCCTTAGATTGAAACAAAAACTCTCAAAAAGATAGATAAAACCATATTTCCTATTATGGATTGCATTTTAAAACATATTCTTTTACCTTACCAATGAATAGCAGTAAGTTTATAATTGTTGTGTTTTATTTAGTTATATTTATGTAGTTCTTGTTACTGGCAATAGGAAGGTAATAGGAACAACATGAAGTCTGAGTTTATTTTTTCTGCATTTAATTTGCTACAGCAACAAGAAGTTCAAATTATATTTTTATGAGTTTTCATCACAAATTTGACAACAAAGAATAATAAAAGCTTGATTTCATATGATATAGAGAAAATATGAATGAATAAATGGATAATAATATTATCTAGAATTAATATAATATTGAGAAAATATGATTGACTAATGGATAATAATAGCTAGGTTGCATATGATATTTAGAAAATATGATTGAATAATGGATAAGAAATTATATCAAATTGATAAACTTGTGAATGCAATTTTATATGGAAATGATGTATTATTGCTTGTGGAAAGTGTCATTTTTCAAATAATGTTTTGGGAAGGGATTTTTAAATGATTTATTGAAAAACTTGATTCTTTTATTTTATTATTTATTTTCTTGTTTATTGGGGAAAAAAGTAGATTTTTTCTAGGAATGTAAATGGGTTGCTTTCTGGGCTAGGATGTCGAATGTGGATTTTTCAAGGATGGCTTTTCCTCTTTTTGGGAATTGAACCAGGTTACTTATAAAGGATTAGATCTAATAGAGATTACATTGAAATAGATGTTTATTGTCTAGCAAACTTATTTATTTATATCTCCACCACATCCTGTTGTGAGACAATTTGCTTTTCATTATTTAGAATTGCACATTCAGACATCAAAGTTGCATTGAGTGTTCCCTCCTGCCATTTGTTACCAGGTAGCTAGACATTTCATCCAAGGATGGGTTTCTTTCATTTCATGAAGGGATTTGGGGAAGTGTAAATACTTCATGGTTGGGTGGAAAAGCACTTGGGCCATGTTTGTCTCTTGGTTCATAGGTGTTGGACCACTTGGTTCATGTGACTGATGAGCGTATTGATTTACTATTCTTGTTGAACATGATTATTGTACTGGATTTTGATGTATTATGGCATGCTTGCCTATGGATTTATGTATATTATTTTACACTACTTGTTACCTAGATTATGAACACAATTTTGTAAGATTTAATGACATTGTGATTCATATTTATGAGATTTATCTTTCATTGAGATATTGTGATTAAGTGGATTAATTACACCTTTTATCTTTGAAATGTTGTATCTAAGTGGATTATTTAGATCTTTTATTTTGGATATTGTGATGTTGTATTTAAGTGGATTATTTACTTCATTTACTTTTCAGTTGGTTTAATGGCTTTACATTTATTTGTGAGGCTTTACAAGCTTTTGATGGACTCTTTCAAGGATCACTCCTCTCATGTTGAACAAAAGGTAGAACAAGAAGCCTTAAGGAAGATAAATGATAAAAGACTCACTGAGGTATCTGACAGGTGTGCCAGTGCACACAATAAATTGCAAGAAAATATAAAGATATTTAAGTATTGTATTGATGAAGCTACTACCTTATATCTATTTTGTTTGAAATGGCCAAGTTCCACCAAAAATATCAAAAATCACGTTGACCCCATTGAGTCATAGATCACAAAATTGGCTGAGATATATGACTTGTCAAAGGACAAGGATGGATCAACCAGGGATCAAATAGAAAATCTTCATTCATAGATGTCATAACATGAGGACCAAAGAGAACAAATAAAGAAACATTTTGATCAACTGAGAGAAGCAATCAACTTAAGACTTGCTTCATTATCTGGGTTGCTAGGAGAGGCTAAAAAGATTGAGCAAGAAATGAAGGCTCCAAGCAGTATAGATGAGGTTGAGGACTTATGTATGTAGTTTGAAGGTTAGAATCATATTCTTTCCTTAGAAAAGGAAAATTGGGTATCCACTCTTTCTCAACTCAAGGTAATCTACAAAAGCATTCTACCTTCTAAGTGAGTTGCAAGAGCATTGTAGATAAGATAATTTTATCTTTGTATAAACTTGCAAAGGCTTGAAGTGCCATTTTTGATAATATTATATACATAGCATCAATTTTTGGGCATTTCCATCTTAGGAGGAGTGTTGTTTATAGAAATCATATAGTAGCAAGGAGTACATACATTTCTTGGGATGTCAAAGTAGAAGATAATTTGACCTTTGTTCTTGATATCAAATGGGGAGAGTGTACTGATGATTGTCTTATCAGTTGGGAGAGAGGACTTGTAGATAAATGAATGTTTCCATCAATGACAAAGGGGGAGATTATTGGCAATTTGTGTTGTCATTGATGTCAACTCAATATGTGTCAAATTGAGGACATGCCTGTATAGAAGTTGAAGATAGGTTAATGGATAGTGGTAGATTTGAGAGAGATGGTTTGATATAGGGTTAGCATGATTGACATAGTAGAAGATTTGAGGGAGATGGTTTGACTCAGTTAGTGACATGGGGTTAGCATGTTTAAGGTAGGTTAGTCTAGAAGACCTAGTAGATGGAGAGGAATTGTCTAAGTATAATAATGGTAATTAGTGATGTCTAAGTGTGATGTGGAGGTGAGTACACTTGTTCTAATATGTTTCATATATGTCTACATTGATACATTACCATTTTGGTGTACTGCACTTAGAGATAAGTTGCAAAAGTCTTGCTAAGGCATTTATAGTGTATACTCTAAGGCAAAGTCATAGTTTTTTGGTCTGCATTCCTCCGTAGACCAAGATTTAGTCTTGTGGTTCAAAAGCTAAGTTGATTGGACTATGAATGAATTGTATACAAGATTTCAAGTCATTATACCTTTTGCAGTAAAAGTTATAAGTGACAGAGCTTTGGTTTGTTCTCTAGCAGAGTAAAGTAATGATGAAGGATCATTGGAATGCTCTGCATTCCTCCGCAGTGATAGATATGGATGTCTAGTTTTGGAGATATATTTAGAGTAGTGTATGAGTGCATCCATATGAGTTTCAAATGTTTTAGTAGTCTGCAATGCAATATCCTATGTTTTGATATGTCACAGTCAGTCAGGGATGCTCTATTTTTAGTAATTCAACATGTTTCTCTTCTTGTGGTAGCATATAATGATTAGATACTTTAGGAGAAGAGTGCAAGGATTTTAATAATAAAGTATATTTCTTACTTTTTGGTTTGCATTATGTTTTTTGTCTCTCCTTGGTGGTGTGAAGATAAATAGTGGACAATGTTGTTGTTTAGGCTGATAGTCTGGTTCCCTTCAATTGTGGTTGATCTTGATTAATTAATTGTTCCTTGAAGGATGTGATGTGATGTATTTGATCCTATTACACAATGTGAAGTGATCCCCAAATCATAATGTATTTGTTCTAAGATGACCTATATAGTATCACATGTTTCATCTAAAGATATCTTGGTGCTGACTTGATTGAAGTTTTGAGTTGTTGTGGAGGGTATATATATAGAATAAAAAATTCATTTGTGAGAAGAAAAGAGTAGAGATTGAAGAATGTGTTAAGAATGGAGAGTTCAAAGTTAGAGTGATGGGGTAATTGTGTGAAATAATGGACTGCAACATCAACATATGATAGATGCCTTCTTTGCAATAGTTCAGGTTCCTATTTTGATTTTAATTTTCATGTACCATGATATCAGATAGTGAGTCTCTTCAATAGGTCCTTGTACCTTTCCCTAATGTTGTAGCCTTAGTCTACAATTCCAATAGGGAGTAGTAGCTTCCTTGGGTTGTATCCCTGAAACAAAGTTGTAATCTTTTATAGTAGTGAGCTTATTATATTGTGAGATAATCCTCACCATGGTAATTGTTCAATTACTTGTTCATGTAAAAATCCTAGTGTCTTTGTGTGGTACATGTTTTACTCTCTATTCTTCATCTTTTGGTTTAAATGATTTAATGGTTATGCTATAAATAGAAATGATTATAGTTTAAGAATAGACTAATTCACCCCTCTCTCAGTCTCCAGATGTGTTCAACAACTCTTCCTCATTTACAACAATCTCTTCATCTTGGTGCTCTTTATTTTATTGTTGAGCATATTCTTCCTCAACCTATTTTTGAAAATTCTCCTTTTCCATCTCCTGACATTTATCTAACATTTATCCTTTAGAGATATTAATGGGATGATCTTGAGAAAGTGGCTCATCAGTTCACACTTCTCTCTCTGCTAAATTCTAAGCTTCACCTTCAACTAGTACCTGCATTTATGTAGCAGCTCAAAAGGATGATATTTCTTACTCACGCATGGGTTGAGTGGATTTTGATTGAACTTGTTCATCCATGACCTTAGTCCCTTCTCCTAGAATTTTTCTCAAGGCTTGGCTAGGAGGAATAATTTGTGCTTTTGGAATAGCACCTAGGCCAATGAAAACTTTTGCATTAGTAGCCTTCTTTGTGATAAATGTTTTTCTCCAAGATTTTCTAATAATTGATAATGCCACCTTCTCTAGGCTAGCTATTTCAATTTACTCTCTCAGTTTATTTGGAGTCTTTGGGCTCTTTTGATAATTTTTTTCCTAGAGGTTGAAGGAGAGTCTGTACTAGAGGTCTTATGTTTCTTGTATGCTTATGGATTTGAAGGAGTATTTTTCTTCCTCTTCCCTCTATCTCTTGTTATTGGTGGTCTAAAATTTTGCATTCTAGGGTTCAACCAATTTTCTCTATGATGCAACACTCTTGCACTGAGTTCTCTTAAAGAAATATCTTCTTTCATGGACCAATCAATAGGATGTAAGTCAGTATCAATAGCATCCAAATGGTACATTAGATCTAAAATGTCTCCATCATCTAAGAATTCCTCGAGTATGACATTCCTTAATCCAAATTCTCTCAACTAAAATGCAGTGAGCCTTGTGTAATTTCTCTTTCAAACTTCAAAATCATTTTTGCAGTTTGCCCAGAAATCCTCAATAAAATGCTTATGCTTGAACCCCATTGTGGGAAGCAATTGCTTAAGTTGGCCAGTAGGTTCAAAATTCTCCCTTGCCTTATATAGCTTTAACCTCAATGTATCCAATTCTTCTACTACTATCTTGGAAATCTGTATGCAAGGGAATTCATAGAAACCTAATTCAAAAGGATATCTTACACTAGATTTATGCTTTGTAGACAACTTCAAATGAACCTCGCTGATCTATTAGGAAAACGCTATCAAAATGAGCCTATTGCTATAATGCCTAGGCAAAAGAAAGGGTGATCTCTTGAATCCCACCAACCTGATATACGTAGGTTTGGGGAAATGAATGAACCATTCTCCCCATCCCCTTATAGGTTCCTTTCTTTTCATTGACATCCTCCACACCACATCACCTATTAACTAAAGGATTATTGCATATAAGAATGCATCATTAACTCTCTTAAAGTGATTCTTAGCTTCTTTCAACTCCATCTAAGGAATAAAATGCCAAATTTTGTTTTTCTCGAGGCCTTCTCCTCTAACCCCCACTGTATTCAAACCAGAAAAATTGCCAACTCTAGCTACCAAGTACACAATGTATGAAGTTATGTAAAATTTCTTTGTATTTGTCACTGACATTATCTTCTCATGGAGGCCATCTAAAAACATTTCCCCCCAATCCAAATGTACCTCTCCTTGATGATAATATATATGAATTGGAAAATCTAGGTATCATAATTTCTAGATTCATCTTTCTTGAAAGCTCTACTAAGCAGGGTTATAAGATCTCTAATTTCCCCTTTGAAATTAGTTGTCAAAATTTTTCCTAATATCTTAGCTAAAGAATTCTTCTCAATATCCAACCATTGCCTATTCAGATGCTTCTTGCACCCATTGCCATTTGTCTCATATTGCCTAGTGGAGTCTTCTATGCTCAGAGTACTAACCTGCCCATATAGAGGCAAATCAAAAGTTTGTCTAACCATGGGAGGTGTGATGTCTAGCAATAAATTTCCATTTGAATTAATACATCTCCTAGTACTAGGATCATAATTGTGAACTATTGTGAGAATGATCTTAGGACATTAAACATTTAGAGGAAACCCTACCATATGAGCTAAACCTGATGCAACTATTTTCCTAGCACAAGGTGTGGCATCCTCTAAAAAGGTGTCTGAGTTAAATTGGTCCAAGTCAATGTGTCCAAGATCAATATCTATGATATTTGTTAATTCATTCCTAAATTTATAGACCTTTGAAAGATCTTGGAACTTATACTTCATTGTGGTAGGTGGTTCCTTATTTATCTTTTGTCTCCTTTTCTTCCCCTTTTCTACAGTCCTTGCAAAAATAACTTGTTGGCCAAGATCTTCTATAGACTTATGAGAATCTGAGATTGTTTGTTCACTTGAATGGATGCTCCAACTTGTGACATTTAATATACTTGGAACATGCATAGGAAGGAGTAAAAAACAACTAAACCTAAAATTATATGAAATTCTTAGTATTTTGAGTATTCTATCCAATTTCAGGTTTCTGAGTCCATTTCATATTTTTAGACCAAGTCCAAATGTGCTCTCAAGGCCCACGGTCCTGCTAAGACTTTATGATTCCAATGGATGGTTATCAGGTAGCAGGGTCATGGAAAGAAAAGGACTTTTAGGCCAAAACTTGGAAAGAACAAAAAATCCAATCAAGACCTGAAGTCTATTGGATCTAGGGCATACAACTGAGAGGGGGGGGTGAATCAGTTGTATACAAACTTGCTTTCTATTTCAAACACTTGATTCGTCTTATTAGTTAACAGCATATCAATTAATCATCCATGAACGTAAAACGCACAAACACAAGAGCAGATAAACATCAACACAATGAACACCAAGATTTTGATGTGGAAAACCCGGTTAAGGGAAAAACCACAGGGTGATTAACCCAAGGATTATTCTCTGTTAAAAGAATAAGAAAAAGAATGGCACTTGCCAATAAGGGCTCACTGCCCGAGCACACTGCTCACAAAGAGGCCCACTGCCTACAAGGAGACACACTGTCTACAAAGTGATAAGAATCATAGTCTTGAACTAGAGAATGACATCTTTACCATGTCTAGATCAGTTCCATTTAAGCCCAAAAACCTCTTCTTTGCCTTCCGCACTTCTCTTTGCTACACCACTCTCATCCACACAATCCTTACTACAAAATGAACTCACAACCTTTATTTATACAAGACATTGACTTAGGAACAATCATCTAAGTCGGCAATCAACCATAAGAATATCCGCAAGATGAATAACACATCCGATCGGCCACCACAAGAACATTCGCAGGATGAACAACTCATCCGGTCGGCTATATAGAGAAAGAACTTCATCCAGAAGATTATCTTCAATTTCGAGCTCTACCATCAATGCGGACCAACAACACAACCTAAACATGATCCACGGACATTTCCAAGCCTACCTAAATGACCAGGTACATCCGCACTTCCTCTACTTACTGGAATCTCTTCTCTTCCTTATCCGGAACTTCAAGAACACAGTCTGTCGCCACTGTCACAATGCAAAAGGTACTTCCAGACCTCCAAATCATACACAGCTTGAGATGACACATCACAAGGACATCCCAAACACTCCTTCCAATCTGTAGATTAGGATTATACAATTCCAGACCTCACCGGACCTTTCTGTGATCCTCTGCCACCTCTTAACACTTGCTGGAACCGGTTCCACACTGATAGCCACAACTCCTTCAGATCTTCATGCAGACCTCTGAAATCTTAACTGAAGCATCTCAAGACTCATATATACAAACCCTTTAATCTGCATCCTCCAGTTCACATCCTATATAATACATTTGCCTTCGTTTCATCATTGTTCTTCACTGTTCCTGACTGAGGCTAATTTTATCAATATCCTCAGCACACTGCTCATCGAATCCCTCTTGTCAATGCAATATGAGTATGTTGACATCAATGACAACACTGGTTCAACTCATACTTGCAACAATCTCCCACTTTGTCATTGATGGCAACATATGATGTGAAAAACCATCAAGACAAGAACTTCTCCTCTCTGTCACAGCTCCCCCTATCAGCAACATGTCTTCTCCTCATTTCCTACTCCCCCTTTGATCATCAACTACTTGTTTTTCACATGTCTTCTCTCCCACTTTGACATCAATGGCAAAGGGCTCATACTTGCAATTTTAACACATCAGAATCATACCAGCTACTCCCCCTTAGTAGCAGCTCCCCATCATCAATCCAGATCACAAGATATGACTATGATATCTACCAGACTGATGCACATCAGTGCATCCTAGTTCATCACCGGAGGGGCCATGACCCCTAACTTCTCCCAGAGATATTCAAAAGAGTCCTTGGGAAGAGGTTTAGTAAAGATATCTACAATCTGATCCTTGGAGGGAACATACTCCAACCTGACTTCTTCCTTGTTCACTTATTCTCTCAAAAAGTGAAACTTGATAGATATGTGCTTAGTCTTAGAGTGCAATACCGGATTCTTGGAAATATTAGTTGCACTTGAATTATCACAGAAAATTGTGATAGGCTTCTCATATTCAACTTTAATGTCTCTTAGCATCTGCTTCATCCATAAGATTTGAGTGCAACTACCTACTGCTGCAATGTATTCTGCTTCAGTTGTAGACAGAGATATTGCATCTTGTTTCTTGCTTAGCCAAGAAACCAATCTCTTCCCCAAAAAAAATGCTCCACCACTAGTGCTCTTCCGGTCATCCACATCTCCTGCCCAATCTACATCTGTGTAAGCATGAAGAGAGAAATCCAGATCTCTAGGGTACCATAGACCATACTTAGTTGTTCCTTTCAAGTATCTGAAAATTCTTTTGATTGCCATAACATGAGATTCTTTAGGATTAGCCTGGAATCTTGCTACAAGACCAACAGCCTGCATTATATCTGGTCTGGTCTGAGTGAGATACAACAATCCACCAATCATTGATCTATACTTTGTCTGATCTGCCTTTGGGGAGTCATCATCTTTGCTCAACTTACATCCGATTGCCATGGGAGTGTTCATTGGCTTTGAATCTTCCATACCAAATTTGCTTAACAATTCTTTCACATATTTGGTCTGAGAAATGAAGATCCTTTTCTTTGTTTGAATAATTTGCAGACCCAAGAAGAAATTCATTTCACCAAGCATAGACATTTCAAACTCACATTTCATCTGATTTGCAAAAGTTTTGCACATACTATCTCTTCCTCCAAAAATGATATCATCCACAAACACTTCAACAATCAAAATGTTTTCATGATCAATTTTGAAATATAAGTTACTGTCAGCAGTACCTTTGCTGAATCCAATCTGCACAAGATGCTTATCCAACCTTTCATACCATGCTCTTGGGGCTTGTTTTAATCCATACAATGCTTTCTTCAATTTGCAGACCATATCATCATCGTCAGACAATTGAAATCCATCCGGTTGTTCAATGTAAACT
Source organism: Cunninghamia lanceolata (assembly GCA_027924645.1). NCBI lineage: Eukaryota > Viridiplantae > Streptophyta > Pinopsida > Cupressales > Cupressaceae > Cunninghamia > Cunninghamia lanceolata. The sequence goes on from BSBN01000801.1 coordinate 8,247,677, forward strand.
TCTTCTTCCAGATCACCATTTAGGAAGGTAGACTTGACATCCATCTGATATACCTTGAAGTCTTTAAAGGCAGCAAATGCAAGAAATAATCTGACTGCTTCAATTCTTGCCACCGGAGCAAAGGTCTCTTCAAAATCAATTCCTTCTATTTGAGAGTAGCCTTTGCAGACCAATCTAGCTTTGTTTCTGATTACTTCACTAGCTTCATTTAATTTGTTTCAGAAGACCCATTTGGTTCCAATCACATTCCTGTCTCTAGGTTTGGGAACAAGATCCCAAGTATGATTTTTCTTAATTTGCATTAATTCATCTTTCATTGCTTTGGTCCAGTTTTCATCATTGCAGGCTTCATTTACTGTTTTAGGTTCAATCTTTGAAATCAGACAATATTCATCCTGATTTTGAGCAACATTCCTTCTAGTTTGCACACCTTTGCTTCTGTCACCTATGATCTGATCTTCAGAGTGGTTCAGTGTTACATACCTTGGAATTTTGGGAGTATCCTGCACTGCTGCTTCTTGATCAGGCTCATTCAAACCTATCTCTACTTCCTGATTTACCAGATCAGGCTGACTCTGACTTACCAGAGAGGATTGAGTTCCTTGAACCTGAACACCATCTTGGTCATCTTCATCAAACTCATAAAATCTTGAGGGCTTCTCAATTCCTTCATCAACTTTCACATTAGTGCTTTCTATCATCTTCCTCAGTCTCTTATTGTAACACCGGTATGCTTTGCTTTGAGTGGAGTAACCCAAGAAAATTCCTTCATCACTTCTAGCATCAAACTTTCCTAGATCTTCATCTCTTTTAATATAACACTTGCTACCAAATACTCTGAAATATTTCACAGTAGGAGTGATGCCAAACCAGAGTTCATAGGGGGTCTTACTGGTATTGTTTCTGATTTGAACTTGATTTAGAGTGTAGACTGCAGTGCTGATAGCTTCTTTCCAGAACATCTGAGGAACATTTGCTTCCAACATCATTGTCTTGGCAGCTTCCTGGATGGTCCGGTTCTTTCTTTCAACTACTCCATTCTGCTATGGAGTCCTAGGAGCAGACAATTGTCTCCTTATACCCTGCTTCTCACAAAAGTCAATGAACTCACCAGATGTAAATTCACCACCTCTATCAGACATTAGACACTTTAGTTTCAATCCGGTTTGATTCTCTACCATAGCTTTGAAGATTTTGAACTTCTCAAATGCTTCTAATTTTTCTTTTAGGAAGGTAACCCACATCATCCGAGAATGGTCATCAATTAACAACATGAAATATCTATCAACTTGCAGACTCTTGATTCTTGTTGGACCACAGAGATCAGTATGTACTAATTCCAACAATCCGGTAGAGGACTGATCTTTGCTTTTGAAAGAGACTCTACTCTATTTACCTAGCTGACATTCTTTGCACAAACTATTTGTAGGTTTCATCAATTTTGGAAGATCTCTTACAGCCTGAGTATTGCTTATCTTGATGATGTTATCAAAATTTACATGACACATTCTTCTATGCCATAACCAACTCTGATCAACTTGAACAAACAGACAACTTTTATTTGAACCAACCAGATGAAAGATATTACCTTTTGTCTGAGTACCGGATGCAATTTCAGTTCCGGAGCTTGTAAAGATTCTGCATTTTCCATTCTTAAACCGGAGATCATAGCCTTTGTCTACTAACTGACCAACACTGAGAAGATTGTGCTTCAATCCTTCAACATATAGTACATTACCTGTTTTGCTCTTTCCATCAAAGGAAATAGTTCCCCTACCTCTGATTCTGCCAGCAGAATTGTCACCAAACTTTACCATTCCTCCTTCATACCTTTCCAAATTCAAGAACTTATCCTTGTCACCAGTCATATGGTGAGAACATCCACTGTCAATAACCCAATCATCCTTTTCTTCCACTTGAGCAGCCAAAGCTTTTTCCACAACCTTGTGATTGACAGATTCAGAGGGTATTGAATCTTCTTCCTTGATGGCAATAAACACCCATTCATTTCTGGATTTGCTTCCTAGTTCTGATTCATCATCTGTTACTCCTTCATTGTCATCTTCTTCATGAACATAATAGCAGTTCTTTTGAAACCTTTGTCTGTTAGTATTAGACCTTGCAGATCTTTCTGGACATCTTGAAGTAAAATGGCCAATCTTATTGCAGTTGAAGCACTTAAAGGGTAGTTTTCCTTCATACTTACCGGATCCTCTTGGTAGTCTTTTTGCAATGAGGGCTTCAAGTTGAGCTGTTTCTGCTTCTTCTTCTTCCATGTCTCTTCTTGCTTGATCATACCATGACATCTTCCTTGAGGAGTTTTCTCCCGGATCAAATCTTTGTTTGCCTTTCACATAGGCACTGGCTTTGAAAGTAGATTCAGTCTTGGGAGGATCATCTCCAAACTCGATCATTTCAAATGCAGCTAGCTTGCCAGCCAATTGTTCTCTTGTGACAGTTGTGTGGGCTCTGAATTCATCAATTGCAGCAACCTTGATTTTGTAGGCAGCAGGAAGGGATCTGAGGATTTTGCAAACAATCTCATTTTCATCCAAAGTTCCACCAGCATTTCTAATTCCACACACTAGTTTATTCACTCTTGGCATAAAAGTAGTGATGTTTTCATCATCTCTCATCTTCAATCTTTCAAATTTCCCTTTCAGACTTTGCAACCTTGCACTCTTAACAAACTCATCTCCTTCATACAGAAGTTCCAGTTTAGTCAGGATCTCATAAGCAGTTGGTAGGTCAATAACATTTGAGAGATCTGAGTCATTCAATGCTCTTAGAAGAGCTTCCTTGGTCCGCAGATTGTTTTCAGCATCTGTGATTTCATTCAGAGTTATCAGACCACCTTGTGGAGGTACATATGGTTTTGAAACCATGGCCAAGTATGCTTTTCCCATACATTCCAAGTGACATTTCATGCGACCCTTCCAGAGAGTGAAATTGGTTCCATCAAACTTCAGACTATCCTTTTTGTATGACGACATCCTGGATCTCCTCAATCGGTTAAGCTCCTTTCAGAGGAACTTGGCTCTGATACTAATTGTTGGATCTAGGGCATACAACTGAGAGGGGGGGTGAATCAGTTGTATACAAACTTGCTTTCTATTTCAAACACTTGATTCGTCTTGTTAGTTAACAGCATATCAATTAATCATCCATGAACGTAAAACGCACAAACACAAGAGCAGATAAACATCAACACAATGAACACCAAGATTTTGATGTGGAAAGCCTGGTTAAGGGAAAAACCACAGGGTGATTAACCCAAGGATTATTCTCTATTAAAAGAATAAGAAAAAGAATGGCACTTGCCAATAAGGGCTCACTGCTTGAGCACACTGCTCACAAAGAGGCCCACTGCCTACAAGGAGACACATTGTCTACAAAGTGATAAGAATCATGGTCTTGAACTGGAGAATGACATCTTTACCATGTCTAGATCAGTTCCATTTAAGCCCAAAAACCTCTACTCTGGCTTCCGCACTTCTCTTTGCTACACCACTCTCATCCACACAATCCTTACTACAAAATGAACTCACAACCTTTATTTATACAAGACATCGACTTAGGAACAATCATCTAAGTCGACAATCAACCATAAGAATATCCGCAAGATGAATAACACATCCAGTCGGCCACCACAAGAACATTCGCAGGATGAACAACTCATCCGGTCGGCTAAACAGAGCAAGAACTTCATCTGGAAGATTATCTTCAATTCTGGGCTCTACCATCAATGCGGACCAACAACACAACCTAAACATGATCCACGGACATTTCCAAGCCTGCCTAAATGACCAGGTACATCCGCACTTCCTCTACTTACTGGAATCTCTTCTCTTCCTTATCTGAAACTTCAAGAACACAGTCTGTCGCCACTGTCACAATGCAAAAGGTACTTTTGGACCTCCAAATCATACACAACTTGAGATGACACATCACAAGGACATTCCAAACACTCCTTCCAATTTGCAGATTAGGATTATACAATTCCAGACCTCACCGGACCTTTCTGTGATCCTCTGTCACCTCTGAACACTTGCTGGAACCAGTTCCACACCGACAGCCACAACTCCTTCAGATCTTCATGCGGACCTCTGAAATCTTAATTGAAGCATCTCAAGACTCATATATACAAACCCTTTAATCCACATCCTCCGGTTTGCATCCTATACAATACATTTGCCTTCGTTTCATCACTGTTCTTCATTGTTCCTGATTGAGGCTAATTTTCTCAATATCCTCAGCACGCTGCTCATCGAATCCCTCTTGTCAATGCAATATGAGTATGTTGACATCAATGACAACACTGGTTCACCTCATACTTGCAACAAAGTCTTGATTGGATCCTTTGCAAAAGGTTATAATTTTGTTTTAGGTTTTAAAAAACTTAGGATCTAATCCAAAAATCCTTTCAAGACCTAAGGTACCAAAATAATTTCTATTTGGAAATGTTTCTAAGTAAATAGAGTCTTTGCGAGGAGTGGGACTCTGAATGAATATTAGATTTTCAACCTGAGGTCAAAAATATGATCAAGACTTTTTGGGGTTCCGATGAGATTTTAGATATTAGGTCTCAAAGTATCAGAGTCCTAAGACCCTTTTGGGACGTAAAGTCTTCAAAGGATATTTTCTTCCTTAGTGACTTTCAAAGTGATTCAAGGAGAGCCAATGAGGCTAGGAATAAAAATAGGTTTTGGTCCCATTTTTTATTTTTCTAAGCCCAACTATCCTTCCAAGGCCTGAGGTCCTAAAAGGATCTATTTAGGAAGTTTTCGGTATAACTAGTTTTTTGAATTCTATAGGCCAAGTTTATGAAGTTCAATTCATAATCCATTTATTCCTAACCTAAACTAAACCAGAAAGCCAATTGTTGAAAGAAAACCCTAATTAACAAATGGAAAAAAATAGAAAGAAAACAAACCCTAAGGTAAAACAAAAACAAAATGACATAACTAAACTAAGACAGTAATTAAACATAAACTAATCTAAAATAATCTATCAACAACAAAGATAACAAAGAATTTAATCTATAACAACAACTATATAAAAATGACGAAGGAAAGGAGTTTAAAACCCTACCTAGAAGGAACAATGATCAGAAATGAAGAATGCAGGAAAACCACAGAGATCTAGATAATAGCTTAATTGATCCAATATCTTAAAATTTCAAAGCTCAGATATAATAATGGTGCTTGATCAGTAAAAGCACTTAAATTGAGAAGCTCAGAAGTCAAAATGAGGGTAATAAACCATGAATATTAATTAAATACCCCCATATTTAATAAATGATATTGCATTAAATGTGGTAGGTCAAGGGCATGAGTACATTTAGGATTTTGATTTTGGGATGAAAGATGGAAAGTTCCAAAATGCCCATCAGGGCCCAAAGTCCATATCAAATTTTGAACAAGGGGTCTGAAGCCCAGAAAGGGACTTCAAACCTAGGATCTTGAGAGTTATAAAATTTTTGAGACTAACAAAAAAATGCTCAAAACACAAGTTTGGAAGCAAAGAAAAATTCCTAAGGGAAAACGTAGGATTTAAAAGGGAACCAAATGATCAAAACAAGCTACAAGGAGAAAAAGACCAAGGGAGGGGGGTCACCAACTGGTAAAAGGTGGGGTGTGATTATGTAGGGCATAACAAGTCCCTCTAGTATCTTGTCCCCCATCTCTTTATGATGAGAAAGATTGGGATGTCTATGACTTCCCATAGCCTGACTCATAGGAACATTACCTCTGTGTCATGTGTAATATGTGTGTTATGCTTATATGTGTAATGTGGAAATTTTGGATAGAGTTGATTAGATGGTTTGTTAATTGTCTATCCTCCTTTCACCATTACATTCAAGGACATTAGGTCGAGTGACAATGCACTATCAGGCCCTTGGTCACTTAGGAATGCTGGGAAGATTGGATTTGTGTGATTTGATTGCCAATAATGCTCAAGTATGCTCAATTATACATCAAAACAGTAATTATGCAAATATGGAAGCAACACAAACAAATTACTAAAAAATGCTGCTATAGGGAGATGTAAAATGACATATGAATGTGCACCTATTTTTGAAATTCAGGAAGCAGGACAGTCAAGGACTAATGAGCAGGCACCCTAGTCCAATGCCCTAATTTTTGTCAGGATCTGGAAACTTGATCTGCAACCTATTCCTACTATCTCAGATATTTCTCCATTATAGAATCTAGAGGACTAATGAGCAGGTGCCTGAGTCTAGGGCCCTATTTTCAACTCTAATATGCAAATCTGACACTCTATAACACTCTCCTACAATTCCACATTTCCTGCTTCTTCAACATGTAACCTATAATTATAAAATATGGGGAGGGGGTTGTGGTGTTTAGAGGCTTGCCTTAGTCAAGTCCCTAAAATACATTCAAGTCTTCCGAACACCGTTGTCAGATAGAGAAGGTGTGCCCTTGGGAGGCAGAGTCAAAAACCAAATGATAAATGATTGAAACACAAATGATGTCACCTTGTAGTGAAGATTTCATGGAAGGAAGAAGCTCTTCATGCCATGAGGAGATGAATGCTCAAATCTACAAATACAAACACATAAACAACATAAATCTACTCTTGCTACATAATGAATGCCTTGAATCACCTTTAGAATGTCAATGCTCATCTAGTTGTAATCTAATTATCTTCTAGTTTACAAATGAATGCATAAACATGCTTATATATGCAACTACAAACACTCCCACCAAGAATTTCGTAACTCAAACTTACCATGTTGACATTGGACCTAAGTAATGGTCACAAGCTGACACTTAAAATTTGGGCTTGACCAAAAATTGGGCAGGACTAGGGCATGAGCATGGAAGTCCTTCTCCCTATTTTAGGTAGGGTCTATCTTAATTGGTCCCCCTAGGTCCTATTTTCCATGACACTTAGGGGTTTTCTCATCGGGATGCCAAAATATGATGCAAGATGTCCTAAATGTAGATTAAAGACCCATGAGCTAAACCTTATGAGGGAAAAGCCCCCAAGGGGATATTTTTTGATGTTACATTTAGCCCCCACTTTAATGTATGTATAAACACGAGGCCAATACATGCACATTAAAGTACGGTCAACAAACACAGCAAACACGCCAAGCACAGAGAAGACATGCTAGATACATTGAAGACAATGACAGGCATGCAAAACATGGAGAAGACAATAGATGCAAAGAATATAATTAATGCATAGAAGACATGATTGATTTCTTTTCTTTTTTTTTCTCTTTTTCATATATGTATGAATTACAAATGCAAGTACAAGGAAAGTAAACACACCACCCAAAATGCAGGAAGCACTGATCGCGCTAGTCTTTAAACTACACCTAGGGCAACACACATGCAAGAAACACCAAACCTCCCATAATGCAAGAAGCACTCTTCACGTTGGTCTTTAAATTGTACATGGGGCAACAGACATGCCAAACACACACACTTTGAAGACATGGAGAAAACACAGCAGACAAGTGATGGAGTGTCCCTATTTCTAGGTTTATCACCATCTCATGCACATTATAGGCACACACCAATGATTGGGCTTCACCACAACAATTGATAAATACACGCTTAAGGGTTGAGTTAGTCACAGAACCGCTTCCCACCTCTCAATGAGGACTTTTGAAAATGACAAGATGAGCACTCTCCGCAAGAGATACACCACCCCTGCCTCTACAAAGGGCTTAAGATGATTGATTGTAAACAAACTTAGAATGTAGGAGGGACTCATCACCACCAATCTTTAAAATGCACCTTAGGAAAAACACATTGCTAACATCTACAGCAGACAGCTTACCTTATATATGCCCCCACCTCAAGGTGGTTGATATCATGCATCAATATCAAGAATGTTAAGGTAGGAAGAAAACACACAAGGGAACACAGAATTTTGCAAAGCCCATGCCCCCCAGAGGTGACATGTACTTTACAATTGCCAAATGTTCCCACAAACACATCCCTACAAGAAACATGTTAGTGTCCACATAATCATGATAAACAACAACAACAAGGCATATGACCAATCATACAAAGAGCCAAGGTTAAACTACGAATTCAGAGATCAAGTATAACTGTGGGGCTATATCATGAAAATCTTAGAACCAAGTGTCACCAAGGCAAGATTCAAAGACAAACAAAGTGCACGGAGCAGTAGTATTGTTATGTTTTGTAAGTGAGATAAAAACATCATAAAAATCACTACCCAAAAAGCACAGAGTGCTTCTACTAGCCAAGCGTTAGAGAATATATTACAAACCCATCGTCATATTAGGAACTAAGTCCAATTTTTTATTTCTCGCTAAAGGGATGCTAGGTTTGCATCAGTATAAATGTTGTTCATCATCCATCTGCTAGATAGAAACACTAGAGGAAGGGAAACAATAAATAAGAGAGGAGAAACAAGTGTCTTAGGGATAGTCATGTAGGAGGGTGCCCCCAATTCACCAACTGCAACGCTATGTCTGTAAGACACAACACACAACAATGAAATCAGAGAGAGAGGCAATATAGAAGAAGGTCACAATAGATGTGGTCTCTTAGTATCCCAGACCTTACAAGAGAATCAGGGGTCATCCCAGGAGGCCTAAACAACACATAACACATCACAGAGGAAACACATCATGAGAGAGATAAAGGGCTAGAAATACTTACCTGTAGCACCATCATTAAGAACATACATATCTAGGATATCTCTCATGTTGATTTAGTCTTGTTGATATTGTATTAATATTAATTTTAGGATGACAAGAGGATTTAATTGGATTTAAAGGACAGTATCCTATACCCACTGTGCAATTAATTCCAGCAACTTGTAAAGGTACGTTGATTCCTTGTTGATTTATACTGCAACCATTACCTACATAGTCATTATTTTTGTACAAGATTTGAAATCCATGACCATATAGAGAGTACATTTCTTTAGAAGAAGGTGAAGCCTCATAGATATCATAATTTGTAGTGTAATTGAGAGTATTATCTTTATTTTCTACCAAGGAAGACTTTACATTTTTCAGATGCTTCAAAAGATTGCTTAGATGTGACCGATGCTACTTTTGATGTGTCCAGGTTATTAAGTTTATATTCCCCTACACTGTAAGGATTAAAATATAATGAACCCCAATCATTACCAAAAAGTGCATTCAATGGTTTAGATTCCTTCACAACATCATTTGTGGCTAGAGGCATTGATGAATCAACTCGCAAATTGTTTAAGCTCATATGATTGTACATTAGGTTTTGCATTTCAATGTGTAAACAATTATCTAGTTTAGGATCAGCATTAATAGTATGAAGTTTACCATTGAATATAAATTTGATTGAACGATGCAGGGTGGAAGGAACTACCCCCAATGCATGAATCCAAGGTCTACCAAGAATCATGTTGTAAGATAAAGAACTAGGCATGACATGAATCAGGGTAGGTACAATCATGGGACCCACCTGTATAGGTAAGGTTATAGTACCTATTGATTGACTACCATGATTACCAAAGCCATGAATGCTAAGTGTATCTAGTTTGATTTGTGATGTGTCAGCCTTGATTTTGTGTAGTAGGTCATTGCTACAAATATTAAGAGCTGATCCATTATCAATCATAACTCATTTTATCAATGTCTTATTTATTGTGACAAAGATCATAAGTGGATCATATTGCTTTTGGACTTCAATTGATGGTAATTCCTATGGTTCAAAGAAAATATATATTTTTGTTGCATGCATACTGTCCAATACAACCGCTACATCATTAGGCTTAGCATTAGGTGGGACAATCACCTTTTTTAAAGCATCCTGAAGCATTCCATGGTATGTAGGAGATATTTGTATTAAATCCCAAAGAGAGATCTTAGCCTGAGTAGCACAAAGTTACTTGATAAGATCATATTCTTGACCACTTTTATGAGTAAGGCAGGGTGGTGGAGGGAGCATAGGTTGAGAACATGGAAGAGAGATAGGCACATGAAGTGCATGCTTACTTTGCTTGTTATCATGGGTGTTGTATGTATGAGAAATTACATTTTGAACACCGTGATTTCTTTGAGTATTTTGCTTTGCATAGTTGAAGATGTCATAGGGAGGTTTACCTTGAATCGTAATCACCGACTTTAAGCAAGAGGGTGCACTAGGTGCCCTTAGACAATCATCTCAGGAATATTGCTACCAAGTCTATTAATGAAGATTGAATTTACATTATTTTCCTCTTGATTGCACCCAACGTTCATCCTTAAAGGAATTAATGTGAGAGACCTTTTCTCATCCACTAATACTAGATCTTGGCCAAGGAGTGCATTGGGATGAGAGGAAGGTACATCATCATCATCATCATAATACTCTGTGGTGGAAAAAGGCTTTTCACTCACATCTTTCTCATGAGTATTCCTAGAGATAAATTTGGTTAAATCTTCTAATATCAAAGGATATGCTCCTATAAGTAAAGTGAAGCTACCAAAATCATGTGTATAACAAAGTAATTGCAACTCATATATAGAACATATAGAAGCATCAATACCATTTACATAAGATATGTGTTATAGAACATGAGAGTTCTCATTGTTGAAATTAGAGAAGTTTTTAAAGTCTAGGATATATTCATACAAAAATTTGAAAGAATAATAACATGAAGATGCCATTGCATTGTTTTCAATGTAAAATCATATTTTAAAAGCTTTTCCAAAAGTATGCAAAAGACAAGTGCAAAACTATATGCAAAAATAAACTAAAATGCTTGATTTTTTATACTTTTTCAATGCAAATATATGAAAGAAAAGGTGTTGTAAATATTTTGATTAGGGGAAGAAAATAATATGTCTATTTTCAATCCCATGAAACAATAAAACCTTTTACAACATGTATACGCCTAAAAATGACACGACTCTATCTAAATAAATATTCTTAATATTTATTTTATTCTAATTCCTCTATCAATAAATAAATAAACAAATTTATGTATTCAATTCATATTCCTCTAAGTTAATTAAATATCAAAATATTTAATTACCTCTTCTAAAGTCAAAATTAAATAAAATACTTTATATAATTTAATTCTTTCAAATCCTCTTATCTACAATTAAATAATTAATTAAGTCAATTCTTCCTCTAAATTTAAATAAATCAATCAAATTTATTTAAATCCTCTCAGTCTCTAAAAATAAAATACAATCAAATATTTTATTTTTCTTCTATCTTACACACATAATTAAATAAATTTATTTATTTAATTTACTTTCTTATCTTCTAATTCTTCAAATATCTTCAAAATCTTCTAAAAATAAGTCTTCTTCTCCATGCACACAAAATTAAATAATTTATCATTTAATTTATCTCAAATCATGCAAAAGAAAATCTCAAGTTGAGTTAACTGACTCAATCAACCTTGTTTTTATAAATATCTCTTAAATTAGAAAAAATCTTTATAATTTATGAAAAGCATGTCTTATCTTTAGAAAAGAAAGTAATTAACTCAAACAAAATAGCTTTTGGGTGACACTTGTCTTCTTTTTATTCACACACATTCCTCAAACATTCTATACCATTGATCTTCTTATTCTTTCTATACCATTGATCTCTTCTCTTTTGAGTCTATAAATTGAACCCTCTTCCTCCATTTCATTCATCCAAGATTTAAGTAAACTTACTCTGCAGGAATTACAACGCGCCTTTGGCACCAATTCCTTCATTGCTTGCGATCAAACTTGTTACTACACAATACTATCATTGTTATGAAGCTCATCTTCATGGCAAAACTATCATAGCCGTTCCTATTTGAACATCTTGGAATCATAGAAAGGAAGTGCACCTTCTGAGGGCCATATTCATAGACAAGATTATTTGTGATAGGCAATCAATGGAAGCTGAGAACTAAAGGAGGTTTGCTTTGTATTGTTCACTGTTTGATTGATCTCTTTTGTTCATTATTTCATTGAGTTTTGGGTATTATTGATATTGATATATTGATTATTCATTTTGAATCTAATTTTCCCTTAACACAACACACTTTTGATGCAAATCTAATATGACGACGAGTCAAAACCTAGTGAAAATGCCCTAAAATATGAAAATTTTCAAAAAAATTTAATCACAAGACCTAATGAAAGAAGTGTTATAATTAATTTTATGAGATGAAGAATATAATAGCAATGATATCAGTCACCTACAATCATAAAGTATTTTACAACACGCTTGGAGTGCAATTTAGGTCAAACCCTAGGGCAAATATAGCAAAAATGTGTAATTTTTCAGCAAATTTTCAAAACAAGGGCCCGATAAAAGGGTGTTGTAAATAATTTTAGGAGGCGGAGCAGATAATATCCCTAATAACATCCAATTAATGTAAAAATATTCTTTACAACACACCTATAGTGCAAATCTAGAGAGTCGATAAGGCCAAATCTAGTAAAAACCAAGGCTTTTCAAGCCCTAGGTTTGAGATCTTAATGCAAAATTTTATATGAATGTATTAGAATCTGATTTATGATGAAGATTAAATGCATTCAGATCTGAAATTTTTTTCCAAGTCCTAAGATGCAACATGCAAGTGCAAATCTAAGGAAAAATCAATGAAAATGCTAGATTTTTTGTTGAAATTTTCTATGTAAACATGCAAAGTTTTGAAATCTAAATGCAAATTTAGACTAAAATGCAACACTAAAGAAAAATGAAAAAATTTGAATGAGTGTCTAATATTAGTAGAAAAATCTAAACCAAGATTTTATCTACAAACCCTAGTTTTTTAAATTACTAGGTTATATGCAAAATTCAAAATTTTCAACAAAACCCTAGCAATTTTATGATGAAAATGCAATGCAATTGATTGAATTTTTGTAATTTTCTGTAATATATCTCAGATCTAATGCAAAAATTAGAAATTTCATGAAAATCAAATTAATTGATGTAAAATAGAAACCCTAGAATGCAATTTGTTTTCAAAATTTTTAATTTTTTTTGTAATTTTTCCAATGCAATAAGATGAATGATGATATGAATGAATAAAATAAATGTACATTTGAAGAAAAATACTCAGAAAGGTCCAAAATTCATGAAAAACATGGGTTCACGAAAATGTAATGTGGAAATTTTGGATAGAGTTTATTAGATGGTTTGTTAAGTGTCTATCGTCCTTTCACCATTACATTCAAGGACCTTAGGTCAAGTGGCAATGCACTATCAAGACCTTGGTCACTTAGGAATGCTAGGAAGATTGGATTTGTGTGATTTGATTACCAATAATGCTCAATTATGCTTAATTATATGTCAAAACCCTAATTATAAAAATACAGAAGCAAATGGACAAATTACCAAAAATGTTGCTACAGGGAGATGTAAATGACAGATAAATGTGAACTTGTTTTTAAAATTTAGGAAGCGGAATAGTCAAGGACTAATGAGTGGGCACTCTAGTCCAATGCCCTGAGTTTTGTCAGGATTTGGAAACTTGATCTTGTTGGTCATGATGTTAGTCATAAGCAAACATAGAATAAAAATTGCACAACAACCTTTACTCATCTTGAAAGATACGATGAATTCAAAGAATTCATGATCCCAAGTCTCCATGGATTAGTTCTTAATCAACTGATGTTACTTAGTAGTTGATGTGCATTGTTATTTTCCATTCAGGGGCCTTACATTTGATGATCAGTAGGATTCTGTTTCTGTAAAGATGCTTCACAGAAGGTTATTCTACATAGTACATTTCTTCAAATGATGTGTCTGAATTTAAATATTTGCATGATATTTATCAATTTAACATGCTTTAACTTCAAATATGCTATAAATGTTCAGTTCTCTACGAGATATCTGCATATTTCATATAATTTGCTTTTGATTATCCATTATTTGCAATTGTGATGGTGAATTACTCTGAAATTAAAAGAAACTGAAAAGAATACTTCAAATAATGATGAACCTTCAGTTATTGAGCCACATACATATTAGATACAGTCATGAAGAGAAGAAATCAAACCATATGTTCACTAGGACATTCCACAATAAGATACAGTTGATGCTAACTTCAAAGGAAAGGCTTGAAGACAACACATGCAAGCTGATATGCACTCCAAGGGATGCAGCAAATCAAAGCACGTATCAAGAATTCATACACTGATTACTCAAGATTTATGATGGATTGTAATCAAAATAGTCTTCTCATTCATTAAGTATGCAAGAACATATATGTATACAACAACTTTGAAACAAGCCCTGAATACTTCAGCAAATAGATTTCAATTAAGTTTTGAATGTTCAAAATAAGGCTTCCCTACACCTTTTATAGAACAAGGTGAGGGAACCGCTACAAAATGATCTATGATATAGATTTATCTATTAAGATCTATCACTGATATTCATCTTTGACTTTGTCAGCATTTGATGTGGCACATGTTGCCAGCTGGCAACCATCTAAATTGCTTATTTTCCTAAGTATCAGATGCTTATGTCTTTTCTTGGTATTGCATCTTCATTTACTCTTTATCCTTCAAGTTCCTCATCTTCATCATCAGGAGCATCAGGATCATCGCTTCCCCAATCTTCATCATCCTGATGACTTTCTCCTTCTATATGGACCTGCATAGATGTCCAAATATTTTCATAAGATTGTACTGTCTTTTCTACTTCCCCCCATCTTGAGTTCTTGCTTTGGTGATGGCATGCTTGTGTATCTGGTATTTGCCTTGGAGAGTCTCAAATTTACTCCTCCTTCTACTAGATGTTTCATTGTAGTTTTCCACTCTGACCTTGATCCTCATGATTTTGTCCATGACTTCTTCCGTTAGGTGATTTAGAGGGTCATCAGCTCCTAGCTAGAAATTGTTATGCAGAGCTTTAATAGAAAACTCTTCATCTTGATTTTCAATCTTTCCCTCTACTTCACCTTCCAAGGTCTCCAAGACCTCTGCCTCATATGACATCATGTCATGCAACTTCATATTGATGTCTCTTAATTTGTTGTTGCATCTTTTGAGCATGTCACACTCAAATTGGATGTCCTTGTATGATATATCAGTCAAAATGGCAGTATTATTATTTAATACTTGGTTATCTATGAGAACCTAAGGATTAATCCTCTTTATTTCACCTAAAGGACTCAATGCTTTCTCTAACTGAAAGGACCTTCTTCCTATCTCCATCTATAATTTGTCGACCTTCTTCCTTGAGATGCTTAAAGAATTCCACCTCTTCAAAGAGGCTTTCACTATTTCCTCTGCTTCATCAAATGCGGATAACATCCATTTCTCATTATTGATGACTCATGCTTCATGAGATCCAATTTATTCACCTCATCCTAGGAAATAGCAGTCAATGGGACTGCAAGATCACTTGAAATATCATCAGGGTTAGTTAACCCTTTTATATAGGCATGTAGCTGAGCAATGTGCTCTTTATGCTGCTTATTTTTCTCCTTTTCTCTTTTCACCCTTTGGGTCAATGAATCAATTATATCTTTTCCTTCTTGACCCTCCTAGTCTTCATTGGCAAATCCCAAATCTACTGTACTAATCTGGAATTCATCTAGAGTGATCTTGCCCTTCTCTTTGTCAACTGTGGGAAGTGCTATTTGAGTGGTCCTTCTGCCCATAGCAGGATCTCTTCTTATGGCGGAAGTCAACCTGGCCTTCCTCCTCGGCTTCATTAGAGTTTCTGAAAACAACATTGAAACATCAAATTCCTATATCTCTAATCTAGACTCTGCATCTATTTCTTTCTCAAGCCATGGAGGAACTTGGTCTGCAGATCCTTGGCATCCACCATCATCATGATGATCATCTTGATCTCCAATAACTACATCTATTTTTGATGTAGATGGTGACTTTCTTATTTCTTCCTCATGATGCTCTTCATCAAGAGGGTGATCTTGGGGTACTTCCTCCTATTGAGGAATTTCTTTTTCTAGAGGAGCTTCTTTTTGAGATGGAGGATATTGCGATGCTTCCACCTGATGATCATGCACTACCTCCTCCTATACCTCATTCACTTTGATGATTTCCTCAACCTGAGGCATATTTGTATTAGTGGATGTTATTGTGTCTATCCTAGGTACATTAACCTGATCTGAAGCTACAATCTGCCCCGCACCTGTAGTAATCGCTTCTTGAACTTTGAGGGCAGGATCAATTGATGTATCCTTTTCTTCTCCTCCTTTTTCTTGTACTTCCACTATTTTGGGTTCAGCAGATGTATCTTGTCGTTGTTGACCCATATCTGCAGTGTGGCTTTCGACTTCTACAAGGTTGACTTTCTCAATATCTTCTATTTTCTCAAGTGCTCCCACTGGATTTTCAAGATGTGGTACATCCTCCTTGTGTGTTAAATCTATCACTTCGAGACTAGTTACTTGATCCACTAGTTTATCAAGCCCTATTGTTGTGCAATCCTTTTTGGGCTATTTTATTTCTCCTACTCTACTTGTTTCAGTTCTTCTAACACTGCCACCTGTACTAATGGAGTTCCTTGTGGAGTTATGCGGGTGTTAGCAGCAAGGGTTTCCATTCATTGAGAGGCTACATCCTTTACTACTTCATCATTAGATAAGTCAACTATCTCCTCTAGTGAGACAAGACTACTTTGAAATGGCCTAGAGGCTTCTTTGATTTGTTCTCCAGCTTGTTCAGTCTTAAACTGAACAATGGTGGGAAGTGGCACATTGTGTTATAGTTCTTTTCTAAATACTTCTCCACCAGCTCCCCTCAATACTATGGGGTCATGTTTTATTTCACCTCTCATTGAGGTTCTTGGTTTCTTAGGTGTGAATGCCATCACCTGAGGTGCTTTTCTTTTTCTAATGAGGGGCATTGTGTCTTCTTCTGCAGGCTCTTCATCAAGAGGAACATCCTCTTTCATTTGTTTTTGTGATGTCTGACCCTCCTCATATGTTTCAGTAGTTTCCATAGCTGGCCTCTAGATCCTTTTAGCTTTTTGTTTATCCATGGGAGGTAGTGCTGATGAGGCCAGTGTCTATCCTGATGCGGATGCATCCTCAACTGTTATAACTACTCTTTCAACTATTACCCCTTTAGGTTCATTACTAATTTTCTTACTTCTGGGGGGTCTCTTGCTTTGTTCTTGAGGTGGCACTCTTTCTCCTTTAGACTTCCTCTTTTCAATCAAAAAGTCATCATATTCATTAACAAGAATTTCTTGCCTCTTCTTCTTATAGTGAACTGTAAGGGCTACACCCTTCTTCTTCAATTCATTTATTTGTTCATCTACCCAAGACTGGGTTAGCTACAGCATCCTTCCTATAAATTGGTCCAGTGAAATATCCTCAGGCTGAGTAACATCAAGCATTGAGATTGTGTCATTATATATCTTTTTCCCTTCATACTCATCTACCATGATCCTACCATTATCTTTGTTTAATTGCGTAGGCACTGGGATGCAATCAAAGGTCCTGATCTGGTTGAGGGTTAGCCTTTGGTATTTTCTTCTTCTGGCTTCGACTTCATCCTCACAATCTGCCCAGAAATCTTCAAGATTCCTCTGATGGATGGGCTTCCCCATGATCTTTTGCATCCTACCATATGGATCATATGATCTTGCCAGTGGGAATGGCTGTAATCTCATCATACTCAAGCCAACTATGGCTTTCTTTATGTTTTCAGAATCCTCGCATAAATACCAGCCTATTGTTACTGGAAACAATACCAGTGGAAGCTTATTATTTGTTTTATATGCATCCAGTATTGTAGATATTTGCCTCATAAACTCCATTAACACTACTACATCAGTGGGATACCTAGGGAGCATGAGGGGCTGACCTTCAAAACCCTCTATCCTGATATAGGAGAAAGTAGCATATTGTATAAACCAAGCACCATGCCTATAAATAACCTCCCGAGCTTCCATGCTCAGTCTTTTAGTCTTGTCTTCCTCCATTGTCCTTACCAAATGCATAGAAAATGCATCATTCACTAGTTTATAATCAAGGAGGTAATTTACTCTTTACAACTGAGGATAATGATCCCATATGTGGGCATCACTAGTAGTCCCACCAATCTTTCCTACTGTTACAAGTGCATCAAATGTACCCTTGTAGGCACATAAATATACCACATATGAAGTCATGTAAAATGTACACTCTAGGCCCCCTAGGTTCATGAGCTGATCATGTAGGGCATCACTTATCATTTTTGCCCATAGTGGGTTGTTGTCTATATAAACACACATTAGGATGACCCCATACATCTAATCCTTAAAACTTCCAGCATCAGGCTAGCCTGTCACTCTGCTGAGTAGAGCTATTATATATTGGTATTCATCATTGAAATCAAACTTATACAGATGCACTGGCAACTTGGTGGCTGCATTATAAGGACTATTTTTCTCCCTCCATTGGTACATTCTCTTTCGGGTAGCCTTCTTGTTACTTTCATATTCAGTTTCCAACCTCTTCAAGTCCATACTGGCAACCTTCTTTCCTAATGGCAAATTGAAAGTGGCTGCAATCCCCTTGATAGATAGATCAGCATAAACCCTACCATGTTTCTCTACTTTTTTGGTCTGTGGGTTGTAGTTCCTTGCACATTCAACAATTAATTCCAGAGCTTCCATAGAGTAAGGGAATCCTGCAGCACTCCACATCCCTGACATGAAAACTACGTCCAACAAGGTGATGTGATTCTTTTCATCACTCATCTTAGCCGACCATGCCGCCAAATCAGTGTTTCCTTGGTGTGTATCTATGATGGCACCATATTTAAACTGTACACCTTCAGGCTGAACGAACATGGGCTTATGAAATTCGGCCTTAGACTTCCTCAGTCTCTTGTCCACCATGGTCTTCTATAATAAACATTACCAATCTTACCATACCATATTTCTCATGCATGCACATAACAATATATTCTCATGGTGTGATGTACATTATACTCATTTATCATCACTTCATTATAACATGTATAATTCACAGCTTCAAACTAGTAGAAATCATACTGCTTAGACATGTAGAAATGACAGGAGGGAGTTTTCAATTACTTACTTGATTATGCTTATTCTCTTGAATATGCTAATGATTATGTGAAAGGGACTCAACTACTAGTGATGTTCATGTGTTTTGTTCTGCTGCGAGCCGTATGCATCCGCAGGTAGTTGTATGAGGGTTTAAAAGCTTGGTGCCCTGTAAAAACTCATTTTATCACAAAGTAAATGTAAAATGACTCTGTAAATTTGCTTTTAACCTCATCTTTAGGGAAAATTAGGGCAAATCTAGATAAATTAAATAAAACCACTAATTTTTTGTACGAAACTTCCAGATCTCACTAGGTGTATATATCGCATTGGTAATCGGCGTGAACCACCCTCTATATTTGCACGCATTTAATGTCATGGCGACAAAAGAGACGGGGTGACCTTTGGAAGATCAGGTGATATTCTGAATATTAGGTGATATTGAGAATATGACCCCCTCGGTGTAATATGACCTTCCCCATGGGCGAGAAAACTTATGTCAATAGATCAGGTTAGGTTGAGAATATCAGGTGATATTCAAAATATTAGGGGATGTTCAGAATGTCTATTGATGTTTATAATATCACCCCCTAAGCTAAAGTCACTTTTCCTTAGAATATCAAGGTGATGTCATTAGGATAATAACTTGTTTCATCGTTGTTCCACTATGACGTCATCATCATGTTCTGTAAAAAGTATCACTATTAGAAATATACTTCTGCGAGGTAAAAAGGATGATGACATCATCATCATATTGGCTTTAGGGTGATATTTTGTGCCAGGGTGATATTCGAAAGATCAGGTTATATTCAAAATATGACCCCCACAAAATATATGACATTGTTTGACGGGTAAATTCTTCTATTAGCTAAAATTGACATCCGGATCTCTGGATAAATGATTTATCGGTTGATAGGATTGGATCAGAGTGATCTTTTATAAGATGACTGATGTTAAGAAATATGATCCTCCCCTTGGAATATCAGGTTTGACCAGGGCTTTGACTCACCATAACTCTCGTTTTCTAAGGAATGTTAGGGTGATCCAAAAGGCAAACCTATATGAAATTTTGTGATCTATCCAACCATGAGGTTATTGTCATGAAATATTAACTTTGAAACTTTGACCTCATCATGATGACTTACCCAGTCCCCTCTATGCAGGATCATCTGTATTGACTTACTTTTACCAAACCGCCAGCAAGCAGAAAACACAAGCCAAGCCAAACAAAAAGTTGGGTCCCTATTTTGTCAAGTCAAAATGGGGCGTGTTGTGTAACCACACAACAACTTGCCACCAAAGAAAACACTAAAATTTCAATGATTCAAGTGATGTGAACACATTCTAACATAGCATTCTAACTCCCTTTAATCATAAGTATCATAATCTTTCTGAATGATATAATGTCCTCATGGTAACAATGCTAACAAAAGATCAGTAGTGTGCAAATGATTAATTATCCTCATCTTGAAAGTAAGTTGAAAACATGAGTAACTGATGTTAAGCTACATAGTTGGAGATCATCCCTCATAGCCAACCTAGATAGAGCCTTGCTGCTAGCAGGCATTCATAGCCCTGGCAAGGTTATCTATACAATCCCCCTAAGTAGAGCCCCACTACCAGTAGGTGTCTATAGCCCCAGTAGAGTTACTTAGATGGCCTAATTTTATTATATTTTTTTATTTTCAACATTTATACTCTATATATCTGATGTCATCATGTAAGCTCAGTATGCAAGGTATGGTCACTTGTTGCTTTAGGTTGGAGATTACATTGGTAGCAAGGGAGTCCCTTTAGATTTTTCACTTAACACCTATACTTGTATATTCAACAAACCCAAGGCTGTTAGGTGAGTCATTGTGAAAAAATCACTTTGGTTAAGAAAAGGCACCCTGATGAAAAGATATCACAGACCTGATCATAAGTACTTTCTTAAAATGAGTCATAACCTATATATAAATGTGTTCTCATCACTTGAATCCTAATAATTTAGTTATTTTCTGGGGTGATGAGCTGCATCCTCTTGACTAACCAAAACAAAGACTCAACAAGCAAACAAGGCAAAAAACAAAAACAAAACAACACTGTACAAACAACTATACAAATATACACTATGATACACATGACTGACATAAAGCTACTTAGGCTTGGAAATAATGTTTGAGAAACTGTCCATTAACTGGTAATGGAACATCCTCACCTGTCAAGTGTTTAAGCCTGAAAATGCTGTCTCCTAATATCTCAGAAATTTGGAAGGGACCTATCCATAATTTATCAAACTTACCATGGTCTCCTTTCCTCTCATGGGCTTTATCCCACATCAAGACTAAATCAGATATCCTAAAGGCTTTAACTTTGGCTCTTTTGTCAAACCAGTGTTTGACGACAGCCTGATGTTTGGCAAATTGATCAATTGCCTGACTTCTTTTCTCTTCTAGGTGCATCAGCTGAAGCAACCTGACTTCTTGGTTATTGTCCATGCCTAGGTACTCTTGGGCAAATTGCAGGGTAGGAATCTTCAGGTTAATAGGAAGGATGGGATCCACCCCATACACTAAATGAAAAGGTGTATTTCCTAGTGCAACCTTCATTCTAATTCCGTCTACCCACAAGGCATACTTCAGTAGGGTATTCCACTCCCTAGGGTTCTTTTCTATTAACTTCTTTATGATATTCAACAAATTTATTTTAGTGGATTCTACCAATCCATTCCCTTGAGGATAATAATTGGATGAGAACTTCAGTATGATCCCATAATCAAAGGCCCAACTTGACAATTTGGTTGAAGAAAAAGCAAAGTCGTTATCACTTACCAGGGCATAGGGAACCCCATACCTGGTGACTATATTACTTTCCAAAAATTTGATGACAACATCTGCACTACAAGTTTTGGTGCTGACAGCCTCAGTCCACATGGTACAATAGTCAGTAATCGTTAAAACATACCTGTGGCCTGAGGATGATGGAGGACTAATTGGTCCTATAAAATCCATGCCCCATTGTGCAAATGGGCATATCTCCATCACTAGCTGCAGAGGTTGGGCAGCATATCTCTCTTTGTTGGCAGCTACCTGACATGTATGGTAGCATTTAATATGTTTAGCAGTATCCTTGAAAATTGTGGGCCAGTAGTATCATGCCCTGAGGATTGCATGTGTCATGGCTAAGGATGACCCATGCGCTGTTCCAAACTTGTTATGTAACTCTGATAATACTTTATCTGCTTCAGGCCTTTCTAGGCATCTTAAGTATATCCCTTCATAGTTTTTCTTGAAAACCACCCCTACTTTCATCAAGTACTTTTGGGACTTTATTTTCAAGGCTCTTCTTTGTGAAGCCTGCAGTCTTGGAGGACATCTTCTAGTAATCAGGATATGCCTGATGTCATAGTACCATTCTCCACTGTCCTTCTCATTAATAACATACTACTAACTTGTGATATTTAGATCAATCTCTAATATCATCTAGCTCAATGCTTGTCCTCTTACTAGTTTCATGGGTGTTGTTAGACAGTAAAATTTTTGAAAATTTTACTATCTTTTCACTCCATTATATTTGAACAAATCCTAAAAAAACACCCCAAAAGACCATAATAAAAATTTAATGTATCTCACAAGGTGTCTATGGATGAGTAGTGCCAAATTTCTTCAAAGTCAATCCATTGGCAAGATATTGTTTTGGTTTACACCGATACATAAGGAATCATTTCAAAATAACCATCGGCATGAGAAGGCAGATCGGAAGGAGATCTATGGAAGTCACCGATGGAATAAGTAATACTAATGACTTTACATTGGCAAGAGAAGTGAGTGGTTATACTGATCGGTATGATAGACAACTATCGGATGATCTTTTAAAAGTTGCCCCGACGGTATATATCATACCGATGAAGTATTTCGGCAAGAGTCTCACCGAACATCCTGCGGGGGTAATGGAGCAAATAGCCATTGGCAAGAAATAAACTATCGGGATAAGACACAAAGAAGTTTCTGATACTCAATGTCTTGGCGATAAGAGAGCTTTCAGCAAGACTCACAGCGATACAAGTATCTGTTGGGATGACTCAACGTATTGGGATAAGGGAATTAGGTCTTGCCGATTCACAAGTCACGGTGATCAAAAGGTATCGGTGATACTTTAACATACTCTATCCGATAAAGAATATGAAAGTACCATCGGTGAGATGATTCGGATCAGGTTATCTTTTGAAAGCTATCCCGATAGTATGTTTCATTCCGATGGGTATACTCTAGCGGCAAGACATTAAAGTAGTCATTCCAATCCAAAGTAACATGACTATCGGTGGGACAACAAAGTCAGGGAAACGTAATTATGTTATCCCGATAGTATTAATCACGCTGATAAACAAATTATATCGGTAAGACTCATTACTTCAGAAGGAAATCTAAATCACATGGTGATGAAGGAAGTCATGCCGATGGTCACGTCCACTTGAAGATATGACATTACATAGTGTCAGGAATACAATTGAGGGGTCACACTGATTTGACTGTTCGTGCCATAAAAGCATTAAGGTCGCCCAGACATTTTAAAATTCACGCCGATAAGAAGAGTTATGGCGATGTGACACTTCACAGCGATGAACATTGAATTGATCAGATAATTAAATACAAACGGCTACGAAATTTCTGTGATCATTATAGTTGCAAAAAACTATCCGAGAAGAGAATACAGAGGAACTCTTAAGGCAAAAGCAGAGGATTCCAATTCTAGCCACCGAACGACAGGTACATATACACAAACCGCTATATAGCCTGTATTTAAATTTTCTGCCAAAGTTTTAAAATGGAAAATCCAGGAAAGGGAAAAGGAAGAAAGTTACAAGGGGAAACCAGTAAGCCTAAGAAACAAAAAACTGAACAAACCCCTTAGGAGAAAGTAAAAGAAAGAAAACTCAATCAGGACCTAATTGACCAATTGCCTAGGTCAACTCCCAAGGCCAGAAGGTCTGCCCAACTCAGGGCAGAAGTGGAGAAATTAGAAGATAAACACAAACACCTGGGAGATATCTGGACCCCAATTCGGGGATATGAACTTTTCAGATTCCACTATAATAGAAGGTTTAGGAATGCTCCTGTGTCAAACCCATGGCACATGAATTTAGGAAAACTGGTTGTACCTAATGTATTCTTGAATGTGGAACTCCTTCAATTGCTTGCCAAACATTATAATTCAAACCTGAAAGCCATCTGCAACCCACAGGGAGAACCAATTGTGCATTTGTCATAGAATGCTATTTGTGAGGTTTTTGATTTAGATGATTTATGCACTGTCGCTATCATTTATGAAGATCTGGATAAAGAGTATTGGAGAATGGACACAACTTACAATGGATGGAGGTTGCCCATTCATAGGCCCAGGGTTGAAGGAGAAGTGATGCCCTTAACTGAAAATGATGGTCCTCCCTTTCATGTAGCCATATTTGAACCATATATACAGCATACCTATTTTTCTGTAGGCCAAGTCCTTGGCTCAGAGGTCCCCAAGTTCATGACTATTCCTCTGATGGTCATAGCCTCTAACATTCAGTGTCATAATGCAAGGCAATTTGATTATGCTTCCTATATTGCTAATAGAATGGACTCTGGTCTATCTGCAATAAAAAACAGTGCTCCAGCATGCTCTTTTGAGCACTACTCAATGCTTATGCACATGGTGTTATATTATGGCCAGGAAGTAGGGTTATGGCCAAGTGAGTTTCAAGTTGTTGCTGCAGATAAGAAAGGGGAAAAGATACCTGTACAAATGTGGGCCAGAATTTGGGATAGTAGATATGCCCACTCCAGCTATGCTCAATTTGAAGAGCATTGTGTAAAAGTGCTGTATAGGTGTTTTAATCACCCCTATGAATATTCAATTTCAACTGAAATAAAAAGATTCCTCAGACCAAAAGATTTTGGTGGCCCCCCTACTGTCACTCATAATTGGGGAGACTGGTATTGCTTTGAAGATGCTACTATGATCAGAGTTTATGGTTTTGAGGATGCTCCATTCATATTGCCCAAGACTATCCCTGACAGGCTTGCATATCTGGAGATAATCAGGAAAATGCATTGTTCAAATGTGATGCATTTGAGTTCACATGACAAACAATTGTTTATGCCCAGCACCTTATGTTTTGGAGATTTTACTGTGGTCTCAAAAGAAGGTTACAATCTCATTCTGGATAAATTAATGCATTATAACATGATGACTGCTGAAATGAGAAAAGGATTTGACCCTGAAGGCTTTATTGACTCTGCAAGAAGAAAACAAAATCTCAGTGGATACATGCACATACATTATCCACATGATGATGTCATTAGAAATTTAGAAGAAGCAGAAGTCGAATTGGTGGTAGAAAAATATAACAAGGATCTAAGTGAAAAGAAAAAGCAGTTAGCAGAAATTGAGGTTGTATCCTCTGAAGATGAAGAACTGACAGGGCAAGAACAGCCACCAGATAAAAAGGTAGAGATGTCCAAGAGGAAAATGCAACAATATCAGCCTCCTATTGTACTACATGATGAGGAGGGGTCTGCTGATGAGGATCCATGCCAAACAGCCTAAGATTCTTTCATTTCAGATGATAAATTTATTCAATCAAAAGAATTTAAATCATTTTTGTATAAATACAAAGGGAAAGAAATCAGAGAGTCAGTAGATGATGTCTCTGCTGATAATGAAAGACAATTATTAGATATGCTGAAGGAAACAATAGATAGAGAGATGCAAGACATGACACCTAGCAAGGGTAGACAGTTACTTAAAGATGCAGGGGTTATGATTTTTCCTGGTCTGGATTTAAATTCTGCTTTGGTTTTTGACATTTTTCTGAATAACATAGATGATAAGTATAAACTTACTCCAGAAGGAGTTAATGAAGTATATATGGGAACAAGGTATAATAATGATGAAAATTCCTTGATGATATGGGTGTTATACCCTCCCCATAAGAAGACGGCCATCATAGATACTGAAAAGACTTTTGGCCACATTATGACTTTGAAAGCAAGGGAAACTGACCCTATAATTACAGCAGACATTGGTATCAATGTTGCCAAATTGAATAAAGCACAAGCTCAAATGTTGATCAAAGAAAGAGATGCATACAAATTGAATTGTGAAAGACTGACAAAAGAAAATGATTACTTGAAGGACGTTGTTAAGAGTACTTTTGGCCAGTCCACAAAAAGAATAACTCAAGGTGAGAGCTCACAGGGCATTCAAGTGTTATCCCCTGATCAAGCAACCCAAATTCAAATAGATGCATTTGTTACAATATTGCAGAGCAGGTATGCAAACATGGTGCGGTGGTTAAATCAGTTTTGGGATAATTACTCAAAGAATCATAAAGCAGTTCAAGAACATGAAAGACTTGAAAAGGGAATACGAGAAAAATTGACTGAGCTACAAAACAGAAGTATTGCTGATAGTACAGATATCTCTGATGCAAAAGCATTTCTCAAACAGCACCAAAATTATTATGACAAACTTAAAGCTGATGCTAAGGAAGGAAATGATGCCTCAAATGCAGGAGTGCCCAAGATATTTAAAGACAATGGAGAGGTAAAGAGCAAGGAAGAGTGGATTATTGATTGTCAAATTATATTACACAAAGCCACAGGATCTCTAAAAGACAGAGCCTCTGCGTCTAAAGAAGTTTGCAAACAACTGGAAAGCATGATCACACTTGATATAATTACCAGAAGTGTTGTTGACCTTACTGATTCTCATCGTGAGTAGGATTACTTGGCTAAAGTTTACTTGTGGCTAAATAGAGCCTAATCATAATTATGTTATAGTTGTTAATGTTTGTTAAGTTTCCAAAAAACTTATTGAAGAGTTATGACTCTTCATAGAAATATCTATATAAGTCCAAACAATCGATGCTGAGAGATCATCAGCAGTAGAATATATTCAGATACATCATATATACAATGTTTCAAAATGACTATGTTGCATATTTTATTTGAAGAAGAAGTTTGAAGTTCTTTGATTCAGTGGTTCTGCTTTGGTATCAGTTGTTTGTTAAGATTATTCAATTGAGTGGTTGTCTCCATTTCTGCATTTCCTTGATATTCAGATTAAACATATCAAGTATATATTTGATCTGTCAATACACATTTGCTGTATCTATGTGATTAAATAGGTTGGTATCCATTTGAGGAATTAAACCCTTCTGATTTAGTTACAGTATCCTGGAAGTATTAAGCTTGGATTACTAAGTAGGGCCATATAATTAGATTGCCATTCTATCTCCAGTAAAATATTATCTGTTAATCTTGTCCATTCATTTCATTTGGTTCCTTCAAGTAAGGATTAAAATACCTTCTGGTGAATTATAAGATATCTAATTTTATTTGGTTGGATTATCAAGAAGAGTTTGTCAATCATTTACTTGCACGTTTATACAAGTTATAAACTAAAACTGTGCCAAACAACTAGAATTATTACCATTAGGAAATCATTAGTCCTGGTCCTTCAAACTGACTCTATTACCCAACAAGGCACTAGTCTTATTTTACTTAAAACCTTTTACCTTGATATTGCTTATACAATTTCTACCAATTACTCATTAGACATTAAACCTAAAATCAGTTAGCAAGCATTTCATCTATCCTACATCTTGTGCCATTGTAGATAGATTTAGTTAGTCCATGCATTCACATTAAATCTGCTTTAATTTTCCAAGGTTTACCCACCTAGGTGTAGCAGGACCTAAAGCGAAGGAAATCATCAAACCTTGAAGGTTGATTTCGTCAAGTTAGTTCAGAAACGTTGCCAATCTAAACATAGAGCTTGGCATCCCCTTAGGATTGGCAACCTGCATTTCTGAGACCTAACAGGTGTGATATCCATGTCATATTCTTGTAGGACAATGATCCACTTAGCCCTCTTCTCACCTGGCTCGCTCTGTACCAATAACATCTTTAAAGCAAGAGCCTATCTTTCTACATCCATGTACCTGAGTTCTTTATCTCTGAATGGGTAGCTCATGAATGCTATAGGCTTTTCTTCTTTTTCTTCGTTTCTTTATGTCATCACTGCTGCAGAGGTATGCTTTGAGGCAAATGAGTAAATATAGAAGTCCTTGGTGTAGTCTGGACTAATTAGCACTGGAGCTTCAAACATAGCTTTCTTTATGTCTTCAAAAGCTATTCTAGCTTCTGATGTCCATTCAATCTTTGCATCCCTTTTCAGCATAGCATTTAAAGGTCTAACTATTTCAGGAAAGCCAGTGATAAACTTCCTGACAAAATTTATCTTACCAAAGTAAGATTTGAGTTCTTTCTTGCTTCCAGGAAGTTGTATTTTCATAATAGACTCCACCTTGTCTGGATCAATGATAATCCCATTTTTAGTTATCAGGTGGCCCAGTAATTTTTTGGTTGTTACCCCAAATATACATTTCTTGGGGTTCAGGAATATCCCATAATATTCACATTTTTTCAGCACATTTATGAGATCTTCTACATGGTTTCCTCTATCTTTAGAGAATACTGTTAAGTCATCCATGTATATGACTATACATTTTCCAATTAAGCCTCTGAAGGCTATGTCCATTGCACACTGGAATGTTGCTCCAGCATTTATCAGCCCAAATGGCATGCATCTATAAGTGAATATCCCCCAATTTGTGGTGAAGGTAGTTTTAGTCTGTCAAATTTGTCGACCATTACCTGATTATAACCAGAAAAACCATCCAAGAATGACATCATCTTTGCTCCATTTACAATCTACAGAACTTCATCTAAGGAGGGTAAAGGATAATTGTCCTTTTTAGATGCTCTGTTTCGGTTCTTGAAGTCTACACATAGTCTGGTGTCTCCATTCTTCTTTCTCACTGGGACTAAATTAGCCACCCAGGTGGAGTGTCTCATAGGAAATATAATCCTGGCATTTAACAATTTCTTGACCTCCTAAAAAATTATAGGCTCTAGCAAGGCATTGACAGGCCTTTGCTTCTGTCTAAAAGGCTTGGCATCTGGTTTGAGGGGTATGGTATGAGTTATGACTGATGTGTCATATGTTTTCGACTCATCATAAGTCCATGCTATGACATGGATGTAATCTTTGAGTGACTGAGTTATTCCTTCTAACTCTTCTTCTGTGCACACCTTCCCTATCAGAATATTTCTTTGGTCATCATTTTGTCCAATATTCACTTTTGAATATTCTCCTCCATCTTCTTTTGGAAGATCCTTCTGCTTCAACATGTTATCCAAGTCAAAGGCTCTTTCTAACTCAATCATTCCTTTGGGAATCCTGTTGCTAGGCAACTCTAATATTTCTTCTTCTTCCCAAACATGATTTCTACATTGCTCTCATCTATGATCTGAGCATCAAATATATCTCTATTAGAGATGAAATCTAGGATATGTTGATCGTCATCAAATACTTGGAGATTAGTAACATTATCAGGTACTGAAGGCACTGATACCAATTCTACTGTAAACCAAAAATAGACAAGGGGTCTAAAGTACTAGCAGCCTGGGCTAGAGCATCTATCCTATGGTTCTGTTCTCTAGGTATGTGGGTGATATTAAATGCATCAAAATCTTCAATCAGGTCTCACACCCTATGTCTGTAATTAGACAATTTCTTATAATTGTAGGAGTAAATTCCTCACTTGTCTAACAACTAATTCTGAGTCTCCATAGACATGCAAAATTTTTACTTTCTTCTTAAGGGCAAATAGTATCCCATGTATTAGAGCTTCATACTCTGTCACATTATTGGTACAGGGAAACTATAGTCTGTAGGCTGCTAGGTAGGACTTTCTGATGGATCAATGAGATCAATCCCTACCCCAGCACCCTGTTTTGACTTGGATCCGTCAAATCTAAGGATCCACAGTTTATCTTCAGTAGGAGGCTTAGCTGAGCCTTCCTTCTTCTTTGTAGCTCTAGCAACTACTCCACATGATATCCATTTTAACTTAGGAATTTCAGCTTTCTCAGACTTCATCTTTCCTTTCTTCTGTGAAGCTGATTTTTCTTCTTTCTTTTCATCATCAGAAAGATGATCTTCTGAACTAGGCAATAAATGTCTCATTAAAATATGTAAGCATAGTGAACAAGTAGTTTCTAAGTGAGGTGCCTCATGCAACCTACACCATCCTTCAGTCAGTGCATCTTGTGGAGGTCTCTGCTATTCTATCATCTTTTTAATTTCTCTTGATAAAAACTCCTCAAATCTGGTTAGGTTACTACCTCTGTCTTCATCAGATAACTCATAATCTGACTCCATCAAATAGTCACTCCCTGGAGTGATCTTATTATTTCTTTTCTTATTCTCATTGCAGACCAGAATTTCTTCTGTCATCTGGATAAAATCCTCATCCTGACTCATATCTTCTCCTATTCCTGTAGCAGATGAACAAGAATCAATATGATCATCATCACTATATGTGGAACTTACCTCTGATGATGACGACGCCTCTCAGCATGTTTGCTCAAGCTCTAGCATATCAATGCAGGCTTCACAAGTTTTCTCAGGATGTGCTTCATCATGTAATCTGCACCAACCATCAATCAAAATATTGTGATCAAGTATATCCAATAATTGACAGTATTTTACCTACTTGGACAAGTATATTTCAAAGATCTTGAAATGATCTATTCTGTTTTGTTCCCATGATCATGATTAGGTCTTAAAACTACAGCATTATCGTCATGAGGGTGATCATCAAGATCATGATCATCGTGAAAATCATACATCAGGACTTCCTCTATCTTGACAGTATGAGGTCTAATGGAATAAACTCTGGGTTCAACATTCACGTACATGATCTCATTTGTTTTGTTGTACTCGGTGATCATGTGTTTCATTCTTGGTTCAGGATCTACCCTAATCTGGTTTGGTATACCTTTCCAAGGTAGCCACATATGACTGAAGTCGGTAGACATATATCCATTGAGGGTTTTGGACCAATCTCTGCTGAGTAACATTCCATATGCATCAGGTATGTCAACTACCTGAATGTTAATATAGTACTAGATCCTGGGGTCTGATGCTAGTTGCATGTGAATGTGAGTTAACTCTCCTATTACATTCACCTCTATTTTTTCTAGTTGGGTTACCTTCTTCAGAGATTTAGCAGGATGCAACCCTAAAGCATTACATATGGACAAGGGCATGACATTGTGGATGCTCCTGAGTCTACTAGACAGTTATGTAAATTCTTACCAAACATTCGTATGGTAAGGAGAAATGGAGGTGACTCACTTTTATCTCTGTATAAGGTCATATGGGAGGTTTCTGTAGCTTGAACAGTTGTTGAGACTTTAGTTTTAACATTATTGTCTCTAGCAACATGATCTTTACCTCCAGATTGACCTGAAAAATGGCTATCTTCTTTGGGAGCAGGATCATCTAGTGATTTCATGAATGCTTTTTTAATGGCTGGAGTTTTTAGCAATTCTGACAAGGATAGGCTGATTTTGATCTTTTTCATCTCATTTGCCATATAGGTGACTAAATTGTTAGATTCATGAGGCATATTTTAAACTTTTGATGCTGTGTTTGGTGATGCTAAATATTGAGCATTGACCTTGGGAAATCCCAGATTATTGCTTGCTTTGGGATCAGGAGGTGTGTTGAAATTATTCGGAGGTAAAGAAGAGGTCAATGGACCGATAGGTCTATTGGCATTATTTCTCAAGTTATAGTTATGCTTACCTTGGTACTGCTGTTGGTAAGCATGTACCTCCTCATGTTCATTTTATGGCTCATTGTCATCCTCAAAGGGAAAAACATAATTTGACTCAAAAGCCATAGCCAATTCTTCACATGTTTGGGTATAATGTTGATGCGATGACACAATCTATTGATAAGGCTGATCAGTATAGCTTTCTAGTACTAAAGCCGAATCATATCC
Source organism: Cunninghamia lanceolata (assembly GCA_027924645.1). Classification (NCBI taxonomy): domain Eukaryota; kingdom Viridiplantae; phylum Streptophyta; class Pinopsida; order Cupressales; family Cupressaceae; genus Cunninghamia; species Cunninghamia lanceolata. Next base: position 8,279,516 of record BSBN01000801.1, read on the forward strand.
ACAAGGAACAAGCTCATTGCCTTCTACATGATGTGAATTTCCTGTAGTATTGGACACCTCAGTTTGGAAAATACTTGCAGCGATTTGAAATTGTGGACAATCTAACTCTGTATGAGCATTAGTATTGTGTATCCTACACCAATTACTGAGGGCTGCCTCAGCAAGATTGACTCTAGTAGTCTGTTTAGCTTCACCAGGAGGCTGATTATCTAAAGGTGATGGTAAGGAACTGTTATTTGGCCTAGAGTTCCATACTCTAGGCTGTCTAGGGGAATTGTTGTTACCACTGTTATTGTTGTTATACCCCCTATCAGGATAACTAGGTCTTTCATTGGTGTAACCTCTATTCTAATTAGGCTGAGAATAGAAGTTTTGGCTTCTCAGGTGAATAATCTCAATCGTAAGCTTCCTTAGCTGGGCTGATATTTCCTTGATTTCCTCTTTCTCCTCTTGGACCTTGGCCACTACATTTTCAGTTTGAGGTTTGAAAAAGGAGGATCCATGGTTATTGTTGGACTGATCAGTACCCTGAGGCACTTGTGTTTGACTTGGATACTGTGGCATTTGACCATTTCCATTAGGAGGAGGAGGCATGATACTTAGTGGAGATATTTACAATGGTGTTGGCATGACTGCTGGAGGTATCATAGCTCCATTAGGATATTGTGCAAGATAACTAGGATATCCAAGTAGTGTAGGAAAGGCTATGTTTGGTGTTGGAGTAGGTACTAGCTACTGATTGACTTTGATAGCTTCCTGGAAAGCTCCTGTCAAAGTTGTGATTTCAGGATGTGCTCTCCTGATGAACATGGAAGTCAGTGGATCTAGAGCTAAATAATAGATACTCCTGGCAGAAGCATCTGCTACAACATATGGGGCAACTAACTTGGATAGCATTTTCTGGAACCTAGTGTTGAAATTGGCAATAGGTTCACCTTCAAACCACTTAATTGTGGCAAATAGGTGATAGTTCATTGAAGGATCTATTGGTACCTTGAACCTATCAGTGTAAGCTTTCTCTAGAATAGCCCATGATCTGACAGAACTTGACCAAGACTAATATACCAATTATATGCTTCTTCCCCTAAGGAAAAAGGAAATAATCTGCATACAACGTCCTAATGCTCTATTCTGGCCCTACAGCAGGCTTCTTTGAAAGTTCTGATATGATCATCTGCATCCTGATATGGATGATATTTTGGACAGAGTTTGTCAGGATTCTTTGGTAAAGCGTGATATACCAAGAAAGTTAACGATGATTCTGCTACAAAGAATGACATTACAACTGGAGGAGGTTGAACTTGAGGTATAACAGGCTGAGGTTGAACTTGAGGTTGAACTGGTGATCCTGTAGGTATTTGTAAACCAATAGGAGTTACAAGAGGACATTCAGGTGAAGCTCCTAATGCACTAGACCCTGGAGTGTGATGGATGTCTACTGTTCTAGGTCTAAGTCCTCTAACAGGTAATTCATTAAAGATTCCACTGGATCTAGACCTGGTATTTATCTTGTGAGCCAGGATTTCTTGATTTTGAGGAAAATTGGCTAGATTATTGTAAAGATTGGTAGAAATTCCCCAGCAAAGGTAGTTTCTATGGTCAAAAAAGTATACTGACTAGATATTTATGGAATATTTGCAAAGATGCTACAAATATGAGGTAATGTTTGAAGTTTTGTGTCACAAGCGGCAATATATCAAGTTTTTAGCGTAACTACCTCAAAGAATTGGGCAAATTTACATGAGACAAGGCCTATTTCTACAAATTCATCATGGTCGGCTGTAAAGCTTGCAATATTTATGATCTATCCTAAAAACTTCACATGGGATTAGCATGTACAAGCTTAGAACAACAAATACTTGTGTCTAATCTAAAATTTGTTGGTGTTTGAGCATTACCTTACGATCTTTATCATCACCTGAACTACTGATGATGATCCTTGTCCTATGGCCCTCCTTCTAGCACCAATTTATGTTGGTCATGATGTTATTCATAAGCAAACATAGAATAAAAATTGCACAACAACCTTTACTCATCTTGAAAGATATGATGAATTCAAAGAATTCATGATCCCAAGTCTCCGTGGATTAGTTCTTAATCAACTGACGTTACTCAGTAGTTGATGTGCATTGTTGTTTTCCATTCAAGGGCCTTACGTTTGATCATCAGTAGGATTCTATTTCTGTAAAGATGCTTCATAGAAGGTTATTCTACACATTATATTTCTTCAAATGATGTGTCTGTATTTAAGTCTTTGCATGATATTTATCAATTTAACATGCTTTAACTTCAAATATGCTATAAATGTTCAGTTCTCTACAAGATATCTGCATATTTCATATAATTTACTTTTGATTATCCATTATTTGTAATTGTGATGGTGAATTACTCTGAAATTAAAAGAAATTGAAAAGAATACTTCAAATAATGATGAACCTTTAGTTATTGAGCCACATACACATCAGATATAGTCATGAAGAGAAGAAATCAAACCATATGTTTACCAGGAAATTCCACAACTAGATACAGTCGATGCTAACTTCAAAGGAAAGGCATGAAGACAACACATGTAAGCTGATATGCACTCCAAGGGATGCAACAAATCAAAGCACATATCAAGAATTCATACTGATTACTCAAGATTTATAATGGATTGTAATAAAAATAGTCTTCTCATTCATTAAGTATGCAAGAACATATATGTATACAACAACTTTGAAATAGGCCCTAAATACTTCAGCAAATAGATTTCAATTATGTTTCGAATGTTCAAAATAAGGCTTCACTACACCTTTTATAGAACAAGGTGAGGGAACTGCTACAAAATGATCTCTGATCAAGATTTATCTATTAAGATCTACGGCTGATATTCATCTTTGACTTTGTCAGCATTTGACGTGGCACAGGTTGCCAGCTGGTAACCATCTAAATTGCTTATTTTCCTAAGTATCAGATGCTTATGTCTTTTCTTGGTATTGTATCTTCATTTACTCTTTATCCTTCAAGTTCCTCATCTTCATCATTAGGAGCATCAGGATCATCGCTTCCCCAATCTTCATCATCCTGATGGCTTTCTCCTTCTATATGGACTTGCATGGATGTCTAGATAGTTTCATAAGATTGTACTATCTTTTCTACTTCCCCTCCATCTTGAGTTCTTACTTTGGTGATGGCATGCATGTGTATCTGGTATTTGCCTCGGAGAGTCTCTAATTTACTCCTCCTTCTGCTAGATGTTTCATTGTAGTTTTCCACTCTGAGCTTGATCCTCATGATTCTGTCCATGACTTCTTCTGTCGGGTGATTTAGAGGGTCATCAGCCACTAGTTGGAAATTGTTATGCAGAGCTTTAATAGAAAACTCTTCATCTTGATTTTCAATCTTTCCCTCTACTTCACCTTCCAAGGTCTCCAAGACATTTTCCTCATATGACATCATGTCATGCAACTTCATACTGATGTCTCTTAATTTGCTATTGCATCTTTTGAGTAGGTCACACTCAAATTGGATGTCCTTGTACCATATATCAATCAAAATGGTAGTATTATTATTTAATACTTGGTTATCTATGAGAACCTGAGGATTAATCCTCTTTATTTCATCTAAAGCACTCAATGCTTTCTCTAACTGAAAGGACCTTCTTCCTGTCTCCATCTGTAATTTGTCGACCTTCTTCCTTGAGATGCTTAAAGAATTCCACCTCTTCAAAGAGGCTTTCACTATTTCTTCCACTTCATCAAATGAGGATAACATCCATTTACTCATTATTGATGACTCATGCTTCATGAGATCCAATTTATTCACCTCATCCTGGGAAATAGAAGTCAATGGGGCTGCATGATCACTTGAAATATCATCAGGGTTAGTTAACCCTTTTATATAGGCATGCGGCTGAGCAATGTGCTCTTTATGCTGCTTATTTTTCTCCTTTTCTCTTTTCACCCTTTGGGTCAATGAATCAATTATATTTTTTCCTTCTTGATCCTCCTGGTCATCATTGGCAAATCCCAAATCAACTGTACTAATCTAGAATTCATCCAGAGTGATCTTGCCCTTCTCTTTGTCAACTATGGGAAGTGCTATCTGAGCAGTCCTTCTGCCCATAGCAGGATCTCTTCTTATGGCCAAAGTCAACCTAGCCTTCCTCATCGGCTTCATTAGAGTTTCTAAAAATGACATTGAAACATCAAATTCCTGTATCTCTAATCTAGACTCTGCATCTATTTCTTTCTCAAGCCATGGAGGAACTTGGTCTCCGAATCCTTGGCATCCACCATCATCATGATGATCATCTTGATCTCCAATAACTGCATCTATTTTTGATGTAGATGTTGACTTTCTTATTTCTTCCTCATGATGCTCTTCATCAAGAGGGTGATCTTGGGGTACTTCCTCCTGTTGAGGAATTTCTTTTTTTGGAGGAGCTTCTTTTTGAGATGGAGGATCTTACGATGCTTCCACCTGATGATCATGCACTACCTCATCCTGTACCTCATCCACTTTGGTGATTTCCTCATCCTGAGGCATATTCATATCGGTGGATGTTATTGTGTCTATCTTAGGTACATTAACCTGATTTGAAGCTAGAATCTGCTTCGCACCTATAGTAATTGCTTCTTGAACTTTGAGGGCAAGATCAGTTGATGTATCCTTTTCTTCTCCTCCTTTTTCTTGTACTTCCACTATTTTGGGTTCAACAGACGTATCTTGTCATTGTTGACCCATATCTACAGTGTGGCTTTCCACTTCTACAAGCTTGACTTTCTCAATATCTTCTATTTTGTGAAGTGCTCCCACTAGATTTTCAAGATGTGCTACATCCTCCTTGTGTGTTAAATCTATCACTTCAGGACTAGTTACCTGATCCACTAGTTTATCAAGCCCTATTTGTTGTGAAATCCTTTCTGGACTATTTTCTTTCTCCTGCTCTACTTGCTTCAGTTCTTCTAACACTGTCGCCTGTACTGATGGAGTTCCTTGTGGAGTTATGCAGGTGTTAGCAGCAAGGGTTTCCATTCGTTTTGAGGCTACATCCTTTACTACCTCATCATCAGATAAGTCAACTATCTCCTCTAGTGAGAAAAGACTACTTTGAAATGGCCTAGAGGATTTTTTGATTTGTTCTTCATCTTGTTCAGTCTTAAACTAAACAATGGTGGGAAGTGGCACATTGTGTTGCAGTTCTTTTCTGAATACTTCTCCACCAGCTCCCCTCAATACTATGGGGTCATGTTTTATTTCACCTTTCATTGAGGTTCTTGGTTTCTTAGGTGTGGATGCCATCACCTGAGGTGCTTTTCTTTTTCTAATGAGGGGCATTGAGTCTTCTTCTGTGGGCTCTTCATTAAGAGGAACATCCTCTTTCGTTTGTTTTTGTGATGTCTGACCCTCCTTATATGTTTCAGTAGTTTCCATAGCTAGCCTCTGGATCCTTTTAGCTTTTTGTTTGTCCATGGGAGGTGATCCTGATGAGGCCAGTGCCTATCTTGATGTGGATGCATCCTCAGCTATTATAACTACTCTTTCAACTATTACCCCTTTAGGTTCATTACTAATTTTCTTACCTCTGGGGGGTCTCTTGCTTTGTTCTTGAGGCTGCACTCTTTCTCCTTTAGACTTCCTCTTCTCAATCAGGAATTCATCATATTCATTGTCAGGAATTTCCTGCCTCTTCTTCTTATTGTCAACTGTAAGGACTACACCCTTTTTCTTCAGTGCATTTATTTGTTCATTACCCAAGACTGGGTTAGCTGCAGCATCCTGCCTGTAAATTGGTCTAGTGAAATATCCTCAAGTTGAGTAAGATTAGGCGCTGAGATTGTGCCATTATATATCTTTTTCTCTTCATACTCATCTGCCATGATGCTACCATCATCTTTCTTTAATTGCGCAGGCACTAGGATGCAATCAAAGGTCCTGATCTGGTTGAGGGTAAGCATTTGGTATTTTCTTCTTCTAGCTTCGGTTTCATCCTCACAATCTGCCCATAAATCTTCAAGATTCCTCTAATGGATGGGCTTCCACATGATCCTTTGCATCCTACCATATGGATCATATGATCTTACCAGTGGGAATGGCTATAATCTCATCATACTCAATCCAGCTATGGATTTCTTTATGTTTTCAGAATCCTGGCATATATACCAGCCTATTGTTACTAGAAACAATACTGGTGGAAGCTTATTATTTGTTTTATATGCATCCAATATTGTAGATATTTGCCTCATAAACTCCATTAACACTACTGCATTAGTGGGATACCTGGGGCGCATGAGGGGCTGACCTTCAAAACCCTCTATCCTGATATAGGAGAAAGTAGCATATTGTATAAACCAGGCACCATGCCTATAAATAACCTACTGAGCTTCCATGCTCAATCTTTTAGTCCTGTCTTCCTCCATTGTCCTTACCAGATGCATAGAAAATGCATCATTCACTAGTTCATAATCAAGGAGGTAATTTACTCTTTGCAGCTAAGGATAATGATCCCATATGTGGGCATCATTAGTAGTCCCACCAATCTTTCCTATTGTTACAAGTGCATCAAATGTACCCTTGTAGGCACATGAATATACCACATATGAAGTCATGTAAAACGCACACTCTAGGCCCCCTAGGTTCATGAGTTGATCATGGAGGGCATCACTTATCATTTTTGCCCATAGTGGCTTGTTGTCTATATAAACACACATTAGGATGACCCCATACATCCAATCCTTAAAAGTTCCAGCATCAGGCTGGCCTATCACTCTGCTGAGTAGAGCTATTATATATTGGTATTCATCATCGAAATTAAACTTATACAGATGCATTGGCAACTTGGCGGCTACAGTATAAGGACTATTTTTTGCCCTCCATTGGTACAGTCTCTTTTGGGCAGCCTTCTTGTTACTTTCATATTCAGTTTCCAACCTCTTCAAGTCCATGCTGGCAACCTTCTTTCCTAATGGCAAATTGAAAGTGGCTGTAATCCCCTTGATAGATAGATTAGCATAAACCCTACCATGTTTCTCTACTTTTCTGGTCTGTGGGTTGTAGTTCCTTGCACATTCAACAATTAATTCCAGAGCTTCCATAGAGTAAGGGAATCCTGTAGCACTCCACATCCCTGACATGAAAACTGCGTCCAACAAGGTGTTGTGATTCTTTTCATCACTCATCTTAGCCGACCATGCTACCAAATCAGTGTTTCCTTAGTGTGTATTTGTGATGGCACCATATTTAAACCGTATACCTTCAGGCTGAATGAACATGGGCTTATGAAATTTGGCCTCATACTTGCTTAGTCTCTTGTCTGCCATGGTCTTCTGTAATAAACATTACCAATCTTACCATACCATATTTCTCATGCATGCACATAACAATATATTCTCACGGCATTATGTACATTATACTCATTTATAATCACTTCATTATAACATGTATAATTCATAACTTCAAACTAGTAGAAATCATACTACCTGGACATGTAGAAATGATAGGAGGGGGTTTTCAATTACTTACTTGATTACACTTATTCTCCTGATTATGCTGATGATTATGTGAAAGGGACTCAACTACCAGTGATGTTCACGTGTTTTGTTCTGCTACGAGCCGTATGCATCCGTAGGTAGTTGTATGAGGGTTTGAAAGCTCGATGCCCTGTAAAAACTCATTTTATCGCAAAGTAAATGTAAAATGACTCTGTAAATTCACTTTTAACCTCCTCTTTAGGGCAAATTAGGGCAAATCCAGATAAATTAATTAAAACCACTGATTTTCTATATGAAACTTCCAGATCTCGCCAAGTGTATATATCACATTTGTAATCGATAGGAACCACCTACTGCATTTGCGCATATTTAATGTCATGGTGGCAAAAGGGACGTGGTGACCTTTGGAAGATCGGGTGATATTTTGAATATCAGGTCGCGAGAAAACTTATGTCAATAGATCAGGTCAGGTTCAGAATATCAGATGATATTCAAAATATCAGGGGATGTTCAGAATGTCTGTTGATGTTTATAATATCACCCCCTGAACTAAAGTGACGTTTCCTCAAAATATCAGGGTGACATTATCAGGATAATAACTTGGTTCATCGTTGTTGCACTATGATGTCATCTTCATGTTCTGTAGAAAGGATCACTATTAGAAATATACCTCCATGAGGTAAAAAGGATGATGATGTCATCATTGTGCCAATTTTCTTATCTCATCGGGATTATATGACATCATGATCATATTGGCTTTAGGGTGATATTTTGCGCTAGGGTGATATTCTGAATATTGGGTGATATTTGAAAGATTAGGTTATATTCAAAATATGACCCCCGCAAAATATATGACATTGTTCAATAGGTAAATTCTTCTATCAGCTAAAATTGACATCTGGATCTCCAGATAAATGATTTATCGGTTGATAGGATTGGATCAGAGTGATCATTTATAAGATGACTGATGTTAAGAAATATGATCCTCCCCTCAGAATATCAGGTTTGACCAGGGCTTTGACTCACCATAACTCTCATTTTCTAAGGAATGTCAGGGTGATCCAAAAGGCAAACCTGCATTAAATTTTGTAATCTATCCAACCATGAGGTTATTGTCATGAAATATTAACTTTGAAACTTTGACCTCATCATGATGACTTACCCAGTCCCCTCTATGCAGGATCATCTGTATTGACTTACTTTTACCAGATTATCAGCAAGTAGAAAACACAAGCCAAGCCAAACAAAAAGTTGGGTCCCTGTTTTGTCAAGTCAAAATGGGGTGTGTTGTGTAACCACACAATAGATCTACAACATGTTCCTGTTGTCTCAGAGATTTCTCTATTGTAGAATTCATAGAACTAATGAGTGGGTGCCTAAGTCCAAGGCCCTATTTTCAACTCTGATTTGCAAATCTGACACTCTCCAACACTCTCCTGCAACTCTAATTTTCTTTCTTCTTCAATCTATAACATGTAATTATAGAAAATGGGGACGGGGTTGTGGTGTTTAGAGGCTTGCCTCAGTCAAGCCCCGGAGAGACATTCAAGTCTTCCGAACACTATTATCAAATAGAGAGTGCGTGCCCTTGGGAGGCAGTGGCAAAAACTAAATGATAAATGCTTGAAAACACAAATGATGTCACTTTGTAGTGAAGATTTCATGGAAGGAAGAAGCTCTTCATGCCATGAGGAGATGATTTCTCAAATTTACAAATACAAACACATAAACAACACAAATCTCCTCTTTCTACACAATGAATGCCTTGAATCACCTTTAGAATGCCAATTCTCATCTAGTTGTAATCTAATGATCTTCTAGTTTACAAATGAATGCATAAACATGTTTATATGTGTAACTACAAACACTCTCACCAAGAATTTCATAACTTAAAATTATCGTGTCGGTATAGGACCTAAATAATGGTCACAAGTCGACACTTAAAATTTGAGCTTGACCCAAAATAGGGTAGGGCTAGGGCATGGGTGCCCAAGTCCTCCCTCCCTATTTTAGGTAGGGTCTATCTTAATTGGTCCCCCTAGGCCCTATTTTCCATGACACTTAGGGGTTTTCTCATTGGGATGCCAAAATATGATGCAAGATGTCCTAAATGCAGATTAAAGACCTAGGAGCTAAACTTTATGAGGGAAAAGCCCCCAAGGGGACATTTTCTGATGTTACAATATGTACTACAATCCTCATATGTGCTACTTCATGTAAATGGGAATATGAGATTGATCAATAAATGATAATATTAACCCAATACATCAATGAAATATGCAAATAACAAGAATAAATAAATGAAACACGAACTTACAAACTTGTTACCCCTGCGGCTTCCATTGCTCGCCTATCTATTCTCGACATTGATGATGAAGAAGATTGGCCCTCAGGGAGCTTGCTTCCTTGCTTATTGATGGTGACAAGAACGGAATGGCTGTGATATTTTGTTGTGTTGAAGATGAACTTCAAACACAGGGACAATGAAAGAGAATATAGAATGTGGGATGGCTAGAATGATTTTTGCATTAAGAGGGTATGAAGAAGGGAATTGAGAAGAATGTGGGCATTATGAGGATGCCAGAAGAAGATTTCTAGAAGAAGTTGGGCATGATAAGGATGCCAGAAGAAGTCCCCTCTTAATTGCTTAGAGAAGGGTCTTATTTATAGATTTTCTGAAAAGGCAATGGAGGGTGAGGATCAAAAGATGAGATCAATGGCCCTCATTTTTTGTGAATCTTTAATTCATAATGGATGAATTAAAAATTCTTTTTTGAGAAGAGTGGGTTATGACAATTGAATTAAGAATTCAATAGTGGAGGATAGTGGGTTATGACAATTGAATTAAGAATTCAATAGTGGAGAATAGTGGGGGACAATTGAATTTTAAATTCAATAGTGGATGATAGTGGGGAACAATTGAATTAAGAATTCAAAAGTGGATGATAGTGGAGAATAATTGAATTAAGAATTCAATAGTGGAGGATAGTGGGGAACAATTGAATTAAGAATTCAATAGTGGAGGATAGTGGGGAACAATTGAATTAAAGATTCAATAGTGGAGGATAGTGGGGAACAATTGAATTAAAGATTTATTTTTGGATAATGGAGGATATTAGCTAATTAAATATTAAGAATATTTAATTATATGTGCAACATGGTGAGGTGGAAGGGATGAGGTAGAAAGATGAGCTAGATTTTGTGAGGTGGATTTATGATTTGAGACATTAGATAAATTTGGGGAATTTAATTAAATAAAATGATTTATTTAATTATGGGATAATGAACCAATCAAACGAACTTATAATATTTATTTAATTGACAGAAGAAAATATGAATTAAGATAAATATTAGAATATTTACTTAATTCAACCTGAGCCAATTTTAGGTGTCTACACTTCGCATATATTTTGTTTGTCAATTCCCTTTAGATGAATCTTGATGGTCATGTTGGCACAAGGATACAAGGGCAACACATCTATCGTGACATTCTTCCATCTATCATAAACATAATTTTATGCCTATAGGGATGATGCAAAGTGTTGGATGATTTACCATCCTTCCGTGTTGACCTAAAATTTTTATTTTTATTTCATGTGATCTTCATTTGTCTTTGTAGTTCTACTGACTAGAGGATGATAATAGGTCCAAAAATGAGTGTCCCTTTATATAACCACTCATATACTAACTCTATTCAAGTAGACCCCTTTGTGCTATTGGGTGATGTTTCTTTTATTATGGGGTACCTTGTTACAATGATCGGCATCATACTTTGCTTACATAGGCCATTGTGTATCATGCCCACAACATTGCCTTGGTTTTTCTTGTCTTGGAGGCAATGCTTTATCATGATGTAGCTTTTGGGGATATACCATTTGGGCTTATGCCTCTAGAAATCTTTCATGCTTGTTTTTCATGTATTGCTCTTTCTACCTTAAGAGCCATTTCTCTTTGATGGTGTTAGCAATTACTTTAAGGTGGGGCTATACATTCTACTATGTGTCTCACTCTATTGGTTCTTTCTATCATGTAACACCTTTTGATCATCTTTGTAGCAATCTACTAGAGTTACTGAACAAACAACACATTTTTCTTGGCCTATAATTTTTGATATTGTTGACATGAAACTCACCTAGTAAATCTATGGATCTTACTAGCTTTTGATGTTTTCATTTTGCTACTTGTTGACATGAAACTCACCTAGTAAATCTATGGATCTTACTAGCCTATGATGTTTTAGTTTTTCTACTTGTTGGCATGGAACTCACCTAGTAAATCTATGGATCTTACTAGCCTATAATGTTTTTATTTTATACTTGTTCATGAGCCACCTAGTAAACAATAGATTTTACTAGCCTCTGACTCATGATGTGTGTTTTTAGTCTAATTCCTAAGAAACCTATGGACCTTGCTAGCCCAAGAATCATACCTTGTATGCTTTTTTTTTCCATGTATGCTCTGTATATGCTCTATATATGCTCTGTGTATTGTTGTGTGGTTACACAACATGCCCCATTTTGCCTTGACAAAATAGGGACCCAACTTTTCTTACTGCTTTGGCTTGTTGTTTTCTGCTTTGGGTGGTTTGGTAAAATCAGTCATGCATGTAACCTTGCAAGAGGGTAGATTTGTCACCATGATAAGGTTAGTTTCCAAAGTTAGTAGTTCACATTATTAACCTCATGATTGGAAAGTGCACAAAATTCCATGTAGGTTTGCCGTTTAGATCACCCCAAAATTGTCTAAGGGAAGAGAGTTATGTTGAGTCAAAGTTTGGTCGAACTTGATATTCCGAGAGGGGGGGTCATATTTCAAACATTAGTCATCTTAGGTTAGATCACCCCAATATGGGATTATCACTTGATATTCACCTGGTCCGCGATGTGTGGATGTCAACTGTACATAAGGGCCGATATCTACCTGTCAAACAACTTCAGTTATTTCGAGTGGGGTCATATTTTTAATATCAGTCATCTTATGAATATCACCCTCTTTGCATATATCACTCTATGTCAATATGACGGTGACATCATCCAAGTCCAATGAATGACGGGAGTCACACTAATGATGATGTCATTGTCCCATTCTATTTGTGGGGAGGTATATATCTGATATCCATCATATTCTTTAACATGACGATGACATTATTAAAACATAGCAATTAAACAATGTCGTTGACATGGAGATGTCACCCTGAGCTTTTCCTAGAGGGTCATTTTATTTGTGGAGTCATATTTTGAACAACCCCTGGTCTTAATTTTGTGACCCAATATACACATGGTCAACGTTGACTACATCACCTGATCCTTTGCATTTAGTTTTGCCACTCAAAGGCGGGGGGTCATTTTATCCAAAGAGGATCATATTTTGAATATCCCTTGATCTTTTGAAGATCACCCCCTATTTCCTAACATTAAATGCACTTAAATGTGGTAGATGAATTCCCACCGATTACAAATACAAATTGAACACTTGGCAGCATCCATGCATTCCCTGCAGGAGATCAACGGATTTGATCAAGACAGTGCATTTTTACTCTAATTTGTCCTATTGATCTTCTTTAAAGGTGAAATTCAAAGGTTATTTTCATTTACCTTGCAAAATAATGAGAAATTATAGAGCTCTAAAGTCAAACCCTCATACAACTACCTGTCAACCGATTAGATCCTTCAGCATAATGGAATGGGTGATCTTGAGCATCTACAGCCCTTTTCCGTAATCAATCATCTAACCCGAGAGGAAAGCACTATCAGGTAAGTAACTGTAAACCCTCATGTTGTCATTTTTTGTATGTTCAGGTAGAGTATTTGTTCTTACCTATGATTTGGCCCTGTGATATACATATCATGGTGAAGTGAGAAATAGTATACAAAGTACACATGATATAGAAGTACATGATGTTATACAAATGCATGTGGACACTATAGGGTAAAGCATATCATTTTTATTGCAGGAAGCCATGGCAGATCTTAGAAGGAATAGGTCTGACATAGAGTTTCTCAAGTCCATGTTTGTTCAGTCCGTGTGGGTGTAGTTTAAATACGGAGTTATTGGTGATACACACCAAGGAGATATAGACCTGGCAGTATGGTCAACAAGAGTAGATCATGATAAGGACAATCCCATCCTGGATGGGGTATATGTTTTAGGTATGTGGCATGCAGCTGCTTTTCCATATGCTATGGATACTCCAGAGCTGGTAGTGGAATGTGCAAGGAATTATAACCCTGAAACCAGACAGGTGGAGAAACATGGAAGAATATATGTTGACTTCCCAATCAAGAGCATTACTGCCACTTTTAATTTGCCAGTGGGGAGGAAGGTAGTGAGCATGGACCTGCGCAAGTTAGAAACAGAATACAATAATAATAAGAAGAATACAAGGAAGAGGATCTACCAATGGAGGTCAAAGAGTAGCACCTATGCTGCCTCTACAAATTTGATTTTGATGATGAATACAATATATGATTGCCCTGCTGAGTAGGATGACAGGTAAACCTCATGCTAGAAATTTGGAGAACTAGATGTTTGGAATCATCTAGATGGTCTTATATGCAGACAACAAGCCATTATGGGCTAAGATCATCAGTGACGCACTGGATGAAGGAATGAGAAACCTGGGAGGCCAGACATGTTTATTTTATATGACCTCATATGTGGTATACTCATGTGCATGTAAGGGAACTTTTGATGCCTTGAAGACAGTGGGTAAGGCTGGTGGTGATGCTGATGATGCACATATATGGGATCATTATCCCCAATTATAAAGGAAAGATTACCTCCTGGACTACAAACTAGTAAATGATGCATTCTGCATGCATTTGGTTAGGACTATGGAGGAGGACAGGACAAAAAGGTTGAGCATGGAAGCTCAGGAAGTTGTTTATCAGCATGAAGCCTAGCTTATCCAATTTGCCACCTTTTCATACATCAGGATAGAGGGATTTGAAGGACAACCTCTTATGTTGCCAAGATACCCCACTAATGGGGTTGTCTTGATGGAATTTGTCAGGCAAGTATCTAAAATAGTTGAAGCCTATAGGGCCCAAAAGAAGATACCTCTAGTGTTATTTGTAGTGTCTATGGACTGGTATATGTGCTCAGACTCAGAGAGCATAAAACATGTCATGGGAGGGCTAAAATTGATGTATCTACAACCATTTCCCTTAGCTAGATCTTATGATCCTTATGGCAGGATGCAAAAAATATTAGGAAAACCGATACACCAAAAGCATCTAGAAGACTTCTAGACTGACTGTGATGATGAAGCTAAGATGAGAAGAAGGAAGTACCAGAGACTCACCTTGAATCAAATAAAAACCTTTGACTGCATCCTAGTGCTAGTGTAGTTGAGGAAGGATGATGGGAATATCATGTCCAATGAATATGAGGACAAAAAGGTGTACAATGACACCATATTAGCCCCTGATCTTACACATCAGGAGGATATATCCCTAGATCAACTAACAAGTGGGGTGATCCAGTTAACCCAAGCCTGGGTAGATTAGGAGATAAACAAATTGAAGAAAATGGGTGTTACCCTTACAGTTGATGACAAGAAGAAGAGGCAGGAAGTATCTAATGAGGAATATGATGATTTCCTCAATGAAAAGAGGTTCGACGGGGAAAGATTGCCTACACAAAAAATAAAGAAAAGGCCCCCCTAAAGGTAATAAAAGTGAAGATGAACCAAAGGGGGTGATAATTGAGTGGATTGCCACATCAGCTATAGGTGCATCTGCATTGGCTCAGGCATCTGCATCATCTGCATAGCCTCCTATTGAAAAACAAAGACTAAAAGGATTTTGAGGCCTATTGTTTAAACTATAGAAGTGTAGGTAGAGGGCCAAGCCTTGCAGAAGGAAGTGAAAGAAGGAATCCCTTTGGAAGAAGAGCAGGTAAATAAGGAACCTACAAGTGATGACTTCATGGTGGTCAACAAGAAGAGGAGGGCGATGCTACTGATGTCACCACCCAAGAAACAAAGAACAACAATGAGGGGGGATATCCGGGCTGGCCCCATCATATTAAGAGGAGTTGGCGGTGAAGCATTCAGGAAGGAACTACAACATGGTGTTCTAGTTCCCACATTAATAAAATTCAAAACTAAGAAGCCAAAGGAACAAACAAGAGAAGTGTTCAAAGAAAGTCAGGGTGTTCCTTTCTCTTTGGAGGATACCGTGGACTTATCTGACGATGAGGTAGTTCAAAGTGTAGCTTCTCAACAAATGGAGACTCTCACTTCAAACACCCGCATGACTCCTCATGGGACCCCATTAGCATAGATGGCAGTGTTGGAGGAAATAAAGCAAACATAAGAGGTAAAATAAGGTAGCCTAGAGAGGGTAGACCAGCATATAGGGCTTCATAATTTGGTTGAGCAGGTGACTAGGCCTGCTGTTGTAGATTTAACATATAGGGGTGATGTAAGACCTAAGGATAAAGTAGATGCACCTGAGGAACCAGAGAAGATTGAAGTGGCAAAATAGGTCAAAAAAGATAGTACTGGTCATGATATGAGTCAACAAAAGCATGAGACACCCATTGAACCAAAAATAGTAGAAGTTCAATAGAAGAGTGGGGGTGATAAAGATATATCAGGTGCTACTGTGGCTCAAACTCTAGGAGATCTGGGAAAAGTCTCAAGAATAGAGGATAAATTAGGTCAAGAGGACCCTAAGCCAAATGATATCAGTGCATCAGGTGGAGAACAAGAAATGACCCTTGATCAGGGTGATGCACAAGGGCAAAATACACAGACATTTGAGGATGTCAATATGCCACTAGGTGAGAAAGATAATAAAGGGGATGAAAATTGGAAGGAGGGAGTACAAGATCAAGCACAAGATTAGAATGTGGAAATTCCATAGGATCCTCCTTTCCAGAAGGAAGCCTCTCAATAGGAAGAACTTCAACAAGACCCCCCTCATGAAGAAATACATGAAGAAATCAAGAAGGTGCCTTCTCCACTATGAATAGAAGCAGATACTGGATAATAGGGCAGACATGATGTTGCCCAAGGTCACCAAGGATTTGGAGATGATGTCAGTGGCTAGAAAAGGAGATAAGTATGGAACAAGGGTCAAAAATTTAAGAATTTGATGTTTCTACCTTATTCGCTGAGACAATGATGAAGCCAAGGAGGAAGGCCAGATTAACATCGGCCATAAAAAGAGATCCTTCTACACGCAGAAGGACTAGATAGGTAGCACTTCCCATAGTAGAAAAGGAGAAAGGCAAAATTAGCCTAGAGGAATTCCAAATCACAACTATTGATTTGCGTTTTACCAATGAGGACTAGGAAGGTCAAGAAGGGAAGGACATTATTGATTCTTTATCCCAAAGGGTGAAGAAGGAGAAAGAGAAAAATAAAATGCATAAGGAGCACATTGCTCAGCTAAATTCTTTAATAAAAGGGTTAATTAAACCTGATAATACACCAGTTGATCCTGCAGTCCCATTGACTGTCATATCACAAGAGGAGGTCACCAAGTTGGACCTAAGGAAACATGAGGTAATGGCAATGGAAAAGTGGATGTTGTCAGCTCTCACTAGGGCTAAAGATGTACTGAGAACCTCACTACAAAGGTGGAATTATTTGAGCAGTCTAAAGAGAAAGGTAGATAAAATGCAAAATGATACAAGAAAAAGGTCATACCAATTGGAAAAGGACGTGACTGCTCTAAGTGAAATGAAGACAATTGATCCACAAATCTTGATAATCAATCAAGTGTTGGATAATAATATTGCCCTACTGATAAGCATATGGTATGAGGATATCAGGTTTGAATGTGATATCTTGAAGAAATGCAGTGGCAAGCTCAGGGATATAAGTGTAAAGTTGTACAGCATGATGGCATATGAAGCAGAAATCCTTGAGGCCCTGGAGGGAAAAGTAGAGGGTAAAATTGAAAATTAGGATGCAGACTTTGCTATTAAAGCTCTGCATGATAATGTTAAGTCAGTAGCAGATGACCCCCTCACCCACCTGATAGAAGAAGTAATGAATAAAATCGTGAGGATAAAAGTCAAAGTAGAAACATATAATGAGACTTTGACCAACAGGAAAGGTAAGCTAGAAGCTCTCAAGGCTAAGTTCTAGTCTCATAAACATGCCATAACAAAAGCTAGAATCCAAGATGGGGGAGAGCTAGATAAAATAGTACAAGCATATGAACATATCATGAAAATAGTAAAGGTCCACATACAAGAGGATGTATATCAAAGTGACAGTGATGCTAAAAGTGACGAAGATGAGGAGAATGATGAAGAAGAAGAAAATGAAGAAGAAGAACCTGAAGAATTAATGAAGATGCATCCCAAAGTGAACACATGCATAAGGTACTGATAAATAATGAGTCATACAGATGGTTGCCAACTGGCAACCTATGCCATGAGGAAAAGTTGACTAAGTCATAGGGTAATTGTCAACCATTGATCTTAATTGATAAATCTTGACCGTTGGTCAATTGTAACTACCTTCTCACCTTATTCTATAAAAGGTGTAGGGGTACAATCTTTTAAAGATTCAAAACTTAATTGAAATTTGATAGCTAAAAAGTTCAAGACTCATTTCAAAGTTGTTATAAGTGTACATGTTATGCATACTTAATGAAAGAGAAGCCATTTTTATTACAAATCATCATAAATCTTGAGTAATCTGTGATTGAAATTTGGATATATGCATTGATTATATGCGTCCCTTGGAGTGCTTTTTAGTCTGCATGTATTGTTTTCATTCCTAGTTCCTTTGAAGTTAGCATCAACCATATCTAGCTGTGGAACGTCCTGGTGACCTATGGTCTGATTTCTTCTCTTCATGAATGTATCTT
Source organism: Cunninghamia lanceolata (assembly GCA_027924645.1). Taxonomy (NCBI): domain Eukaryota; kingdom Viridiplantae; phylum Streptophyta; class Pinopsida; order Cupressales; family Cupressaceae; genus Cunninghamia; species Cunninghamia lanceolata. The sequence continues at coordinate 8,297,820 of BSBN01000801.1, forward strand.
GTATGAATGTGATTCAATGACTAAAGATTCACTAAAGGTAGAAGTATTCTTTTAAATTTCTTTCAATTTCATTATAGATCATCTCCATAATTGCAGATAACAGACAATTAAAAGAAAATAAAACATGAAATATGTAGATATCCCATAGATAATTGAAAATACAGAGCATATTTAGAGTAAAAGAATGTCAAATTGATAAATATCATGCAAATTCAAATAAATATTCATAAAATACATATAAATATCCACTTATAGACACATCATTTGAATAAATATATAGTGTAGAAGAAAGAGCAAGTTCATAATGATTAATGATCAGAAGAATTGATCAAACTTTAAAATATCTTGGCAGTCTTTGAAAATAGAGTAGGATTAACCTCTCTGTGGAGTGAATTTATAGGAAATAGTGCAATACTGATCACCTAGACAAATGTAAGACCCCTTGAAATGGAAAATAGCATGTCACATCAACCTTTGAGTAATGTCAGATGATCATGACCTGATCAATGGAGACTTGGAGCCATCAACTTATCCTAAGCTGATTGTACTTTACAAGATAATAAAGGGTTGTTGTGCAAATTTTTATGCATGTTGTTATGACAAATAATCATCATCAACATAAAATTGATGCTAGAAGGAGGACTTCATCAGTAGATTTGTCTTATTTGATGACACAGAAGAAAAGGTAATACTCACGCAACTTTGTATTTCAAATTGTGCAAAGATTTACTACTTTGAGTCTGTTTATGCTTATCTGTTGCAAAGTTTTCAAAATTGAGCGTAAATACTTCAAGGTTTGTGGTTGATCACTATGATATTCAAAAGATAAGTTCTATTTCATGTCTTTTTGCTAAAATCTTTGAGGTAGTTTGCTTAGGAGACCTGATATCCTGTTACTTGTGTCCAAAGGTCTCACATCACCTCATATTTACATCATTTATGCAAATATTACATAAATATTTAGTCAGTTTTAGATTCTAATCATAAATACATCCTTTGCTTGAGTGTTTTAGTTGATCTTTATAGTAAACAAGCCAAATTTTCTTTAAATTCAAGAAATCCTAGCTCTCAGGCCAAATACCAGGTCCAGATTCAGTGGACTCTTTGAGGAATTGCCTATCCAGGGACTTAGACCTAGAATAGTAAATATTCATCATTCTCCCGGTTCTAGTGCATCAGGAGCTTCACTAGAACACACTCCAATAACTCCTATCAGGTTGTAAATACCTACAAGATCACTTATCATACCTCCAGTCCAACCTCCACCAATCACAATGTCATTCTTTACTACAGAGTCACCTCTAACTTTATCTACATGTCATCCTTTACCTAAAAATCCTAATTAGATTTGTCCTAAATATCATCCATATTAGGATGTTGATGATCACATTATAACATTCAAGGAAGCCTATTGTAGGGTAAGAATTGAACATCAGGATGTGGTATGCAGGTTATTTCCATTTTCCTTAGGGGAAGAGGCATATAATTGGTATATCAGTCTTGGTCAAGGTTTAGATAGTTCATGGGCTGCCTTGGAGAAAGCCTTTAAGGATAGATTCAAAATACCTATAGATCCTTCAATGAATTATCATCTGTTTGCCACAATCAAGAGATTTGAGGGAGAACCTATCACCAATTTCAACGCAAGATTCCAAAAGATGCTCTTAAAGCTAGTTGCTCCCTATACTCTAACAAATGAATCTGCTAGGAGTATATACTACTCAGCCTTAGATTCCCTAACATCTATGTTTATCAGGAGGACACATCCTAGTATCACAACCTTGGCAGGAGATTTTGAAGTAGCTGTCAAAGTTAGTCAACAGTTGATCCCTGCTCCAACACCTAATATTGCATTTCCTACACTCCCTATTTATTCTACATATCCTGCTCAACAACATACCAATGGAGCCATGATACCTCCAACTTTAATGCCAAGCCCTTTACAGATACCTCCACTTAGTATTATGCCACCTCCAAATGGAAATGGTCAAATGCTACAATATCCAGGACATACATAGGTACCTCAGGGTGTGGAATAGCTTAATAACAATAAAAATGGTTCTTCCTTCTTTAAACCTCAAATAGAGAATGTAGTAGCCAAAGTTCAACAGGAAAAAGAAGAAATTAAAGAGATATCCACACAACAGAGGAAAATCACCACTGAGATCACACATTTGAGGAGTCAAAATTGCTATTCTCAACCAAATTAGAATAGAGGATATGCCAATGATAGATCTAATTATCCTGATAGAGGATACAATAAAAACTACAATAACAACAATGGTAACAATAATCCCCCTAGACAGCCCAGAGTGTGAAACACTAGGCCAAACAATGGTTCTATGCCATCACCCCTAGATAATCAGTCTCCTAATGAACTTAAGCAAACTACTAGAGTGAACTTGGCAGAAGTAGCTCTTACAAACTGGTGTAGGTTACATAATACCAATGCTCATATAGAGCTGGATTGTCCTTACTTTAGGATAGCCGCCAGTATATTCCAAACTGAAGTGTCTAATACTATAGGTAATCTGCCTTGTGTTGAAGGAAATGAAATCGTCCCTTGTGGATATGATTTTTCTCTAGTACTAGAAAGTTCATCAATTGTCCTCATCGGCAGACAATGTCACCTCATGAGAATTACACCTTAGCATGTGAAGGGTCAGCTATGGCTTTCGAAACCAATTATGTTTTTTCATTTGAAGATGAAAATGAGCCATTAGTTGGACATGAAGAAGTACATGCTTATCATCAGCAGTATCAGGGTAGACATAATTACAACCTAAGGAATAACTCCAACCAACCTATTGGTCCTTTGACTACATCCTTGCCTCCAAATAATTTCAACACCCCTGCTGATCCTAAGGCAAGCAATAACCCTGGATTTCCTAAATTTAATGCTTAGTACTTAGCACCACAAAATACAGTACCAAAAAGATGGTAATCTGCCTCCTAATTTTGATAAATTGGTCACATATTTAGCAGATGAAATGAAAAAGATCAAGATCAGTCTATCCTTGTCAGAACTACTCAAAACCCCAGCTATCAAAAAAGCCTTCATGAAATCCTTAGATGATCCTGCTCCAAAAGAGGATAGTCATACATCAAGTTAGACTAGGAATAAAGATCATGCCATTAGGGATATTAATGTTAAAAACAAAACTTCAGCCATTGTTCAAGCTGCAAAGACTTCACACATGACTCTTTACAGAGACAAAATTGAGTCACCTCCTTTCCTCCTTACCACAGGGATGTTTAGAAAGAATTTGCATGATTGCTTAGTAGATTCATGAGCATCTACTAATGTAATGCCCCTATCCATATGTAACACCTTAGGGTTGCATCCTACCAAATCACTGAAGAAAGTAACATAGTTAGATAAAATAGAAGTGAGTGTAGTAGGAGAATTGACTCACATCCATATGCAATTAGCATCAGATCCAAGAATCCAATATTACATTGATATTTAGGTAGTAGATATACCTGATACCTATGGGATGCTGCTCAGTAGGGATTGGTCAAAAACACTTAATGGATACATGTCCACTGATTTCAGTCACATGTGGTTACCGTGGAAAGGAATACCTAATCAAATAAGGATAGATGATGAACCTCGCATGAAACATATGATCACTAAATATAATAAAACCAATGAGATGATGTATGTAGATGTTGAACCCGGAGTGTATTCCATCAGACCCCAGACCATCAAGATAGAGGAGATCCTCATGTATGATGTTCATGTTCATAATGATAATCTTTAGGATGATAGAATAATTTTAGAGTCTGATTGTAGCTCTAAAAATGAGATAGAAGTAGACCACTTCAAGAACTTTTGAGATGCACTTGTCCAAAGAGGTGCAATGTTTCCAATTATTAAAAGTGTCTACACAAGATGTTCTAATTGAAGGATTGTATAGGTTACATGATGAAGTGCATTCTGAAAAGACCTATGATGCTTTCTTAGACATGATGGAAATGGAATAGGCATGCAGTGAGATGGCATCATCATCATCATCCAGGGTAAGTTCTACAGATAGTGATAGTGATATTGATTTTTGTCTGTCATTTGCAGGAACAGAAGAAAGCACATATCATGATGAAATTCCTATCCAGATGATAGAGGAGATATTGGTGTGTAGCAAGAGTAATCCTAAGAGTAACAAGAATATCACCCCAGGAACTGATTACTTGGTTGAGTTAGATTATGAAATATCTAATGAAGATGGAGACAGTAATTTGTCCAAGTTTGAGGAATTCTTATCAAAATAGATTTAGAAGATGATACAATAGAAAAGATCCCCACAAGATGTTCTAATTGAGGGATAGTGCAGGTTACATGAAGTACCACATTCAGAAACTACTTGTTCATTATGTTTGCATATTCTAAAAAGGTAGATTTTGCCTTGTCCAAAAGATCCTCCTTCTGATGATAAAGAAGAAGTAATATCAGCTTCACATCAGCCAGATAAGGTGAATTTTGAGAAGATTGAAACACCAAAATTAAGATGGACATCAAGTGGTGCAACTACTAGAGATAAAAAGAAAAGAGAAGGCCCAGGCAAGCCTTTAACTAAAGATAAGCCATGGATCCTCAGGTTTGATGGATCTAAATCAAAACAAGGGGCTGGAGTAGGAATAGATCTCATTGATCTAGCTAGTAAATCCTACTTAGCAGCATATAGATTGCAATTCCCATGTACAAATAATGTGATAGAATATGAAGCTTTGATTCATGGGATATTGTTTTCACTCAAAAAGAAAGTAAAGATTCTGCATGTCTATGGAGACTCAGAATTGGTAGTAAGACAAGTAAGAGGTATATATTATTGTAATTATAAGAAGTTGTCTAATTACAGACATAGGGTATGGGATCTGATAGAATATTTTGATGCATTTAACCTCACCCATGTGCCTAGAGAACAAAATCATAGGGCAGATGCCATGGCCCAAGCCGCAAGTACTTTAGAACCATTATCCATATCTAGTTTGAAGAGATTTTTAGTTGAATTAGTGTCAGTACCCTCTGTACCAGACAATGTAGTTAACCTTCAAGTGTTTGATGATGACCAACACATTTTAGACTTCATATCCAATAGAGATGTGTTTGATGCACAGATCATAGATGAAAGAAATGTGGAATATCATATTTGGGAAGAAGAAAAGATCATAGAGCTGCCCAGTAACAAGATTCCTAAAGGAATGATAGAGTTGGAAAGAGCATTCGATTTAGATAACATGCTGAAATAGAAAGATCTCCCTAAAGCAGATGGAGGAGAGTATTCACAAGTTCACATAGGACATGATGAAGAAAAAAGGAATGTCTTGATTAGAAAAGTGTGTATAGAAGAAGAAATGGTAGGGATGACCCAAGCACTTAAATATTATATTCATGTTATTGCCTAGACATATGATGAGTTGAAAACTTATGATACATCAATCATCACTCATACTATACCGCTAAAGCCAGATGTCAAGCCCTTTAGACAGAAGTAGAGACCTATTAATGCTTTGTTGGAGCCCATGATTTTTGAAGAAGTGAAGAAGCTTCTTAATGCCATGATCATATTTCCTGTGAGACATTCCACATAGGTGGCTAACTTGGTCCCAAAAGGAAGAAAAATGGTGACATTAGGTTGTGTGTAGACTTCAGAAATTTAAATAGAGCTTTTGAAAAGGATAACTATCCTTTGCCTTCTCTGGATGAGGTCTTGCAGATTGTAAATGGTGCAAAGATGATGTCATTTTTGGATGGTTTTTTAGGTTACAACCAAGTGATGGTAGACAAGATAGATAGATTGAAGACTGCATTCACCACTAAGTGGGGAATATTCACCTATAGGAGCATGCCTTTTGGAATGATAAATGCTAGAGCCACTTTTCAGCGAGCAATGGATATAGCCTTAAGAGGGCTAATTGGTAAATGCATCATCATATACTTGGATGACTTGACAGTTTTCTCTAAAGAGAGAGGGAATCATGTAGAGGACCTCAAGAAAGTACTAAAGAAATGTGAACATTATGGAATATCCTTAAACCCTAAGAAATGCATATTTGGGGTAACCACAGGGAAGTTATTAGGTCACCTAATAAGAGAGAATGGGATCATCATCGACCATGTGAGAGTAGAATCAATCATGAGGATACAACTTCCTAGGAGTAAGAAGGAGCTCAAATCTTATTTTGGTAAGATCAATTTTGTTAGAAAATTCATTACTGGTTTTGCAGAGATTGTTAGACCATTGAATGCCATGCTCAAGAAGGATGCCAAGATTGAGTGGACACCTGAAGCTAGAGCAGCTTTTGAAGATATCAAGAAATCCAAATCTAATGCTCCTATTCTAATCAGTCTAGATTATACCAAAGATTTTTATATATACTCATTTGCTTCAGAGCATAGGTCTGCAGCAATATTAACACAAAGAAATGAGGTTGAAGAAGAAAAGCCTGTAGCCTTCATGAGTTGTCCTTTCAGGGATACAAAACTTAGATACATGGATGTTGAAAGACAAGCACTTGCTCTAGTCTGAGCAGTCAAGAAGTTTAGACATTACATCTTGAGAAGTAAAGTGATCGATGTAGTACCAGATGCAGTAGTAAAGATGCTTTTAATGCAAAGTGAACTAGGTGAAAAGAGAGCCAAATGGATAACTGTCCTCCAAGAGTATGATATGGACATAAAACCCATGAAATTAGTGAGAGAACAAGCATTGAGTCAGATGATATCTAAAATTGATCCTAACATCATGAGTCAGCAATATGTCATAAATACAAAGGAAACTAGAGAATGGTATTCAGACATCAGGCATATCTTGATTACTGAAAGATGCCCTTCAAGGTTGCAGGCCTCATAGAGGAGAGCCTTGAAGATAAGATCACAAAAATACATGATAAAAGGAGGAATCCTTTTCAAGAAGAACTATGAAGGAATATACCTTAGATGCCTAGAAAGGCAAGAAGCAAAAGTGTTAATAGAATTACATGACAAGTTTGGAACTGCACATGGATCATACTTAGCTACCACTCATACTATCCTTAGATCAGGGTATTATTGGCCCACTATTTTTAAAGATACTGCTAGACACATCAAATGTTATCATATGTGTCAAGTTGCTGCAAATAGAGAAAGGTATTCTGCTCAGCCTTTGCAACCAGTGATGGAGGTGCGCCCATTTGCTCAATGGGGGATGGATTTCATAGGACCTATCAACCCTCCATCATCTTCAAACCACAGGTATGTGTTGACTGTTATTGATTATTGTACCAAGTGGACTGAAGTTGTTAGTAGTAAGACATGCAATGCTGAGGATGTGATCAAGTTCTTGGAAAACAACATAGTAACCAGGTATGGGGTTCCTTATGCTTTACTATGTGACAATGGATTTGCCTTTGCATCAATAAGATTATCAAGTTGGGATTTTGACCATGGAATTGTTTTGAAGTTTTCTTCAAATTATTATCCTCAAGGGAATGGATTAGCAGAATCTACAAACAAGAATTTATTGAACATCATAAAGAAATTGATAGAAAAGAACCCAAGGGAGTGGAATGCCCTATTAAAGTATACATTATGGGTAGATAGAGCCAGGGTGAAGGCTACATAGGAAATTCTCCTTTCACCTAGTATATGGGGTGGATCACATCCTCCCTGTTAACCTAAAGATCCCCACATTGTAGTTTGCATAAGAATATATAGGCATAGATAACAAACAAGAAGTCAGGTTGTTTCAGTTAATGCACCTAGAAGAAACAAGGAATAGAGCAATTGATCAATTTTCTAAATATCAAGCTGTTGTCAAGCGTTGGTTTGACAAAAGAACTAGAGTTAAGGCTTTTAGAATTTTAGATTTAGTCCTTATGTGGGATAAAGCACATGAAAGGAAAGGAGATCATGGTAAATTTGATAAACTTTGGATAGGTCCTTTTCAAGTTTTAGAAATCTTAGGAGATAGCACCTACATGCTTAAGACTTTAACTGGTGAGGATGTCCCATTACCAGTTAATGGACAGTTCCTCAAGCGCTATTTTCAAGCTTGAAACAGTGTCATGTAAGTCAAGTGTATCATAGTGTGCATATTGTATAGTTGTTTGTACAGTTTTGTTTTGTTTGTTTGTTTGCTTGTTGAGTTTTGTTTTGGTTAGTCAAGATGATGCAACTATCACCTTAAGAAAATGACCAATTGTTAAGATTCAATTGATGAGAACAAATTCCTATATAGGTTATGACTCATTTTGAGGAGTATTGTTGATCAGGTCTGTGATAACCTTTTCATCAGGGTGCCTTTTCTTAACTAAGTAATTTTTCACAATGAATCACCTAATAGCCTTGGGTTTGTGAAACACATAAGTATAGGTGTTAAGTGAAAAATTTAAAGGGACTCCCTTGCTACCAATGCAATCTCCAACCTAAATCAGTAAGTGACCATGACTTACACATTAAGCTTACATGATGACATCATATGAACAAAAAGAATAAATATTGAAAATCAAAAAGGAATAAAATTAGGCCATCTAAGTAACCTTATCGGGGATATAGACATCTACTGGTAGTGGGGCTCTACTTAGGGGGATTGTATAGATAACCTTGTTAGGGCTATAGACACCTACCGGCAACAAGGCTCTATCCAGGTTGGCTATGAGGGATGCTCCCAAACTATGTAGCTTAACATCAATTACTCATGTTTTCAACTTACTTTCAAGATAAGGATAATTAATCATCTGCACACACCTGATCCTTTGCTAGCATTGTTACCATGATGAAAACCTTATCATTCAGAAAGATTATAATACTTTGAAAGAGTTAAAATGCTATGTTAGAATGTGATCACATCACTTGAATCATTAGAATTTGGTTATGTTCTTTGGTGGCAAGTTGTTGTGTGGTTACACAACATGCCCCATTTTTCCTTGACAAAACAGGGACCCAACTTTTCTTGCTGCTTTGGCTTGTTGTTTTTTACTTTGGGCAGTTTGGTAAAATTAGTCATGCATGTAACCTTGCAAGAGGGTGGATTTGTCACCACGATAAGGTTAGTTACCAAAGTCAATAGTTCACATTATTAACCTCATGGTTGGAAAGTGCACAAAATTCCAAGTAGGTTTGCCTTTTAGATCACCCCAAAATTGTCTAAGGGAAGAGAGTTATGTTGAGTCAAAGTTTGGTCAAACCTGATATTCTGAGAGGAGGGGTCATATTTCAAACATTAGTAATCTTAGATTAGATCACCCCGATATGGGATTACCACCTGATATTTGCCTGGTCCATGATGTGTGAATGTCAACTTTACATAAGAGCTGATATCTACCTATCAAATGACTTAAGTTATTTTGTGAGGGGTCATATTTTTAATATCAGTCATCTTATGAATATCACCATCTTCACATATATCACCCTATGTCAATATGATGGTGACATCATCCAAGTCCAATGAATGAAGGGAGTCACACTGATGATGACATCATTGTTCCATTCTATCCGCAGGGAGGTATATATCTGATATCCATCATATTCTTTAACATGATGATGACGTCATTAAAACATAGTGATTAAATAATGTCATCGACATGGTGATGTAACCCTGATCTTTTTCGAGGGGGTCATTTTATTTGTGGGGTCATATTTTGAACAGTCCCTGATCTTAATTTCATGACTCGATATACACATGGTCAATGTTGACTACATCACCTGATCCTTTGCATTTAGTTTTGCTGCTCAAAGGTAGGGGGTCATCTTATCCATAGGGGATCATATTTTGAATATCCCTTGATCTTTCGAAGATCACCCCCCTATTTCCTAAAATTAAATGCATTTAAATGAAGTAGATGAATTCCTGCTGATTACAAATACAAATTGAACACTTGGCAGCATCCATGGATTCCCTGCAGAAGATCAATGGATTTGATCAAGACAGTGAATTTTTACCCTAATTTACCCTATTGATCTAACTTAAAGGTGAAATTTGAAGGTTATTTTTATTCACCTTGTGAAAGAATGAGAAATTACAGGGCTCCAAAGTCAAACCCTCATACAACTTCCTCTCAACAGATTGGATCCTTCAGCATAAAGGAACGGGTAATCTTGAGCATCTACAACCCTTTTCCGTAATCAGTCATCTAACCCAAGAGGAAAGCACTATCAGTTAAGTAACTATAAACCCTCCTGTTGTCATTTTCTATATGTTCAGGTAGAGTATTTATTCTTGCCTATGATTTGGCTCTGTGATATACGTATCATGGTGAAGTGAGAAATAGTCTACAGAGTACACATGATATAGAAGTACATGATGTTGTATAAATGCATGTGGACATTGTAGGGTAAAGCATATGATGTTTATTGCAGGAAGCCATGGCAGATCGTAGAAGGAATAGGTCTGACGCAGAGTTTCTCAAGCCCATGTTTGTTCAGCTCAAGGGGGTGCAGTTTAAATATGGAGTTATTGGTGATACACAATAAGGAGATATAGACCTGGTAGTATGGTTAACAAGAGTGGATCATGATAAGGACAATCCCATTCTGGATGGGGTATATGTTTCAGGTATGTGACATGTAGCTAGTTTTCCATATGCTATGGATAATTTGGAGCTGGTAATGGAATGTACAAGCAATTATAACCCTGAAACCAGATGGGTGGAGAAACATGGAAGAATATATGTTGACTTCTCAATCAAGGGCATTATCGCCACTTTTAATCTGCCAATGGGGAGGAAGGTAGTGAGCATGGACCTATGCAAGTTAGAAACAAAATACAACAATAATAAGAAGAATGCATGGAAGAGGATCTACCAATGGAGGTCAAAGAGAAGCACCTATGCTGTCTTAGCTAAATTCCCCGTATATCTGTACAAATTTGATTTTGATGATGAATACCAATATATGATTGCCCTACTGAGCAGGATGATAGGTAAACCTCATGCTAAAAATTTTGAGAACTGGATGTTTGGAATCATCCAAATGGTCTTATATGTAGACAACAGGCCATTATGGGCTAAGATCATCAGTGACACACTAGATGAAGGAATGAGGAACCTGGGAGGCTAGACATGTTTATTTTATATGACATCATATGTGGTATACTCATGTGCATATAAGGGAACTTTTGATGCCTTGAAGACAATGGGTAAGGCTGGTGGTGATGCTGATGATGCACACATATGGGATCATTATCCCTAGTTACAAAGGAAAGATTACCTCCTGGACTACAAACTGGTAAATGATGCATTCTCCATGCATCTTGTTAGGACTATGGAGGAGGACACGACGCATGGAAGTTCAAGAAGTTGTTTATCGGCATGGAGCCTTGTTTATCCAATTTGCCACCTTTTCATATATCAGGATCGAGGGATTTGAAGGACAACCTCTTATGTTGCCAAGATACCCCACTGATGGGGTTGTCTTGATGGAATTTGTCAGGTAGGTATCTACAATAGTTGAAGCCTACAAGGCCTAAAAGAAGATATCTCTAGTGTTATTTCCAATGTCTATGGGCTGGTATATGTGCTCAGACTCAGAAAGCATAAAACATGTCATGGGAGGGCTAAAATTGATGTATCTACAACCATTTCCCTTAGCTAGATCTTATGATCCTTATGGCAGGATGCATAAAATATTAGGAAAACTGATACACCAATAGCATCTAGAAGACTTCTAGATTGACTGTGATGATGAAGTTGAGGTGAGAAGAAGGAAGTACCAGAGACTCACCTTGAATCAAATAAAAACCTTTGACTGCATACCGGTGCCAGTGCAGCTGAGGAAGGATGATGGAAAGATCATGTCCAATGAATATGAGGACAAAAAGGTGTACAATGACACCATATCAGCCCCTGATCTTACACAACAAGAGGATATATCCCTAGATCAGCCAACAAGTGGGGTGATCCAGTTAACCCAAGCTTCGGTGGATGAGGAGATAAACAGATTGAAGAAAAAGGGTGTTGCCCTTACAATTGATGCCAAAAAGAAGAGACAGGAAGTATCTGATGAGGAATATGATGATTTCCTCAATGAAAAGAGGAAATCCAATGAGGAAAGATTGCCTACACAAAAACAAAGAAAAGGTCCCTATAAAGGTAAGAAAAGTGAAGATGAACCAAAGGGGGTGATAATTGAATGGATTGCCATGTCAACTACAGGTGCATCTACATCAGCTTAGGCATCTGCATCATCTGCACAGCCTCCTATTGAAAAACCAAAGACAAAGGATTTTGAGGCCCACTGTTGAATCTACAAAAGTGCAGGTAGAGGGCCAAGGCTTACAGCAGGAAGGGGAAGAAGGCATCCCTTTGGAAGAAGAGCAGGTAAATAAGGAACCTATAGGTGATGACCTGATGGTGGTCAGTAAGAAGAGGAGGGCATTTCCGCTGATGTCACCACCCAAGAAATTTGAGGGGAGATATCTAGGCTGACCCCATCATATTGAGAGAAGCTAGTGGTAAAGCATTTAGGAAGGAACTGCAACTTGATGTTTTGCTTCCCACCATAATAAAATTCAAAACTGAGAAGGTAGAGGAACAAACAAGAGAAGTGTTCAAAGGAGGTCAAGGTGTTTCTTTCTATTTGGACAATACTGTGGACTTATCTGACGATGAGGTAGTTCAGAGTGTAGCTTCACAACAAATGGAGACTCTCACTTCCAATAACTGCATGACTCCTCATGGGACCCCATTAGTACAGATGGCAGTGTTGGAAGAAATAAATCAAATAGAAGACGTAAAACAAGGTAGCCTAGAGAGGGCAGCCCAACAGATAGGGCTTGATAATTTGGTTGAGCAGGTGACTAGCCCTACCATTATAGATTTAACATATAGGGGTGATGTAAGCCCTAAGGATAAAGCAATTGCACCTAAGGAACTAGAGAAGATTGAAGTGGTAAAATAGGTAGAAAAAGATAGCACTACTCCTTATATGAGTCAGTAACAGCATGAGACACCCATAGAACAAAAAATAGTAGATGTTCAATAAAAGAGTGGGGGTGATAAAGATATATCAGGTGCTGGTGTGACTCAAACTCAGGGAGATCCAAGAGAAGCCTCAAGAACAGAGGATAAATTAGGTCAAGAGGACCCTAAGGAATTGGATATCGTTGCATCAGGTGGAGAACAAGAAATGACCCTTGATCAAGGTGATGCACAAGGCCAAAATGCACAAACATCTGAGGATGTCAATATGCCACTAGGTGAGAAAGATAATAAAGAGGATGAAATTGGAAGGAGGGAGTACAAGATCAAGCACAAGATTAGAATGTGAAATTCTATAGGATCCTCCTTTGCAGAAGGAAGCCCCTCAACAAGAAGAAATTCAACAAGATCCCCAAGAAATACATGAGGAAGAAATCAAGAAGGTGCCTTCTCCATTAAGAATAGAAGTAGATACTGGAGAACAGGGTAGACATGATATTGACCAAGGTCACCAAGGATCTGGAGATGATGTGCCTTAGTGGTTGTAAAAGGAGATAAGTATGGAACAAGGGTTAGAAATTCAAGAATTTGACATTTCTACCTTGTTCGCCGAGACAATGATGAAGCTAAGGAGGAAGGATGGATTAACATCGGCCATAAAAAAAGATCCTGCTACAGGCAGAAGGACTACATAGGTAGCACTTCCCATAGTAGAAAAGGTGAAAGGCAAAATTAGCCTAGAGGAATTCCAAATCACAACTATTGATTTGGGTTTTGCCAATGAGGACCAGGAAGGTCAAGAAGGGAAGGACATTATTGATTCTTTAACCCAAAGGGTGAAGAAGGAGAAAGATAAAAATAAAATGCATAAGGAGGACATTGCTCAGCTACATTCTTTCATAAAAGGGTTAATTAACCCTGATAATACACCAGTTGATCCTACAGTCCCATTGACTGTCATATCACAAGAGGAGGTCACCAAGTTGGACCTAATGAAACATGAGGTAATGTGTTGGTGCTTGCACCTGAAGATAAGGTTTCAAGCTAAAAAATCAGCATGCGTTTTCATTGTAAACCTTCAAAAAAATTTAAGTCTATCGGCCTTCACATTTTCATGCATGTATCTTTGTATATGCATTGCTATTTGTATGTACATTTGAATGTGAAAATGCAAATGTACATTGGCAGGCCCTAAAAATGAGTTCAATTGGCTTCAGAATGGAGAAAAATGGTTGTATGCATTTTTGTATGCATATCGGGTTGTATATGCATCGAATATTCCATTGCAGATTCCTTACTTGTATCAAAGAGGTTGCATGTATATGAGTTTGTACGTTCAAAGATACAATGGTGATATGCATTAGAAACATACATCACAAAGATACAAGGGTCAATGTGCAAAGGGGACATATGGCGTGACAATGTGTATCGGCGACCCATACAAGAGTCTCCCCGATGGCCGATGCATGCAAACATACAAAAGGAGATACAATTGGTGGGGCCCACTTCATATATAAGTCGTGTTGTATATGCAATATACATTCGCTGCATACAAAGGAAATATACAAGCAGATAGGTACAAGGTGGATGCGGCCAGTGAATTAACTACATTTATGAAACAGGTGAAGTTCGTGGGTTGTATATTGGGATTGTATGTTCCTAATGTACAATCGAACATACAAGCATGTTGCAGTCAAAATCAAAGATGTTCAAATGCATGGTGGGGCCCGCATGGTTGTATGTCTTGGGTTGTTTGTATATGCGATATACAAAGAGATGTGCAATGAGTTACATACAACACCCGGACCTGATTGAAATTGCAATTTGTTTCAGGATAATTTGGGGTCTGCAGTCTATATGTTAGGCACATTGTATATGCTATATACAATGGGATATACAATGAGGTAGATACATGCTAGATTTCAAAGGTTTTTCCAATCTGATTGATAAATGAGTTGGAATATGCATGGTATGTATATTGCATTTGTACATGTGATATACAAGGCTGATATACAAAGAATGAAGATACAATGCCTAGACCTGATGGTGCTTTTAAATTTGTTTCATGATGATTTGGGGTCTGCGGTATGTATATTGCATATTGTATATGCAATATACAAAGAGATATGCAAAAGGGAAGATACAAGCCAGACCCGAATGTGATTGCAATATGTTTTATAAAATTTTGGGGTCTGTGCCTTATATGTGTTTTGGTTGTATGTATATGCTTTGCATATACACAAATTTGAATGTGTTGTGGGTGAAAATGGCAAAAAAGGTAAAATAGAAGAGGGAAAAGTTTGCGATGGGAAAAAGATGCCTGCATGGCACGTTTTAATTGGCCAAGGACTTTTCAAAGAAATTTGAGGCCGCAGATCTTGGTGAGAGGAAATGAATTGACGGCCTGCCTCAAATCTTTAGGGAAGGAGGAATTTTTGTGTTCACTGCATCATTTCAAGCGAGAAAAAACTTCAAGAACACGCGAACCATTGCTGTAGGTAGGTTGGCCATTAATGGTAGGTTTTCAAGAAGTAGGGGTCTAAATGACAAACCAGCTACCTTATTCAAGGGCAAAAATCTTTAGGCAACTGCATGACTCCCAATCCCACCTGCCCTTTCCTCTCCTTCTCACTGCTGCATTGAATGTTTTAGGCACCATTCTCATGGTGCGATGTATTTGGCAACATTTTGAAAAGACCATTGTACTGAATACTGAGTGCACATTCTTGTTATAAAGGGAAAACTATGTTACTCATTTTTGTGGGTTGAAGACTTGGGCATTTTTTGGAAAAAATAATGAAGACCAGAGCATTTATTGGCTGCTCTATCTCTTTTGTGAGTTTATGAGTTTCATTTGAGTGCACCTTGCACAAATGTTCAGTTTCATGTTATTTTTTATATGAAAAATGCATTGTTGCATGTGTTTAGTTGTCTGTCTCCATTTGCTATATGTATCCCTTCTTTTGAATCTGGTTACTAAGGGTTTCTCAGATTCTAGGATGTAGACTTTCTGTATTGCATGCTTGATCTTTAACTTCCATTCAAGGAGTGGATTAAATTGTTTTAGTTTAAGTATGGAGAAGAATGTATGTCAACTGGGATATGTGTAAGTAGAGGTAGCTAAATACTCAGTCTTGGGTGGTGTTTGTAAGGAAAATACTAGTCCTAACCCCTTCAAACTTGAATGCCAGTTCGAATCATTCTCTTGTATACGTCTAGTTGACTCCTTGCCCTGAGATAGGCACTGGTCTACCCTTGTGTAGTAGTTATGATCCAAAACCCCCTGTCTTGCATCCAAAACATAAAACAAATCATTCCATATTTCCAACCTGTTAGTTGTAGGAGTAAAAATAGGACCCCTATATACTCTCATTCCTAGCCAGATAGATATATCCAAGAATATTGCCAACCTAGTGACTTATCACATAAATCTTGGTCCATACATGAGAGTATTCTACCTATTGTTGTAAAGCTAAATCTTTTTGTCATTGGGCGAGTCAAAGTCAAATCTTTAGCTATAGGGATACCCCCATTGGTGTGGCAAAACTAGAAGTGAAGGGGAGGCAGCTCATGCAACCTCCTGTATTTGTTGGTTGAATCTACCTGTGCATTGGAACTAGCAAACCCTCTGCTGATTCAGAGACCAACAAAATGGTGACTCTGCTGGGGAGTTGTTATCTAGATCTTTCATGTGACATAGTGTTGTTCTACTGGTGGAATGAACTCAAAAAAATATTTGTTCTTTGATGAGCTTTCCATTGTTTGAAGGTTTTATCCTCTTTGGAGAGGTGGTGACTCTGCAAAAAAGTTCTCAGTGCACATGTAAAGCCGATGTATGTTGTTGTGATCTAAAAATATTCTATTCAAGACTTCAACATCTAGATGAGAAAAGGTACATGGCTTCTTCCCACTTGTATTTGTTGTTTTGTTGCATAAGTTAGATGCCAATAGGAAGCCTTAGGTCTTAAGTAGACATAAGATGTCTAAGAGTGAAATTTATATAAATCCAAATATGTATTCAACCATACTCAGCCAGGAGGGGGATGAAATGTTGTGTAAAAAACATTGAAGAGATAAAGAATAGGTTGATATCCTTAGAGGCTTGGTAGGCTCAGTTAAGTAGTAACCCTATTGTGTCTACCAGCCAAAATGCTAAACCTCTTGTTAGCCCTTTTGATCCTTTATATGACCAATTAGATTTGTCATGGGTTGACTATGAAGTTGAAAGTATGCCTACCAAGATTTACAATCAAATGCCTAGATTTAGTGGACACAGTGTGTGTGATGGGGGTGCACATATCCAAAACTTTCATAGCTTTATGGAGAAACACTCATTTAGAGATGAGGATATGTGGATGAGGTTTTTTGTTAGATCCTTTGGTGCTAGAGCTAGAGATTGGTATTTGAGCTTTCCAAAAAGATCCTTTGCCTGTTGGGATGAACTTGTTGACTGTTTCAGAAAGGAATTTGCAAGAGAACCTGCTAATCTTGTTGCAAGATTAATGAAAATTAGAAGACAAGATGAAGAGCCTAGTGTTGATTCCAGTCATAGATTTGCAGTAGCCCTTTCACAAATCCTTGAATACTTTAGACCTAATACTCCAGCCTGCATTGACATATACTTTGAAGCTTTTGAAAAGGGCTCTAGTGCATTGTTGAGGGAATTCAAGATAACAAGTGTACAAATGGCATACAAGTTTTTAGAAAATACAAAAAAAATGAGGGATGTGCACATGTAGAATTCCCTGTCCACAGGCTTGGGTGTGAATAACAGTTGTGTGGCTGCAAATGACCAAATGATCATGGCATAATGTGAAGATAAATGTGAAAATGAAAATATAAAAGTTGATAATGTTGCTATGTTTGAACATAATGTTTATAATAATGCTCAACTAGATTGTTCACCAATGAAGGATGCCAGTGAGAGGATCAGTGGTGACTCCCATCTCAAGGTTGAGGTATTTGGTTCTGAAAACAATGATGAGGTTATGGGCAGCAATGAATACTTGTTTGAGTGGGTTTGTGGGGATATTTGTGAGTATTGTGCACAAGATAGAGAAGAAATAAGCAAACAAAGCAGCAATTCCATGTTTGAATCATTGCCTTTTATTCAGACACATGGAGGTGATGAAGAGCAATTAGAAATGAAAACAAGCAATAGTGTTGAGCATGATTGTTCTTTATTTGATTATAGTTTTTCTTATGACACACAGGCTGATACTCCGCCACACAAGGAATCCATTGGTAATGAAAATACATGTTTGGCTGCCCATGAACTAGTGGCATACTATAATGAAGCTGAAACACTTGGATCAACCCTCTTCCATGCAAATGATACATATGCTGAGGAGGATCTGCTTGAGTATGGTGAAAATCAAAGCACTATTATTGATGGGGATTCTGAATTTCATCCTGATGAAAGACAAACCAACATATATCATGAAGGTTATAGCAGAGAAGTGCCTGAGTCTAATCCTTTCCAGTTTGGTGCAGCTGAAGGTTGTTTGCATGAGGTGTACCAATGTGAATGTGAAATCTTTTTCTTTGATATGCCAGCTTATAATACATTGTGGCCTGATGATCCTAGCTATATGGTGGATAATGAGTGCTTTCAATTTTTAGTCTAGTTGGGAGATCATTTTACAATGCATATTGCTAATACAGATGATAATATGTGTTATATTTCATATGAAAATACATTGTTTGATAAATATGGCATTCACATGTTGCTTGATGCTAAAGGTTGTTTGCATAAGGTTAACAGAGGCAATGCTAATAGGGGAAAGCTCAACAAGATGTTTGAGTATGCAAATGACAAGGTTTGTTTGTGGGTAGACCATGGCAGTATCTTCAGACTTGATCCAATGAAATCAGATGAAAACAGGGTATTTGACAAAGGAAAATTCTAGTTTTTCCTTTTTGGTGGTCCTGGGCCACCAAGTATGTTTCAAAAATGTGATTTGTGATGCAAGTTGATGTAGTGTTTGACTCTGTAGCCCAATGGATAAGGGACTAGTCTACATCCCAGAGATCTATGGTTCTCGCCATGCCTACAAGAGGCATGCGTCCCCAGATAGAGCCAATGTTGGTGTTTGCACCTAAAGTTAAGGTTTTGAGCTAAAAAATTTGCATGCATTTTCATTGTAAACCTTCAAAAAATTTTAAGTCTATCGGCCTTCACATTTTCATGCATGTATCTTTGTATATACATTGTTGTTTGTATGTACATTTAAATGTGCAACTACAAATGTGCATTGGTGGGCCTAAAAAATAAGTTCAATCAACTTCAGAATGGAGAAAAATGGTTGTATGCATATCAAGTTGTATATGCATCGAATATTCCATCATAGATTCCCTGCTTGTATATGAGTTTGTATGTTCAAAGATACAATGGCGATATGCATTGGAAACATACATTGCAAAGATACAAGGGTCAATGTGCAAAGGGGACATATAGAGGTTTCTATCAGCATGCCAATGTGTATCGGTGACCCATGCAAGAGTCTCCCCGACAGCCGATGCATGCAAACATACAAAAGGAGATACAATTGGTTGGGCCCGCTTCATATACAAGTTGCATTGTATATGCGATATATATTCATCGCATATAAAGGAAATATACAAGCGGATAGGTACAAGGTGGATGTGGCTAATGAATTAACTGCATTTGTGAAATAGGTGAAGTCCGCGGGTTGTATATTGGGATTGTATGTTCCCAATGTACAATCGAACATACAAGTAGGTTGCGGTCAAAGTCAAAGATGTTCAAATGCATGGTAGGGCCTACATGGTTGTATGTCTCAGGTTGTTTGTATATGCGATATACAAAGAGATGTGCAATGAGTTACATACAACGCCTGGACCCGATTAAAATTGCAATTTGTTTCACAGTAATTTGGGGTCTGCAGTCTGTATGTTAGGCACATTTTATATGTGATATACAATGGGATATACAATGAGGTAGATACATGCCAGATTTCAAAGGTTTTTCCAATCTGATTGATAAATGAGATGGAATCCACATTGTATGTATATTATATTTGTACATGCAATATATAAGGTCAATATACAAAGAATGAAGATACAACGCCCGGACCTGATGGTGCTTTCAAATTTGTTTCATGATGATTTGGGGTCTACGGTATGTATATTGCATATAGTATATGCAATATACAAAGAGATATGCAAAAGGGAAGATACAAGCTGGACCTGAATGTGCAATATGTTTTATAAAATTTTTGGGTCCGCGTCTTGTATGTGTTTTGGTTGTATGTATATGATTTGCATATACAAAAATTTGAAGGTGTTGTGGGTGAAAATGGTAAAAAAGGTAAAATAGAAGAGGGAAAAGTCTGCAATGGGAAAAATATGCTTGCATGGTACGTTTTAATTGGCCAACAACTTTTCAAAGCAATTTGAGGCTGCAGATCTTGGCAGGAGGAAATGAATCGATGGCCTACTTCAAATCTTTAGGGAAGTAGGAATTTCTGTGTTTGCTGCATCATTTCAAGCAGGCAAAAACTTCAAGAAGGAAAAAACTTCAAGAACACGTGAACCTTTGCTATGGGTAGGTTGGCCATTAATGGTAGGTTTTCAAGAAGTATGGGTCGAAATGACAAATCAGTGACCATATTCAAGGGCAAAAATCTTTAGGCGACTGCATGACTCTCGATCCCATGTGCCCTTTCCTCTCCTCACTGCTGCATTGAATGTTTTAGGTGCCATTCTCATGGTGCGATGTATTCGGTAGCATTTTGAAAAGACCATTGTACTAAATGCTAAGTGCACATTCTTGCTATAAAGGGCAAACTGTGTTACTCATTTCTATGGGTTGAAGACTTGGGCATTTTTTGGAAAAAATAATGAAGATCAGAGCATTTCTTGGCTGCTCTATCTCTTTTGTGAGATTATGAGTTGCATTTGAGTGCACCTTGCACAAATGTTCAGTTTCATGTTATTTGTTTATATGAAAAATGCATTGTTGCATGTGTTTAGTTGTCTATCTCCATTTGATGTATGCATCCCTTCTTTTGAATCTGGTTGCTAAGGGTTTCTTAGATTCTAGGATATAGACTTTTTGTATTGCATGCTTGATCTTTAACTTCCATTCAAGGAGTGGATTAAACTATTTTAGGTTAAGTATGGAGAAGAATGTATGTCAGCTGGGATATGTGTAAGTAGAGGCAGCTAAATACTCAGTCTTGGGTGGTGTTTGTAGGGCAAATACCAATCCTAACCCCTTGAAACTTGAATACCAGTGCGAATCATTCTCTTGTATACATCTAGTAGACTCCTTGCCCTGAGATAAGCACTAGTCTACCCTTGTGTAGTAGTTATGATCCAAAACCCCCTGTCTTGCATCCAAAACATAAAACAAATCATTCCATATTTCCAACCTGTTAGTTGTAGGAGTAGAAATAGGACCCCTGCTAATGCAGAGTGGGCAGAGGTACAAACAATTTTTTGATATGAGCATTTTCTTTGGTTGAACCTCTGAACTAACCATACCATTGAACCAACACTATCGGTTCAATCACTTAGTTTAAATAGCTATCGGTGATCCACAGTTGCACTATTGAATCGTAGGAACCCATCCCTTTACTGAACCTATCACTGTTCACTAAACCTTTGAACCTAGGAACCGTTAAACCATCGAACCTGTTCAATGAATTGGTTCAACTATTGCTACTTCTCTAACACTGTCTCCATCACTGAACGGTTGAACCAAACAGTCCAGTTGAACTGTTGAGCCTTTGAATTGGTTCAGCTGTTTGGTTCAAACAAAGGTTTCCTTCACGCTAACAAGCTAATTAATGAACCACTGAACCATTGGAATTGGTTCAAACACAGGAAACCTAAACACTTCAATTTCATCGATTTAGTCTGATGAAACCCTTGTGATTTCACCGAGCCTTTCTCCTACGATTAAACAAACTTCTGCAAATTATCACCATAGCACATGTTGATGCTAGGCTTATCAATGCAAGTTGCAACTAACCCTATAAGCACAAAATGAACAAACACAAAATAGAAAATCTAAATTACTATATACAACCATTCCACTGATTACATAGTAATCAACCGGTGGAATGGATTAGATATCCATCTCGACTGCAAACTAGAAAGTTGATTACACCAATAAATCAAACACCAGAAATACAAATAGAATCTTCTTTATTGGTTTCAGAAATTGATACAGATATCTGACTTCACAGTTTCTCTCTGTCTCACATGTCACAACTCACATCATCATATCTAAAATCGATCAGATCTCAGGTATTTATCCCCTCATATGAGTAGTACAAAAAATGATTCCCAGTGGCTGGGAGATGCTTCCAAGTAGTTGGGAGATAACAACCTCTAACAAACTAACAACCTTGTCATCTACAGATCGACAAGTGTCCCTACAATAATAGAAATGGTCAAACAGACCTTATTACATTAAATGCCCATTTAGGACCTTATTAAAAACATAAAAATAAGCATAAAATAGTTAAATGCCTCATGGAGTCCATTGTTGATTGGGTGCTCCTACACCACCTACATACTCTCATTCTTAACCAAGTAGATATGCCTAAGAATACTATCAACCTAGTGACTTATCACATAAATCTTGGTCCATACATGAGAGTATTCTGCCTGTTGTTGTAAAGCTAAATCTTTTTGTCATTGACCAAGTCAAAGTCAAATCTTTAGCTATAGGGATACCCCCCTTGGTGCGGCAGAACCAAAAGTGAAGGGGAGGTAGCTCATGCAACCTCCTGTATTTGTTGGCCGAATCTGTTTGTGCATTGGAATTGACAAACCCTCTGCCGATTCGGAGACCAACACAATGGTCATGGAAAAGTGGATGTTGTCAGCTCTCACTGGGGTTGAAGATGTATTAAGAACCTCACTACAGAGGTGGAATTCTTTGAGCAGGCTAAAGAGAAAGGTAGATAAAATGCAAAATGATACAAGAAAAAGGTCATTCTAATTGGAAAAGGACCTGACTGCTCTAAGTGAAATGAAGAGAATTGATCCACAAATCTTGATAAGCAATCATGTGTTAGATAATAATACTGCCCTACTGATAAGCATATGGTATGAGGATATCAGGTTTGAATGTGATATCTTGAAGAAATGTAGCGGCAAGCTTAGGGATGTAAGTGTAAAGCTACACAACATGATGGCATATGAAGCAGAAATTCTTGAGGCCCTAGAGGGAAAAGTAGAGGGCAAAATTGAAAATCAGGATGTAGACTTTGCTATTAAATCTCTGCTATTAAGTCAGTAGCAGATGACCCCCTTACCCACCTAACAAAAGAAGTAATGAAGAAAATCATGAGGATAAAAGTGAAAGTAGAAACATAGAATGAGACTTTGAATAGCAGGAAAGGTAAGCTAGAAGCTCTCAAGGCTAAGGTCCAGTTTCATAAACATGCCATAATGAAAGCCAGAATCCAAGATGGGGGAGCGGTGGATAAAATAGTACAAGCATATGAACATATTAGGACAGCAGTAAAGGTCCACATACAAGAGGATGTATATCAAAGTGACAGTGATGTTGAAAGTGATGAAGATGAGGAGAATGATGAAGAAGAAGAAAATGAAGAAGAACTTGAAGAATGAATGAAGATGCATCCCAAAGTGAATACATGCATAAGGTACTGATAAATAATGAGTCATATAGATGGTTGCCAGCTGGCAACCTGTGCCATGAGGAAAAGTTGACTAAGTCATAGGGTAATTGTCAACCATTGATCTTAATTGATAAATCTTGACCATTGGTCAATTGTAACTACCTCCTCACCTTATTCTATAAAAGGTGCAATGGTGTAATCTTTTAAACATTCAAAACTTAATTGAAATTTGATTGCTGAAAAGTTTAGGACTCATTTCAAAGTTGTTGTAAATGTACATGTTATGCATACTTAATGAAAGAGAAGCCATTTTGATTACAAATCATCATAAATCTTGAGTAATCTACTATTGAAATCTAGATATATGCATTGATTAGCTACATCCCTTGGACTAGTTTTCAGTCTGCATGTATTGTTTTCATTCCTAGTTCCTTTGAAGTTAGCATCAACCATATCTAGCTGTGGAACGTCCTGGTGACCTATGGTCTGATTTCTTCTCTTCATGAATGCATCTTGTATGCATGTGATTCAATGACTAAAGATTCAGTAAAAGTAGAAGTATTCTTTTAAATTTCTTGCAATTTCATTACAGATCATCTCCATAATTGTAGATGATAGACAATCAAAAGTGAATAAAACATGAAATATGTAGATATCCCATAGATAATTGAAAATACAGAGCATATTTAGAGTAAAAGCATGTCAAATTGATAAATATCATGCAAATTTAGATAAATATTCATGAAATACATATAAATATCCACTTATAGACACATCATTTGAATAAATATATAGTGTAGAAGAAAGAGCGAGTTCATAATGATCAATGATCAGAAGAATTGATCAAACTTACAAATATCTTAGAAGTCTTTGAAAATAGAGTAGGATTAACCTCTCTGTGGAGTGAATTTACAAGAAACAGTGCAATACTGATCACCTAGACAAATGTAAGACCCCTTGAAATGGAAAATAGCATGTCACATCAACCTCTGAGTAATGTTAGACGATCATGACCTTATCAACGGAGACTTGGAGTCATCAACTTATCCTAAGCTGATCATACTTTACAAGATAATAAAGGTTTGTTGTGCAAATTTTTATGCATGTTTTTATGACAAACAATCATCATCAACATGTATGCTCTGTGTATTTTCAGATTTGTCCATATTACTTTTCTAACGATAATTGTTTTGGCATATAATATCTAGTCTCATCTTTTGTTATATACATACATGTGTGTGTGTGTGTGTGTGTGTGTGTGTGTGTGTGTGTGTGTGTGAATTATACTGTGAGTCTTGTGTATGTATAACCTCTTCATCTAAACAATGTGGAATAGTATAATCCTAAGCTTGGGGGTTATTACATATCCCAACTTAGTGACATTCTACGTCTCTAACATTTTGGTGAATAGATTTGGCTTCTCCATACTTTAGTGTCTGTATGAATGTAAGTTCATACCCCCACTAAAGTGGGGGCTAAATGTAGCATTGTAAATTTTTTCCGCTCACAATTTCATGCTAGGTTTGGCACTCATTTTAGTGTGCATGTCTATCTGTTCTTGTGATGTGCCTATTCGACCACATTGCTGAGAAACTTGGTTTAGTCCCTTGTCAACATGCCTCTTTAGAGAATTTTTTTCTTAGACCCTAGCATGATTCGCTAGCATCCTATCCATATGTGTGAAAGGAATTTGAATTTTGTCATCCTTGTTGCATTGAATGACATACCATTCCTATTAGTCTATCCTAAATGAATCATCGAGAACATATTTGGATTCATATATAAACCACCCTCTCTCCCTAATTTAAACACATGAATAAGAACATGAAAGAAATAAGGATCTCTCTCTACCATCTTGAAAAGCTTCTCAACTTCTAAGATAGGAAACTCTCTACCTGTAGAGACTATTATTGTATGCACTAACATTTTGTAGGTATTTGAGGAAGCTTCTTCCTCCTCCACGAACTCCTTGTGTATGATTTTTTTTGCGACATCAATCCAACAGTGGTTTCATACTTGTGGTAAGTCTATCTCATTGTATTTATTTGCTGAAATATTTATCATTTGTTTCCTTTGTTCATAACAAATATATAGTCTCTATCATCATCATCATTGTTGTTGTTGTTGTGGAGGTGAGAACACCAACATGGGGTTTGACTAAGGCAAGCCCCTATACATCACAACCCCTTTTTTTCTTTTCATTTTGTAGATTTCTACATTGTTGTTGTGGAAGGAAGATTCAACATCCTAAACACTCAAATCATGCTAGATCTATATAAGAAATCAATTATATCTTCCTCTAAGGTATGAACTACAACATGACATGTTGTCATATGTGCAGTATGCCAACATCTGATGCAAGAGTATCCCATGTTGAAAGGCAAAATTACATAAACCAAAAAATATTTGATTTTTTTCTTTTCTTACATTTCAGTTAGTTTAGTCTCAGTAGATTGCACCACATTCTACCACATAATCATTTCACCACTCACAAAATAGGATAAAGACTCTACACTATGTCATATACATCATACCTAGATTTCATGAGGTTTGTGATAATCTACAGAGTGTTATCGCTATCAGAACACTATCAGAACTCATAGAACATAGCATTCAATACTTAGTATGAGCATATAGAGTTTGATGCACCTTCCTATGACTTGCAAAGCCAAATGGAACATATCATGAGGTAGTTTGGGATTGAAGACATCTTCAATTAGAACCACAATGTTTTCCTTCATAACATGGAGTATTACCACATTATTAAGGTTGACCTACACATTTCATCAAGCATTAGGTTTTGAAACCTCTTTAGGCCAATGTAGAGCATTACTTGAGATGGAAGATGATATATAAGCATTCATTAATAAGCATTAGGAGAGTAGTGAATATGCTAGAAACTTTTTAGTCTTTAGTAGTGGATTTTGTAGAAGGCACTTCAAAGCTATATCTTTCATATAATTTGCTAGAGGATAGGCCTACGATCCCATAGTTGTCTACATGTTGCTAGCATGAGAAGATTGTAATTGTCCAAGCTATTAAAACAAGACATTTCCATTTTTCATTCTATTCTATGTGTTTTCCATTATGTTTATTCTAAGGCTGCATGGTAGGACAGTCCTATTTCTGGACCCTCCATCCCTGACTACACCAAGTAGTATCAGAGTGAAGTTTATGAATCCTTTTGGAGTGAAGGCATTTTGATAGATCTTGAAGTGAATAGAACACCAACCTGAGGTAGTCTACATGTGTTTGTCACTAGAGCACCAATTGTGAGGCAGTTGCAACCTTCTAGTCATATCACCGAATTGAGGTAGTTACACAAGATCAGAAGAAGAGATGCCACCAAGGAGGATGCCTGTTATGGCCAATGTTGCTGAAAGAATGGAAGAAATTATAGAGATGATGAGAAAAATGAAAGTTAGTTTGGATGATGTAGAAGAGGATAGAAAGAGAGGTCTAAAGCCTAGACATGAGGATGAGAGTGATGATGATGAATTAAGAGTTTAAGCTACCAACAAACATGAAGAAAACCTAGAAGAAGAATCAGATCATGTAAAGATGTTGAAATCTATTTCTAAGATTGGTAAGAGACCTAGGATGGAAATTTCAAACTATGCTAGAAATTTGAACCCTAAGGAGTTGATTGATTAGATAAATGACATGGAGGAATACTTTAAATATGAGGAAATAGAAGATACAGAAAGAGTGAGATTTGCATAAACTAAGTTGAAAGGACATGCTGCTATTTGGTGGAAAGAAGTTCAATTAGATAGAAATAGGAGAGGAAAATGGAAAATCATAAAATGGGATAGGATAATGACCAAATTGAAGAATCAGTTCATACCTGCTAACTATGAGTTGGAATTGTTGAAGAGATTGGAAAACCCAAGGCAAAAGGAGAAGACATTGAGACTTCCACAATATGATTATTAAGATTAGACATAGTGAAGCAAGCAAGGAGAAAGTGGCACGATCCATAAATGGACTAAGGATAAACATTCAAGAAGAACTAAGTTTGGTAAGGATGACAATAGTGGAAGAGGCATATCAATTTGCACTGAAAGTTGAAGAAAAATTGAATAAGAAACTTGAGAAAAGACAGAGAGGTAGAGGAGGAAAATTTCAGAGAGGTAGAACAAAATGCAAAGAAGGAAGATCACATGTGGATCAAAAAAAGGAGAGTAACCCATACCACAAAGAACAAAGAGACAATAACTCATACTAGTGAGGGAGAGATGATAGAAGTTTCTAACACAACAATAGAAGAAGTCATAATTCTTACTGCAATGAGGATACAAGAGAAATGAAAGAGGGTTTAACAAGAGATCATTCAAAGGAACCTGTTTCAAGTGTGGAGGCAAAGGACACTGAGCATTTGAATGTCATCAAGGGAATATAAACAAAAGGATAGAGAATAGTGCAAGAGAAACATATGCAAAAGAAGAGCCAATTAGATCACCTAGATTGATAGGGAAACCAGAGAAGGGTGAATCATTAGTCATGAGGAGAGCTTTGTTCCAAGAAGAAACAACTGAGGAGCCACCACAAAGGAAAATTTTGTTTCAGACAAGATGCAAATCAGGAGGTAAATGTTGCAAGGTTATCATTGATAGTGGTAGTACAGACAATTTGGTTTCAAATGAAATGGTGACAAAGCTGAATTTGGAGAGGTTGAAACATCCAAATCCCTACAAGATAGCATGGATCCAAGATGAGCACAAGATATTGGTGAGTGAACAATGTTTGGTGAAATTTCATATAGGATCTTATAATGATGAGGTGTTGTGTGCTTTTATGCCAATGAATGTACATCATATATTGTTGGTAAGATCATGCTAGTATGATGGAAGGAAGAATACCTATACTATAACATCAAATGGGAAAAGACATATCTTGATACCTTTGGAAGAGGAGAACAAAAGTGAAGTATGTAGCAATGCTAGAATCTATTTAGTAGATGGAAGGAAATTTTTTTATGGATTGAGACATGAGAGCATGTGTTTTGCATCAATTCTAAAGAAGTGTGGTACCTAAAGTGTAGAAACTGCTACTGCAAAAGAAGAGGAACCACCGTAGGAGGAAATAACTGAATTACTGACAGAATACCAAGATATTATATTAGAGAATGTGCTAGAAGGATTGTCACCAATCCAAAGCATCAGTCATCATATGGACCTTATACCTAGAGAGAGTTTGCCAAACAAAGCAGCACATAGGGTGACACCAGCAGAAAATGTGGAGCTAAATAGACAAATACATGAGCTATTGAGGAAAGGATTGATTACTAAATTTTACACCCGTGTGTAGTATCGATAGTACTAGCACTGAAGAAGGATATAGAATGGAGGATGTGTATAGAGTTAAGAGAAATCAATAAGATCACTATCAAGTATAGATTTCCATTGCCAAGGATGGATGATATCATGGAATGTTTGAATGGAGAAAAATATTTCACAAAGATAGACCTAATGAGTGGATAGCATCAAATTAGAACCAGAGAAGGAGATGAGTGGAAGACTGCATTCAAGACAAATGAAGGATTGTTTGAGTGGTTAGTCATGCCTTTTGTATTAACTAATGCACTAGGTGCTTTCATGAGGTTGATGAATGAGGTTTTGAAGAAATTCTTGGGTAAGCTTTTCATTGTCTACATGGATGATATCATGATTTTTATTAGAATAAAGGAATACAATTTGTAGCATATTAGACAAGTATTTCACTGGCTAAGAGAATATAAATTATTGATTAACATCAAGAAATGTAGTTTTATGAAGATAAAACTAGTATATTTGGAATTTGTGATTTCTGTGTGAGAATGGACCCAAAGAAAGTTAGAACGATTGTTGAGTGGCCAACACCTATGAACGTTGGAGAGGTAAGATATTTTCATGGACTAGCAAGTTTCAACCAAAAGTTCATAAAAATTTTTAGTATTATATGCACATAAATGATAGAGACAATGGGGAGAGACCAGAAGGATTTTAAGTGGACATCAGGAGCACATAAGAGTTTTGAGTTGTTGAAGCTAAAGGTGACAGAACAACCAGTGTTAGAATTACTAGATTTTGACAAAGTATTTCAAGTTGATTGTGACACTAGTGGGAATATGATAGGAGTAGTGTTAAGTCAAGAAGGGAGACCAGTAGTATATTTTAGTGAAAAGTTGAATGATGCAAGGAGGAGATATTCAGTTTATGATTGGGAGTTCTATGCCATAATTCATGCCTTGAAGAAGTGGAGACATTAATTGTTGCCAAAAGAATTTGTGTTCTACACTAACCATCAAGCTTTGCAATATTTGAATAGTTAGGGTAAGTTGAATTAGAGACACATGAGATGGGTAGAGTTCATGCAGAGTTCACATTTGTATTGAAGCACTCAAGTGGAAAGTCAAATAAAGTTGCCGATGAATTGAGCATAAGAAGGAACTTGTTGAGAAAGATGAGGGTAGATGTACTAGGTTTTAAAGAACTTAAGCACATGTATGAGGATGATCTTGATTTTGTGGAAGCATGAAAAGCATGTAGAGATCCTATTGTAATGGATAGAAGCAAGTGGTTGGATTATTTCATTTCAGGAGGATATGTTGATCAAAGGGAATCAGTTGTGTAATCATAGGAGTTCAATGAGAGAGAATTTGATCAAAGAGAAGCATAGTGGTGGATTAGCAAGACATTTTGGTATTGATAAGATAGTAACTTTGGTGAGTGAACATTACTTTTGGCCTTAGATATATAAGGATGTAAGGAAATTTGTTCAAAGTTGTAGAGTTTGTCAAGTTGCAAAAGGAAGCAGTTAGAATATTGGATTATACAAACCTTTGATAGTACCTGACAAACCTTGGAAGATATAAGTATGGATTTCATATTAGGTTTACCAAGAACATAGAGGGGACATGAGTCCATATTTGTAGTAGTGGATAGATTTTCAAAGATGACACATTTCATTCTTTGTAAGAAGACAAATGATGTTGTACATGTTGTTGACCTATTTTTCAAGGAGGTTGTCAGATTGCATTGATTACCAAAGAGTATAGTTTCAGATAGGGATACAAGATTCATAGGATATTTCTGGAGAACATTGTGGAAGAAGATGAAGATAGACCTAAAGTTTAGTTTAGAATTTCATGCACAAATAGATGGACAAATAGAAGTGGTAAATAGGAGTTTGACTAACTTGTTGAGATGCTTAGTAGGAGATAAGACAAGAAATTGGGATATAATTTTGTTGTAAATAGAGTTTGCATACATTAACTTAGTGAGTAGAAGTACAGGGAAGACACCATTTGAAGTTGTGACTAGAGTACAACCCAGAGGGGTTGTAGAGCTAAGAGATATCAGTATGGATAACAAAAGGAGTATAGAGGTAGAAGGATTTGTAGGATACATGGAGAAAGTACACACTCATGTTTGGAAGCATTTGGAAGAGATGAATAGAAAGTATAAGGGACAAGAAGATGAAAAGAGGAGACAAGGAATTTTTTGTTAGAGATGAAGTCATGGTATATCTTAGAAAGGAAAGATTTCTAGTGGGGACATACAACAAAGTGAAGATGAGAAATCTTGGACAATGTAGGATTCTTAGGAAGTTTGATTTAAGAAATGCATATGAAGTAGAATTATCAGAAGCATTTGGTATATCACCCACATTCAATGTTGTAGATTTATATCAATGTCATAAGGGAGAATCAAGTGATAGCTATTAGGAAATAAGGTGTCTCAACCTTTGCAATTTCCTAGCATTGTTTATTATTTGTATATTTATTTATTGCCTAATGTTGTAATTACTTGCACATTTAGTTTGTTCACATAGTTGAGGTGGCACAGTGACATGTCATCTTACTTGGAATGTGACTTGAACGGTCAAGTCAAACCTACATGTATTTGGGCATCCCATTTGAGGTGGCACTAATATGCCATGTGTTAGCATCTTGTGGTGTGTGGAAGACAATATTCCATATGATAGAATCTATGACACGTAAGAGCTGAGTTTGGAGATTCCTATGACAAGTGGTGACAAGTGTCGATGAGTATCTTTGCATGAGGGAAAGGCATCTTTGGGTGCCCAAGTTGGCCTATGAAATGTTGTAAGTAGAATATTCTATATTTAGCATTGTATGACAGATTCTCTTACAACATTTAAGGTTGTTATGTTGGGAAAATTTATGACAATTGTAAGATGCGTAAGAGCATCTGTCATAGTCTATTTTTAGCATGGAGTGCTCCTAGGTTGGGAAAGTCAAATCTTCCATGTATGATAGATGTAAGGGATGTATTTGCATCAAGGACAAGTGTTCTTTGATGGAGGATAATGTCCATGTAGCCAAGGTGGATGCTTATCCCAAGATGCTTCCAATATTTGCCTTGTAATCTCTATATATTGCATAGTTTGGAGTTGTAGTTGCATATTGTTTTTATAGGTTGAAGACTCTTAGAAGAACCTACATTGCAAGTGTATTGTAAACTATAACTATTTCAGATAATACATTGTGTAGGTTTTAGAGTGTGGGGTTTTTCACCTGAAAAGGTTTTCCCCATGATACATCTTGTGTCTACTTCTCTTTGTCTACATTCTTGTATTGTGTTTGCTGCTATAATATCTCTGATATAAATTTTATATTGCTACAATTGTAATGATTAAAATGAATTTGCATACCTCTCCCCTCATTAGATTAGTTTAGGAAGTGATTTCCACACACCTATCTTCTTTTCAGTTGGTATTAGAGCTTGGCCAATTTTGGTCTTAGCTATTGGGTAGGGGTCTTTTGTACTGATCTTAGATTGAGTGGGAGTCTGTGTAGATTATTCTTGTAATCTTGTTGTAGGAAGGAGATGGTAGGCACATCCAAAAGAATAGAGGTGGAAAAGTTTAATGGTAGCAATTTCAAGTTGTGGAAACTCAAAATGGAATGCTTGCTCATTGATAGAGACCTATGGGAAGAAATTTCCAGTGTAAAATAAATGGCAATGTCCCAAGATGATTGGGATCTCAAAGATTTTAAAGCCAAGGGTCTTGTGAGACTCTATCTAGCTAATTCTATCTTGTTAAATGCTCATGAAGAGAAAAATGTGAAGGATCTGTGTAAGAAACTTGGTGATGTTTATCAGGCTAGATCCTTGGTAAACAAGTTGTTCCTACAGAAGAAGCTATATTCTCTCAAGATGGAAGATGGAGGATCTATTGTTGATCACATGAATTCCTTTAATATGTTGGTTGCACAATTGACATCCATTGGTGTGGAGATGGAGCAGGAGGATTAGTGTATGACCGTACTTTGTTCTTTACCAAATTTGTGGGATCATCTTGTTATGGCCATTAGGAGTACCACATCCACTTTCAAAATGGATGATGTGGTGTCTTCACTACTCTCTGAAGAGATGCAGAGAAAGTCATTTGAGTCAGCCAAAGAAGCTCTTGCAGTTCATGGAAGACCCAAGGAGAAAGGGAAAAAGAAAGACAATAAAGCTAAGAAGGGTAGATCCAAATCTCATGGGAGATTCAAATCTCCTAGAAAGTCCAAGGTATTGTGTTGGAACTATGGGAAAACTAGGCATTTCCAAAAGGAATGCAAAGAGGATAATAAGAAGAAAAAGAAGAATGTCCCAGATTCAGATTCTGACAAGTAACAAGATTATGGTGATGCCTTCATTGTAGCCTTGGCCACCCATGTATCTAATGATGTGTGGATGATTGATTTTGGTGCTTCTTTCCACATGACCTCTCATCAAGACTGGTTTAAAAGTATGAAGAGTTTGATGGTAGAAGAGTGTACCTAGGTGACGATTCCCATCTGAAGATAGTTGGTCATGGAAGAGTCACAATCTAATTCCCTAATGGATGAGTGAAGTGGCTCTCTGGGGTTATGCACATCCCAAGCTTAGTATGGAACCTACTTTCTATAAGTAAATTGAATGATGTAGGTGTGCAAGTTATCTTCTCAAAAGAAGGATGCAAGATGACCAGAGGAACTATGGTGCTTACGAAGGGTACTCGAAGAGGTACTCTTTTTTAGTTGGAGGCATGTATTTCATAATGCAATAGTTCTTCTGACTCGAAGAAAAGATTTGTAGTCACTTCATCTCCACCATTGGAATCAACAACTAAAAGATCTATTGTATCAAATTCTGATGGTAGTGCATTTTGGGTACCTAAGGGTGCTCGTGCTTTGGAAGTTAAGCTTCCTACTGCGAAGACAATGTTATGGCATAAGAGACTTGGCCACATTGGTGAGAAGGGTCTTAGAACCCTAAAAAATAAAAAACCTCGTTGAGGGGTTAGATGATTGTAATCTCAATTTTGACTTTTGTGAACATTGTATATATGGAAAGCAAAATCGTGTTCAGTTTTTCTCAAGTTCTCATAAGTCTTCTACTATATTAGATCTTATTCATTCTGATGTATTTGCTCTAGTTAATGTTCCTTCAATCTCTAAATCTATATATTTTGTATCTTTCATAGATGATTACAATAGAAGGACATGGATTATTTTCTTAGAAGCAAATCTGGAGTCTTTAGTCAGTTCAAAGAGTTTAAAGCTTTTGTTGAGAATTAGACTAGTAAAAAGATTAAGTGTTTGAGAACTGACAATGGTGGTGAGTTTTGTTCTACAAAATTCGATAAGTTCTACAAACAACATGGAATCGAAAGACATAAGACAACTCCATACACCCTACAGCAAAATGGATTTGTAGAGAGGATGAACAGGACATTGATGGAGAAGGCTAGGAGTATGCTTAGTGGAGATGGCCTCAAATATAAGTTTTGGGATGAAATTGTTGCCACTGCTTGCTACCTGGTAAACAAGTCTCCTACATCATCTCTTGTTGGTAAGACACCCATGGAAATGTGTTTTGGTAAGAAGCCTTCAATAAAACATCTTCATGTTTTTGGTTGTGAGGCATATGCTCATGTATCTAGGGAGAAGAGGTCAAAATTGGAGAACAAGGTTGTTAAGTGTATCCTCATTAGCTATGGTGTTGGTGTGAAAGGGTACAAGCTTTGGGATCCTATGGCTGAAAAAGTGTTGTATAGAAGAAGTGTTATTTTCAGAGAGCTAATAGCTTCTTCCACTGTTCTACAGCCAAAAGAGAAAGAAAAGAAAGAGGATGTGGTTTAGTTTCCTTCTACCCCTGAGAAGACTGAACCAAAATACCCTGTTGGATGTGATGATGAGGAGAGCTCTTGGAGCTCTGAAAGTTTAGAAGATGAAGTAGAACCTCCACCTCAGCCTTTGAGGAGATCCACACGAATCAAGAAGCAACTTGAGAGGTTTGGTTATACATTACTTGATTCTAGTTGTGCTTTTGCTTTGCTTACTAATGTTGATGAGCCTAGAACTATGACAGAGGCTATAGGCATGAAAGATGCAGGTTCCTGGAAGGAGGCCATGGAAGATGAGATGGCTTCTTTGGAAAAGAATAAAACTTGGGACTTGGTACATTTTCCTGATGTTCAGAAACCTGTTGGATGCAAATGGGTGTTCAAGAAGAAATTTAGTGCAGATGACATTATTGAGAAGTATAAAGCCAAATTGGTTGTGAAGGGGTACTCACAAGTGGTTCGAATTGATTATGGTGAAAATTTCTCTCCTGTTACAAACCTGACATCTATTCAATTCATGTTATCTCTTGTAGCTACTTATGATTTAGAAGTGGAACAAATGGATGTGAAGACAACTTTCCTTCATGGTGACTTCGAGGAAGAGATTTATATGTCACAGTCAAAGTATTACATAGAAAGAGGTAAATAAAATTTGGTTTTGTAAGTTAAAGAATTCTTTGTATGGATTGAAACAATCTCCTAGGATGTGTTTCTTGAAGTTTGATGCCTTTGTGTTGTCAATTAGATATCTGAGATTGAAATCAAATCATTGTGTGTATTATAAGTTTGACAATGATCGTATTATCATTATTGCACTATATGTTAATGATATGTTGCTGATTGGGAATGGTAAGAATATGATTTCTGATTTGAAGTCTTAGTTGTTAGCATGATTTGAGATGAAAAAATTAGGGGCAGCAAGGTACAAAATGGGACTGGAAATTAGAAGAGACAGAGAAAACATAAAAATTTGGTTAAGCCAAAGTAAGTATGTGAAGACCATGTTCGATAGATTTAGCATAGTAGATTGCATACCATTGTGTGTTCCTATTTCATTAGGGACAAATTTATCTATTAATGATTGTCCAAAGTCTCCTTCTGAGATGGAGGATATGAGTAGAGTACCTTATGCTAGTGTTGTTGGTAGCTTGATGTATGCTATGGTCTGTACAAGACTAGACATTGCCCAAGCAGTGGGAGTCCTTAGTCGATTTATGGATAATCCTAGATGGGTACAATGGGATACAGTCAAGAGCATGTTCAAATATATGTGGGGTACTTCTGAGTATTCCCTATGTTATCATTGTCATCCTACAAGACCTTTGCATTATGTATGTATTCGTGGATTTGTGGATTCTAATTGTGTAGGTGACATTGACAGTAGGAGATCCACCAGTGCTTCTGTGTTTACTATGTTTGGTGGTGCAATTAGTTGGATGAGTAAGTGACAACCTGTGGTTGCTTTGTCCACAACAGAAGCTAAGTATATGGAAGAAACTCATGCTTGTAAGGAAGCCATTTGGCTTAAGAGTTTGTGTACAGATATTGGTGTTGATGTAGGATAGATTACTATCTGTTGTGATAGTTAGAGTGTGATTTGCTTAGCAAAGAATCCAACTTTCCATGCTAGAACAAAGCATATTGATGTGCAGTTTCATTTTGTACAAGGCACGGTAGAGGATGGGAAGGTGATATTGGAGAAAGTAGACATATTGAAGAATGTTGCAGATGCATTGATGAAACTAGTGGGCACAGAGAAGTTCAGATGGTGTTTGGAGTCTATGGGCCTCTTGGCCCATAGCAATTAAATCTTTTCATTTCTTTTAGCTCTTGCAAGGTGTTTGACAAGTGGGAGAATGTTGGGAAATAAGGTGTCTCAACCTTTGCAATTTCCTAGTATTGTTTATTTATTTATTGCCTAATGTTGTAATTACTTGCACATTCAGTTTGGTCACATAGTTGAGGTGACGTAGTGACATGTCTTCTTACTTGGAATGTGACTTAAATGGTCAAGTCAAACCTACATGGATTTGAAGGTACCATTTGAGGTGGCACTAATATGCCATGTGTCAGCATCTTGTGGTGTGTGGAAGATAATATTCCATATGATAGAATCTATGACGCGTAAGAGCCAAGTTTGGAGATTCCTATGACAAGTGGTGACAAGTGTCGATGAGTATCTTTGCATGAGGAAAGGCATCTTTAGGGACCCAAGTTGGGCTATGACATGTTGTAAGAGGAATATTCTATATTTGGCATTGTATGATGGATTCTCTTACAACATTTAAGGTTGTTATGTTGGGAAAATCTATGACAACTGTAAGATGCATAAGATCATCTATCATAGTCTATTTTTAGCATGGAGCCCTCCTATGTTGGGAAAGTCAAATCTTCCATGTATGATAGATGTAAGGGATGCATTTGTAGCAAGGACAAGTGTCCTTTGATGTGGGATAATGGCCATGTGGCCAAGGTGGACGCCTATCCCTAGATGCTTCCAATATTTGCCTTGTAATCTCTATATATTGCATAGTTTGGAGTTGTAGTTGCACAGTGTTTTTACAGGGACTGTTATGCTCCTAAAATAACTCTAGATTCAACATTTGAAGACTCTTGGAAGAACTTGCATTGCAATTGTATTGTAAACTATAACTATTTCAAATAATACATTGTGTAGGTTTTAGAGTGTTGGGTTTTTCAACTGAAAAGGTTTTCCTGGTGATACATCTTGTATCTACTTCTCTCTATCTACATTCTTGTATTATGTTTGGTGTTGTGATATCTCTGATATAAGTTTCATATTTCTACAATTGTAAAGGTTAAATGAATTTTTATACCTCTCCCCTCATTAGATTAGTTTAGGAAGTGATTTTCGCACACCTAGCTTCCTTTCAATAGCACTAAAGTTGGTTTGAAGGATCAGTTACTACAACAACTAGAGCAGATAGAGTAGATTTTGGATAGTAGAATTAGACACAACACAAGAGATAAGCAATATAAAGAGTACCTGGTTAAGTGGAAAGGAAGACCGAAGGAAGATTCATCATGGGTTTCTTAGGCAGAGGTAGACCACATTAGTTTTCCTCTAGCCCCAGAAAAGTGAGGGACTCACTTTTCAAACAACCTCAAGTGTCTATTGTAGGAGCATCCCAAGTTGAAAGGCAATCTTGCATCAACCTAAAAAATATTTGATTTCTTTTCTTTTCTTGCATTTTAATTAGTTCAGTCTCAGTAGATTACATCACATTCTACTGCATGATCATTTCACTACTTGTGGAACATGATAAAGACTCTACACTATGCCATCTACATCATACCCAAATTTTATGAGGTTTGCAATTATCTGCAGAAATTTATTGCTATCAGAACACTGTCAGAACTCACAAAATAGAGCATTCAACACTCAGTATGAGCATAGAGTTTACAGTGCCTTCTTGTGACTTACAGAGCCAAATGGAACATCTCATGAGGTAGTTTGGGACCAAACACATCTTCATTCAGAACCAGAATATGTTCCTTCATAACACAGAGCACTACCACATGATTAAGGTTGATCTACATGTTTCATCAAGCATCAAGTTTTGGAACCACTTAAGGCTGATGTGGAGCATTCCTGGAGTAGGAAGATGATGTTAGAAAGAGACACATTGTAGCTTCATGATTGTTGTCATTGATGGCAACAAAGCTCATCCCACACATCCATAGGACATGGTGTGCCTGTACCAGAAGTCAGATTGAAGAGTGTTATGGTCCGGTAAGCAAGAACAGAGCATGTGGCAAGATTCGACAGTCAGGTTTGGATCTCTCAGAGGAAGTATCTTAGTAAAGTGTGGACTTGGGGAAGTCAAGAAGTGTCCCTTGAGTGATACATTCTAGAGATTGAGCCTCCAGTGATGAAAGAGTGAAAAGATATGAGCACCTAAGTGTTGGGCTCTTGTTTGGCAGAGTTGACAGAGGAAGAACTGACCGATAGAGCATCAGATCTTAATTCGGATGAGCTATTGTTTGTGATCAAGTTTCTTAAGGTGTCATTCATGATTGGCTGACCTGATTGATGAATTCTATAAGTATTTCTTTGATACACATCACTTGATAAGCAAGGATTCAGCTGACAGACCAAGAGTTTGGGAAAATAGTAAGTATTATGGATGCCGACTAGAAAGTGGATGAAATCCTTGGTGTGGATATA
The DNA here is from genome assembly GCA_027924645.1 of Cunninghamia lanceolata. Taxonomy (NCBI): domain Eukaryota; kingdom Viridiplantae; phylum Streptophyta; class Pinopsida; order Cupressales; family Cupressaceae; genus Cunninghamia; species Cunninghamia lanceolata. The sequence goes on from BSBN01000801.1 coordinate 8,336,631, forward strand.
TATGCCAGATTGATCATGGTATGAAGGGGTGTTGTGTGTTGTGTGCGAAGAAAAGAAGACAAGTAGTAAGGCAGGTCTAGTATGTGACAGGACACAGCACCAAAGAAGAGAAAGAATGAAGTGCAACAGATCAGTGTATTGAACCTAACCAGAACTAAACCTCAGCATATGTGGATGCTTCTCATTAGTTCAAGTATCTAGTTTCCTTGTATAAACTATTGTAGGTAGTGAGCCCTAATTAGCAAGTGCCATTTTGTACTATCTTATTCTTCTAACAGAGAATACAATATTAGGTTAATCACCTCGTAGTTTTTTTTCCTTAACAGGGTTTTCCATGTCAAAATTATTATGTCATGTGTATTGATGTTACTTCCATTTCATGGTTATGTTTGCTTATATGATTTAATGCAGCATTAATTGTTAAGGAAGATCAAAAAGTAGAAGTAATTAAGATAACTGATTCACCCCCCCTCAGTTATCAACAATTGGTATTCGAGCTAAGTTCCTCCAAACAGAGCCTAACAGCTTGAGGAAGATCTGGGAATTCAAATGGATGTGTATGGTATGAGGGAACAACTTCAGTCTGCCCTAGATGATCTTGAACAATCCAACTCTGAAGTCAATGAACTGAAGGAAAGACTCAAATAGGCTGATGATTTCATAAATGAACTAAAAGGGAAACTGAGTATCTCTATGAAAAAGAGAAAGGATCTACTTCAGCAATTGGCAAGTCAAGGTGAAGACAATAATACAAATGAAGATCTGAAGGAGAAAACCAAGTTATGTGAAAAGTTATCAAAAGAGGTCATTATGGTAAGACATGAAATAGAATCAAGAGTTATGAAATTTACCCAAGAAATTGAAGAGAAAAGGAAAACTAAAGATGATCTAAGACAATCTCTCAAAGAGAAATCCGAAGACTGCCACAAAATGGATAGAATAACCAGGCATCTTGAATCTGATCTTGAAGAAGCTAGGGATATGAAGAACAACTTGAGAATCAAATTGACACTCTTAAAAAGGATCTTCAAACAACAAATGAATACAAAGAGAAATTCAAGATAAGCTCCACCCAACTTGAAGTTCTTCTTCAAAGCCAAAAGAGGGTAGATGACAAGCAAGGCTTGGGGTATGAGAAAGGTGAAAGCTCTGGATCCAGTTAGAAGAACTCCAGATCAGAAAATCCAAGAAACAAGCCTAGAAGACCTCCAGTAAGGCAACCCAATGCTCAAAGATATCCATCCTTCAATGGATACTGCCACAATTGCAATAATTTTGGTCATAAAGCAAATTAGTGTAGGAGAAGAATGAACTAGACTAATTCATCCTTCTCCAGATAGTGTTTCAATTACAAAAGGTATGGTCACAAATCTCATGAGTGTAGAAATATGCAAACAAACAATTCATTCAATAAAAGATGCTTTGCATGCAATAGAATGGGACATATGACTAATCAATGTAGATCAAGAGGATATCAGTCAAATATTAAAAGAAATGTTGTCTTCTACAATTGTAATAGATCTGGTCATATTGCCAAATTCTGCAGAAGTAAGAATCAAAACAATAAGGGTCTGGTACATCATAATCAAAACCAAGACAAAGGAAAAGGAAAAATGAATGCAGATGAAATTCAAAGGGAGATGAACAAGATTTGGGTAAAGAGGAGTAGAGAAAATGTTGAGGATGGATCTGCACTAGAATTTGGTGTTGATATTCCTTCCATAAACTAAATAGATGAGCTTTGGCTCAAGGGGAGTAACAAAAGAAAAACATTTTCCCCCAACCAGTCATTAGGTGCCCAAAAATTGGCACATAAAAGGTTGCGGATTAAAGGATTCTTAGAGAAACATATATAGAAGGTTTGGTAAAGATATGAAAGATCCGCAAGAAGGTTTGAAGAGTCAAATCTTCCAAGATAGATCCAATTTTACAATCATCCTGTAAGAAGTAGGTCTTTGCAGTTAGATCTGATTTGATTCAAAATTGAGGAATCATGATCTATGGATAGATTAAATGATTGAGGAAAGAAAGATAGATTGTCAATAATCACCAAGTATAATTCAAAGCATATCTTAGTGATCTGGAAAAAGATCTTTCTCAAAACAAGGAGAACAAGGCAACCAGAATGACTTGAGTTGTGCATTTATTGCAATGTGAAATTAGGGTTTGCTCAGTGATAAAAAGGGTTCATTTACTCTTCATTTGCACATTTGTATTAGTGAAATAGACAAGAAGAGCTTTACAAACAAGCTTGCCTCATCTCTCTCAAGGATCATTCGCATAATTCAAATCAACTAGTTATCTCTTCAGCTCATTCCAAGAACCCTAAAAGGCGTAAGAGGTATTTTCTATTCTTTCTCTAAATCTTTAAAGATGACTACTCTGAATGTTGTGAAGATTTCTGATAGGCCATGCCCTAAATTTAAAAAACATCCCTACAAATCTCTAGAAGCGGATCCTTTAGGTGTATTTTCCAGGATTCCACATGGGGTTTTGCATGTTAAAGATGTTAGGGCATACATTCATGCGAACATTGAAGAGTTTGGAGAATCCAAGCTATTAGATATCTATCACAATCAGTTAATAGATGACTCTTTTGATCTCAAACCTCAGTATAAGGCTATCCGAGACAAACATTTTGCACAGTGCATTCATTTCCCCTATTTTCTAGAAGATGAATGGGTCCAGTATATTTTGAGCAGAATGCATGACAAATTCATGTGGTTGAGCAAGCCATTTAAGATCAGTAAGGATACAATTAGGGCAGTAACCAGATTACACTCAACCGGTGGGATGCCTACTCTCAAATCTATCAAAAACCAAATTGTAAGTGAGGCTACCGGATCAAAATTTGATAAAAGAGTAATGACAATTGAGGATATCACAGATCTGGATATCAAGTTTGCATCAATGATAATTAGATATAAGATATATCACTCCAGCAGGGAGAATTCAGTATCTGGAACTACTGTATATACTACTTATGAAATGTTGAGGAAGAATGCAGACTATGATATTTGTGAGCTCCTTCTGAACCAACTTTTGGAGAATCTGCAGAAGATAAAGAAGAATAAGAAGAATTCTTTCAAATACGATGGTTTGATACTCTGCCTATTCTTTTACTACATGAATGAGCTACCTAGATCCAATGGATGGGTATGGCAAAATAATAGATTGGTTGCAATTCAGATCAAAGATTACTTGCATGGGCTTGGTGATGCCAAGGCACAAAACACAGCGCTATGGGGCTACTCCAAAAAAATTCCAATACATGATGCAAGCTAGAGAAAGAATCCCCCGATCTCTAGTTGAGAAGTACAAAGATACAGTGTGCTTTATGGTAGAAACTGATCAGTGCCTAATGGAGGCTGTGGAGCCAAGAACAGTGTGGATCATGCCAATGGGGTATGAAGTGGATGAGAAAATTGTAGAGTTGCATGTTCAACACATGCTAAGTCAGCCCAAGAATCCCAAGGTAGAAAGGTTTGGAACCTTTGAATAATTGAGTATAAAGATTCACGTGGAACTAAGACAACTGGAGATGAAGAGAAAAGTGAGAAAAGAAGTAGAGAATGTTGCCAAAAGGTATGGCATCTCAAAAGAGGCACGTGATGCACATAGAGAAAAGATGGAAAGGACAGAAAAAGAAAAGGAAGAGGTAGAAAAAGAAAGTGCTCCGGTAGAAACCCCCTCCTGGACAAGATCCTCTAGGAGCTCTGCATCTACGACTACTAAGAGCTCAAAGGCATCAAAACCTGAAGCAAAATCATCTGGTAAAGGAGAAAAGAGAATAAAGACAAAGGCAATAAGGTCTTATATTAGTCAGAAGGATGAAGAAGAGACAGAATCTGATGAAGAAATCAAGAAGATGAAGAAGAAGAAGAAGAAGAAAGTATCCAGTGAAGACAAGGAGGCAGAGGTAGAAGAGTTTGTTGAAAGGCCCACTCTGTCCTTAGATGATGTAGTTAAAGCAGTTACTATGGATGGGAACCTGCAACCAATAACATAATTCTATGATGCATATAATGATGCAGATAGAAAAATCTTGGAGGAAGCCACAGTTAAGTACTTGAACATATACAATAAAGCATTTATTCAAATAATTTCTCTAATTCCTAAAAGTTTAGAGAAGGAACTTGAAATGAGAAAAGAAAATGCCAAGGCTAAGGACTTAGAGATTAGAGAACAGATAGCTATTCAGCTCTATCCTTCAATTACTCTAAAACAAATGGATATGATCTTCAAAGATTGCAAGGATGAGTTCCAGAGTACGGCTAGAATGAATCAGCTCATGCTTGGAGAAACTAATAAAGTGGCAAAACAAATAGAAGAAATCCTCCAAAATGCCTATAAAAGATTCAATATTCTTGTTATAGAGGATTTAGGTGATGATCCCTCGGGAATGGATAACAAAGAAGAATCTACTAAGACTGTAGCAGAAGAGGTAAAGGAGACATTTGAAGAAAAAGATAAGGACTTAGAATCCTCTGCTCTGGAAGAGGGGATCCATGAACAAGCAAACATCTCTCCTTCAGTTTCCCCTACAAACTCCAGATCTAAAGAAAAAGAAAGAGTAGAAGAGAAGATCAGTCAAGAAGTAGAGGAGAAGGAAAAAGAAGATGATAGTAATAAGGCTGCAGAAGGAGAGAAAACTGCAACAGAAAAGACCACAGATGATAGTGGTAAGGTTGCAAAAGGGGACAAAACCCTGTCACTGGCAAGAGACATAGTAGAAGCAATTGAAGAATTCTTAACCAAGGAGATGATGGAATTTGATGAACTGGAACTTCTTTAAGGACCGTTCAATTTTGACTCCCTCTCCTCGGTTCAAACCATGAAGCTAGCATCCTTTACTTCGGCAAAGGCAAAAGAAAAACTTCTGAAGTCTCACATGGAAGACTGCAAGCTCATAGAAACTGCATCCGATGTATTGGAGAAGATCATGCCATCTTTTCAGAAGGATCCATTAGCCTCTTCATCCAGTAATCTCAAAACTCTAGTCAATAGTGTTAGCACACATTTTGATTCCTTAGAGAAGTCAGCAGAAGATAAAGTCCAAACGGAGTTTTTGCGAAAAAGATTCTCTAAAGTGCAGGGTCTAGTAAAAAATGATAGGAGAGTTATGGATATTGGAATAAAGAGCTTAGAAAATGCTCTCAAAGATGGCAGAGATATCTATAAATTTTGTTTATCCTGGCCTAAAGTGACCAAAGACATTGAGAAGAAAGTAAAAGAGCAAGAGGATAAACTGTGAAGTTTATCTCAAAGTTTTGATCCTCTCTCCTCCTCCATAGTAAATCAAGAATGTTAGGCTATTGTAGTCACAAATGAAATAAAGAAGCTTGAGAAGGAGAAGAAAAATAGAATAAATGGGTTGAATGAACTTAGAGGGATAATTATCCCTAAGTTAGAAGCCATGCATGAAGCCCTAAGTGATGCACAGACCACAACCCAAACCAATGATCTGATAGATCTAAAGAGGGCAGAAGCTTTTGCATTCCTGTTGAGTGGTCACATCTCAATTTTGGACAGGATGAAGAGGAGTTGGGCAATAGAAGTAGTATAGTTGAAAACCACTTTTGCAGATATAGTTAAGTATATGTAAGTAAAACATGTATATATGTTTTTGCAGCCAAGTATAGATTTGTTATTGGGAAATTTTGGTGTACAGACCCTACCCTTTGCCATTGATGTCAAAGGGGGAGTGAAGGAACAGTAAAAAATATGGAATCTAGCTAAGGGGGAGCTCCAGTAAAGTGTACATTAGAACAGAGCAGTAGCTAAGGGGGAGTGTAGTATGACACTTAGTCATTTTTCACTAAGTGTTGCCATCAATGCCAAAGGGGGAGATTGTTGGCAAGAGACACATTGTAGCTTCATGATTGTTGTCATTGATGGCAACAAAGTTCATCCCACACATCCGTAGGACATGGTATGCCTATACCGGAAGTTAGATTGAAGAGTGTTATGGTCTAGTAAGCAAGAATAGAGCATGTGGCAAGATCTGACAGTCAGGTCTGGATCTCTCAGAGGAAGTATCTTAGTAAAGTGCAGACTTGCGGAAGTCAAGAGGTGTACCTTGACTGATACATTCTAGAGATTAAGCCTCTAGTGATGAAAGAGTGAAAATATATGAGCACCTAAGTGTTGGGCTCCTGTTTGGTAGAGTTGATAGAGGAAGAACTGACTGACAGAGCATTAGATCTTAATCCAGATGAGCTATTGTTTGTGATCAAGTTTCTTAAGGTATCATTCATGATTGGCCGACATGATTGATGACTTCTATAATCATTTCTTTGATACACATCACTTGATAAGCAAGGATTCAGCTGACATACCAAGAGTTTGGGAAAATAGTAAGTATTCTGGATGCCGACTAGAAAGTGGATGAAATCCTTGGTGCGGATATATATGCCAGATTGATCTTGGTATGAAGGGGTGTTGTGTATTGTGGTGTATGAAGAAAAGTAAAACAGCAGTAAGGTAGGTCCAGTATGTGACAGGATAATAGCACCAAAGAAGAGAAAGAATGAAGTGCAGTAGATCAGTGTATTAAACCTAACCGGAACTAAACCTCAGCATATGTGGATGCTTCTCATCAGTTCAAGTATGTAGTTTCCTTGTATAAACTATTGTAGGTAGTGAGCCTCTTGTGAGTAGTGTGCTCGAGTAGTGAGCCCTAATTGGCAAGTGCCATTTTGTACTATCTTATTCTTCTAATAGAGAATACAATCTTGGGTTAACCACCCCATGGTTTTTTTTCCCTTAACAGGGTTTTCCACGTCAAAATCATTGTGTCATGTGTATTGATGTTACTTCCATTTCATGGTTATGTTTGCTTATATGATTTTATGCAGCATTAATTGTTAAGGAAGATCAGAAAGTAGAAGTAATTAAGATAACTGATTCACCCCCCCTCTCAGTTATCAACAGATGATATATAAGCATTTGTTAGAATAATTTGGAGAGTAGTGAATATGATAGAAGGTTTTTAATCTTTAGTAGTGGATTTTGTGAAAGGCACTTCAAAGATATATCTTTCGTATAATTTGCTAGAGGATAGGCCTATGAGCCCATAGTTGTCTGCATGTTGCTAGCATGAGAAGAATGTAATTGTTTAGAATGTTGAATCAAGACATTTCCATTTGTCATTCTATTCTGTGTGTTTTTCATTTCTCTTATTCTAAGGTTGTATGGGAGGAGAGTCCTATTTCTAGACCCTCCATCCATGACTGCACTAGCATCCTAGGAAGTGAGATCAAGTCTTTGATGCTAGGTTCCACTTATTCTTCTTACTTTAGACCTATACTTAGTTTCTAGAGATAGTGAGATTTGTCTATACATTTTCTCATTTGATCAACCTAGTGCTTACATTACTTAGTTTAATTAATTCATTTCTTTATCAATCATTCACCTTTACAAGGAAGGAATAGATCCTGAACAACTTGGCTATTTTTCAAGGACAACCAAACATAGAGCCTTCGGTGGTTCATGTTCCAACATTGTATAGAAAAATATTGATCTAGGTTAGTTCATTAATTAGTCTAGATCTCTTTTCCCACATAACACTATCAACACTTAAAATGGGAAGGATAGGAAGAGGATGGAAAATTGAGACATTCTACAATCGCTTAGAGACCCATATCGATATATCAAAATGAACGTAGAGACAACAACCAAGACCTTGGTTTACTCACACCAAGGTAGGAAGGAAGAAAGGCCGATTACTCACAAAATCCCAAAGGGTAAAATGAGCATAACTCATAGGAAGCCAAGGTAAACCCCTTGGAGAAACCTACATTAACAATACTTTCCAAAAAGGTATAGGAAGTACTCACTAACCAATGGTCACCCCTTTTACTAGTTATCATCTCCCTTATGCCAATATGGGTCTCCCAAGAGATATAGAGGTTAGGGTCACAATAATTTTTAGTGAGGGAAACTTGAGAGACCCTAGGGTCACCTCTTTCACCATTGAAGGTCACTCAAGAGGCCACCCCTACATATGGGAGACCTCGAGTAGAGGCGTGACTTAAATGTGGTCTTGAGGGATTTGGAAGCATCAAAACCAATATTTTAATTTCCTATAGAATACTAACTACATCCCTAACCTTGGGTAACCCTAAGAACTAAGTTAAAACCTCAAAAAATATGATAAATGAGGCTCAAACCAAACATAAGAAATAAAAGGGCCTCAACAACCTTAAGTAACCAAGCCATTGGAGAAGCTAAATCTACCTCAAGAAATGTGTTGTTAGGTGATATATTGAAATGAGAAATCAAACATGGATCAAGGAAAAATCTACAATCTCATAACTCCAAGGGAGAAGAGTTAAGTTTAAGGCACAAAGCTACTATCCTTAGTGTACACTCAAAAACCTCATGAGAAACACATGGAAATGCTTGAATCAAGAGTACAAGTGGGATATTTGAGATGTAATTCATTTACATAATTTAAACAAATCAAAAAGGTTATCCACACTAGTTTGCATGATCATGAAACTAGCACATGAAACTAGGTAACTAATCCATTTACATGTACATAGAATAATATGAGAAATATGATACATGATGATATGCACATTCGATACTAATGTAAAAACATGCCAAAAGAAAATATAGATGCCTTGTCATTTATATGGGTAGATCACATTTCTATAAATAAAAAAGTAATTAACATGATTACAAAATTCCATTTTCTAAAGGAAACATGCTGATATATCACAATTTTAACATAAAAAATCATTCTAACACCCTCACAAGATGAGTTGTGAAAACATCCAAAATGATATCGTATAATTATTATAATTAAATTGTCTCATCCTAAACATGGATGCATCATATCCCGCATAAGATGATACAAAAAAGTAAAACTACACTCTTTTTCAAAATTTTCTCAATGACCTAATTTATAATGCATCAATATTATAATAAAGAAGAATTATAAGAAGCATACTACCATGACAGTCCAACATGCTCTAAATTGAGAATCCTCCAAGTTCATCCTTCCCCAACAATGGTTTAGAACCACCCAACCATGTGGAACCCTTAGGTCCACCCTACTATCCTAGGATACAATAAAATTGGGTACAAATCACATTTACACAAAAAAGGAGATATCATGCACATGCCAATGTAATGTATACAATAAACATATGTGACAACTCACACCAATGAATGCATATAAAAGTATATCTAGAAAACACACATATGCACGCATAAACGAATGTCAAACAATGACATTCATGTATAAGGGTTCCTCACACATTCAATACACATAAATTAATATATGTAAATGAAATCCAACATGCATTCACAAAGGTTACCACATCATCAATGGACACAACTCAACACATATGAATAAATACCCACAACATACATGTATGAGAGTACTAGAAGCCATCATCATACATGTAAGGGTCTTAACACACATTAGATACAAAATCTAATGATATGATAGGGTGGCGGTCCTATAAGTAAGATAAGTAGTGTCAATACAATAGCCCAATGACCCATTAGAACATTGAATAGAAATCTTTCCATGAAAAAGGTTTCTTAATGGAATTTACCAACTTCCATGACTTGTGACATGCCCTATACATCCAAGTCCAATTATTTACTAGGAAAAGGTTATAACATGGTGTAGATATTATGTTTAAGAAAATAGTTTAATTATCTTGAATGTAATTTAAATTGTCAGTTAGTTAAATTTAAACAAGCTCTATTCCATTAATCCCTTTTGAATCTAGGAAAGTAGTGACAGGCCACTCCTTCCCCACTCTATACCTCAATCCTAATGGTCCAATGTGCCAAATTTACAATTATAATGTGGCATATAAAATAAGGAAAAATTTAATGACACATTGCCAAAAGATGAAGAAGTCCAAAATATTAAGGAGCCTAATTTTCTTGTGAATTAAAACATTCATTTATGGCCTAAATTCTATTTTTCATCTATTTGAAAAGTAATGAAATTGGATAAAAAATACCCAAATCCACTATTGATGGATTTAGTTAAAACCTCAAAACTTTATCTCACAAATTACAAGAAATTTAGAAATTTCAAGGATACCCTTTTATTTCTAAAATACATAACTACAACATTTTTAATTCAGAAATGGATTTAAAGGAACTTTTCCACAACCTTTGTTCTAAATTGTATCTTTTCATATTTTAAATACTACAATTTAAACTAAGAAATGAAGCTAAATCATTCCTACAATATGAAGGCCATATGCGTCCACCTAATATGGGAATTGCACATGAAGGAAATTCATTTCAAATAGAATTAAAATGTCAAAAATACCCTCCCAACACAAGCTTGAAAAATATAAAGACATATCATTTGAGTAAGAATCCACACAACAAGGTTAGCCACACACTCAGGCAATCACACTCTAACCTAATTTCAATCCAAATAAATTCCAATTCTTTCCCTTTCAATCTTTAAACAATTAAATTCCCATGTACCCAAGAGACGGCTTTAAGAAAATACCAAGAAAAGTTATAACAAGCAAAAGGTCATTCCTTCCTTTTTATACTTCACACTAAAAAAATTTGATAAATATTTTTCAAATTAAAGATATTTTCCAAACTTAAGAAATTTGAAAATGATTCAATTCAACTCAACCACATTATAAATTTCATTTCCCACGATAATGATTTAATAAGGTTATACACAAATTTCAATTAAATTTGATGTTTATTTGAAGATAATATATTATTTTTATAGGATCATTAAATACACCTAAATTTTTTTCCTCTAGTACGAAAATAATGTGATTAACATTTCCCCTAAGGTGCAATTAGTTATCTTTCTATTCAAAGCATTTGATATTATGCAAATATGGAAAATAGTCATGTTGATGGTTGTTTTGGCACATTCTCCTAAAAGGAAAACCTAATGATGTTATGATTACCCTAAGGTCCCTGTAAGTTGGGTCACAATAGTGTTGGAGCAGTTGAGTGGACAATGTGATTGTTTATTCAAGGGGACTGTGCTAGTAGAATCAATCTAGATGTTTGATAATCTTTAATAGATGGATATTTCTTTGGAGTTTGGGATTCTAAAACCTATTATCAACTATATGTGTATATAAAAAAGGGAAAAAGGAGACTAGGGTTTAGACGAAAAGAAGATGTAGAAAATTAGATAGCCTTTGTACCTAGTTTTTCACTTGACATGACAAAGTTAATGAGATCAAATTAAACAAGAAATGGATGACTAGTATTCCACAAAATCATGTACATTGCAACTAAAACATTCTAAGGAAAGAGAGAAAAAGAATAGGAATATTAAAACACCATATTACATGTGCAGAATTCAAACCCTAAGAAACCACTAGATTGAAGATTTAGCAATTAATTACAAGATCCATCAACATAAATCATGTGAAAAGAAAAGAAAACACAGATACATTACCAACAATGGGCAGGAACACAAGAATAGTCAATATGTCTTCTTATTAATTGGAAATATCATGGTAGATTACAAATGAGCAGGATTTCCCACACCATAAATGCATATCAAATTTTCCCTTAAATGAAATCAAAATTAGAAAATTGCTTGTGCAAGCACAAGTACTCTCCATTCCCCCCTTTACAAATGACCAAAATCCTCCTTTTATATGAGGTTCCTTCTATTTATATTTTACAATTCTATCTAAGTCTATCTGGATAGTGGTGTCATACATAAGATAATTACTCCCGTAGGTAAGTTCAGCCTTACCTTGTAGCCAAGTTTGAAATATAATAGGAAAAACCTATTGAAACCATTTAAAATGATTAATGAATGATAGTGAAAAACAAGGATATTATGCCCCTTCTAGAAACTAGCCTTGAAAATTAGAGGTAGCCTCTTGAATATTGCTCATACTCAGCCCATTGTGATGTATAATCTTGATTTGCACCATGAGTAGGTAGAATGCTTGAGATTTTTCTGAATACCAAGAAAATCAACCAACTATCCTTGAAACTCTATAAATAAGGCCTTTAGCCTCATTAAGTTGTCTATACCCTACTTTGATAGTTGCTACTGGAAGATGGTATAGAACTCCCTTATGATTCTATCTATAGGGAGTACTAATGAGGTGTCATCTTCAAACTTGTATGGGATAGAGTTAATAAGAGCCTCTACCTTCCCTAAGCCCTGGCTAGCTACATCAACCTTTTCTTGTAATTTAGCCTTACACTTTTGTAGTATCTTGACCCTGATTTTCCTAGCCTTCATCCATTCCACAATTCATCCTAGATCAGCTTTATCCAAGACTCTAGATTGCAAGAGTGTGCTTTGTGTGATGGCCTCCATCTTTTGCAAAATTGGGAGGTATTCTTCCCAAACTAGTAGTTCCTCCTCAATGCAACCGTTCGAAGTCTTAGCCACCTCCAACTCCCTTTCAATGGAGTGATATAGCTTTAGAGCCTCTCTAATAGTCCAATTCTTGAATGTCTAATGAATTTTTCCAAGTAGTTGTTGCAGGGAGAACTCCCAAGTGATCCATGATTTGACCTTCTTTGGTCTTGGCCTCTAGTAATGCTAGTGTAGGACCATTGGAGTCAATAGGACCTACTAGGTGCGTAACATAAGTAGACAATTGGGTTACTTTCTTTTTAAGTTCTTCTTTGGTCACTTCATCCTATCCAAAATGGTTGTGACTACATTAGTCAATGCATGTTTATCTCCCTCCTTGGTTCTAGATCCAAGGACAACCTACTAAATATTATAATCTTGGGAGGTCATGTCTACCTCCTCCTTATCTACCAATGGGGTAGCCACTTGAGTGATCATTACCCATTTCTCATTGGTAGTGAGGTAAGAAAGGGTTATGGTCCTCTTTCCTTTTTGGGGAGCCCCCAAAATATCTGCAACTATAGCCAGATCTTCCTCCACATAAGTTCTCTTTCTTTTCTCCACAGTCCTATTGAGCTAGACTGGAAGGCCTACTTCTTACTTTATATCTTTTGGATGAGATGGAGCAGATGGTGCATGTGTAGGAGATGGGGACCTTATGGGTGAGTGAGTCAACAAAACCATCTTCCTAGACTCCTCAAACTCCCAACCTGATTCCTCCTCAAGGGCTAAGAGAACACCCTTAATATTTCCCACCTGTGGTTCCCCCTTACCTTCCAAGTCCTCTTCATGTGTTCCCTTCTTTTTGTGCTGATCTCTATTGACTTCCTCCTCATTTGGTGAAGTATCATCACCTTTGGGTTTCTCCTCCACTATTGGGCTTTGTACAAGTGGCACCTCAATGCTATGTGTAGTAGGGAGATGAGAAGTTTGTAGTGGTGTAGAGGATGAAGGTTGGCTAGGTGGAAGGTGTGAGGCTAGTGAAGATGCTGATGGTGGGGGTGATGGGAAGGATGTTTCCTAAAGAGGAGATGGTGGAGGGGAAATGGACAAATAAGTAAGATTTACCTCTATTGCAGAGGAAGTGGATATGAGCACAAGTGTAGTTGTGGACAATGTGATGGGGGTGATGGATGGATTAGGTGTTGAGGCCACTATCACATTTTTGGTGGTAGGAGTGGGGACCCTTCCGTGGATTTTTTGGGCTAATGAAACAAGTCTTCCTCCTCTTCATTAGATTCAACATTTACAGCCCCCACCTTATGCCTCCTCTTGATCATAGTAGGTTCTTCTACCTCTTCAATTTTCTATTTTCTTCTACTTAGACCCTATTGAACCTTCAACACCCTTACTAGGATAGGTATTGATCATGGGATAAGGTTTTTTCCATCCAGACCTTGGTCCGTTTAATCACATCCTTAGCCCTAGTTTCAATAGAAGTATCTTCTACATGATCCCATCTAATAGGATTCAAGGGTTGGCTATAAACCTTCTTTTCTTCATAGGAGGGATCCTGTAGGGCTCCATCCTCCTTCCTCCCCTTTTGAAGCTTAGGGAGTGCTTAGATGTTTGATCCCTTCACCAAATGGAGGCTCAACCTGAAGTAATCCCTTTTCCTCACTTCATGATCATCCATGCAATTTTCCCAGTGATCCTCCAGTGCATATTCATGGATATACCAACTACCTATTAGAGGGCTAACCCATCCAATAAGGTTGTATCTACTCCTTATATTCTCAAAAGCACCCAAGGACAAGGAAGCTAATCCACCTCTACATGCAAAGCATTAATTATGTTTGGACAAGAGTATTCCCCTACCTTGATGGGTAATTGAAAGCTAGACTTGTTCTTGTTTGATATCAACTTGTATACTTCGGTCACCTGCCTACAAATTTTGAACAAAATGATTCGGTCACCTTGGTACCTAGGTAGCTTGTATGGAGCTTTATCAAAGCCCATTACCTGAATGTAGGTGAAAGTTTTGAATTATATGTACCAGCTACCCCAAAGGGTGAACTCATCTAAAGCTTCCACTGATAATCTCTAGAAGTAATGATGAGGAGCCAAAAGCAGTCTAAACCCTAACATACATTTATTATTGTATGTTTATACTTTAATTGCCTATCAACAAGACTATGCACTATCGGCCAATTAAAATACTGTTCCCTCAATATACTTCCTCATGCTGATGAAAATCCTTGCCTATACAAGGTTTGACTTGCTACTCTCGGTTCTTCTTACCACTAATTCCGGTCACACTTTGTATCATATAAAATGTATGTTTTCCCACATACAATTGTAATATGCAATCACAACATACTAGCGACAACCTGATACAACCAACTTAAACATGCATCACATGACCTACTACTGCTAGTGACCCAAATGTATTTGCCACCCTATCCTTATGTCAAACACTTGTGTATACATCTCATGACCTGTGAACTCCAGTTTCTGCCACCGTCGCTACCGGTCGCCCCTTGCGTCTAGCACAATGTATCTGCGCAATGTATATTCACAATATACATTCGAAACATACAACCTGAATATGCAATCAAAACATGCATTCAAGACATGCATTCATCGAAGTCAATCGTTGACTTTCCTTATATCTAATCTGATGTACATTTGCAATGTACATTCGCAATGTACATTCACCACATATAACTATAATATGCATCTGCAAGATACACATGAACATTCAACTATGGAATATACAGGAAATGAACCTCGACATACATTAGCGATATACTCATAGAATGTATATCAACAATGTACATTCACAACATGCATTCTAAAGATGCGATCTCCAGCATTCGACTGTTGACCCGATCATTGACCTTCTTGTATGCAGATAGACTTGCACTTTCACAATGTATGTTTACTACATACAAACTTGACATACAATACACCAATGATTTGATATACTTTGTGACATACAAAACTCAACAAGCACTTGTGATATATACACAGGATGCATATCCGGTATACAATTGCGATATACACACAAATTGTATATCTGATGAAATAACGTGGATCTTCGCTATTTGAATCTTTGCAAACCCTACGATTACCCAGATCTATTCCTCCACCAATCTAACACAGATCTTTGCCTACCAACCTAGCATATGACAATGCTAGGATCTTTCAATGCATCCTGTACGTGACCCTGCAGACATGAAATTGAACAAACAGAAAAACAAAACACAAATTGATATGTACAGCCATTCCACTGATTTTGAAGAAATCTAACTGGTGGAATGGGTTAAGAACCCATCTCGACCACAAAATAGGAAAACTGATTGCATAGAGGAAAACCCTAATGAGACCGAATAACAGAAAGATGTACAATACAATAAGACTCATTTATTATGCTTTCTAGAAATGTGATACATACATAGCACAATCCAAATTGTCTACAATATGATCATCATCACAATTGATCTGCTCAAGGTATTTACCTACTCATGGTGAGTAGTACCAACTCGACTCCAAGCGGCTGGGAGATCTAACAACCTCCAACTGCCTAACAACCCTCGTGAATACAAATTGCCAAGTGTCTCGTGGGACTTACACATAAACCTAGATAACTAAAAATGCACATGCATTGGTCAAATAGATCTTATTACATGGATGGTCAGCTTAGGACCTTATTAAAAACATCAAAATGAACATTAAACTGCTAATGCCTCATGGAGGCCATTGTGGGTTGGGTGCACCTGCACCATACACCCAACCATGAAAAGAACTCATGCCCCATGAGTTAGGACATAGGTTAATTCCACCTTTACTCTTTGCTGTCTCATGTCTTCCCCATGATCTTAGAACTGCAACCTGCTTCCAGGGAATCAAGGAGTCCAGATGTATCCGTTGCTAGCCATTCTTTCTTACTGTCATCTCTATCTGAATACCTGCATTATAAACCTTGGGTAATGCTCCTTGTACTGCAGCTATGATAGAATCTATTTGTCTTTCAACTCTTGTTGGCTCTAGGGGACAAATAATTGATCCTATTAGGATTGCACCCTCATCTTTCCAATCAACTTGTGGCTGCTTGTAAACCTGCTCTTTAACCTTCTGCAGATCCATCTGATCTCCATCAGTCAAAGCTGAAAGTACCTACAAACTTTTATCCTTAGCAACCCCATTCCCTGAGGTATCCTCAACTGTCTTTGTGGCTTCTGCATCATGCATCTTCACAAACTCTTTCTTTCCTACCAAAATAATCTTTACTGCCTTCTTTGCTTCAGCATCCTCCTGCAATGGTTGCATTACAAAAGTTTTCCCATCCTTCTTGAAGGTATAGGTGTTAGCATATCCATCATACAATGCTCTTCTATCAAATTGCCATGGCCTACCCAATAGTAGGTGACAACATTCCATGGGAAATATGTCACATAAAACCCTATCCTGATAGTCTCTAATATGAAAATCAACATATGCCTGTTCATATACCAAAAGTGATTGATTATCACTTACCCAAGATGCTTTGTAAGGATTTTGATGTGGAATCCTTTCTAGTTTTAGCTTATCCACCATTTCTTGAGATACCATATTATCTGTTGAACCAGAATCTATTACTATTTTGCATACTTTACCTCTACATTTGCATTTAGTCTTGAACAAGTTCTTCCTTTACCTGAGGTCTTGCTGCTGAGATGTCAATAATGTCCTTTTGATCATCAAACTTTCTCCCATTTCTGATTCCAAATTTACTTCAGGAGATGTCATACTCCCCTCATGCTCTTACACAATTTGAACTCTCTTTTCACTTCTTTCACTTCCACTTGATGTAGCACCAGCCTTTTTAGGACACTTGAAGGATGGATGACCATATTCACCACAAGTGTAACACTTTCCTGAGAATGTAGTAGAACCTCTTCCACCTCCAAAGCTGCCTCTTGTACCTGTCCATCCACCCTTGAAATCAAACTGCTCTTGTCCCTTACTAGTCTCTTCTTGACTCTCAGTGGCTTGCCTTGTTGTAGGAGCTGATCCTCTTCCTCTTATATTGCTTCCTCTTCCTCTCATGGACTTATCTTGTCTCATTTTTATCTTTTCCTCAATCCTAATTGCCATTTGATAACATTCTTCCACACTCCTAGGGTTAGCCGAAACTAATTCATCTTGTATATTCAATCTCAAACCAGCCAAGTATCTAGCAACCTTTTCAACTCCATTCTCATGATGACTAGACCTCATACTTAACTTGTTAAACTCCTCAATATATGCTTTCACATCCATTTACTTTTGTCTTAAAAATTGAGCCTTCTTAAACATTTGAACTTCATAATCCTTGGGTAAAAAATTACCTTTGATCCTTGCTACCATCTTGTCCCATGAAGAGATCTTTGTCTTACCTTTCTTTCTCCTCTCTAACTATACATAATCCCACCATACCAAAGCATGACCTCCCAATTTGGTCTTTGCAATCTTTACTTTCTACTCCTCAGGAACTTCCTCACATTCAAAATGATTATCTAATGCAGTAATCCAATCAAGTAACTCTTCGTCATTCAAACTTCTAGTGTACCTTGGAACATCAATCTTTACCTTAAGTTTGTCATTCTAAACTACCCTTAATAGTTTTGCAAAGCTCTAATCTTCAGGATTTAGATCTTCATCTACCTCTTCAAATTCTTCACCATCATCTTCTTTTTTTGATTCACTTTCTTCCACTTCTCTCTTTTTGTTCATCTCCAAGGCAGCAAGCCTGGCTTGAAGTGCTTCTACAAGCTCTTTCATCTTCCTCATCTCTTTAGCATGTTTTTCCTTCAACTCCTGTAACTCTCTGGCAGTACCATTACCTTTTGGAGGCATCTTGTCAACCTCTCAGTCCTTCTACTTCTACCTTCTTAATGACAGAATCAACACACAATAGTCCAGACCTTTTGCTGAGCTCTAATACCAATATGATGAGGACCCAAAACCAATCTAAACCCTAACATACATTTCTTATTGTATGTTTATACTTTAATTGCTTATTGGCAATACTATGCACTATCGACCAATCAAAATGCCGTTCCCCTGATATACTTCCTCATGCTGATGAAAAACCTTGCCTATACAAGGTTTGACTTGCTGCTCCCGATTCTTCTTACCGCTGATTCCAGTCACACTTTGTATCATATAAAATGTATGTTTTCCCACATACAATTGCAATATGTAATCACAACATACCAATGACAACCCGATACAACTAAATTAAACATGCATCACATGAATTGTTATTGCCAGCAATCCAAATGTATTTGCCACCCTATCCTTATGCCAAACACTTATGCATACATCGCATGACCTGCAAACTCCAGTTTCCACCACTGTCACTATCGGTTGCCCCTTGCATCTACCACAATGTATCTGTGCAATGTATATTCACAATATAAATTTGAAACATACAGCCCGAATATGCAATCAGAACATGCATTTAGGACATGCATTCACCGAAGTCAACCATTGACTTTCCTTGTATCTAACCCAATGTACATTTGCAATGTACATTCACCACATACAACCGCAATATGCATTTGTGGGATACACATGAACATTCAACTGTGGGATATACAGGAAATGAACCCTGACATACATTATCAATATACTCACAAAATGTATATCAACAATGTACACTCACAACATGCATTCTAAAGATGCGATCTCTAGCATTCGACCGTTGACCCAATCGTTGACCTTCTTGTATGCCAATGACTTGCACTTTCATAATGTATGTTTACTACATACAAACTTGACATACAATACACCAGTGATTTCGATATACTTTGCGACATACAAAACTTAACAAGCACTTGTGATATATACACGAAATGTATATTCGGTATACAATTGCAATATACACACAAATTGTATATTTGATGAAATAGCGCAAATCTTCATTGTTTGAATCTATGCAAACCCTACGATTACCTAGATCTATTCCTCCGCCAATCTAACATAGATCTTTACCTACCAACCTAGCATATGACAACGCTAGGATCTTTCAATGCATCCTATACGCAACCCTACAAACATGAAATTAAAAAAATAGAAAAACAAAACACAAATCAATATGTACAGCCATTCCACCGATTTTGAAGAATTCTAACTGGTGGAATGGGTTAAGAACCCATCTCGAACATAAAATAGGAAAACTGATTGCATAGAGGAAAACCCTAATGAGACCAAATAACAGAAAGATGCACAATACAATAGGACTCATTTATTATGCTTTCTAGAAATGTGAATACATATAGAGCACAATCCAAATTGTCTACAATATGATCATCATCACAATTGATCTACTCAGGGTATTTATCTACTCATGGTGAGTAATACCAACTCGACTCCAAGTGGATGGGAGATTTAACAACCTACAACTGCCTAAAAATCCTCGTGAATACAAATTACCAAGTGTCCCGTGGGACTTACACATAAACCTAGATAACTAAAAATGCACATGCATTGGTCAAACAGACCTTATTACATGGATGGTCAGCTTAGGATCTTATTGAAAACATCAAAATAAACATTAAACTACTAATGCCTCATGGAGGCCACTGTGGGTTGGGTGCACCTGCACCAAGTACTCATGGTTTAGCCCTCTAATAACTGCATATACTAAAGAAGAGTGAAAGTTCAAAGTTGTCACACTTTTATAAAGGAAATGATTGACACTGATCTAACTTTTTAACTTGAATCACTATAAAGTGGTGTATAACATTTGGAATTTTAAAATGATTTCAACTAATAAAATGTAGATTTTTTAGGGTATTTTATGTTTGTATTTTATTAAAAAAATTAAAAAATTATTGAAATGCAGTATTTTATAAAATTGACACTATAATTTAGTTGCTAATAAAATACTAAAAAGTAAGGTTGAATGGGATGTCACACTTTATATAGTAAATTTCATGTTTATTTTCCTTCTATGTTTTTTTTGTGTATTCATAACTCAAAACTTTTGTGCATGGATTAATTTTTCCCCCAATTTGATAAATATATATTGTTAAATAAATTCTAGAAGTTGCATGTAATGAAAACACAACTATTTTGATGTGATGTCAACTATTGTCTTGATTATTTATCCAAAATAGGAAAAAAATTATATCATCTTGACAAAGAATCTCTCCTCTAGTGCATCATATTTTTAAAATTTTTTTTTGATAAACTTTACTATTTTTTCTTGAGGACAATCAACACCATATTTTGGTGTTGATGATGTACTTTTAGTAGAAATAAAAAAATATCAACGCTAATTGAAATGTTTTAAAATTATATTTTTACAGAGTAGAGGTACATATATACAAAAGGGTATTTTTAGATTCTTTTAAAATGATTATTTACACAAGTAGTTGTTAGAACATCAAGTTTTTGAAATAATTTCATTTTTTGGTAAATGAGCCCTAAAGTGATGCTACATATGTTTTTAGTGGATGGTTTCAATTGGAAAAGTTGTGGCCTAGATCTAATTTAGCTAGAATGAATCCAAATAGAACATAAGTTTCACCAAAATTGACTTTTAGTGGGAAATACTTAAATTTGTTTACTTGATTTCTAACTGGGGAAAATGCTCATACACCAAGACTTCACCTTGTTGGAGGGAGCCCACTTGTTGTATCCCAGGAAATCTAGCTTCGTAAGACAAGAGGTAGAATAAATAGAAAGTCATGTAGAATTCCCTTGTCTCTATTACTTCTGACAACTGTGTTGTGATGTTCACAACATGCCCCATTTTACACTCTAGCAAAATGAGGACCCTATTTGCTTTTGATTTCTTGTTGTTTGGTCTTGCTTGGTGGTAAAGGGAAAATGTACTTGGTGCTTGAAATACTTGAAAATTAAAAATGCACAGTACTAGAGGGAAATAGGGGTTACTAGTGATATTTGCATTAAAAAAATAATCTAGGGTTGCTTTTTGAACCAACTTGAAATTCCTTGATTTTTTGTGGGATATTTAGTTTTTTGTGAAAATGCAGTGTTTAAGTAAAGTTGTATTTCACATACAAATTTCTTTGCATATGAAGTGCTTTGTGTTATCACGTTGTGACATAGAGGGTTTTTTTGTTCACTTTTGCATATGTATCTTAAGTGCTTAAACTAAAATATGCAAACCTATACCCAATTGTACCTGATTGTATTCAGAGGTTAATTGAATAAGTGTTATATTTTGTGTTTGTATTTGTATATTGAATTCTATGTATAAACCCATGCATTCGATATACATGGGTGGATTTCAAAGAACATTAAATTTGGTGTAGAGTATACATGTGTATTACTAATTCATCATTGTAGGGGTTAAAAGGCTTTCTAATGGATATACTAAAACTAGAATTTAAATGGGTGGTGATGCACCTAAATGATAGAAACATGCAACCTTGGTTTACAACGACTTTTAGAATATCTATCTACACAGATCAATTTGGCAATTTGACCACAAAAATGATTCTAAGGAAGGCTTAAATAAACTTGCTCTTGAAGGAAAACTGGGTTCTCAAAACATGGTAGAAAATATTATTCCAATACACAACCTAAGACCAATGATTTTTCACTGCTTTGAATGAATGCAAGTATGAATGAGATAAATATTTAAAGGTTATGATATTAAAACACAATAAAATTTCATCCAATCACTCATAAAACATTACAATTGAGAAGGTAAATACTTGATCTTACTGAAAATGAAGGAAAATCTGCATAAATGTCAAAAAAGATAACCTGTAACCTGTTGTACTATATAAATCTGTAAAATGAGTTATAAACACTTCTTCTCTCTTCAATGCATAAGAGAGAAAAAAGGAAAGAACTGAGAAAAACATAAGTTTTTCTCCAATATATCAAAAAATGAGCCCTTAAGTGCATGGAAAAATTACTACAGTTCAACTGCACTCTAAAAATAACTCCTCCAAGTTGATTCATGAGAAAAAGATAAAAGCCTAGAAATGAGGCCTCATAACTGATCCAAAATGAGCAAAAAAAACTCTAAACTTCCTCTCACAGCTAGTTTGACCATGTGGAACTCCAAACTCCTCCTAGTTTGACCAAAAATCATGCAAAAGCTCCCAAAATAACTCAGTTAACTTCATCTCCTGATTTTGCATGATTTTGGGATGAGGAAACAATGTGAACACATAATAAAGTAATCAAAATGACTTACTTTACTATTCATTATGAATTTGTCTATCTTTGACTTTTACAACATTATGACAAATAATAAGGTAATTTATAATTTATTACTTTCTTATTTGTTTACATTTGTTCATTAATTTCCAAGTCATGCAAACTAAGGAGAATCAAACTATTTTCTATTTTCTTAATTCCCCTTTAGTTCAAAGGGTCAAAAATAATATAGATCACCTTATAACTCCCCTTTGACTATAATTCTTCATGCATCCAATGCATAAGTGACCCTTGCATCATTATCTTATTGATTTTATCATTTCAAACCTTAAGAAAATCAAAACAAAATAATAATAGTCTCACAGGCTCTCCTTGTAAAGTTTATGTTTTAACTTAAGGTTTATTAAAACCTTAGCATTTGTAAAAGTTGTCATAGCCTTACGGGCCTCTTTGCTAGGTATCATTATTTTTGAAGTCTTGACCACCATGGTATTTGTGGATAGAAATGATTTTCTTAAAAGATTAAATTCAAAAGACTTCAAACTCAACTACGTGCTAGGTCATTCCCTTGTAAAAGGTTTCAAACCCTAAAATGAGCATCATTTTGTTATTGACTTTATCATACTTTTTCTCTATACCACCATGCTTGAGGGTTTGGAGGCTCCACTCTATTGTTTTGATGGTTTCTGGACTGCTACATAGGGTTTCCATGTGATTTCTCTACTCTATTGGTGAGTGCCACTCTTGCTTTATCCGTTATTAAACTCTCATTTCATATTTATCCTCAAAACTTTTGAAAATTTTACTTTGTTGCTTTGCCAATGAAAACAATATCTTTGGTTTCTCTTCTTTTGGTAGAGTATGACAGAATCCTTTATTGTAGATCTCCTCAGTATTGTTTGGCTGCTCTGAAGCTCTTGATGGTAGGTTTTCTATATCCATTTTCTAGTCATTTCATTTGTTGGTAATATTGAACTAGGCATTGCCTCTATTGCTAATAATATGAGCAGAACTAACCAGGTCTGATTACATTACCATCACTTTCTTCTTAGGCCTTGTGTTTCAAAGAGGCTTCCTTGTTTGTGCTAAAACTGTGCAATCATCTTTGTTTCTTTACTTTGCTTATTTCATGCAGCTTCTATGCTACCTAGTGTAAGCAAACCCTCATTGCAGTGTTGTGCTTAGCTATGGCTTTAAGTCTTTGGTAGACCTCTGAATAATCAACATGGTTCTCAACTATTGCTTGAGACTTATTGATCTTTCCTTGACAAGGATATGTCTCCTAAGCATGCTACTTTGTGAGTTTGACTGTAGGGCAGTGCCTGATGTCTCTTGGAGCAACTTGTAGACCTATTTGACATGGTGTATACCTTGAATGGCTTCTTTTTAATTGAGAACTTCATAATTGACTATCCCTAGGCTTTCTTGACTGTTCCCTGGTCTTACTCTTTATACAACCATTGCCATGATCTTCATGACTTCATAGTTTCTATAGCACTTTTTTATCCATGGCTGATGGTTTACATACATGAAGAAAACCAACAAATGTGATATTTGTTTGGAATCAAACCTGATCATGTTGTCCTCTTATTCTCTGAGAAACTTGACAGAAACCTCTTCCAAGCATCTTGTAATTGACACATGCTCAAACCAGACTGGGATGTTTGCTTCTTTGGCCAATTACAAGCAGCTTCAAGAGCCACTTCCATTACCCTCATATGCATGACTGTCACTGGTTCACAATAATGTTCCCCTTTGATGATTGTCTCATATTGCTTCTTACATGTCTGTGTTTAATAGGTGATTGTTTTTCTTATCCTTGGTAGGGTCTACATGACTATTTTATTTGATTTATGACTGTACTTCAGATCCTCCATAACAGTGCTATGTTGCAGCATTTATTAGTAAAAAATGATTGTTATGACTACTCTTATGCCTCAAATCAATCAAAATTGACTACCGACAGTCATCTTTACTGTCCTTAACACTTAGGACAATCATCTTGACTGATTACTGGCCTATTATAGTCATCAATGACTATTTCTTTTCTGCTAGATAGTCATCCTAAATAACTATTACCATTGCTCAATAATACTCATAGTCATTGGCTATTTGGAGCTGGAACTACTATTTTATAATAGTCATCATTCATTTGACAAAGCCCTTTTCTTTGCTCATCATACTCTTTCCTCATATGCTTTTGTATTTTTGTTGCCATTTAAAGTCACTCCTTAAAACCCTACTATCAACAAATTCTTGAAACTGTCAAGCAAATGATATGTAAACTTATTGGCATAAAATGAATGTTCTTGTGACATTGTCCTCATGCAAACCCTCATTTTCTCAGGCTATAGATCCTAAAACCAACTCTAGAGTTTTCCAACATATTTGATAGGATAAACATACTCCTTTGACTGAGTTACCTTGCTATGGTATGAGACAATGAAGAAACCATTGTAGACAAAGAAAACTATTGACAAAGATCTTGACAAGAAAATAGACAAAGATCTAGAATGGTGTTGCAAGCTTAACAGAGGCTTAAAACACTTTATAAGGGTGTAGAGGTAGAAAAGTAGTGTGCAACCATGCATAAATAGAAGACAATTCCTGCCAAAGCTTTTGTAAATTGTTACCTTCACTTGAATGTATATGTAGGTTGTAGATGCACGTGTAGATCCTCATCTTCTCATATCTACCACTTCCTTTCCTGATAACCTTTTGTGTATATGCTTGTGAATTTTGAAACGTAGAAGACTTAGATGCCTTTCTCTTTGCTTGTAGTGACTGTTACGACATGAAGTCACTCCCATTGATGAAAAATACACTTCATATCCCTCTTGATAACCAATTGGACGGCATGTTGTGCTCAACCCTTATGGGAGCCCATTTTTTCACTGCATGCTGAAATATCATGCACAATGATGAATGTACCTATAACTGCACATTGTACAAACAAGTTAGATAAAAACAATGAAGTTCAATACTCCTATGATGACTTGATCTTTGATTTGATGATCTAGTTTAGCTCCTTTGTATTTATCCGAAGGTAATGGCTAAATTGATTTAATGCATCATAGCTACAAGTTATATTTCTGTTGATGCAACATATGATTAAATTTCATCTCCCGGTCTCTAATAAAATCTATCAATCATTTGCAGGTGCATGTGGAGATTGAGAATGAGAGGAGCTGAAGATAGGAGGATCAAACTGAAGATTGAAGGACCAAAATCTGCATCAACCCTTAAGGCAATGATGGATATGACTTCTTCTCATGTGTTTCTTTCTTTACTTTATCTTCAGATGTATAGCTTGGATACATTGTTGCATTAGCTCAGTTTAGTAATTCACATGGCTTATGTGGGAAATTTGATTTTCTCTTTTCTTTTCAATGAATAAAAAAGCAACACCTATTCAACCTTATGTATATTTTATTACAAAATGAATGAAACATTGTAAATTGAAGGAAACAACTTCTTATAATTCATGTATTCACCTTTATGTTGCAAAGCATTGAATAATGAAAATTGAATTCCATCTCTTTAAACACCTTTAAATATGCAATGGTTAAGCATAATGGAAATGTATGAAATACCTGGGTGAGTGTGAGATCATGATGGGCCAAATAGTGGCAATAGAGAAAAAACATGCTGGATGAAAAAGTGCAAACATTTAGACTAATATTTGGATTTGGATGGAAAGGGTATTAATATTTCTATCTCAAATATGGATTCCCTCCAAAAATGCCCTAGGATTACTTCATATTTAGGCAATTGGGAGTCCCAAAACATGCCAAAGAAACTTGTAAAACCACCCATTTAGTGTTACCCTAATTTTTTTGAAAATTTCATCATTGAACCTGACAAACTTTTGTGACTAAATTTAATCAAATGAAAAGGGTTTATATAGGAATCTATTAATATTCTAAAAATATAATATACACCTCATAATAATTTTAATAGGTAATTATTATTAATTTTCTACATACGCTATGTCTGATTTCCTAATAGATATACATATTGAAAAACATCCATAACTTTCAACATATAATCATTTTTTAAATCAAAAAGATGCGTCACATTGTAGGATTTATTGGGTATACATTAAAATTAAAAAAAAATCATATATTTTTGACCAAGTTAGGTTGGCTAGAAAATTAATTTTTAATATTTTAAAAAAGTCACAGTAAAAAAATTATAAATAATTATTTATTTACTTAAAAATTTAAAAAAATATGCGTCATATCTGCTCATGTGTCCTTTACTTAAATCCAAATCATGGAGGAAAAATATTATCTTTTTCTCATACTTAGGTTGGCCAGAATGACACATACTTTTTACATTTTTCTGAAAATTTTAGTAGTGCTTTGTTGAAATATCCAATTTTCACCAAACTATTTTTAAATTTTTTTAAAAAAAGTAGTAGCCCATAAATTGCATTCAATTTGTTACAACTTTTATTACTATCTTATTTCTAGATTGTGTAGATAACTCATCAATTTTTGACATGAAGTTACTTAAGTATGTTTTTCACATTTACATTGCCACTTAGAGGTAGTGTTTGGCCCATCATGATCCTGTACTCACCCACCTTTCACCTTTAATATCATGAAACTTGTTTCAGTTCTACCAATTTGAGTTGTAGGTGAAAATTTGGTAACACTAGCTTTGTGTGAACTAGAATAGATTCTTTTCAACAATCTTCTGCTTTAACATTATTTTGGTGTTTTTAGAATTTCATTCCATAGTAGATAATTAGTAGAAATAATCCCTTAGGATAGTCAAATTAGTAGGATTAGTTAAAGGATTGTTGGATATGAAGTTCCTTATTATAGATAGCCTAGGACACAACCCTAGACTTGACACATGAAAAACATGATTAAATCCCAAGGTACAGTGACCCTTGTCAAAGACTCCTAAGGTTCAAAACATAAAGAATATGCCTCTTCTGGGTACTATAGAACAAGAGATCCCAGAGAAAACCAAGGAACAGAGAAATGAAAGTCTATCTCCTTCAAAAGACAAAATAAGTACAGAGGAAGAGAAAGCAAATTGTGAAAAGAAACATGAAGAAAAGAAGAACACCACCATATTCCAGAGTCTCTCCAGTAGACTCCATCAGGGAATTTTTGGCCAAATATAGACAAGTCAAGACTATGGTCACCACATTTTTTTCAATGGCATTCTATGGATGGACAAATTAATTTGTCCAATATCTCTCCTCTTAAGAAGTTGCAACTAGGTACTATCTTTCAGGCTACCGTCCAAGAGGAGATACTTCAATCTCATGTTGAGGGAAATGAGTTTCTAGAAGAAGTAATGAATTTTTTTGAGAAGATGCTACTGGATGCTAAGAGAGATGCTTCTCTGAATCATGCACAACAAGTGAAGCAACTATGGAGTCAATCAACAATCATTTTGAGTCCATAGAAAAGGTAGCTGAAAAGAAGTAATGGAAGAAATAAGCAATTAAGAGACTAGTAGACTTATCAGAAAAATGCTCCAAAGCACATAGCTTATTGGAAGTGAGTGTAAATAGTATTCAAAATGCTCCAAGTGATGCAAATGTGATATATCAATTTTGTCTATCATGGCCTACATCTACAAAGGAAATAAGAGATAAGATTGATGGCCTAGAAACACAAATAATAAACATCTCCAAAACTTATGATCCCTTAAAGGATAATAATGGAAATCTAAGGGCTGAAATAGAAAAGACTCATGCTATCATAAATAAATTATTGAGTGAAAGAGAATCAATCAAAGATAAGACAAGTCAGCTAAGAGAGGTAGTTAGCTTTAAAATGGCTGCAGTAACAAGATTATTAAAGGAAGAAGATAAGATTGGGAAGGTGACAGCTACTCCTAAAACATTGGAAAAAGTAGAAGAATTGCTCTTACAGGGCAATGGATAAATACAAACACTAGACTCTGTCAAGGTGCACTGGGACTCTGCAGTGATACAATTGAAGAAAATTTACAAAGATATCTTTCCCACCAATTATTAAGTTTCTTATTTCTGATAACTTGTACATATGTGGAAGGCTAGAAGGAAACAAATTTTGATGTTTTGATGAATAAAATAGTAAGGGGGAGTATGTATATAATAAAGTAAGGTCAGCTTTGATAAGGGGAGAACTTTTTATTCCTAGATGTAGAAGTAATTTTTTTGTCATTGATGACAAAGGGGGAGATTGTTGGCAACATAAACATGATGATATAGAGAATGATAAGCATGGAAATAAGCAGTGTTTTCATTGATGGCAACAAAGGTTAAAGGGCACATTTATGTTGGTCTGGAGAGATTTAGTAAGGGGTATAAATACAATTAGGATGGAGTTTCTAAGTGTTCTAAAGATGGTGCTAAGTGTGATATGGATAAGGATAACAAAGAATAAATATGTAGTCCTATTGATCTAAAGAAGACCATTGCACCAATAACTCTATAAATTTTTCTAAGTATCAGTGTAATGTATTCAGTATTCGGGGCACCATCCTTCTTGGTCTGCACTTCTTTTCTATGAAACATTCTAATGTATGGTTGTAAGGTATTGTTGGTACATATTTGTAGAGTCCAAATCCAAAGTTTCAAGTCCTGAAGCCCTCCAAAGTAAAAGTTAGAGTTGACAGAGTATCGAATTCTATATTGACAATGTATTGACAGTGCTAGTGACACATTGAGACACTCCACATTTCACTATAGATGAATGGCTTGTTGTGTGGATTTGAGGATAAGGTTATGGATGTCTGAAGTATGTATGACCCAAGTGATAGGTATTTTAGAGGTCTGCATGTCAATTTGTGAACTAACAATTAGTTCATGTTATTGTTGCCTCACCAATAGAGCTGACCTGAAGGTGTTAATGTTGTGTGGAGCTATGAAATGTATGAAGTGATGTCATGGAAGCTTTTATAAGTTGTGCCAACCTATATAAATTTTCTACATGTGTTGGTTCTCTCCGCAAAGCCTATTAGATTGAGTTTTGGTCTGATAAGACAGAAAGTGATATAGTACATGTATGGTGTCGACCTAATTAATGTTTCTCCTTAATGTGGTATATATACAATATTGAATTCTTATGCAGGTGTGTGAGATGTGTGAAAATTGTGAAGAGACATAGTCTGTGGAGGTAAGCAAAGTCTGATGCAAGGAGAGACAAGTTGAGTTTATGATAAAGATGAAGTGTGTAAAATTAGTATTCTAAGCTTCAATGGAACTACATCTTCATGATTAGTTAGATGCATTATTAGTAGTTCATTTTGGTAGTGAGCCATCCCCTTCTTCTATCTCTTTCATTTCAAGATAGTGAGTCCTTTGGCAGTGAGCCACCTGTACTGAGCATTCTTGGATAGTGAGTCCACCAATTGTATCAACCTTAACTAGTTTCTTAATTAATATCTATTGTGAGCTAATCCTCAGCATGGTTTTTCCTATTTTGGGTTTTCTACATAAAAATCTGGTGTTCATGTGTGATATGTTTTAATGGTTGATTTCATGCTTTTCTTTCTTAATGAAAGTTAAACAAGCTTTGTCAAATGAATGTTTAAATTATTAAGTGGTTTCAAAGAATATTGATTCACCCCCACTCTCAGTATTTTGGGTGTTCAACAAACTATGAGTTAGAGTTGTTGAGGAAGTTGTAAGGATTGAAGTAAGGTAACAAGTCTATCAAGGAGTATATAGAAGAGTTTTTATAAGATTATTATCAAGACAAGCCATGCAGAGGCCAACAAGGAGAAGGTAGCTCATTTCATTAATGGGTTGAGGCCAAGTATTCAAGAGGAGTCGAGCCTAGTCAGAATGACCACCATAGAAGATGTGTACAAGTTTTCTTTGAAGGTGGAAGAGAAGCTGAATAAAAGATTTGAAAGAAATCATAGGGAAAGATGTCAAGGTGGAAGGACTAGTGGAAGATCCTATAGAGGCCAAAATGAAGATCAAAAGAAAAGTGAAGAAGCTAGGACTAGTCAAAATCAAAGAGGAGATAATGCCTACCGCCCTTGTGACCAAAATAATAGTAAGAAAAGAGGAAGAGGAAGAGGCTAACCTGGGTAAGGACCTGGAAGAGGAGGTTTTAGAGGAACCTATTTCCAATGTGGAGAAGAAGGACATTGATCATATGAGTGTCTGCAACATCAAGGAAGGAAAAATAGCAGACCTGAAGGTAATGTACAAGTTCCACATGCAGATGAAGATGTCCAGTCTCTACATTCTAAAGGTGTTGAAAGGGGAGAAACCCCAGTTGTTAGAAGAACCTTGTTGAATGAAGAGAAAGAACTAGATTAGAGAAAGAGTTTATTCCACATGAGGTGCAAGTGTGAAGGTAAGTGTTGTGATATTATTATTGATAGCGGAAGCACTGGCAATCTTGTTTCAAAGGAGATGGGTAACAAGTTGAAGTTGACAAGAAGAAGGCATCCACATCCATATCAGATTGCATGGTTGTAGAAGGACCATAGAGCTTTGGTCAATGAGCAGTGTTTAGTAAAGTTCAAGATTGGAGACTACTATGATGAGGTGTTGTGTGACATCATACCAATGGATGCATATCTGATGCTATTAGGAAGGTCGTGGAAGAATGATGGTTACACTATCCATCATGGCTATGCAAACACCTATTCCCTAACAAAGGATGGAGTTCCTCATAAGTTGAAGCTCTTCAAGGAGGTGGAAGGAAAGGTATGTAGTACTTCCAAAATTTGCTTGGTAGATGGTAGGAAATTTTTTGAGGGTATGAGGCATGAGGGTCATTGCTTTGCATTGATTCCTAAGATCAGCTAGGAGAAATGTGAAGATATACCAATAGAAGTCTCAAATCTATTGGATGAATTTTAGAACATTGTCTCTAATAATGTACTAGAAGGTTTATCACTAGTGAGGAAGATAAGTCACCAAATGAATTTGATACCAGGATCTAGTTTGCCAAATAAAGCATCTCATAAAATGACTCATGTAGAGAATGAAGAGCTAAATAGATAGGTTCACGAGCTGTTAAGGAAAGGATTGATAAGGGAGAGCTTAGGTCCATGTGCGGTACTTGTAGTACTAGCACCAAAGAAAGATGGAGAGTGGAGAATATGTACAAGTTCCTGAGCCATCAACAAGATCACGATCAAGTACAAAATTCCATTACCTAGAATGGATGACATAATAGATTACTTGAGTGGAGCTAAGTACTTTATGAAGATTGATTTGAAGAGTGGGTATCACCAGATCCAAATTAGGGAAGTAGATGAATGGAAGATAGCCTTCAAGACAAAGGAAGGTTTGTATGAGTGGTTAGTCATGCCATTTGGGCTAATCAATGCATCAAGCACATTCATGCGGTTCATGAATGAGGTATTGAAAGAGTTTTTGGGAAATTTTGTTATTGCTTATCTAGATGACATTTTGATTTTTAGTAAGAATTGGGATGAGCATATGAGGCCTATGAGAAGAGTTTTAGAGAAGCTGGGGAGGAGAAGTTGTTGATTAATTTGATTTGAAGAAATATAGTTTTGCAAAGGAGTTGGTATACATAGAATTTATTGTCTCAAATGAAGGTCTTAAGATGGACCCAAAAAAAGTAAGGGCTATTGTCAAATGGTCCATGCCAAGGACTACTATAGAGGTACGATCTTTTCATGGTTTGGCAAGTTTTTACAGAAAATTTATCAGGAATTTCAGTAGTACTTGTGCACCCCTAACCTAAGACAATGAAAGGGGATAGAAAAGAGTTTAAATGGACTACAAGAGAAGCCAAGAGTTTTGACACATTGAAGTAGAAAGTCATAGAGCAACCTTTTTTGGTACTTTCAGATTTTAATAAGGTATTTCAAGTAGATTATGATGCTAGTGATGGTGCTATATGAGTTGTTTTGAGTCAAGAAGGTAAGCCCATTGCCTATTTTAGTGAGAAGCTTAATGATGCCAAGAATAATTATTTTGTTTATGATCAAGAGTTTTATGCTATAGTTCAATCTTTGAAGAAATGGAGACATTATTTGTTGCCAAAAGAGTTTGTTTTATATAATGATCATCAGGCTTTACAATATCTTAATAGTCAAGGGATACTAAACTAGAGGCACTTAAAATGGGTTGAGTTTTTGTAGAGTTATACTTTTGTTTTGAAACACAGGAGTGGAAGATGAAATAGAGTTGCAGATGCCTTAAGTAGAATTAAAATTTGTTGACATAAATGTAGATAGAGGTTGTTGGGTTTGATGAGCTCAAAATTTTGTATCCTGAAGATCCTAATTTTGCAGATGCTTGGAAAGTTTTTTTAGAACCTGTTACTTTGGACAACACAAAATGGTTGGATTTCACAATCCAAGCTGGCATGTTGTTTAGGGGAAGCCAGTTGTGCATTCCGAGGAGTTCCATGAGAGAGAACCTGATTAAGGAGAAGCACAGTCAGGGGTTAGTTGGACACTTTGGTCAAGATAAGACCATTTATGTTTTAATGAGCATTATTATTGGCCATAGTTATGGACATATTCACTAAGGCTCTTCCTAAGGATACATTTGAGAATCTCTAAGAGAAGTTAGGGATTATTTCCCCTTCCTCTTTGAACTAGATGCATAAGGAGGTACATTAGTCTAGTGGATTTCAAGATTCATTCTTTTCTGGACTGATGTTAAAGGCTACCTCTCAGAGGGAGCAAGTAGTGGTCATGATGATTGTTGCAGTCAGGGGGAGTATGAGTTGATACAGTTTGGTGTGCACTCCTAAGGGGGAGTACTCAGAGAAGTGAAAAGAAAAGATCATGTGACCTAACAAGAGTGAAACAAGAGGTGTGTCACCCTTTTGCATTGATGTCAAAGGGGGAGAAAGAGAGAGCAATGTGAAAAAGAAATGAATCCGAGATCAGGGAGAGAGATTAAGATGTGTAAAAGAAAAGGGGAGAGTAAGAAAGTAAAGAAGATTGGTACATATTTACATCTTATTGGTTTTTCACATTATGTGTTTCCATCAATGACAAAGAGGGAGATTGTTGCAAGTATGTGCTAATCGGTGTTGTCATTGATGTCAACAAGCTTGTGTTGTCATTGGTGTCAACTGTGTCAACAGTATGAGTAGTTTGTTCTGAGTAGAGATTAGAGATGAGTTTAAACAAAGATGAGGATATGAGCTATTGTTGAAGGTGTTTTGGCTTCTTTGTAGAGGTGCTAAATATGTTGAGAATATGATTATATTGTGAGGTTTCCAATTGCTTTTGAGAAAATTTGATTAATAAAGGAAATAGTGTGTTGAAGAGACTGACTGGCTTAACAGAGTAGTGTTCTGATTTTGCTCTACATTTCTTCCCTATTGAAGATCTACTTTTGTAGTTTGAATATGTTGATCAGAGGTATTCAAGGATATTATGTTCCAAATTTTGTGCTCCTGTTCATTGTTCAAAGAAAGTTGTGTTCACCATTATGTGGACAGTGTTTCTGAGTTGTGCAGAAGTGTATGGGAGAAACTATTTTTCTGTGTAGATTTGTTTCTACCTTTGCAGTTTTGGATTCATGCTTATAAGGTCTATATCTTTCTTTATTTCAAGTGGTTCATGGTTTGGTACTCCACAAGTTTGTTTCTTGAGTTGGAGTTGATGGTTTCTTGAGTTGTAATTGATGAAAGAGTAATCTAAGTGCTCTCGTGTGAACTTTCTTTAGGTCACAGATGTTGTAAAAGATTTTGTTGGTTTTCAAGTGCTTGTGGATGTCTCTAGATCATTTTCAAGCTTGGAGTGTGGTACTCATGTTATCTTTTGGTTTTGAGGAAGTGTGCACTTAAAAGTTCATAGTGTTAACACAAGTTTGGCTGACTTGGTTGTTTACACTAATTGTGGTTGTGCTTCGTTGATTGTGAAAGTGTGATGAAGCATGTATGTATGGATTTAGGTCCATGCTAAGGTGTGATGTGGTTTGCATTCATTCCGTTCCTTCACATGAATGTTTTGGTCTAGAACTAATTTGAATTTTATGGATTAAGATGTGTTTCTGACCTTAGAGAATGTTTTCAAGGTTGATGATGGTATAAATAAGTGTTAAGGATTCATGACTAGATGTATACATGATGGATATGATGTATGTGATGTGAATTTGATCAATGCAGTGAGATATTTTATGTGTTAGGCTACTGGATGCAATGAGTAGAAGGTGTCTACTATTTTTTAGTGTTGCTATGAAAGTGATATTTGTGTTGTGATGAATATTGAGCTTCATTGGAACTAAACTCCATGCATATGTTAGATACAATTATATCAATTCATCCCTGGCAGTGAGCCTTCTCTTCTATCTCTTTCTTCTGTACATTGAGTCATTTGGTAGTGAGCCTTTCTTTCTTTCTTCTAGATAGAGAGCCCTAGACAATGATCCCTTTGGTAGTGAGCCTTTTTTAATTCATTGTTGCTATTACTTTATATTGTGAGCTAATCCTCACCATGGTTTTTCCCTTCTTGATTTTTCCACATAAAATCTGGTGTTGTCTTGTTTTTGGTGTTGTTATGATTCAATTTCTATTATTTTCTTTTCATGCTTAATCATCATAACAAGTTTAAAGGTTAATGTGGATCTGAATGTTTGTGAACATTTAAATTTTCTTGATACAACTGATTCACCCCCCTCTCAGTTGTCTTGTGCATTCAACAATTGGTGTCAGAGCAAGGTTCCTTTGAAGAAAGCTGAACAACTTGAGGTAGATCTGGGATGGTTCACAAGAAGGATACTTGGGCTTGTTTGATGGATCTGACTATGCTCTCTGGATGGTAAGGATGGAAGCCTTTCTAATTTCTCTTGGTTATGAGATCTAGAAATCGGTTAGGTCTAATTACACTATACCTAAGAATGGTATAAATACTGATGATGAGATCGAAGTTGTTGAAATAGATGGTAAGGCAAAACATGCTCTTTTAAGTGGTCTTACTAATTATGAGTTGGTGAATGTTGTGAATTTCAAAACTGCTAATGAGATTTGGAAAAAGTTGGAAAGTGTTTATGAAGGAGATGATAAGGTCAAACAAGCTAAAATGTAGAATTTGAAGCCTACATTTGAGACCATGTGAATGTTTGAAAATAAAAACATTACAAGCTACTTACAGAAGGTGGATGAAGTTCCTAATGGCATTAAAGGACTTGGTAGAAATATAGATGATAAAGAAGTGATATTGAAGTTACTCAAAACTCTTCCTAAAACTTATAGTCATAAGGTTTCTACTATTGAAGAATTACAAAATTTGAATCACTTTACTAGAGATCAGTTGCTTGGCACCCTAACTGCTTTTGAAATAAGAGAGTTTGGCACAACAAGTGGAACTGCAAAGGATGAGACTCCTTTCAAGGCTGGCAAATTAGATAAGATTGTGGAATTAGTTCTAAAAAAACCTTCATGAAGTGGAAGATAACTTTGTAAGAAGGATGAAAAAGGGTACTAGAAAGTTCAGTGGTAAGTTGCCTTTTAAATGTTTCAGTTGTGGAAAAATAGGTCATTATGCTTCAAGATGTCAAGATAGAGCTTTGAGAATTAAGAATAGGGAAAACATAGATAAGATGGTTAAGAAAAGTTACTATGTTAGAGAAGATGCAATTATATCTGATGATGAATATAATTATGAGAATCATAATGATAATGAATGCTTATTCATAGCCCTAAGAGATGAAATTGCTTTATCTAACTCTGGAATCTCTGTGAAGGAAAAGGGTCTGGAAGCAAGTACTAACCTTGAAGGCACTATAATGTCTGCTTTTCATGCTAGAAGAGAAAAAGATGACTGGGTCATTAATAGTGGATGCTCAAATCATATGACAAGTGATAAGAGTAAGTTTGTTAAACTTGAAAAATATGATGGTGGAGTAGTTAGGTTTGGTGATGATGCAGCTGCTAAGATCTATGGAAAAGGTTCAATCAGTTTTGATGGAAAGCATAACACTGATGATGTTCTTTATGTTAAGGGTTTAAAGCATAATCATTTGAGTGTTGGATAGATGTGTAGCAAAGGATACAATCTTATGTTTCATGATGATGGCCATGAGATCATAAAAATCTCCAGAACTGTGGTAGCTACTGGAAAGAGGACGGGTGGAAATGTTTATCATCTGAAAAGTGGTGATGGTTATTTCTTTAAGACTCATATTAGTGAGAGTTGGCTATGGCATAAGAGATTGTGTCACATCAATTTTGATAGTCTAGTAAGGATAAGTTTAGTTCAAGATGTGAGAGATCTACCAATGATTACAAAGCCCATCAATGATGTCTGTAAGGAATGTCAGATTGGAAAGCAAACAAGAAGCTTCAAAGTCAAGGATTAGTTGACTATCAAATTGTTGGAATTGATACATACAAATCTTTGTGGTCCTAATAGAGTAAGGAGTTTTCAAGGTGACATGTATTTTATGTTATTTATTGATGATTGTTCTAGGAAAAATCAAAAGCCCTAGATAAGTTTAAAGCCTTTAAAGAAATGGTTGAAAATGAAATAGATATGAAGATCAAATGTTTGAGGTCTGAGAGAGGTAGAGAATTTAATTCTAATGAGTTGTGACATATTTTGTGAGGATCATGGGATGAAGAGGCATTTATCTACCCCTAGGACTCCTCAGTAGAATGGAGTGGTTGAAAGGAAGAATAGGACTATCCAAGAAGCTACAAGGATAGTGATAAGAGAAGCAAACCTACCAGAAGTCTACTGGAGAGAAGTAATTAAGACTACTATCTACATATAGAACAGAGTAGAAGTAAGAGCAAATGACACATAGACTCAAGATATGGTATGGAAGGATTCCTATTGTAAAATATTTAAAATTTTTTGGAAGCAAATGTTATATCAGAAGAGATGAAGAAGTAGGAAAGTTTGATGCAAGGTGTGACAAAGGTATCTTCCTTGGGTATTCTACTAGAATAAAATCTTACCAGTGCTACAACAAAATGCTAAGAAAAATTATTGAAAGTGCTAATGTTAAGGTTGATGAAGATATAGAAAAGATTTTAGAGGTTAATGAATATGAATCAGATAAGTCTTCTTTCCAAGAAGAAGAAGAAACTAAAGAAAAAAAAATAGGTTGAAGAACAAGAAGCTCTAGAAAGAATCCCTAAAACTCCCAAGTATGTGTAGAAGCATCATTTTAAGGACTAGATCATTGGTGATAAGAGAAAAAGGTGTATTTACAAGAAGGTGACCTGCTAAAGAACAGGTAAATCTATGTTTACTTTCTAAATTTGAACCTAAAATAGTGGTTGAGGCATGCAAGGATGAGTATTGGATCAAGGCTATGGAAGAAGAACTAATGTAGAATAAGAAGAATCAGACTTGGGAAATTGTCCCAAGACTAGAGAACAAAAATGTAATTGGAACTAAGTGGGTATTTCAAAACAAATTGAATGAGAATGGAGAAGTGGTAAGGAACAAGGAAAGACTTGTGTGTAAAGGCTACTCACAAGTGGAAGCAATAGACTATGAGGAAACTTATGCTCTGGTGGCAAGAATGGAGGCCATTAGGATGTTTTTGGCTTTTGTAGCACATAAGGATTTCAAAGTATATCAAATGGATGTTAAGTCTGCTTTGTTAATTGGTGAACTGGAAGGGAAAGTGTACATAGAGCAACTAGAATGATTTGAGTTGTCAGATGAGCAAAATATGGTTTACAGGTCAAAGAAGACACTATATCGATTGAAGCAAGCCCCCAAAGATTGGTATGTAAGGTTGGATAGGTACTTATTATAGAAAGGATTCAATAAAGGTATGATAGATAGCAATTTGTACATCAAAGTAAGTGGAGATCAAATTGTGATTAGAGAAGTGTATGTAGATGACCTAATTTTTGGTGGAAATGAAGGTATGTGTAAGAGTTTTAAAGATGAAATGTAGAAGGAATTTGAAATGTCAATGTGTGGGGAAATGAATTTCTTCCTTGGGTTATAGATCAATCAGACAGATAAGGGTATTTTGATTACTTAGTCAATGTATGTAAAAGAGTTGTTAAAGAAGTTTGGAATGGAAGATTCTAAACTGGTTTGTACTCCTATGGTTACTAGTTGTAAGTTGAGCAAGAATGATGAATCTCCAAAGGTTGATCAGAGAAAGTACAAATCAATGATTGGAGGATTATTGTATATGATTGCTACTAGACCAGATATTATGCATGCAGTCTATCTTGCAACTAGATTTCAAGAAGATCTTAGAGAGTCACATGTTATGGAAGTTAAGAGGATATTCAGATATTTAAAGGGCACTCCAGATCATGGCTTGTGGTA
Source organism: Cunninghamia lanceolata (assembly GCA_027924645.1). NCBI lineage: Eukaryota > Viridiplantae > Streptophyta > Pinopsida > Cupressales > Cupressaceae > Cunninghamia > Cunninghamia lanceolata. The sequence goes on from BSBN01000801.1 coordinate 8,375,302, forward strand.
TCCAAAAGATACTGACTTTACTTTAAGTGCTTATACAGATGCAGATTGGGCTGTTTGTGTAGATGACAAGAAAAGTACAAGTGGTGGTGCATTCTTTCTTGGATGTAGATTGGTTTCTTGGCTAAGTAAGAAACAAGATTCAATATCTTTATCTACTATAGAGGTAGAGTATATTGCTACAGCATCATGTTGCACACAGGTGTTATGGACCTTTAAGGATATCAAAGTTGTGTATGATGAGCCAATTTCTATTTTCTATGATAATACAAGTGCTATCAACATTACAAAGAATCTGGTGATGTAGTCAATGACAAAGCATATTTCAATTAGGTATCACTTTCTGAGAGAGAAGGTTGTAAAGAATGAAGTGAAGCTTGAGTATGTGCCTACAAAGGATCAGGTTGCTGACATATTCACTAAGCATCTTCCTAAGGATACATTTGAGTATCTTCAGGAGAAGTTAGGGGTTATTGCCCCTTCTTCTTTGAACTAGTTGCATAAGGAGGTGCATCAATCTAATGGATTTCAAGATTCATTCTTTTCTAGACTGATGTTGGAGGCTACCTCTCAGGGGGAATAGGTAGTTGTCATGACGATTGATGTAGTGAGGGGGAGTAAGAGTTGATATAGTTTGGTGTGCACTACTAAGGGGGGGTATTCAGAATAATGAAAAGAAAAGGTCATGTGATCTGATAAGAGTGAAAGAAGAGGTGTGTTGCCCTTTTCCATTGATGTCAAAGGGGGAGAGAGAGCAATTTGAAGAAAAAATGAATCAGTGACCAGAGAGAGAGTAAGATGTGTAAAAGAAAGGGGAGAGTAAGAAAGTAAAGAAGTTTGGTGTAGATTTATGTCTTGATGGTTTTTTACATTATGTGTTGCCATCAATGACAAATGGGGAGATTGTTGCAAGTATGTGCTAATTAGTGTTGTCATTGATGTTAACAAGCTTGTGTTGTCATTGGTGTCAAGAGTAGTTTGTTCTGAGCAGAGATCAAAGATTAGTTTGAGTAGAGATGAGTACATGAGCTATTGCTAAAGGTGTTTTGGATACTTTGTAGAGGTGATGAAGATGTTAAGAATATGCTTCTATTCTATGGTTTCCAAGTGATTTTGAGAAAATTTGATTAATAAAGGAAACAGTGTGTTGAAGAGACTGATTGGCTTAACATAGTAGTGTTCTGGTTTTGCTCCACATTTCTTCCCAATTGAAGATATACTTTTGTAGTTTGAATATATTGATCAGAGGTATTTAGAGATGTTATGTTCCAAATTTTGTGCTCTAGTTTGTTGTGCAGAGAAAGTTGTGTTCACCAGTGTGCGGACAATGTTTCTGAGTTGTGCAAAAGTGTCTGGGAGAAACTATTTTTCTCCGCATTTCTCCAAAGATTTGTTTCTAGCTTTGTGGTTGTAGATTCATTCTTATAAGGTCTATATCTTTCTTTAGTTCAAGTGATTCATGGCTTGGTGCTCTGTAAGTTTGTTTCTTGAGTTGCAGTTGATCACAGAGTAATCTAAGTACTCTAGTGTGAAATTTCTTCATGTGAAAGATGTTGCAAAAGATTTTGTTGGTTTTCAAGTGATTGTGGATGTCTCTAGATCATGTTCATGTTAGATTTCAGGAAGACAACTGAGAGGGGGGGTGAATCAGTTATCCAAAACTTTCTTCCAATTAAATACTTAAATCCACTTTGTAATTCAGTAGCATAATAATAAATCAATCATGGAAACATAATGCATTAAATCAAGAGCAGAAACACATTAACACACAAGACACCAAGATTTTGACATGGAAAACCCAGTTAAGGGAAAAACCACGAGGTGATTAACCCAAGATTATATTCTCTATTAGAAGAATAGAAAGAACAAAATGGTACATGCCAATTAGGGCTCACTGTCCAAGCACACTGCTCACAAGAGGCTCACTACCTATAAGAGACACACTGTCTACAGAATAATAAGTATCACATACGTGAATTGAAGAATAGCATCTTCACCATGCTTGAGTTAGTTCCATTTAAGCCCAATACTTCTACTCTACCTTTCACTCTCCTCTTCACTACCACACTATCATCTCCACAAGATCACTTTGAAATGACTTTACAATTCCTTATTTATACAAGACATCAACTTAGGAATGATCATCTAAGTCAACAAACATTATAGAGCAAATACATAAATACATCATGACAAATTACAAAAGACATCACGTGGATCAACACACTATTGGCCACATAGATCTGAGACTTCAATCTTCTTCTAGGAACATGACAATCTTCACATAACATCTGCAAGATCATCCGCAGGATGTGTAACTCATCCGGTCGGCTAGACTTAGGAAGAACACCATCATCTAGAAGTAATTCTTCAATTGTGAGCTCAAACTCTAATGCAAACCACCAACATGAATTGGACATGATCCAAAGACCTCCACAAGCTTTCCTAAATCACCAAGAACATCCACACTACATTTGCTTATTGAAATCATTCTTTCCTTCATCTGGAACCTCAAGAACATAGCCTATCATTACTTGTCATATTGGGATAGATGCTTGCGGACCTCTAGACCATGAACCAATTGAGTTGACACTTCACATGGACTTCCTAAACACTCCACCAAATCTGCAGAACATGATATTGCATTTCTGGATCTCACCGGACCTAACTGTATCACTCTGTCACCTCTGAACCCCTACCAGAACTAGTTTTACTTAAGTGGCCATAACTTCTTCATATCTTCATGTGGACCTCTAAAATCCTTGCTAGATCATCTCAAGGTACGTATCTACAAACCCTTTGAAGCGCATCCTTTGATCTTCATCTTAGCTAGGATCTTTAGCTCACTGTCTTCACTGTTCTTCTCTGTTCCTAATTAGGACTAATTTTCTCAATATCCTCAGCACACAGCTCATCCAATCCTTATCATCAATGCAACAGGAGTATGTTGACATCAATGACAACACTGGTCAGGCTCATACTTGCAACAATCTCCCCCTTTGTCATTGATGGCAACATATGATGTGAAAAACTATTTTGACCATCAAGACAAGAACTTTTTCTTACTGACACAACTCCCCCTATCAACAACAACCATTCACATATCTTCTTTACTACTCCCCCTTTGATTAGAAACCACTTTTTTTTCACATGTCTTCTCTCCCCCTTTGACATCAATGGAAAAGGGCACATACTTGTAACTCCAACACTTTAGAATCATACCAGCTGCTCCCCCTGAGTAGCAGCTCCCCATCATCAATCCAAACCACAAGATATGACTGTGATATCCATCGAACTGATGCACATCAGTACATCTTAGTTCATCACCGGAGGGGTAATAACCCCTAACTTCTCCCTGAGATACTCAAAAGAGTCCTTGGTTAGATGTTTAGTAAAGATGTCTACAATCTGATCCTTGGAAGGCACAAACTCCAATTTGACTTCATTCTTGTTCACTTACTCTCTCAAAAAGTGAAACTTGATGGATATATGTTTAGTCCTTGAATGTAACACCAGATTATTTGATATATTTCTTGCACTTGAGTTATCATAGAAGATTGTGATAGGTTCCTCATACTCCACCCTAATGTCTCTTAGCATTTGCTTCATCTACAATACTTGAGTGCAACTACCTGCTGCTGCAATATATTTTGCTTCTATAGTGGACAGAGATATTGCCTCTTATTTCTTACTTAGCCAAGAAACCAATCTCTTCCCCAAAAAGAATGCTCCACCACTGGTACTCTTTCGGTCATCCACATCTCTTGCCCAATCCGCATCTATATATTTATGAAGAGAGAAATTATGATATCTAGGATACCACAAACCATACTCAACTGTCCCTTTTAGATACTTAAAAATCCTCTTGATTGCCATGACATGAGATTCTCTAGGATCACCTTAGAATCTAGAAACAAGACCAACAACATTCATAATATTAGGTCTAGTTTGAGTGAGATACAACAATCCTCCAATCATTGACCTGTACTTTTTCTGATCAGCCTTAAGAGAGTCATCATCTTTACTCAATTTATATCTGGTTGCCATGGGAGTACTCATTGGTTTTGATTCTTCCATCCCAAATTTCTTCAACAATTCTTTCACATATTTGGTCTGAGAAATGAAGATTCCTTTCTTAGTTTGAATGATTTGCAGACCCAAGAAGAAATTTATTTCCTCAAGCATGGACATCTCAAATTCACTTTTCATTTGATTTGCAAAAGTTTTACACATACTATCTCTTCCTCCAAAAATGATATCATCAACAAATACTTCAACAATCTCGATATTTTCATGATCAATTTTGAAGTACAAATTACTATCAGTAGTACCTTTGTTGAAACCAATCTTCAAAAGATGCTTATCCAATCTTTCATACCAGGCTCTTGGGGCTTTCTTGAGTCCATACAGTGCTTTCTTCAACTTGCAGACCATATCACCATGATCAGACAATTAAAATCCATCTGGTTGCTCAATGTATACTTCTTCCAAGTTACCATTCAGGAAGGCAGACTTGACATCCATCTGATATACTTTGAAATCCTTGAAGGCAGTAAAAGCAAGAAATAATCTGATAGCTTCAATTCTTGCCATTGGAGCAAAAGTTTCTTCAAAATCAACTCCTTCTATTTGAGAGTAACCCTTGCAGACCAATCTGGCTTTATTTTTGATTACTTCACCAACTTCATTCAGTTTGTTCTAGAAGACCCATTTGGTTCCAATCACATTCTTGTTTTTAGGTCTGGGAACAAGATCCCAAGTGTGATTTTTCTTAATTTTCATCAGTTCTTCCTTCATTGCTTTAGTCTAGTTTTCATCACTGTAGGCTTCATTCACTGTCTTAGGTTCAATCTTTGAAATCAGACAATACTCTTCTAAATCTTGAGCAATCCTTCTTCTAGTTTGTACACCTTTTATTTTATCACCTATGATCTGATCTTTAGAGTGATTCAGTCTTACATACCTGGGAACTTTGGGAGTTTCTTGCACTACTGATTCTTGAACAGGTTCATTCAAACTTATCTCATCTTCCTGATTTACTGGATTAGTCTCGATCTGAATCTCAGAAGGGGCTTGGGCTCCTTGAATCAGAACATCATTATGATCATCTTCATCATATTCATAAAACCTTGAGCGTTTTTCAATTCCTTCATCAACCTTCACATTTGTACTTTCTATAATCTTTCTCAGTCTCTTGTTATAACACTGGTATGCTTTGAGTAGAATAACCCAAGAATATTCCTTCATCACTTCTAGCATCAAATTTGCCTAGATTTTCATCTCTTTTAATGTAACATTTGCTACCAAAGACTCTAAAATACTTCACAGTAGGAGTGATACCAAACCAGAGTTCATAAGGAGACTTACCGGTATTGTTTCTGATTTGTATTCAATTGAGAGTATAGACTGGAGTGCTTACAGTTTCTCTCCAATAGATCTAAGGAACATTTGCTTCCATTATCATGGTTCTAGATGTTTCTTGGATGGTCCAGTTCTTTCTTTCCACTACTCTATTCTGCTATGGAGTCCTAGGAGTAGATAATTGTCTTCTTATTCCATGCTTCTCATAGAATTCTATGAACTCACCGGATGTGAATTCTCCACCTCTATTAGACCTTAGACCTTTTATGTTCAATCCAATTTCATTCTCCACCATAGCCTTGAATATTTTGAATTTCTCAAGAGCCTCTGATTTCTCCTTCATAAAAGTTACCCACATCATCCAGGAGTAGTCATCAATTAATAACATGAAGTATCTATCACCTTACACACTTTTGATTCTTGTTGGACCACATAGGTCAGTATGAACAAAGTCCAATAATCTGGTAGAAGACTGTTCCTTACTTTTGAATGTGACTCTGCTCTACTTACCCAAATGACATTCTTTGCACAAGCTATTAGTAGGTTTCACAAGTCTTAGAAGATCTCTTACAACCTGAGTGTTGCTTATCTTGATGATATTATCAAAATTCACATGACACATTCTCCTATGCCACAACCAACTCTGATCAATTTGAACAAATGAGCAACTTTTACCAGTACCAACCAAGTGGAAGATATTACCTTTAGTTTGAGTACCGGATGCAATCTCTATTCTAAAATTTTCAAAGATCTTGCATTTTCCATTCTTGAATCAGAGATCATAGCCTTTGTCCACCAACTGTCCAACACTGAGAAGATTGTGCTTCAAATCTTCAACATATAGTACATTACTAGTTTTGTTCTTTCCATGAAAAGAAATAGTTCCTCTTCCTCTGATTCTGCCAGCAGAATTATCACCAAATTTTACCACTCCTCCTTCATACCTTTCCAAATCTATAAACGTGTTTTTGTCACCTGTCATATGGTGGGAGCATCCACTATCAATGACCCAATCATCCTTTTCTTCAACTTGGACAGCCAAAGCTTTTTCCACAATTTTATGATTGACATATTCAGAGGGCATTGGATCTTCTTCCTTGATGGCAATAAACACCCAATCGCTTCCAGATTTGTTTCTTGTTTCTGATTCATCATCTGTTACTCCTTCATCATCATCATCTTCATGAACATAGTAGTATTTCTTTTGGAACCATGATTTGTTAGGGTTTGGCCTTGAGAATCTTTCCAAACACCTTGAGGCAAAATGACCAATCTTATTGCAGTTAAAACACTTAAAAGGCAATTTCCCTTCATACTTACCGGATCCTCTTGGTAGTCTTTTTGCAATAAGGGCTTCAAGTTGAGCAGCTTCTGCTTCATCTTCTTCCAGGTCTTTTCTTGCTTTCTCATACCATGATAGTTTCTTAGAAGAGTTCTCTCCCATATCAAACTTTTGTTTTCCTTTAATAGAGGCACTAGCTTTGAATGTAGATTCAGTCTTGGGGGGGCATCTCCAAACTCAGTCAATTCAAATGCAGCTAATTTACCAACCAATTGATCTTTTGTAATACCTGAAGTAGATCTGTATTTGTCAATAGTAGCAACCTTGTATTTGTAAGAATCAAGAAGGGATCTAAGAACTTTGCCAACAATCCCATCTTCATCCAAGACCCCACCAGCACATCTAATGCCACAAACAAGCTCATTTACTCTTGGCATAAATGTAGTGATATTTTCATCTTCTCTCATCTTTAGATTTTCAAATTTTCCTTTTAGACTTTGTAGCTTGGCGCATTTAACATACTTATCTCCTTCATGCAGAAGTTCCAGTTTTTCCCAAATCTCAAAAGCAGTTTGTAGTTCAACAACATTTTCAACTCTGAATCTAACAAGTCCCTTAGAAGAGCTTCTTTAGTCCGCAGATTGTTTTCAGGATCTGCAATTTCATCTATGAATTTTAGACCATTCTATGGAGGAGTATACTTCTTTGAAGCCATGGTCTAGTACTACATTCCCATACATTGCAAGTGAAATTGCATGTGACTTTTCCAAAGAGTAAAATTGGTTCCATCAAACTTCAAACTATCCTTCTTGTAGGACGACATCCTGAATCTCCTCAAGCTATTAAGCTCTTTTTAGAGGAACTTAGCTCTGATACCAATTGTTAGATTTCGGGTAGACAACTGAGAGGGGGGGTGAATCAGTTGTCTAAAAATTTCTTCCAATTAAACACTTAAATCCACTTTGTAATTTAGTAGCATAATAATAAATCAATCATGGAAACATAATGTATTAAATCAAGAGCAGAAACACATTAACACACAAGACACCAAGATTTTGACGTGAAAAACCTAGTTAAGGGAAAAACCACGGGGTGATTAACCCAAGATTGTATTCTCTATTAGAAGAATAGAAAGAATAAAATGGCACATGCCAATTAGGGCTCACTACCTAAGCACACTGCTCATAAGAGGCTCACTGCCTACAAGAGACACACTGTCTACAGAATAATAAGTATCACATACTTGAACTGAAGAATAGCATCTTCACCATGCTTGAGTCAATTCCATTTAAGCCCAATACTTCTGCTTTGCCTTTTGCTCTCCTCTTTGCTACCACACTCTCATCTCCACAAGATCACTTTGAAATGACTTTACAATTCCTTATTTATAGAAGACATCGACTTAGGAATGATCATCTAAGTCGGCAAACATTACAAAGCAAATACATAAATACATCATGACTAATTACAAAAGACTTCACATGGATCAACACACTATTGGCCACATAGATCTGAGACTTCAATCTTCTTCTAGGAACACACCAATCTTCACATAACATCTTCAAGATCATCCGCATGATGTGTAACTCATCCGGTCGGCCAGACTTAGGAAGAACACCATCATCCAGAAGTAATTCTTCAATTGCGAGCTCAAACTCCAATGTGGACCACCAACATGAACTGGACATGATCCAAAGACCTCCACAAGCTTTCCTGAATCACCAAGAACATCCACACTACATGTACTTAATGAAATCATTCTTTCCTTCATTTGGAACCTCAAGAACACAGCCTCTCATCACTTGTCATATTGGGATAGATGCTTGTGGACCTCTAGACCATGAACCAATTGAGTTGACACTTTACATAGACTTCTTAAACACTCCACCAAATCTGTAGAATAAGATATTTCATTTCCGGATCTCACCGGACCTAACTGTATCACTCTGTCACCTTTGAACACCTACCAGACCCGATTTTACTTAAGTGGCCATAACTTATTCATATCTTCATGCGGACCTCTAAAATCTTTGCTGGATCATCTCAAGGCACATATCTACAAACCCTTTAAAGTATATCCTATGATCTTCATCTTAGTTAGGATCTTTAGCTCACAATCTTCACTGTTCTTCTCTATTCCTGATTAGGACTAATTTTCTCAATATCCTCAACACATAGCTCATCCAATCCTTATCATTAATGCAACAGGAGTATGTTGACATCAATGACAACACTAGTTAGGCCCATACTTGTAATAGTTCAAGCTTGGAGCATGGTCTACAGGTCATCTTTGGTTTTAAGGAAGCATGCAGTTAAAAGTTCATAGTATTAACACAAGTTTGGCTGACTTGGTTGTTTACACTAATTACGGTCATACTTCGTTGATTGTGAAAGAATGATGAGACATGTATGTATGGATTTAGGTCTCTACTAAGGTGTGGTGTGGTCAGAATTCATTCCTTTCGTCCACGTGAATGCTTTAGTCTAGACCTAATTTGAATTTTATGGGTTAAGATGTGTTGCCAACCTTGGAGAATGTTTTCAAGGTTGATGATGGTATAAAAAAGTGTCAAGAATTTGTGACTAGATGTATGCTCAATGGATATGATGTATGTGATGTGAATTTGATCAGTGCAGTGAGATCTTTCATGTGTTAAGCTACTAGATGCAATGAGCAGAATGTGTCTACTATTTTTTAGTGTTGCTACGAAGGTGATGTTTGTGTTGTGGTGATTATTGAGTTTCATTGGAACTGAACTCCATGCATATGTTAGATGTAATTATATTAGTTCATCCCTGGCATTCAACCATCTCTTCTATCTCTTTCTTCTGGATAGTGAGTCCTTTCGTAGTGAGTCTTTCTTTCTTTCTTTTAGGTAGTGAGTCCTCTGGAAGTGAGCCTTTTATAATTCGGTGTTGCTACTACTTTATATTGTGAATTAATCCTCACTGTGGTTTTTCTTTTCTTGGGTTTTCCACATAAAATATGGCATTTTCTTATTTTGGGTGTTGTTATGATTCAGTTTTAGTTATTTGCTTTTCATGCTTAATCATTATAATAAGTTTAAAGGTTAATGTGGATCTGAATGTTTGTGATGGTTTCAATTTTTTTGATACAACTAATTCACCCCCCTCTCAATTGTCTTGTACATTCAACATAAAAAAGAGAAACATAGGTTATGTGAGAAAGATAGAAGGGAAGTGCCATTTTCAAAAAAGACATGAAAATTGAAAGAGGACTAGTTGGATGAAATTAAAGGGAAGAAAATGAAATAAAAATGGGAGGAGGGAATACTAAACTAAGAAGCAAAGATTTGAGATTGGGGATTGTCATTTCTAGGAGAAAAATATAGTTTCTCTTCATGTGGGAGTAAGAGATGAGGCTACGAAAGTTGAGAGGGAGAGTAAAATTTTATGAAAAGGATTTAACAGAGAATAATGGGTGTGTGTAATGTCCCCATTTATGGCATGATCACCTAGCAGTAGAGGATTAGCCTATTCACCATTCTCGTAGGCTAATTCATTTGGTTATGGAATGATTTGTTGAACCTTTGAAGCTTAACTGACCTTGACATTTGGAAAGTTGGTTACAATGACTTATTTGTAACTAATGTGACTTAGATATTTGGAAAGTTCAAAAATAACTTAAACATGGAGATTTGGAAAGTTAGAAAGGCACTTCAAAAGGGAAAAAAGAAATTAAAATAAAATGACAAAATAAAATAATATTTTAATTATCATAGTGGATGTCCCACTTGAAGAAAATAAAATAAAATAATATTTTATTATGGTGGTGGACATGAAATGAAAATAAAATATGGAAACATTGGGCACTCCACTTGAAAATTATAAAAGAAGGCATTTGGAAGGTCATTTCATCATTGTGTATTTTGTCATTTGCAAATTGGAAGTTTTCCTCTAAGCTGCAACATTGGTCTAGCCATTTTCTAAGGATGAAAACCCTTGGAGAATTAGTGAATTGCACAAAAACCCATTTCCACTTTGAGAGGTGAATCCATACAGGGTTTAGCATTGAGCTTATTATAGTTTTGTGGCATTATTGAGGAGCTAGAAAATATATTTATTTGTAGGTTATAGCTGCTAGGGTTTCATCTCCAAATTTGTGAAATTATTTTAGTTCATAATTGGGAATTATAATTAGCTTTGTTGGAGGCTTTAGTTGCAATTTTTATATCAGACTTGTGAAGGGTTTATAGAGCAATTTATTGGTGATTTTAAAGGGTTTTCATCTCCTAACCCTAGAACCATATTCTTTAGACATATATATTGTATATTTGAAATGATATTTGGCATCATGGATAATGAATTGCAAATCTGAGCACTCCTATGGGAAGATCATAGACTTTTCATGATGAATTATCATCTATATTCTATCACGTAGGGTTATTGTTGCATGTGAAGAGTGGGTGGCTGCTATTAAAAGGATTTATGTTTAGATTTGAAGGAGCTGATTCAGATTGCAACCATTAGAGGAGGATTTACCAACCAATAAGACCTATCATTGCCTATAGTGAAGATATCTTGGTGAAGCTCCAACATTTTGGAGGTATTTTGTGTAGAAACTAATATTACAATTATCTCTTTCATAGCAGAAATGAATTATGGCAGACTATCATTTATATTAGACCATTGTATCAGCACTCAACCATTAAGGTCTTGGCATCTATTATGCTTCCTTGTATTGAAGACAAATATCAGTTATGTTATGTATTAAATTGTTGATGAATGCTACCTAATTTGTATTCAAATATTTAATTTGAATTGCCATTGTAAATGTTGTCTCAGTCTGAATCAGACCTGATATAGAGGAAAAATAAAGTATATTTACTATTGTCATTATGATGTTTATGCATGTAAGGTATTTGGCCATGTTTCCTATGTTTTGGCATATGTATTTCTATTGAAAAATTATCTTAAACAAACATCAAAACCAAATACAAATTTAGAAATTAGAACTCAGTCCATTTATATGACAAGTGTTTGATGAAATGTTAAACTTTTAAGATCAAAAATTCAAGACATAATTGGTAAGGGTTCTTACAGTGGTATTAGAGCTAAGCATCATGCCAATCTAGACAGTTTAATTTGATCTATGTAGCTAGGAGAAGGTTCACATAGGTATTATTTTAGAAGAAGAGTGGGACAACTAGAAATTCAAGAAGAAAACACTCCTTTTATAGGTACACAATAGGTTGAGATGGATAGAGATAGAAGAGATGAGAGTCCAACTAGGGATGACAAAAATGTTGGTGAGATTTCAAGAGATGTGGTGAGGGGACAATAGTAGATGGCTAATTCCTTGACACAATTAATGGCTACTCAATAGCAAATGATGGCAGCTCTTGGGCAATGACCCAAAACATGGAAAATGTGAGAGTTAATCCAACACATATAGGTGATGGAAGTGTGGTAGGTACACCTAATATTGGCCAAACACAAGTTAGCACAAATGATAAACCATTACAACCTACATTCCTACCAAGAGAAGAAGAAGAGGAAGAAGTTATAGAGGATGAAGAATAAGCACCTTTGGCAGATGAGCTTATTACTATGCATGATGAGTATAATACACTTCCAACACAAATCAAAAAGGATATATCTTTCAACCAATTCATGAGCCAATGGAAAGACAGAAGAAGACCAAGGGTGGAGCAAAGGCCTAGGAGGAAAGAGAAGTAAAACAAAGAGTTTAAGCAAGTGTTGAGCAAGGTACCTCCTCCTAACTTTGATGGTAGTGGTAAGAGTATGGCAAGAGCTTGGATTAACAAGCTAGATACCTTCCTAAATTTCAAGCCTGTGCAAGAGGATAAGGCCATTCAATTTGAAGCCATGCATTTAGAGGGAGTGGCATATGATTGGTAGCATCATGGACTTGTGACACAAAACCATGCAATGATTCTTCCCATGAGCAATTTACATACAAATGTATTGCTAGGTTTGACAAGAAATATGCGGAGGTCTATTATAGAGAGTTAGCTCATATGAAACAAAGTGATCACATGGATACATAAATCAATGAGTTTCAAAAGTTTACTATTATGGTTATTGATTTACCTAAAAAGAGAGTTGTAATGTTGTTTGTAGAAGGGTTGAATGCAAATTCGAGAGGTTTAGTAAAGGCTCTCAAGCCTAAGACTCTACAGGATGCAATTCAGATGGTACTTGACTTAGAAACATCACCTTCTACTAATCAGCTCCAAAAGAAGAGCTTCAAGCATAGATCAAAATTTACTTGAGCAACCCAAGTCTACAAAGTTTGAAGCACCACCAAAGATGGATCTTGAGACAAAGAATGATCTTCATAGAAAAAAGTTATGTTTCTCTTGCAAAGAACCATGGGAACCTAGTCATAGGTGTCTTAGAAATTGTAAACTGCACTACATAGAGATTATTGTGTTAGCAAAAAAAATTAGGTTAACAAGATCAAGCATTGCAAATCAAACCTAATCCTACCACCTTCAAAGAATCCATCTAAATGACAAAAAATCAAATGCAAATCAAAGAACAATGTCACCTAGATTTCTTGATTCCTTGGTTGGAATTGTGGATTGCTTCTTAATAATGAACAACCATAGTTTCCTTAGTTGCAATGATGATGGATGATATGCTCAAAGTGCTCAATGGATGCTCAATGGACTCAATATGCATGAGATGATAATCTAGATGCTTTCAAAATTGTGTGGGATTCGGGGCTTTGGAATGAAATGAGAGGGTGTATATATAGCTCCCTACTAAGATTGATCAATGATGGAGATTAGGTGGCTATGTAAATGGTTCAGATTAAACAAGAAGCATGAATGAATGTGTACAAGACATGTCCATAGAGAAAAGATTTTATGAAATGATTGTAGTTGGTTTGTTGGTAGTACTAAGATTGCTTTTCTTAAAATAGGATGCTTTTCTATTTTAAGGATTAGATGATGTGGATGATTGATTTTAGAACCAATTAAATCATTTTTTGTATTTGATTTAGGATAGGACATATATTGTACACAGAAGAATGTGATAAGAGAGGGAATGATAAGATAAAAATAAATTAAACAAATAAATTCATTCAAATTATTTTTAAATGATAGAAGAAAGCTAAATTAGAAGATTGGACAATGAACATAAATTAAATAAATAAATTTATTTAATTTATAAGGATGATGAGAAGATAAATAAATAAAATATTGATTTTATTTATTTATAAGAGGAATAATGAGATAATTATATAATTATAGATAGAAAATAGAAGAAAATAGATGAAATTAGATGGAATTAATTAAATAAGTATAATTTATTTAATTAATAATAGAAATGAGGGTAATCTAGAAGAAAATAGATAATTGACACAAGTGTGCTAGACAAAATTGACATATGCAATGGTGAAAATTTGACAAATGAACAAATGATGCGAAAGGTCAATTTTGGGTGTCTACATTTTGCCCCTCTTTAAGACAATGTCCATTAGGACATTGTTTCAAAGAAGACAAAACTGATACATGAAATGAACAAGCTATGCCCTAATGCAACTGGTGGGTGACACCCTCTTGAGAGGTAAACTAGACTACTGGGAAAAGACTGGGTTGACTCGTGATAAGATGACAAGGATAAAATAGTTTGACAAACCTATTTTGCAAGATGAAGATAATGAAGACAAAGATGATGAAACAAAAGAAAATCAAAGTTTGATCAATCCTTGTGGGAGCTATAGGTTTTTACTATGGTAAATGAATGAATAGTGAATGATGGATGTAGCTTTTGACAATGGTTGCACACAAATTTAGAGATTTGCAATCCTTATGTTTGATATAGCATATGGATATTATGCACTAGGGTATAAAGACTAGGGTGACGATGTATCTAATACAATCTTGTCTAATGTATGACATCAATATGTTGATCCAACATACACAAGATATGAAAATTAGTTGTTCCAAGATGGACTTGGATTCTGCAAGAAATGGTTTAAACTTATTTCCACTAAACATAATGAAACTCTGTTGGTTATATGTATGAGAAAATAGTCTTAGCATAGAATAGTCTTAATGCATAAGAGATTGTTTAGCTTCTCAGGTGTAAAACATATTGGTATGTATGATGCTAATCCCAACACATACAAGATACCATTGGGCATAGTAAGAGAATAAGATCATCCCACAAACACAACATATGAAAGAAAATGACCATTCCCCAATCCAAACGTCATCGTGACATATGAAGATATGATGAATCAAGGTAATCTAGACTAGGTATTAGAAAGGACAAAAGATAAATCAAAAGACAAAAAAAGACACAACCATCATGTTCTCTTGCCAAAAAGGGTGCTCTTAGATGGATTGGATAGCACCTTGTTGTGAGGAAAGATATATCTTATTAAAGGCTGAGATGCTGGATTGATATAGCAAATATTAGCTAAAGGCATGTAGACAAACATCTTTGTTTACCTCTGATTTGATAAGTTCTTGAGCTATCACAACTTGAATGGTTTGGTTTCTACTTGAGCTAGTCAAATAGAAGAAGACAGAAGAATAGAAGAGATGAAATGGAGATGGAAGAATGAATCATTTGTGCTTGCATACTAGATACCTCCATATTCTAGACTACCTACATACCCTATATCCACGGGATCAAAGCATAGTACAATAATGATGAGACATGATAATATGTAGTTCTGGGTGTTTATTAATGATGTGGAAGATAGATGATAGAAGAAAGTGAGGTAGAAGAAAGAAGATGATTGATGGAAGATGAAAAGAAGGATGAAAGATGGAAGATGTCTATCACCTTTACCTAAATCTGGGTACTTCATATCCCAGATTGCCTACATACCTTGTATCCACTGGATCAAGGCACTTAACAATAGAGATAAGATGTAGTTCTGATAATGTTTTATTGATGGTGATGGTGAAGGTGAATGGATTGATCGGGTTATAGTTTGGTTGAGTTTGATTTGAAGTTTGATTGAGAGTTGGTTGGGTGCTTGGTGATGTGAAATGTTATTGGTATAGTGTTGGATGATGATGCTTAAAATATCCACTCCAAAAACTTAGCACAAGCAAGTGCCCCCAGTATGGGTTGAATTATTATGAACAATAAGGGATGGGGTGATAACCTAGACTTAGAAGGATGATGGACTGAATGACATGTCAGCTCCAACAATTTCCAAAACCCATAATAGCAGTAAGCATAAGGATGGAAAAGGGAATGATCTTATTAGAGATGGATAAGTTTATTATGGAAATGGGAAAATGTTGCTAGGATATGGAAAAATCTTATTATGGATGGATAAACAACAAATGAAGACTGAGTAGATGATAAGAGCGGGTTTTACACATAGCAGCTATTTGCTAGGTTTTTGTTACCAATTTTTCACTTACAACTCAAATTGGTAGAGCTGAAATAGTTTCATTATATTTAAGGTGAAGAATATTCTAACACATTCCTGCTATGCTTAACCATTGCATATTTTAGGTGCTTGAAAAATGGATTGAATTTAGTTTTGTTGTTTAGAGTTTTTGTAACATAAAGGAAGGTTCATATAGAACACAAAACATTACTTTAATTCAATTCTGTAATGATTCATTCATTTCACAATGTTTCATTCATTTTTGCAAATAAAATATACATATAATTGCACAAGTGTTGCATTTATATTCATTGGAAAGAAAAGAGTAATCAAATGTCCCACACAAGCCATGGGAGTAGTTGAACCAATGTAACATAAAATGTGCTATACACCTGAAGATGAAAGAAATGAAAAAGAAACATAAAGGAAAAGGAATATCCAACATTACCTGATAGAGTCTTGGGTGGATCTTCATTGTCTCTTCCTCCTCTCTCCTAATCTTCAAGTGAACCTGCATCATGATAAAGAATTGGTTAGAGCTCTCGATATGAATCTTCCTATGTGCCCTTCCAATAGAAATGTAGCACATGTCATGATACATTGGATCAACAAATATCATATGTGTACAAAAGAGCCAGAAAGATCAAATCATCACATGAGCATTGAACTTCATTATTTTTATCTAACTTGTTTGTGTAGTGTGTAGGTATAGGTACATTCATCATTGTGCATGATATTTCAGCATGTGGTAAAAAATGGGCTCCCACAAGGGTTGAGCCCAACATGCTACCCCTAAATTTTAAAGGGGATATGAAATAAGAAAAAAACTTTCACATCAATAGATAAAAGCATATTATGATTAAAAATCAATTCATATGTAACATTGTTCATTCATAACAACCAAAGATGCATCATGGAGCAACAATCATACAAGAAGAATAGAACAAATATTTACCACTTTTTGTTGTGAATGAGGTGTAAGATTACTAATGAATGTAATAAAACAACCATAAAGGACAAAAATTAGTCATGGTCATGACTATCCCAGCAATTAAAAGCATATTATCAACTACAGGATAGTCATGCAAAGGTAAACAGTCCTATATTTGTATCCAAAGATAGAGTGCAACATAGACTGGGATATCTAGTGTCATGAATGATACAACATAGTACAAGTGCCATGTCAATTGTCTAGTATACAAGGGAACAACAGGGTACAAATTCATGATTCAAGGTTAGAATGATCAAGATGCAGATCTATTACACAGTAGCCATACTGCCATGGCACTATACTATAGGTATGGTGGACATTTCATTGCAATCACAAGAAGAAAGGAACCATTGAATGGTCATAATGTCTAAATGCTAGAGCAGCAAGAAATAATGGATAAAGGACACAACGACAAAGATACTTGCAACCATAGAGTCTCCTCACAAAGTGAAATGCATTGCAGAAGAACAATAAGTCATGAGAAGAACTCATAATGCCATCAAGGAGAAGGTACCGTCAATACAAAGGTATCATTTATTATGTCATGCTAGTAATCTAATGAGTATACATGAAGGCATCATTATAGCTGCAAGTGTGAAGATATACAGTGAGTTCATTTATTACAGGAGGTAGCAGTCAAACTATCACAATAACCTCATAAGAATGGAGCATCAAAAATAGTCAAAATAACCTTCTTTAGTGCTATTCTAGCATTGACAGGTTAGTTATATAGTGCTTCAAGACAAACTACTTATGACTGTGAGTTATGACAGTGATAAGCAACATGAGGAGATGTCCACATAGTTGTTGATTCATCATTAAGGCACCTTAGCAAAGATACAGAAGCTAGACATACACAAGAGGGATAGTCATGTTACTATTATAGTCATGAATGCTACTAGATAGTCATTCATGGAAATGCAAGGCCATTGTCAGGACAACCTACTAGAACATTTTTAGGCAAAAGCAAAGTGAAAGTAGTTATAAGGTGAAAGGTGCCTCATTGTGAACACAATTCTCAAGGTTCATCAAGAAAAGCCATAATTACAAGCATAGAGACAAGGACTATCTTATCAGCTAGAGAATGTACACTTTAAAATGCATGCACAGTCATGTGAAGATAGGATAAAAGTAAAGTCATAGTCTTTCTTTTTAGATGATATTCACCACAACTAGATGCATAACATAGTTTGAAGAGTGTAGTGTAGGTGAAACCCTAGTAGGGTTTGTAATAAACAAGAGAAAATAAACTCTTTCATCACTTCATTCTAATGAAAACCCAAGAAAAGATAATGGAGAGAGGAGTAAACAATATCCTAAAACAGTGATGTCTTTTTGTGACAGAGAAAAGCAAGAATAGAAGGTATTGTTCATCAAACCTTACTAGGGTTTACCTATACTATGTAATAGAGAAAGCTTTTTTACCATTTCATTTCAATGGCCAAACTATTATAGAGAGAAAAAGAGTAGATGGAGAAAAGAGAGTAAGTCTTATAGTTTCATTCAGACCTACAAGAGATACAACGAAGACAACATATATTTCTACACAATCTAGAGCTTTCAAAGAAGATCTCAAAGCATAATATGCAAGAGAAACAAGGAAACAATAGAGTGTCTAAAGGAAAAACATAGAGAAGCATCAAATGCCACCAAGAAAGTGAAGTTACCTACTATAGAGAGCCGTAGAAGACTAGATATTTGTAGGAGAATCTCTGAGACAACCCAAAAATGCATGAAAAGCTAGGTTGAAACCCTAGCATGGCAGAAACATAGAGTATCCTCAAAATGAAAAATGAATAATGAGCCCTATTAGGGAAAAAGTTTTTCTTTTTGGATATGGATGCACAAATTCCAATGGTGGTTTGACCCCCTTGTTGTATTTTTTCCACATATTTATCAAAAATCAAACTCCAAGCCGATACTGCTCGTGGTGAAGACCCTACATCATTATGCCTAGTGATCAGTCAAATGAGAGCCCATGGGGTTGTTATCATTTATTTTTGAGTTTCTTAAGGTTTTTGAAAATGATAAGTCAATGAAGATGACTAATGCATGAGAAATGTCATGATGATATGGGATTCGTAAGGGGATATCATATGCATATGGTGATAGATGTGACATGGAAGTCATAAGGGTGCAATGGTTTTGTATAACCAAACGATATAGCATTATGACTTAGTTTGATTTGTTCATGGATTGGACATGAGGTCCAATGATTTGGCATTATGGTATGGGAGATATAAGGGATTAATCTATGATTATTTTGTAGATCATATCTAACATATGATGATGTATTTTTGACTTTTGCATGTGAGGAGAGTGTGTTTCTATTGGCATCATCATAGGATGCATGAAGAGATTATGCAAGTCCAAGGGGAGTTATAAGGAGAGATATTATTTTTGAACCTTTGAACTAAAGGAGAATTAAGGAAATAGAAAATAATTAGATTCTCCTTAGTTTTGCATGATTTGGAAACTAATATCAAATGTAAACAAAAAAAAAGTAATAAATTATAAATTCCTTTATTATTTGTCATAAAATTATAAAGATCAAGAATAGACAAATTCATAACAAATAGTAAAGTAAATCATGACGATTACTTTATTATTTGTTCACATTGTTTTCTTCATCTCCAAAATCATGTAAAATTAGGATGTGGAGTTAATTGAGGTATTTTGGAGCCTTTTGCTTGATTTTTGGTCAAACTAGGAGGGGTTTGGAGTTCCACTTGGTCAAATAGGATGTGAGAGGCAATTTGGAGCTATTTTTTCTCATTTTGGATCACTTATGAGGCCTCATTTCTAGGCTTTTTTCTTTTTCTTGTGAATCAACTTGGAGGAGTTATTTTTAGAGTGCATTTGAACTGCAGTGTTTTTTCCATGCACTTGTGAGTTCATTTTAATATATTGGAGAAAAACTTACATTTTTATCAGTTCTTGCCTTCTTTTCTCTCTTACACATTTTAGAGAGGCATAGGAGTGTTTGTAACTCATTTTTTAGATCTATATAGTACAACAGGTTATAGGTTCATATTTTTGTCTTATGCAGTGCTTTTCCTTCTATTTTTAATTTATAATACACCAAATTTGCCTTCTCAGAAATATGCAAGTGCCTTTATGAATGATTTGATGAAATTATTGTGTTTTAACCATTAAAACCTTTAAGTTTGTCTCATTTATTATTGTACATCCATCACAGTTCTCAAGTTGTGCTTGTTTCATTTTTGCCTTAAAACTATGAAATTTTATTTTCCTCTTGAAACGACAAACTGGTTGGCCTTCTTTAGAAACATTTTTATGATTAAGTAATCATTTCTGAATTGTGTAACCAGTGTCTCTGAGAATAGCTATGAATTATTCTGCAAGATTTATCATCATGTATGTGCATCACCACATTTTCAGGTTTAGTTTTTTGTTTTACTACAATTCCTCCTATCCTTTTTCTTGCAAAGCCAGTTTACCATTAGATCAATCATAAGGGAACCAACCCACAATCTAGAGGTCTACCTTCACCATAGGGTACCCACAACCTAAAGGTATTCCCATGTTACATAGGATTGTTGAGCCTCACAACTTTGCATCACAGGTGCAATCCTAGTTGATAACAGTTTTTGGCATGCCCGATGGGATAGTTGAACTAATTTTTAGTTCAAAAAGAACTTATTCTTTCTACTATTTTGGTATGAGCAGTAGTTATTATAGCCTTTTAGAGGTTCCAATACAAGTACCTGGCGACTTTGAGTTTCTGGTTTGAATAGATCAAATTTTTGCAGCCTATGAGAAAGATTCAAACAAGATCAAGTGTTGATCCTAAAAAACATATTCAACTTTCACTGCCAAAAAGGAAGGCTAAGGCAGTAAATATAGTGGTAAAGCCATCAATTGTAGTATTACCCAACCTTCCAAATTCTCAACCTGCATTTGCATCTCATCAAAACCTATTATTTACAAGTTCTTCATCACAAGTACCCGGTAATTCTCAACTAGCAAGTCCTACAGTACTATAACATTAGAAAATGTCCCCTTGTGGGCTTTTCCCTCATAAGGTTTAGCTCCCAGGTCTTTTAGCTACATTTAAGACATCTTGCATCATATTTAGACATCCCAATGAAATGAACCCTAAGTTTCATGACAAATGGGATCCCTTGAACTTAACTCTGACCAAAATAGGGGGGAGGACATGGGCACCTGCACCCTAGTCCTACCCTAGTTTGGGACATTCCCAAATTTTGAGTGTCATCTTGTGACCATTATTTAGGTCCTATGCTGACACGGTAAGTTTGAATTACAAAATTCTTGGTAGGACTATTTGTAGTCGCATATATAAGCATGTTTAGGTAGTCATTTGTAAACTAGATGATTACTAGCTATACTTTTGGATTCTCAAGTTTATGTGAAGGTGATTCAAGGCATTCATTGTGTAGCAATAGCAGATTTGTGTTGTCTATGTGTTTGTATTTGTAGATTTGAGAAATCATCTCCTCATGGCATGAAGAGCCTCTTCCTTCCATGAGATCTTCACTACAAGGTGACATCATTTGTGTTTTGCACATTTATCATTTGGTTTTTGCCTCTACCTCCCAAGGGCACATGCTCTCTATCTAACAATAGTGTTTGGAAGACTTGAAAGTCTCTCTGGGGCTTAATTGAGGCGAGCCTCTAAACACCACAAACCCATCCCAAAGTTTCTATGATTGTAGGTTATAGATTGAAGATATAGGAAAAGTAGAGTTGCAGGAGGATATTGCAGAGTGTCAGATTTGTAGACCAAAGTTAAAAATGGCACCCTAGAATTAGACACCCGCTACCTAGTCCTCAAGATTATGTGATGGGAAAATCTCTAATACAACAGGAACAGGTTGCATATCAAGTTTCCAAATCTTGACAAGAACCTGGGCATTGGACTTGGGTGCCCAATACTTAGTCCCTGACTATTCCACTTTCCAAACTTCAAAAATAGGTGCATATTCATCTATCATTTTACATCTTCTTGTAGCAGCATTTTGAGTAATTTGTCTGTTTACTTCCGTAATTGCATAATTAGGTTTTTGAGGTATAATTGAGCATAATTAAACATAATTGGAAATAAAATAACATAAATCCTATCTTCCCTGCATTCCTAAGTGACCAAGGGTATGATAGTTCCTTGCCACTCAACCCAAAGTCCTTGAATGTAATTGGTGAAAGGAGGATACACATCAAACTAATCAAACCCCCACTATCCATAATTTTACCACATTACATTTTGGTGAACCCATGTTGTTGGACTTGTTTGCACCTTGCTAATTGTTTTTCTTTATATTTGTAGTGATTTCATTTATTCATGGTATCATTCATCTTATTGCATTGGAAAACTTACAAAAAAATTGAAAATTTGGAAAAAATTAAAAAAATTGCATTCTAGGGTTTCTATTTTGCATTAATTAATATGGATTTCATCAAATTTCTAATTTTTGCATTGGATATAAGTTAAATTGCAGAAAATTACAAAAATTCAATAGCTTTCATTACATTTTTCATCACAAAATTGCTAAGGTTTTGTTGAAAATTGTGAATTTTGCATATAACCTAGTAATTTCACAAAATAGGGTTTGTAGGTAAAATCTTGACTTAGATTTTTCTATTGATCTTAGACACTCATTCAAATTTTCATTTGGTTGTATTATTTCATTTTAGTGTAAATTTGCATTTAGATTTCAAATATTTGCATTTTTACATAGGAAACTTCAACAAAAACTAGCATTTTTCATTAGATTTGCACTTGTATTTTGCATGGTAGGGTTTGAAAATCATTTTCAGATCTGAGGAGAACTAATTTTGATCATAAATCAGACTTAAAGACATTCATATAGCATTTGTCTTCAAGATCTCAAACCTAGGGCTTGAAAAACCTTGATTTTCACTAGATTTGGCCTTATCGACTCTCAAAATTTGCACCATAGGCATGTTGTTAAGAATATTTTTGCACTAATTGGCTGTTATCATGGTTATTATTTGTTTCCCCTCCTAAAAATATTCACAACACCTTGTTATTGAGCTCTTGTATTGAAAATTTGGTGAAAAATTGCACATTTTTGCTATATTTGCCCTAGGGTTTGACCTAGATTGCACTCCAAGTGTGTTGTAAAAGATTTTATGATTGTAGGTGATTGATGTCATTTCTATTATTTTCTACACCTCCTAAAATTATTTACAACACCCCTTTTGCTATGTCTTGGAGTTGGAAAAATCGTGAAAATTGCATATTTTTGTTATATTTTCACTAGGGTTTGATCTTGAGTGGCACTATAAGCATGTTTTGACGCATTTTTTGGCATTAGGTGTCTGTTATTACTGATATAATTTTATTTCCATCATCATTTTCCTCACAACACCCTTTTTCATGATCTTTTGCATTGAGATTTGGTGAAAAAATCACATATTTTAGTGTATTTTCCTTAGATTTTGACTTGTCACCATCCTAGATTTGCATCAAAAGCATGTTGTAAATGGTTTTGTTTCTGTATTGGATTAAAAATAGACATATTATTTTTTTCCCTTGATAAAAATCTTTACAACACCTTTTCTTTCATATATTTTTGTTAAAACAAAAAAGTACAAAAAATCAAGCATTTTAGGTCATATTTTGTGCATATAGTTTTGCACTTGTCTCTTGCATACTTTTGGAAAATTGTTAAAATCTGATTTTTCATTCATTTGAGAATATACACTTGGCCTCTAATCATAACAATAACAATAGATTCCTTCCTTGGCCTTACATGAAGAGAAAGGTCCCTGAACCTAAATTGTGTTTACACCTTATGATAGAACAATTGGAGACACTGAGGACCTCTTTACATCACTGTGAAAATAATGGGAAACCCTATGGATGGAACCCTTATTGACCCTAATTGCATTACCAATATAACTATAGAAGAGTTCCTCTATGCACATAATTTGATGCAAGGATCTTATGACCCTTCGGATATGATGATCAAAACACATAAGGGAGCCTTTATAAATCCTTTGGGTAAGATATCATTGTTGGTAACTGTACTTGAGAGACATGTAGAACAATGGTTTGATGTTGTCCCTATTTCTGATCTCTTTCACATAAAGCTTTGACATCCATGGTTATAGGCTATGAAAATCATCCCTTCAACAATTCACAATTGTCTAAAATTTCCTTTGAATGGACAAGTGCTTACTATACCTCGCAACAAGTATAAACCTTTGGTTACAAGAAAACATTTTACACTGGATTACTTTTGGGACAAATCTGAAAAGGAACTGAAGCCATGAATAGATTTTAACTTCTTGAGGTTTAGAAATTACAAAGAAAAACTATTACATCTAATGGTCGGTCCTATGCAAGAAATAACAAAAGACAAGCAACTTGCATTTGAAGAGAACCCCAGATCAAAAGGATAAGGTCCCTATGCTGATGTTCCTCCTCCACCATCCTTACAATCATCGAGAGGTACTTGTCGACAACAAAACATTCCACCTAGACAAATGAGAATTGATCCCGGTGTTTTCTCTTCAAAAAAGCAAAAGCCTATGAAAGAACAAAGCCCTATCTTACAAGAGATAAGTGGTACTAAAAGAAAAAGATATAGAAAAGCAAGAGAAAGAAGGAAAAGAAGACAAGCTTATGCCATAAACCTTGCATCTCAAAAAGAAAACATTGATCCAAACATTGAACCAAACAAAGATGATCCTAGCAATGAACAATCTAAAGACAAAGACAAGAATTGGGCTATGGTACCTTATGTCAAACTTTCCTCTAAAATTTGGGAGTGGGAGGATGACAATGATTTACTTGATGACAAGACTTAGCACAAAGACCCTATAGGTAAGTATTTCTAACCCTTTATCTCTCTCGTGATGTGCTTCCCCTGTGATGTGTTATGTGTTGTTTAGACCTCCTAGGATGACCCCATATTATCTCATAAGGTCTAGAATACTAGGATATTGCCTCTGTTGTGACCTTCTATTTGTATAAGCATTCTTCTATATTGCTTCTCTCTCTGATTTCATTGTTGTGTACTATCTTATGGACATAGCGTTGCGGTTGGTGACTTGGGGGCACCCTCCTACATGACTGTCCCTAAGACACTTGTTTCTCCTCTCTTATTTATTGTTTCCTTTCCTCTAGTGTTTCTATCTAGCAGGTGGATGATGAAAAACATTTATACTAATGCAGACCTAGTGTCCCTTTAGTGAGAAATCAAAAATTGGACTTAGTTCCCAATATGATGATCGGATTGTGAATCTTATCCAACATTTGGCTAGTAGAAGTACTCCGTACTTTCTGTGTAGTGATTTTGATGATGTTTTTATCTCACTTACAAACTATAACAATACTGCTGCTCCATGCACTTTGTTTGTCTTTGAATCTCACCTTGGTGACATTCGGTTATGAGATTTTCATGATATAGCCCCACGGTTATCCTTAATCTCTGAATTCATAGTATAACCTTGGCTCTTTGTGTGATTGATCATATGAATTGATGTTGTTGTTTGTCATGATTATTTGGACACTAACATGGTTCTTGCAAGGATGTGTTTGTGGGAACATTTGGCGATCGTAAAGTACATGTCACCTCTGGGGGGCATGGGCTTTGTGAAAGTTTGTGTTCCCTCATGTGTTTTCTTCCTACCTTAACATGCTTGATATCAATGTGTGATATCAACCACCTTAAGGTGGGGGCATATATAAGGTAAGCTATCTATTGTAGATGTTAGCAATGTGCTTGTCCTCAAGTACAGTTTAAAGACTGGTGGCGATGGGTCCATCCTGCAGTCTGAGTTTGTTTGCAATAAATCAATCAATCATCTTCAGCCCTCTACGGAGGCGGGGGTGGCGTATCTCTTGCAGAGAGTGCCCATCCTATCATTTTGAAAAGTCCTCTATGGAGGTAGGGAGTAGTTCTGTGACTAACTCAACCCTTAAGCTTGTCTTAGTCGATTATTGTGGTGAAGCGCAATTATCGGTGTGTGCCTGTAATGTGCCTGAGATGGTGATGAGCCTAGAAATAGGAACACTCCATCACTTGTCTACCGTGTTTTCTCTCTGTCTTCAAAGTGTGTGTGTGTTTGGCATGCTTGCTTTGTTTGGCATGTCTGTTTCCCCATATGTAGTCTAAAGACTAGCACGATGAGTGCTTCCTACATTTTGGGAGGTTTGGTGTGTCTTGCATGTGTGTTACCCCATGTATGCAATTTAAAGACCAGTGTCATGAGTGTTTCCTACATTATGGGAGGTGTGTTCACTTTCCTGTACTTGCAACTGCATTTCATATATATGAGAAAAAGAAAAGAAAAGAAATCATTCCTCTCTTCCATGCATTAACTATCTTCTATGCATCTATTGTATTCTCCATGTTTTGCATGACTATAACTGTCTTCTCCATGTTATGGGTTCCTGTCAATGTCTTCAATGTGTTTGACGTGTCTTCTCCATGCTTGGTGTGTGTTGCTGTGTTTGTTGACCATACTTTAATGCATGTATTAGCCTCACGTTTATACATACATTAAAGTGGGGGCTAAATGTAATGTTGGAAAATGTCCCCTTGGGGGCTTTTCCCTCATAAGGTTTAGCTCCTAGGTCTTTTAGCTGCATTTAGGACATCTTACATCATATTTCAACATCCTGATGAAATGAACCCTAAGTTTCATGACAAATGGGACCTAGGGAGATCAATTGAACTTAACCCTAACCAAAATAGGGGGGAGGACTTGGGTACCTATGCCCTAGTCCTACCCTATTTTGAGTGTCAGCTTGTGACCATTATTTAGGTCCTATGCTAACACGATAAGTTTGAATTACGAAATTCTTAGCGGGAGTGTTTGTAGTTGCATATATAAGCATGTTTAGGCATTCATTTGTAAACTAGATGATTACTAACTAGCAATTTGGATTCTCAAGTTTATGTGAAGGTGATTCAATGCATTCATTGTGTAGCAAGAGTAGATTTGTGTTGTCTATGTGTTTGTATTTGTAGATTTGAGCAATCATCTCCTCATGGCATGAAGAGCCTCTTCTTTCCATGAGATCTTCACTACAAGGTGACATCATTTGTATTTTGAGCATTTATCATTTGTTTTTTGCCTCTGCCTCCCAAGGGTATGCACTCTCTATCTAACAATGGTGTTTGGAAGACTTGAATGTCTCTCTGAGGCTTGACTAAGGCAAGCCTTTAAACACCACAACCCCCTCCCAAAGTTTTAGTGATTGCAGGTTACAGATTGAAGATACATGAAAAGTGGAGTTACAGGAGGATATTGCAGAGTGTCAAATTTGTAGGTTAGAGTTGAAAATGGCACCCTGGACTTGGACGCCCACTACCTGGTCCTCCGGATTTCATGATGGAAAAATCTCTGATATAATTGGAACTGGTTGTAGATCAAGTTTCAAGATCCCAACAAGAACCTGAGCATTGGACAAGTGGGCGCCCACTACTTAGTCCCTGACTCTTACACTTTCTGAACTTCAAAAATTGGGGCGCATTCATCTATCATTTTACATCTTCCTGTAGTAGTATTTTGATTAATTTATCTATTTGCTTCTGTAATTGGATAATTAGGGTTTTGAGGTACAACTAAGCATAATTAAACATAATTGGCAATCAAATCACATAAATCTAAGCTTCCCTACATTCCTAAGTGACCAAGGGTCTGATAGTGCCTTGCCACTCGACCCAAAGTCCTTGGATGTAATTGGTGAAAGGAGGATAGACATCAAACTAATCAAACACCCACTATCCATAATTTTACCACATTACAAGTACAAGTACATGTATTCCAAATGGCAGCTCAACAACCACCAAGAAATCAACCATTTGTAACTTTTAATGGGGGTAGCCCATTAAATCTATAGTAGCATGATAATAGACCAATGGATGCACTCAAAATTTTGCCCACTTTCTGTGGTGAAGATGGTACTACACCAATAGAGGATATAAGATATGTAGCTTTACTTTGTGGGGTTCATCATGTTATAAAGGAGAATGTGGCCATAAGACTTCTAGCAGTGTTATTTAAAGGCAAAGCTCTTCAATGGTTCTAGGGATTGGTTGTTAACTCTATTAGAACATGGGGTGAGTTAGGAAGTGCCTTGAATAGGCAGTTTCAAGATAAATCAAATCATCTATCCCTTGTTGAGAAGATGACAACCATTAAGAGAGCTCCAAAAGAATAGATGATAGACTTCAATTTCTGGTTTCAAAGAACCTGGAATAGAATTCCAGCAATGGTAAGACCTTCACCTAAACATGCATTTTTGTATTACCTTAGGGAATTAAATAGTGATATAGCTTGAAGATTCAATCAATGGGTGGGGTAACATTACCAAGAGCATTTGACATAGCTATTAATGTTGAAAATAGTCTTATTCAGGTTGGCAAAATTGTACCAAGGCATCCCATACCTATTTTTCCTAATATTTAGCCCCTAATACTAATCCAAGTGCCTCTTATTGCCTTAATACCTGCTATTCTAGCCTTTGGCTATCAAACAACTATTCAAAAGAATGTTGTTCCAGTGTAATCTGATATACGAGAACTTAAAGGTAATCAACTAGAAATGGCAAAACTATTACAGTTTGTTAGCAACAATTTAGTAAGCCTTAAGAGACAACAAGATTAGAATAATAGATCTTACCAAGTACCATTTAAAGTAATAGACCACCTTATCAGGTAGATTACTAAGGATAGAGAAGAAATAATTATAATAATAGGCCAAATCAACAATGTAATCCCAATGTTGCTAGCTCTTCAAGAGAGCTTGTACCTATGCAAAATAACATGGCACAAGATTATGTATGGTTCTATCCATGTAATCAGCTTCATAATCAGGCTACTTGTATGAATGGAGTGGTCAGTCAAGAACCTATGGCTCAGAATAATTATGTTGTTTTTGAAAATGTCGCAAGGGAAGGTAGTGATCAGCTAGATTCTCAAATGTAGCATGATGATCCTGATGTTGCTTTGATGAATTGGCAAGCTAATGCTTTTTGTGGAGTGAATTAGTTACTAGGGCAGAAGAAGTCTTTTACCAACATTGTAGCTAATACCAGATCAAAGAAAAGAGTTGTTGATTTACAACAATAGGCTGATAATAGTAAACAACAAGTTGATAAAGTACAACAGTAGGGTGACAAAAGTGAAAATCAAGCCTCTACAACTTAACAAGGTCAATCTAAGGTTTCCAATACTCAGAATGTTCATATTTTGCCAATAAAATAGCCTATTACTGGTAAAGTACAACCTAAAACTCAACCACATCCAGCAAAGGTACATTCAGATGTTGTTATTCCTAAAGTACAACAAAAGGTTAGTGGTCCTTCTTTTAACATTGTTGATTATATGAAGAAATCCACTATTAGTATGTCAATATTGGATGCATTACACATTCCTGGACATAAAGATTTATTGCAAGATGCCTTAGCAACCTATCTTTCTCTAATGAGCCTCAAACAAGTCAACCCCAGGTTGTGTTTACTAATGATGCACAAAACAAAAGTGAGCAGCCATGACAAATGTTTGAGACACCTCCATTTTATGTGACTTTGATTGTTGGCAATCATTTGGTCCATAATTGTATGATTGACTCATGAGCTAGTATCTCAGTGATGCCCAAACAATTGGCTGATAAACTTGGTTTGGCTTGTGAACCTATTTGTAGGGGAGTTGTCCAATTAGATGGCATAGAAGTCAACATAGTGGGAATGTTAAAGAACATTGGTCTTACTTTACATGCATGCCTGAACTTTGTGATTCATCAAGACATCCATGTTATTGATCTGCCACTACATTTTGCCATTTGTCTATCTAGAGATTTCACTATAAAGTTAGGGGCTATCTATCTTCTGGCTAGACTCATTTATTTTTTAGAACAAGTTATGGCACCAAAGTTACTATAAAATTAGATCCATTAGCCAATGATCATCTTGAACCTTACACCCCCAGCCCCATAAATGCCAACCTTGCAATCTATGATCAGGAGGAACTAGTTACTATCTAAGGCCTAGATACACCCTTAGAAGGCATATCTGATCTAGTTTTGGATTAGTGGGTAGTAGATAACCATGAGGAAGATCCTTTTGAGGACATGGATGAGGTGGGTATTGGTGTTTATATGATTCACGAGAAAGATGTTGTTGTTCCAAATCTGTTAAAAGGAGAAAATCAGCAAAATGAACAATCTAATAGTGATATCTGGCAATTGTATTATGATGGTTACAAGGGTAAAATAGGTTTAGGTGGTGGTGCTATGTTGATTTCTCCGAAAGGTGAGAGATATTATTCAACTATGAGATTTGCATTTAGTTGTACCAACAATACTATTTAATATGAATCATTGAATGGGCCAGGAAGAAAGGTATTAAATGTTTGCAAGTTTTTGGTGATTCATAATTAATAGCAAATCAAGTGAGGAATCTGAATGTAACAAAGAATGATTTGCTCAAGCTTTATAAGCATAGAATCTAGGATCTTATTGAAGAGTTTGAAGCTTTTAACTTGCTATCCATTCCTAGAAATTAGAACAAAGAAGCAGATAGACTAGCTACCTTGGGAGCACAATTTGATATTCCAATTGAAATTAAGAATGTATAGTTATATAAGTATGTCATAGTGATTGTAAGGTCATCTGTTCTTGATAAAAATACAAGTTGGTAAGTTTTTGAGAGTGATCAACAGATTGTTAACTTTCTAATGGAGGAAGCTAAGTTTGTAGTAGGAAACCAACATAAATGGTTGTAACAATATGATGACCAAATCTTGCAATTAAAGTCAAACAAGTTGTCTAGAGGTTTAGTAACCTTAGAATCAATTTTTAACACTGATGATCAAATTAGAAAGGATAAAGCTTGTATATCTATGAAACAAGAGCATTATGATCCCATTGAAATATTCAGAGACAAGCTCCTTAATCTTGCAAAAGTATGCACAAAAGAGGAACATCAAGCTTTCATTCAGCTCTATCAAGAATTTAGTGACATTTTTACTTGGGAGTATGGAGATTTGAAGGGTTTTAACCCTAAGTTATCTTAACACACTATTGAGCTGGAACCCAAAGCAAAACCAGTTAGACAAAACCAGAAACCATTAAACCCAAAGCTGGAAGTTCTTATGAAGACTGAATTGAACAAGCTAATAGAAGTTAACATTATCTTTCCAATTAAATATACATCTTGGGTTTCAAATCTAGTAGCTGTTAGAAAAAAGAATGGTGAGATTAGGCTATGTGTTAATTTTTGTGATCTAAATAGAGCTTCTCTTAGAGACCATTACCCACTGTCCTCAATGGAGCAGATCTTACAACTTGTTTCAGGTTCAGAAAGGTTTTCACTATTGGATGGTTATTCAGGGTATAATCAGATTTTAGTAAAAGAAGAAGACTAATTCAAGACTACCTTCACTACCAAGTGGGGCACAATGGCTTACAGAAAAATGCCCTTTAGATTGTCCAATGCAAGGGTAACATTTCAAAGAGCCATGGACATGGCTTTCCAAGGCCTCATTAATAAATTTGTACTTGTTTATTTGGACGATGTTACTATTTTCTTGAAGAAAGCTGACAAACATTTAGATCATCTTAGGTAGATCTTTGAAATCTACAGGGAATATGGGGTTTCACTTAACCCAAAGAAGAGCATTTTTCTATCCATGAGGGAAAACTTCTTGGACACATAGTGTCAAAAGATGGAATATCTATAGATCCAAAATGGATCACAACAATTCTAGCATTACCTCTTCCACTCATAAGAAAGGCTTACAGAGATTTCTTGGAACAATCAACTTCATGAGGAGGTTCGTACCCAACATTGCAGCATTATTGCAACCCCTTATAGCCAAGATTAAAAAGAATATTCCTTTTAGCTAGACCAAGTAAGGTAAGAAGAGTTTTGAAGAAATCAAGGAGGCACTTGCAGCAGCCCCAACACTCATTAATCCAAACTTTGCTAAAGATTTTATTTTGTATGCAGTTGGGAGTGTTGATACAATTTCAGCTATACTCTGTTAACAGAATGAGGAAGGATTAGGATAGCCTGTGGCTTTCTTTAGCCAAATCCTCCATGATTATGAGGTGAAGTATTCTTTTGTTGAAAAACATGTGTTGGTTGTAATAAGAAGCCTTAATAAATTTAAACATATGCTTTCTAACAATAGAATACAGTTGATGGTTGCCCATCCAACAATTAAAGAATTCTTGCTTAGCATCAATGATAAAAGAGAAGGATGGATTACAAAAGTAATGGAGTATGACATTTAGATCAAAGTCATCAAGCTTGTTAGAGGTAAAGGCTTGTGCAAGAAGATTATAGGGAATGAAGAAAACAACAGTAAACTTGTAGAGGAAACCATGACAATGCTTAAAAACTAGGAACAAGCTATTGTTCCAGTTCCATCTACAAGTTGGGTTCAAAAAATGATTAATTATTTGCATACTAGAGACTATCCTGAAGGTTTGGATAGGTCAAAAAGAAGGTATTATAGGCTTCAAGCCATCCTTTTTGCTGTGATTGATGGAGTTTTGTATAAAAGGGATTTTCATGGTGTTTTACTCAGATGTGTAGAACCAGAACAGATTGAGAAAATTTTGGAAGAATTCCATGATGGACCTTCTGGAGGTCATTTTGTAGCAAGAACTACAGCTCTAAAAATTATGAGAGCTAGTTATTATTGGCTAGATTTATTTAGAGATTCACATGATTAGGTCAATAAATGTAGTAAATATTCAGTGTTTGCAGGAAATCAAAAGCTTACAGCCCTACCTCTACATCCAATTCAGGTAGAGCAACCTTTTGGCAAGTGGGGACTTGATTTCATTAGTCCTATTAACCCACCTTCAAGTGCAGTTCATAAATGGATACTTACAGAAACATATTACTTTACAAAGTGGGATAAAGTAGTTGCATTGAAGGAGGCTAATGAGACTTCTATTTTGAATTTCTATCAAGATCTAGTTTCTAGGTTTGGCACTCTTGATTCTATCATATCTGATAAAGATTTAGCATTCGTTGGTTTAAAAGTTTTGGATTGGTCTATCAAGAACAATATATTTTTGAATACTTCATCCAATTATTACCCTTACAGTAATGGATAGGCAGAATCAACAAATAAGAACCTAATTAAAATAATTAGAAAAATAATTGATGATAACTAGAGAACATGGCATGATAAATTGAAGTTATCCCTTTGGGATGATATGTTAACTCCAAAAAGAGATACATGCAATTCACCTTATGTTCTTACTTATGGAAAAAAAGCCAAGTTACCAATTTCTGTTGAGTTGTCAACTCTAAGTTATATCAAAGAACTTGAATTATTAGAAGAATAACCTATTGAAGTTAGACTTGTATAGCTAATGGAGCAGGAAGAAATTAGAAAAGAAGCACTCAGAAATCTGGAGATACACCAAGCTTAGATGAAAAGAACATTTGACAGGAAAGCAGTTCCAAGAACTTTCAAAGAAGGAGATCTAGCGTTTAAATGGGATGAACTTAAGAGCAAACCTAGTAAACACACCAAGTTTGATGCCATGTGGGATGGCCCATTTATTATCATAGAATGCAAACAACAAAATGCATTTCAACTTGCAAAGTTAGATGGAGAGGTGTTGCCAATCCTTGTCAATAGGATTCACCTCAAACAATGTTATTAAAGAGCAAGTTTGTAGTAAATAAGTGCTTTTAGCATATTCATTTCAGTTTTGTTTTTGTTTCCCAAGAAGTGCAGAGGCACATTTTGTTGACCATGTCCTAAATAAGGTCAGATTAGTTTGTTTACAGTATTGTTTTGCTGTTGTATTTTCCTGACAAATGAGTTGCAAAAGTTTTCAAAGTTCAAGGGCAAGAGTTAACCCTATACCCAATGGATTGCTAAGGCTACTGGTCTATATGCTTAGCAGGCAAGCATTCAATAGAAAATACCAAAAATGTTACCAATTTTTCACCTACAACTGAAATTGGTAGAGCTGAAATAGTTTCATTATATTTAAGGTGAATAATATTCTAACGCATTCTTTCTATGCTTAACCATTGCATATTTTAGGTACTTGAAAAAAGGATTGAATTCAGTTTTGTTGTTCAAATTTTTTACAACATAATAGAAGGTACATATAGAACACAAGACATTACTTTAATTTAATTCTGTAATGATTCATTTATTTCACATTGTTTCATTCATTTTTATAAATAAAATATACACATAATTGTACAAGTGTTACATTTATATTCATTAGGAGTAGCTGAACCAATGTAACATAAAATGTGCTATACACCTAAAGATGAAAGAAATGAAAAAGAAGCATAAAGGAAAAGGCATATCCATCATTGTTTGATAGAGTCTTGGGTGGATCTTCATTGTCCCTTCCTCCTCTTTCCTCATCTTCAATTGAACCTGCATCATGATAAAGAATTAGTTAGAGCTCTAGATATGAATCTTCCTATGTTCCCTACCAATAGAAATATAGCACATGTCATGATACATTGGATCAACAAATATCATGTGTACAAAAGAGCCAGAAAGATCAAATCATCACATGAGCATTGAACTTCATTATTTTTATCTAACATGTTTGTGTAGTGTGCAAGTAAAGGTACATTCATCATTGTGCATGATATTTCAGCATTTGGTAAAAAATGGGCTCCCACAAGGATTCAGCCCAACATGCTGCCCCTAAATCTTAAGGGGGATATGAGATAAGAAAGAAACTTTCAGAATAATAGATAAAAGCATATTCTGATTAAAGATCAATTCATAAGTAACATTGTTCAGTCATAATAGCCAAAGATGCATCATGGAACAACAGTCATACAAGAGCAATATAATAAATATTTACCACTTTTTGTTGTGAATGAGGTGTAAGATTACTATTGAATGCAATAAAATAGCCATAAAGGAAAAAAATTAGTCATGATCATGATTGTCCCAACAATTAAAAGCATATTATCAGCTATAGGATAGTCATGCAAAGGTAAATGATCCTATATTTTTATCTAGAGATAGAATGCAACATAGACTAGGATAGCTAGTGTCATGAATGATACAATATAGTACAAGTGCCATGTCAGCTGTCTAGTATGAAAGGGAACAATAGGGTACAAATCCATGATTCAGGGTTAGAATGATCAAGATGCAAATCTATTGCATAGTAGCCATATTGCCATGGCACTATACTATAGGTATGGTGGACATTTTGTTGTAGTCACAAGAAGAAAGGAACCATTCAATAGTTATAATGTCCAAATGCTAAAGGAGCAGCAAGCAATAATGAATATAGGACACAATGATAAAGATACTTGCAACCACAGAGTCTCCTCACAAAGTGAAGTACATTACAGAAGAACAATAAGTCATGAGAAGAACTCATAATGCCATCAAAGAGAATGTACAGTCAATACAAAGGTATCATTTATTATGGCATGCTAGTAATCTATTAAGTATACCTGAAGGCATCATTACAGCTGCAAGTATGGAGATTTATAGCGAGATCATTTATTATAGGAGGTAGTGCAGTCAAACTGTCACAATAACCTCATAAGAATGGAGCATTGAAAATAGTCAAAACAACCTTC
The DNA here is from genome assembly GCA_027924645.1 of Cunninghamia lanceolata. NCBI lineage: Eukaryota > Viridiplantae > Streptophyta > Pinopsida > Cupressales > Cupressaceae > Cunninghamia > Cunninghamia lanceolata. The sequence goes on from BSBN01000801.1 coordinate 8,410,847, forward strand.
TTTAGTGTTGTTCCTATTGCAAGTATGAGGTGAACCAGTGTTGTCATTGATGTCAACATACTCATATTGCATTAATGAGAAGGATTGGATGACCTGTGTGCTGAGGATATTGAGAGAATAAGTCTCAATCAGGAACAGTGAAGAACAGTGATGAGAAGAAGGCAAATGTACTGTATAGGTTGAGAACTAGAGGATGTGGATTAAAGGGTTTATAGATATGAGTCTTGAGATGCTTCAGCTAAGATTTCAGAGGTCTGCATGAAGATCTAAAGAAGTTGTGGTTATCTGTGTGGAACTGGTTCCGACAAGTGTTCAGAGGTGACAGAGGATCACAAAAAGGTCCGGTGAGTCTAGAATTGTATTATCCTAATCTACGGATTGGAAGGAGTGTTTGGGATGTCCTTGTGATGTGTCATCTCAAGTTGTGTATGATTTTGAGGTCCAGAAATACCTTTTACATTGTGACAATGGCGAATGATTGTGTTCTTGAAGTACCGGATGATGAAGAGAAGAATTCTGATAAGCTGATGAAGTGTGGATGCTTTTGATGATTCAGGGAAGGTTATGATGATCATTGAATCATATCTAGTTCATGTTGGTGGTTCGCATTGAAGTTAGAGTTGGATTTGATGTTATGGCTACCAGTTGTTGGTGTTCTTCCTGTAACAGGCCGACCGGATGTTCTACACGCCTTGCGAATGTTATTGTGATGTTTGCCGACTCAGATGATTGTTCCTAAGTCGATGTCTTGTATAAATAAGTGTTTGAGAATTCATTTTGGTGTGTGGATTGTGTGGATGAGTGTGGCATAGTGAAGAGAAGTGTGAAAGGCAGAGCAAGGGTTTTGGGCTTAAATGGAACTGATCTAGACATAATAGAGATGTCATTCTCCAGTTCAAGATTGTGATTCTTATCACTTTGTAGACAGTGTGTCTCCTTGTAGGCAGTGTGCCTCTTTGTGAGTAGTGTGCTTGGGCAGTGAGCCCTAATTGGCATGTGCCATTCATTTTTCTTATTCTTCTAATAGAGAATAATCCTTGGGTTAATCACCCAGTGGTTTTTCCCTTAACCGGGTTTTCCACGTCAAAATCTTGGTGTTCAATGTGTTGATGTTTATCTGCTCTTGTGTTTATGCATTTTGCTTTCATGGATGGTTAATTGATATGCTGTTAACTAACTAAGAAGAATCAAGTGTTTGAAGTAAGAGCAAGTTTTCATACAACTGATTCACTCCCCCTCTCAGTTGTATGCCCTAGATCCAACAATTGGTATCAGAGCCAAGTTCCTCTGAAAGGAGCTTAACCGCTTGAGGAGATCCAAGATGTCATCATACAAGAAGGATAGTCTGAAGTTTGATGGAACCAACTTCACTCTCTGAAAAGGTCACATGAATTGGAGTGTATGGGAAAAGCATACTTGGCCATGGTCTCAAAACCATATGTACCTCCACAGGGTGGTCCAACAAATCTGAATGAAATTATAGATGCTGAAAACAATCTGCAGACCAAGGAAGCTCTTCTAAGCACATTGAATGACTCAGATCTCTCAAATGTTATCGACCTACCAACTACTTATGAGATCTTGACTGAAATGGAACTTCTGTATGAAGAAGATGAGTTTGTCAAAAGTGCAAGGTTGCAAAGTCTGAAAGGGAAATTTGAAAGATTGAAGATGAGAGAAGATGAAAACATCACTACCTTTATGCCAAGAGTGAATGAGCTGGTATGTGGAATTAGAAATGCTGGTGGAACTTTGGATGAAAATGAGATTGTTTGCAAAATTCTCAGATCCCTTCCTGCTGCCTACAAAATCAAGGTTGCTGCCATTGATGAATTAAGAGCCCACACAACTGTCACAAGAGAACAATTGGCTGGCAAACTAGCTGCATTTGAAATGACTGAGTTTGGAGATGATCCACCCAAGACTAAATCTGCTTTCAAAGCCAGTGCCTATGTGAAAGGCAAACAAAGATTTGATCCGAGAGAAAACTCTTCAAGGAAGATGTCATGGTATGATCAAGCAAGAAGAGACATGGAAGAAGAGGAAGCAGAAACAACTCAACTTGAAGCCCTCATTGCAAAGAGACTGCCAAGAGGATCCAGTAAGTATGAAGGAAAACTACCCTTTAAGTGTTTCAACTGCAATAAGATTGGTCATTTTGCTTCAAGATGTCCGGAAAGATCTGCAAGGTCTAATACTGACAGGCAAAGGTTTCAAAAGAACTGCTATTATGTTCATGAAGAAGATGACAATGAAGGAGTAACAAATGATGAATCAGAACTAGGAAGCAAATCTAGAAATGAATGGGTGTTTATTGCCATCAAGGAAGAAGATTCAATATCCTCTGAATCTGTCAATCACAAGGTTGTGGAAAGAGCTTTGGCTGCTCAAGTGGAAGAAAAAGATGATTGGGTTATTGACAGTGGATGCTCTCACCATATGACTAGTGACAAGAATAAGTTCTTAGATTTGGAAAGGTATGAAGGAGGAATGGTAAAGTTTGGTGACAATTCTGCTGGCAGAATCAGAGGTAGGGGAACTATTTCCTTTGATGGAAAGAGCAAAACATGTAATGTACTATATGTTGAAAGATTAAAGCACAATCTTCTCAGTGTTGGTCAGTTAGTGGACAAAGGCTATGATCTCTAGTTCAAGAATGGAAAATGCAGAGTCTTTGCAAGCTCCGGAACTGAAATTGCATCCGGTACTCAAACAAAAGGTAATATCTTTCATCTAGTTGGTTCAAATAAAAGTTGTTTGTTTGTTCAAGTTGATCAGAGTTGGTTATAGCATAGAAGAATGTGTCATGTAAATTTTGATAACATCATCAAGATAAGTAATATTCAGGCTATAAGAGATCTTCCAAAATTGGTGAAACCTACAAATAGTTTGTGCAAAGAATGTCAGCTAGGTAAACAGAGTAGAGTCTCTTTTAAAAGCAAAGATCAGTCCTCTACCGGATTGTTGGAATTAGTACATACTGATCTCTATGGTCTGACAAGAATCAAGAGTCTGCAAGGTGATAGATATTTCATGTTGCTAATTGATGACCATTCCGAGATGATGTGGGTTACCTTCCTAAAAGAGAAATCAGAAGCCCTTGAGAAGTTCAAAATCTTCAAAGCTATGGTAGAGAATCAAACTGGATTAAAACTGAAGTGTCTAAGGTCTGATAGAGGTGGTGAATTTACATTTGGTGAGTTCATTGACTTTTGTGAGAAACAAGGTATAAGGAGACAGTTGTCTGCTCCTAGGACTCCATAGCAGAATGGAGTGGTTGAGAGAAAGAACTGGACCATCCAAGAAGCTGCCAGGACAATGATGTTGGAAGCAAATGTTCATTAGATGTTTTGGAAAGAAGCTATCAGCACTGCAGTCTACACTCTCAATCAAGTTCAAATCAAAAACAATACTGGTAAGACGCCCTATGAACTTTGGTTTGGCATCACTCCTACTATGAGATATTTTAGAGTATTTGGAAACAAGTGTTATATTAAAAGAGATGAAGATCTAGGAAAGTTTGATGCTAGAAGTGATGAACGAATTTTCTTGGGTTACTCCACTCAAAGCAAAGCATACCGGTGTTACAATAAGAGACTGAGGAAGATGATAGAAAGTACTAATGTAAAATTTGATGAAGGAATTGAGAAGCCCTCAAGGTTCTATGAATGTGATGAAGATGATCAGAATGATCCTCTGGTGCAAGGAGCTCCTTCCTCCTCTGAAATTTAGATCCAGACTAATCTGGTAAATCAGGAAGAAGTTTGTCTAAATGAGCCTGATCAAGAATTAGTAGTGCAAGAAACTCCCAAAGTTCCAAGGTATGTAACTCTAAATCACTCTGAAGATTAGATCATAGGTGACAAAAGTAAAGGGGTACAAACAAGAAGAAGAATTGCTCAAGATTCAAATGAATACTATCTAATTTCAAAGATTGAACCTAAGACAGTAAATGAAGCTTGCAATGATGAAAACTGGACCAAAGCAATGGAGGAAGAATTGATGCAAATTGAGAAAAATCATACTTGGGATCTTGTTCCCAGACCTAGAGACAGGACTGTGATTGGAACTAAATGGGTCTTCTGAAACAAACTGAATGAAGCTGGTGAAGTAATCAGAAACGAAGCTAGATTGGTCTGCAAAGGCTACTCTCAAATAGAAGGAATTGATTTTGAAGAGACCTTTTCTCCTGTGGCAAGAATTGAAGCAGTTAGATTATTTCTTGCATTTGCTTCCTTCAAAGACTTCAAGGTATATCAAATGGATGTCAAGTCTACCTTCCTAAATGGTGATCTGGAAGAAGAAGTTTACATTGAACAACCGGATGGATTTCAATTGTTTGATAATGATGATATGGTCTGCAAGTTGAAGAAAGCATTGTATGGATTGAAGCAAGCCCCAAGAGCATGGTATGAAAGGTTGGATAAGCATCTTGTGCAGATTGGATTCAACAAAGGTACTGCTGATAGTAACTTATATTTCAAAATTGATCATGAAAACATTTTGATGGTTGAAGTGTTTGTGGATGATATCATTTTTGGAGGAAGAGATAGTATGTGCAAGACTTTTGCAAATCAGATGAAAAGTGAGTTTGAAATGTCTATGCTTAGTGAAATGAATTTCTTCTTGGGTCTGCAAATTACTCAAACAAAGAAAGGGATCTTCATTTCTCAAACCAAATATGTGAAAGAATTGTTGAAGAAATTTGGTATGGAAGATTCAAAGCCAATGAACACTCCTATGGCAACTGGATGTAAGTTGAGCAAAGATGATGACTCTCCAAAGGTAGATCAGACAAAGTATAGATCAATGATTGGTGGATTGTTGTATCTCACTCAGATTAGACCAGATATAATGCAGGCTGTTGGTCTTGTGGCAAGATTCCAGGCTGATCCTAGAGAATCTCATGTTATGGAAATCAAAAGAATTTTTAGGTACTTGAAAGGAACAGTTGAGTATGGTCTATGGTACCCTAGAGATCTGGATTTCTCTCTTCATGCTTACACAGATGCAGATTGGGCAGGAGATGTGGATGACTAGAAAAGCACCAGTGGAGGAGCATTCTTTTTGGGCAAGAGATTGGTTTATTGGCTAAGCAAGAAACAAGATGCAATATCTCTATCTACAACTGAAGCAGAATACATTACAGTAGCAGGTAGTTGCACTCAAATCTTATGGATGAAGCAGATGCTAAGAGACATTAAAATTGAATATGAGGAGCCTATCACAATTTTCTGTGATAATTCAAGTGCAATTAATATTTCTAAGAATCCGGTATTGCATTCTAAGACTAAGCACATATCTATCAAGTTTCACTTTTTGAGAGAACAAGTGAACAAGGAAGAAGTTAGATTGGAGTATGTATCCTCCAAGAATCAGATTGTAGATATCTTTACTAAACCTCTTCCCAAGGACTTTTTTGAGTTTCTCAGGGAAAAGTTAGGGGTCATGGCCCCTCTGATGATGCATTAAGATGCACTGATGTGCATCAATCTGGTGGATGTCACAGTCATATCTTGTGATCCGGATTGATGATGGGGAGCTGCTACTAAGGGGGAGCCGCTGGCATGATTATGATGTATTAGATTTGCAAGTATGAGCCCTTTGCCATTGATGTCAAAGGGGGAGAGAAGACATGTGAAAAACAAGTAGCTGATGATCAAAGGGGGAGCAGTAAAGGAGGAGAAGACATGTTATTGATAGGGGGAGCTGTGACAGAAAGGAGAAGTTCTTGTCTTGATGGTTTTTCACATCATATGTTGCCATCAATGACAAAGGGGGAGATTGTTGCCAGTATGAGGTGAACCAGTGTTGTCATTGATGTCAACATACTCATATTGCATTAATGAGAAGGATTGGATGAGCTGTGTGCTGAGGATATTGAGAGAATAAGTCTCAATCAGGAACAGTGAAGAACAGTGATGAGAAGAAGGAAAATGTACTATATAGGTTGAGAACCAGAGGATGCGGATTAAAGGGTTTATAGATATGAGTCTTGAGATGCTTTAGCTAAGATTTCAAAGGTCCGCATGAAGATCTGAAGAAGTTGTGGCTATCTGTGTGGAACCGGTTCCGACAAGTGTTCAGAGGTGACAGAGGATCACAGAAAGGTCTGGTGAGGTCTGGAATTGTATTATCCTAATCTGCAGATTGGAAGGAGTGTTTGGGATGTCCTTGTGATGTGTCATCTCAAGTTGTGTATGATTTTGAGGTTCAGAAGTACCTTTTGCATTGTGACAATGGCAAAAGACTGTGTTCTTGAAGTACCGAATGATGAAGAGAAGAATTCCGGTAAGCTGATGAAGTGCGGATGCTTTTGATGATTTAGGGAAGGTTATGATGATCATTGAATCATATCTAGTTCGTGTTGGCAGTCTGCATTGAAGTTAGAGTTAGATTTGATGTTATGGCTACTAGTTGTTGGTGTTCTTCCTGTAACAGGCCGACCGGATGTTCTACACGCCTTGCGAATGTTATTGTGATGTTTGCCGACTTAGATGATTGTTCCTAAGTTGATGTCTTGTATAAATAAGTGTTTGAGAATTCATTTTGGTGTGTGGATTGTGTGGATGAGTGTGGCATAGTGAAGAGAAGTGTGAAAGGTAGAGCAAGGGTTTTGGGCTTAAATGGAACTGATCCAGACATAATAGAGATGTCATTCTCGAGTTCAAGATTGTGATTCTTATCACTTTGTAGACAGTGTGTCTCCTTGTAGGTAGTGTGCCTCTTTGTGAGCAGTGTGCTCGGGCAGTGAGCCCTAATTGGCATGTGCCATTCATTTTTCTTATTCTTCTAACAGAGAATAATCCTTGGGTTAATCACCCTGTGGTTTTTCCCTTAACTGGGTTTTCCATGTCAAAATCTTGGTGTTCAATGTGTTGATGTTTATCTGCTCTTGTGTTAATGCCTTTTGCTTTCATGGATGGTTAATTGATATGCTGTTCACTAACTAAGAAGAATCAAGTGTTTGAAGTAAGAGCAAGTTTTCATACAACTGATTCACCCCCCCCTCTCAGTTGTATGCCCTAGATCCAACAGTTCCATCATTGACAAGTTAGTTATACAGTTCTTCAAGACAAACTACTTATGACTGTGAGTTATGATAGTGATAATTAGCATGAGGAGATGTCCACATAGTTGTTGATTCATCATTAAGGCACCTTAGCAAAGATACAGAAGCTAGACATACACAAGAGGGATAGTCATGTTACTATTACAGTCATGAATACTACTAGATAGTCATTCATGGAAAGGCAAAGCCATTGTCAGGACAACCTCCTAGACCATTTTCAAGCAGGAGAAAAGTGAAAGTAGTTATAAGGTGAAAGGTGCCTCATTGTGAACACAGTGCTCAAGGTGCATCAAGCAAAACCATAATTACAAGCATAGAGACAAGGATTGTCTTATCATCTAGAGATTGTACACTTTTAAATGCATGCATAGTCATGTGAAGACAGAGGATAAAAGTAAAGTCATAGTCTTTCCTTTTAGATAAGTGTCACCACAGCCAGATGCACAACACATCTTGAAGAGTGTAGTGTAGGTGAAACCTTGGTAGGGTTTGTAATAAATAAGAGAAAAAAAACTCTTTCATCACTTCATTCCAATGAAAACTTGAGCAAAGATAACGCTGAAAGGAGTAAACAATATGCTAAAACAATGATGTCTTTGTGACAGAGAAAAGAAAAAATAGAAGATATTGTTCATCAAGCCTTACTAGGGTTTACCTATACTATGAAAGAGAGAAATCTTTTTTACCATTGCATTTCAATGACCAAACTATTACAAGGAGCAAAAGAGCATATGGAGAAAAGAGAGTAAGTATTATAGTTTCATTTGGACCTATAGGAGTGTAAAGGTGTAAAATTTGGATTGTTTAGTTTAGTGTTTAAATCCTCCTTTCACCCATTACATTCAAGGACCTTAAGATTGAGTGGCAAAGCACTATGAGGTCCTTAGTCACTTACAAATGTAGGGAGGCTTGGATTAGGGTGTTTGATTATCAATTTTACTTCTCTTATGTCCAATTACACATCAAAACCCTAATTATGCAAATATGGAAGTAAATGGATAAATAATGGAAAATACTTTTGCAGAAAGATGTAAAAATGACAAATCACAGTGCACCTATTTTTAGGGTTCAGAGGCAAAAAAATTGGGGACTAAAGAGCGGGCATCCAAGTCCAAGGCCCTGCTTTTTGTCAAGATCTAGAAACAAAGTTAGCAACCTGTATCTGTTGTACCAGAGATTTCCTGTCATGAAACTTTGAGGACTAATGAGTGGGTGCCCTAGTCCAGTGTGCACTTTTCTTCTTTGATATGCAATTCTGAAACTCCAAGATGTCCTCCTACAACTTCACTTTGTCTGCATCATCAACCTGTAACCTGCAACCATGAAAACTTTGGGAGGGGGTTGTTGTGTTTAGGAGCTTGCCTCAATTAAGCCCCGAAAGGACACTTATGTCTTCCAAACACCTTTTTTAGATAGAGAGTGCATGCCCTTGTGAGACAGAGGCAGAATCCAAATGAAATAATGATCACAAACACAATGAATGTCACCTTGTAGTGAAAATTTCATGTGAGGAAGGTGCTCTTCATTCCATGAGGAAATGGATGCTCAAATCTACAGACACAAACACATAGACAACACAAATATGCTCTTGCAACACAATGAAAGCCTTGAATCACAAGTTGATAGGTAGTTGTAATCTAATTGCAATCTAGTTTCTAAATGAATGCCTAAACATGCTTTTATATAGAACTACAGACACTCCCACCAAGATTTCATAAATTCAAACTTACCGTGTTGGCCTAGGGACCAAATAACGGTCATAAACTGACACTTAAAATTTGGGCCTGACCCAAAATAGGGCAGGAGTAGGGCATGGGTGCCCAATTCTTTCCCCCTATTTTGGGTAGGGTTAAGCTCAAGGGATCTCCCTAGGCCCCATTCCATCGGGATGCCAAATAATGATGCAAGATGTCCTCAATGTACATAAAACACCTGAGAGCTAAACCTTGAGGGAAATCCCCGCAAGGGGACATTTTTTGATGTTACATTTAGCCCCCACTTTAATGTATGTATAAATTCAAGGCCAATACATGCATTAAAGTATGGTCACAAACATAGTAAACATGCCAAGCATGGAGAAGACACGCTAATCACATAGACAATAGTAACAGGAACACAAAACATGGAGAAGATAGTTATAGTCAAGTAAAACATGGAGATACAGTCAATGTATAGAAGACACATTAATGCATATAAGACATGCATGATTTCTTTCCTTTTCTTTTTCTCATATATATGAAATGCAGATGCAAGTACATGAAAGTAAACAAACCTCCCATAATGTAGGAAGCACTCATTGTGATGGTCTTTAAACTACATATATGGGGCAACACACATGCAAGACACGCAAAACCTCCCAAAATGTAGGAAGCACTCATTGAGCTAGTCTTTAGACTGCATATGGGGTAATTGACACACCAAACAAAGCAAGCACGCTAAACACATACACTTGAAGACATAGACAAAACACAGTGGAGAAACGATGGCGTGTTCCCTATTTCTAGGCTCAACACCATCTCAGGCACATTATAGGCACACACCGATGATTGGGCTTTGCCACAATAATTACTAAAAACATGCTTAAGAGTTGAGTTTGTCGTAGAACTACTCGCCACCTCTGTAGAGGACTTTTGAAAATGATAGGATGATGCAATCTTCTCCAAGAAATACACCATCCCCGCTTCCGCAGAGGGCTTAAATGATTGATTGATTAATTGCAAACAAACTTAGGATGCAGCAAGCACTTATTGAGCTGGTCTTTAAACTGCATCTGGGGACAAGCACATAGATAACATCTACAATAGATAGCTTACCTTATATATGCCCCCACCTTAAGGTGGTTGATATTAGGTATCGATATCAAGCACATTAAGGTAGGAAGAAAACACACAATGGAACACAAATTCTCGCAAAGACCATGCCCCCTAGAGGTGACATGTACTTCACGATCGCCAAATGTTCCCACAAACACATCCCTGTAAGAAACATGTTAGTGTCTACAAAATCATGATAAATAATAACATCAATGTAAATGATTAACCACACAAAGAGCCAAGGTTATACAATGAATTCAAAGTTCGAGGATAACCATGGGGATATATCATGAAGCTCTCTGAATCAAGTACGACCAAGGCTAGATTCAAAGAAAGACAAAGGTGCATAGAGCAACAATATTATTAGGGTTTGTAAATGAGATATCATACCATAAAAATCACTATGCAGAAAGCATGAGTACTTCTACTAGCCAAGTGTCAGATAATTTATTACAACCCCATTGTCATATTAGGAACTAAGTCCATTTTTTTATTGCTCTCAAAAGGGACACTAGGTCCGCATCAGTATAAATGTTTTTCATCATCCACCTGCTAGATAGAAACACTAGAGGAAGGGAAACAATAAATCAGAAAGGAGAAACAAGTGTCTTAGGGATAGTCATGTAGGAGGGTACCCCCAAGTCACCAACCACAATGTTATGTCTATAAGACACAACACACAACAATGAAATTAGAGAGAGAGGCAATATAGAAGAATGATGATTCAAATAGAAGGTCACAACAGAGGTGGTCTCCTAGTATTCCAGACCTTATGGGAGAATCCGAGGTCATCCCAGGAGGCCTAAACAACACATAACACATCATGGGGGAAGAACATCATGAGAGAGATAAAGGGTTAGGGATACTTACCTATAGGGTCTTTGTATCATATTTTAGAACTTGCAAACCTCTTGGAGAGGTACTCAATCATGTTGAGTGCAAAATTTGAGTGGTTCTTATAAGATTTTTGTTTATTATCACATGATACTTGCTTTGTAACTCCTTGCGTAAATGTAACTTTTTGTTGCTTATGAGGAGGGGAACCACTGTTTTCTCTAACTACTGATAGTTGTATAACTCTTTTCTAATTTTTATCAAGTTTTCGTTGTTGAATTTTTCTAGCACGATAACGGGAATCATCCTGTACCATCTTACTCATCTGTATCAGTTGTTGTTCCTAGTTTTCTAATGTATTTTGATTATCTCCTGATCCATATAAGGATAATGGAGGAGGAACCTCAGCATAAATTCCATTCCTTCATGGATGAGGTGGATTGTCTACTTGTTTCTTATCCACTTCAATCATTCCTATGATGTTATCATAGTCCAAGTAATCATCCTCGTCTACTTCCACTAAACCCTATTCCAACATATTGGTTTCAGTATGCTTAGGGAAAGGATTAGTGAATATTTGTAAGTTCTAATTCAGTGGAGCAACTGACTTATTTCTATTATCATTCACACCCAATACTTGGATGACATTTGAATCAATAAGGTCCTATATCTCATGTTTAAGATGCATACATTGTTCAGTGTCATATCCTTGCGTTCGATGATAATGACAAAAGGTACTAGCATTGAAGTAAGGTCCTTGTTTACTAGGATCAATAGGCTTGATCGGGGGAAGCTTCAGAATGTTATTACTCACAACTTGGCTCATGATGGAATGATAAGACTCAGATATTAGAGTAAACTTTCTTGGTTGATATGATGATTTCTTTAGATTAGTGATAGCTGAAACTTTTGAAAAGTTGTTCATATTCATTCCATTAACCTTGATGAAGCTCCTATTATTATTATTCCTCCTAATGTTGTTTTTTGATGATCCCTATGGATTGACCAACTTGAGCCAACAAGTTTTGGTTTTCATATTGACTAGACGAAAGTTGATAATCATGAAAGGCGATGCATAAATGTTTAAAGGAGTTATACTTCATCAAGAGGATCTTATCATGAATATTAGGTTATAGATTTATAATAAATATGTTCTAAACATCATCATCTTTCATTTGATATTGAATCTATGCAAAAAGCCCTTGATATTGACTAATGAATTCAGTCAACTTCTCTCTCGGACCTTGTTTGCATTGAACCAAGTCAATAAGAGTGACTTGGGGTCTGATATTTACTTGAAAATGTTGTAAAAATTAATCAATCAACTGCGAAAAGGAGTGTATGGAATTTAGAGGCAAAGAGAAAAACCATTCTAAAGTAGTATCTTTGAGAGATTGCAGGAAAAGTTTTGCCAATAAATCCTCTTCAAAATAGAAATCACTACACATAGCTGTAAATGCTGCCACATGAATATTAGGATCACCTTTTCCCCCATATTTTTCAAAGTGGGGAGTCTCAAACCTCTCAGGCATAGGGGTTATCAAGATTACATAAGATAAGAGATTACAGGCATGATATGTTGGTAGACTAGGCTGCGAAGAATTTGTTAGATTTGTTACTTTTTGTTGTAAAGCATTCATGCCCTGTAAAAGTTGGTTTAGGATGGCATCATTTGGAGATGCAGTTTATTGTGAGGAATTGGAACTGAAGTGAGGAGGTGATTGAAATTGAGATGTGACAGGTGGAGGCTGGGAATAGTTCAATGGTAGTTGGACATACTAGTAGGTGGAAGATGGTTGGGAATAACTATGTGTGATGGGAGGTTGAGACCAATTATTCATAGGAACAGTCACATTATGGACCAAGTTCTGATAATTAAATCCCACAAATTTGTAATTGGTGACATTAGATACTCCAATACCAATGGTAGCATTACTACAAGCATTTGCATCAGTTGTTAAGATCATTAATGTAAAAGTAGATATTCTTGTAGTTGGTATAGGTGCCAAAACTTGAGTATGCGACGGTGATGGCATGTTGTTAATAAATTTTATACATTCACTCACTGACATTACATTAGTTTGCACAATATGTGTTAAACTCTGAATAACATTAATTCCATCTTGTCCTTCTTTAATCAATTCTCTTACATGGTGAATCACAGGTAAGGCCTCTTCAGCTATCCTCTTAGTTTGCACATATTCTTAAAATTTGGCAAGGTCTTTATCAAGCTTATTGACTTGTTCCATAGGTACATGCCCTAATACCTCCATAGAATCCTCAACATCATGAAATATTTGATCTTCCATAGTGGTTGGAGGATGTATAATATCTTGCCCAATTTGAGTTTCTCCTTTTGTAAAGAAGGTGTGCAAAGGATTATCAAAGGTATGGATGTCGTTTTCGTCAAGAGTACTAGATCCCATTAACCTTTTACTTCTTCTCAAAGGAATATTTTTTTTAGGACAGTGGGTCATAAAGCTTATACAATAGCACACAACACGCAATGCACAAACCAGAGAACAAACCCTAAGAAAATGATATGTTTGAAAGCCAAAAATGCTTGATTTTTTGTACTTTTTCAATGCAAATAAATGAGACAAAGGGTGTTGTGAGGATTTTGATCAAGGGAAGAAAATTATATGTCTGATATCACTCCAATACAACAATAATATCCTTCATAACACACTCTTGATGCAAATCTAAGATGATGATAAGTCAAAATATAGTGAAAATATGTTAAAATATGTAATTTTTTCACCAAATCTCGATGTAGAAGAGAAAGACAAAGGGTCTTGTGAGGAAAATACTCATGGAAAGAAAATTATATCAGTAATAACATCTAATTAATGTCAAAATATCTGTCAGAGAGCACTTTTAGTGCCACTTAAGGTCAAACCCTAGTGAAAATATAGCAAAAATAGGCTATTTTCATGGTTTTTCAGCTCCAAGACCTAGCAAAAGGGGTGTTGTAATGACTTTAGGAGGTGTAGAAAATACAATAAATTATATCAATCACATCAATCCATAAATTTGTCACAACACACTTGGAGTGCAAACTAGGCCAAACCCTAGGGGAAAAATAGCAAGAATGTGTAGTTTTTCACCAAATTTTCAATACAAGAGGCCAATAAAAAGGTGTTGTGAAGATTTTTAGGAGGGAAAGAAAATATTTACCCTGATAACAGCCAATTGGTGCAAAAATACCCTTCACAACATGCCTATGGTGCAAATTTAGAGAGTTGATAAGGCCAAATTTAGTGAAAATTGATGTTTTTCAAGCCCTAGGTTTTAGATATTGACACAAAATGCTATATGAGTGCTTTGAAGTCTGATTTATGATGAAAATGAAGTGTACTCAGATCCAAAAATGAATTCCAATCTCTAAGATGCAAAATGCAAGTGCAATTTTAATGAAAATGCATGAAAATTGCTAGTTTTTTTTGTTGAAATTTTCTATGCAAAAATACAAATATTTGAAATCTAAATACAAATTTACACTAAAATACAAGACTACAGCCAAATTCAAGTTTGAATGATTCTCTAAAATTAGTAGAATTACTAGGTTATATGAAAATTGTCAAAATTTCTACAAAACCCTAGCAATTATATGATGAAAATGCAATGCAAATTATTGTTTTTTTGTAATTTTCTGTAGTTTATATTAGATATGATGCAAAAATCATAAATTAGAAAAAATTAGAGTGAATTGATGAAAATTAGAAACCTATATGAAAATGCAAGTTAAGGTTTCCAAAAAATTTCAAAATTTTCAATTTTTTTGTAATTTTCTCAATGCAATAAGATGAATTACTATATGAATGTATGAAATCAACCCAAATATGAAGACAAACACTCAGCAAGTTAAAATTAAGTCCAAAAACATGGGTTCACCCAAATGTAAAGGTGTAAAATTTGGATTGTTTAGTTTAGTGTTTAAATCCTCCTTTCACCCATTACATTCAAGGACCTTACGATCGAGTGGCAGAGAACTATTAGGTCTTTGGTCACTTACAAATGTAGGGAAGCTTGGATTAGGTTGTTTGATTATCAATTTTCCTTATCTTATGTCCAATTACATATCAAAACCCTAATTATGCAAATACAGAAGTAAATGGATGAATAACAAAAAATGCTTCTACAGAAAGATGTAAAATGACAAATCACAGTGCACCTATTTTTGGGGTTTTGAGGTGAAAATTTTGGGGACTAAAGAGTGGGCACTCAAGTCCAAAGCTCTGCTTTTTGTTGAGATCTAGAAACAAGGTTTGTAACTTGTATCTATTATACTAGAGATTTTCTCATCATGGAACTTCCAGGACTAATGAGCAGGCACCCTAGTCCAAGGTGCTCTTTTCTTCTTTGATCTGCAATTCTGACACTCTAAGATGTCCTCCTATAACTTTATTTTGTTTGCATCATCAACCTGTAACCTGCAACCATGAAAAATTTGGGAGAGGGTTGTTGTGTTTAGGAGCTTGCCTCAATCAAGCCTCGGAAGGACACTTAAGTCTTCCAAACACCTTTGTCAGATAGAGAGTGCATGCCCTTGTGAGGTAGAGGAAAAATCCAAATGAAATAATGATCACAAACATAATGAATGTCACCTTGTAGTGAAGATTTCATGGGAGGTAGATGCTCTTCATTCCATGAGGAAATGGATGTTCAAATCTGTAAGCTAAAACACATAGACAACACAATGAAAGCCTTGAATCACAAGTTGATAGCTAGTTGTGATCTAATTGCAATCTAGTTTCCAAATTAATGCCTAAACATGATTTTATATGCAACTACAAACACTCTCACCAAGATTTCATAAGTTCAAACTTACCATGTTGGCCTAGGGACCAAATAATGGTCATAAACTGACACTTAAAATTTGGGCCTGATCCAAAATTGGGAAGGACTAGGGTGTGAGTGCCCAAGTCCTCCCCCCTATTTTGGGCAGGGTTAAGCTCAAGGGGTCCCCCTAGGCCCCATTTGTCATGATACCTAGGGTTCATTCCATCAGGATGCCAAATAATGATGTAAAATATCCTAAATGCACACAAAAGACCCAGGAGCTAAACCTTATGAGGGAAAAGCCCCCAAGGGGATATTTTTGAACATTACAAGGAGATACAACAAAGACAACATATATTTTTACTCACTCTAGTGCTTTTAAAGCAGATCTCAAAGAATAATATGTAAGAGAAACAAGGAAACAATAGAGTATCTGAAGCAAAAATACAGAGAAGCATCAAATGCCACCAAGAAAGTGAAGTTACCTATTACAAAGAGCCATAGAAGACTAGATATTTGTAGGAGAATCTTTGAGACATCCCAAAAATGCATGAAAAGCTAGGTTGAAACCCTAACATGGTGGCAACATAGAGTATCCTCAAAATGAAAAATGCATAATGATCCTGATTAGGGAAAATGTTTTGCTTTTTAGATATGCATGCACAAACTCCAATGGTGGTTCAACCCCCTTGTGGTATTTTTTCCACATACTTATCAAAAATCAAACTCCAAGCTGATGTTGCCCGTGGTGAAGACCCTAAATTATTATGCTTAGTGATCAGTCAAATGAGAGCCCGTGGCACTGCTATTATTTGTTTTTGAGTTTCTTAAGGTTTTTCAAAATGATAAGTCAATGAAGATGACTAATTCATGAGAAATGTCATGATAATATGGGATTCATAAGGGGATATCATATGCATATGGTGATAGATGTGACATGGGAGTCATAAGGATGCAGTGATTTTATATAACCAAATGATAAGCATTAAGACTTAGTCTGACTTGTGCATAGATTGGACATGAGGTCCAATGATGTGGCATTATGGCATGGGAGATATAAGGGATTAATCCATGATTATTTTCTAGATCATATCTCACATATGATGATGTATTTTTGACTTTTACATGTGAGGAGAGTGTGTTTCTATTGGCATCATCATAGGATGCATAAAGAGATTATGCAAGTCAAAGGGGAGTTGTAAGGAGAGATATTATTTTTGATCCTTTGAACTAAAGGAGAATTAATGAAATAGAAAATAATTAGATTCTCCTCAGTTTTGTATGATTTGGAAACGAATATCAAATGTAAACAAATAATAAAGTAATAAATTAAAAAATTACTTTATTATTTGTCATAAAATTGTAAAGATCAAGAATATACAAATTCATAACAAATAGTAAAGTAAATCATGACAATTACTTTATTATTTGTTCACATTGTTTTCTTCATCTCCAAAATCATGTAAAATTAGGATGTGGAGTTACTGAGGTATTTTGGATGCTTTTTCTTGATTTTTGGTCAAATTAGGACGAGTTTGGAGTTCTGCTTGGTCAAACAAGATGTGAGAGGTAGTTTGGAGCTATTTTTGCTCATTTTTTATCAATGATGAGGCATCATTTCTAGGCTTTTTTCTTTTTCTCATGAATCAACTTGGAGGAGTTATTTTTAGAGTGTAGTTGAACTGTAGTGTTTTTTCCATGCACTTGTGAGTTCATTTTTGATATATTGGATAAAAACTTAGGTTTTTCTCAGTTCTTGCCTTCTTTTCTCTCTTACACATTTTAGAGATGCATGGGAATGTTTGTAACTCATTTTTCAGATCTATACAATACAACATGTTATAGGTTCATATTTTTTTCTTATGCAGTGCTTTTCCTTCTATTTTTTATTTAGAATACACAAAATTTGCCTTCTCAAAAATATACAAGTGCCTTTATGAATGATTTGATAAAATTATTGTGTTATAACCATTAAAACCTTTAAGTTTGTCTCATTTATTATTGTGCATCCATCACAGGTCTCAAGTTGTGCTTGTTTCATTTTTTCCTTAAAACTGTAAAAATTTATTTTCCTCTTGAAATGACAAACTAGTTGGCCTTCTTTAGAAATATTTTTGTGATTAAGTCATCATTTCTAAATTGTGTAACCAGTGTATTTGAGAATAACTGTGAATTATTCTGCAAGATTTATCATCATCTAGGTGCATCACCATATTTTCAGTTTTAGTTTATTGTTTCACCACAATTCCTCCTATCCTTTTTCCTGCAAAGTCAATTTACCATTAGATCAATCATAAGGGAACCAACCCACAATCTGGAGGTCTACCTTCACCATAGGGCACCCACAACTTGAAGGTATTCCCATGTTACATAGGATTGCTGAGCCTCACAGCTTTGCATCACAGGTACAATCCTAGTTAATAATAGTTTTCACTATGGTACTTATCCAAGGAGTTTGTTTACTTAGTTTTCACTAGAGGATGGATTATTTATCTTTACTATTTTAATTTTTTTTTGGATGGGATATTCCAAGGATCATGCATAAAATTTCTTTAGATGAACACTGTTGATGGGTTCATCCAAAGGAATACCTTCAAGTGTTGAGAGAGTGTAAGCTCCTGATCCATAGATTGATGTTATCACATATGGTCCCAACCAATTTAGTTCAAACTTGTCTTTCTTCTCACAATCCTGTTGATTCTTCTAATACTCTTTAAGGACAAGGTCTCCTACCTAGAACCTTCTTTCTTTGATCTTTTTGTTGTATCTATGGATAAGACAATTTTGATAGACTTGGAGATGATTGAGTGTCGTGAGATGTCATTCGTCTAATAGCTCTAGATCATTTAGCCTAGATATCTTGTATTCCGCATTAGAAATAAGATGCTATAGTGATACTCTCAGTGAGGGGATCTCAACCTCTATAGGTACGATAGCTTATGTGCCATATACAAGAGCATAAGGTGTAGCACTAGTGTGAGTTCTGACACTTGTGCGATAAGCCCAAAAGGATGGATTAAGTTGTAGATGCCAATCACAACCAGCTTCATTAACTATCTTTTTAAGGATTTTGATAATAGTTTTATTAGAAGCCTTAACTTGGCCATTACTCTAGGGATAGTAAGGTGTTGAGAACCTATGTTGGCTATGAAATTTGCTACATAGCTCACAAACTTCATGGTTCTTGAAGGGATGTCCATTGTTAGTAACAATAGCTTGTGGAACTCCATAGCGTAAAATGATATGATGAAGGATGAACTTGGATATTTGCTTGCCGATGATATAATTCATTGATATGGCTTCTACCCACTTTGTAAAATACTTTTTGGTGGCAATGATAAACTTATGCCCATTGGATGAGGTTGGATGGATCTTGCCTATGAGGTTGAGTCCCCACTATGAGAAAGGCTACGATGTAGTAACAGGTTGTAACTCATGTGCTGGAGAATGTATCAACTCCCCATGTTTCTGACATTGTAGACAATGCTTAGAATTTTTTTAGGAATCTTGCTCCATTGTTCGCCAATAATATCCATCTCTCAAGAGTTTCTTAACAAGACTAGGGCCGATGGAATGCGAACCATAGACACCTTCATGTACCTCACATAAATCAATGTTAGCTTCCTCTGAGTCAAGACATTTAAGGATACCATTGAGACTCTTGTGATATAAGGTTTCTCCAAGGATAGTGTAACGAGAGGCTCAGTGGATGAAAGTTTTGCATTGGGTTTTGGATAGTTGGAATGGAAAGGTGCTATGGTGGAGATACTCATATATATCCTCATACCAAGGATAATTGGGACAAACAAGTTCACATATGAGCTCAAATTGTGAAACTTCAGAAGCTAGTATCAAAATTTGTTCATCCAAGAACTCACATTTGTGTGCATTGGAAGACATGTCTAGAAGATAATCAATTATAGCCATAGTGTCTGCTACTTTGTTGTTGATCCTAGGAATTTGCTCGAATGTGATCTTGGAAAAGTGTTTCTTGAAATCATCCACCATCAACTTGTATTGGAGAAGTTTTTCATATTTAGATTGATAATCATCCAAGACTTGTATAATAACCAACTGTGAATCTCCAAGGACTTGTAATTGTGTGATTGCACATTTTATAGCCACACATAGTCCTATGATCAAAGATTCATATTCAGCAATATTATTTATGCAAGGGAAAGTAATCTTGTATGAATTCAGTATACAATCTCCTTGAGGTGTGATGAAACACATTCCGGCTCCAGATCCATGTTGTATATATGATCCATCAAAGTATAACTACCAAACTACTGAAGGATATATGTTGAATAGCTCTTCATCAGGAAACTCAAGATGGATAGGATGAATATCTTTTATTAGTTGATCTATGATTACTTGTCCTTTTATAGCTTTGCAATCCACATACTCTATATCAAACTCACTTAGGATCATTACCCATTTTGCCAGTCTACCTGTGAGCACTACTTTAGAAAGAAGGTATTTGAGAGGATCAAACTTAGATATGAGCTTTGTCATTTGGTTCAGCATATAGTGTCGTAACTTTTGGGAAGCAAACACTACCACTAAACATGCTTTTTCCATGGTTCTGTAGTTAAACTCATAGCCAACAAGAGTTTTTCTGATTTAGTAGATGGCTTGTTCTTTTCCTGATTCATCATGTTGAGCTAAGAGAGCACCTAGAGTTTCTGTTGTTGGGGAGATGTATAATAAAAATAGTTGATCAGGTACAGGAGGTACTATGAAAGCACTCAAGTACATGCTACCACACCAAATTCACAGCTAAGAGTATGAGAGTTATGAATAAAGAAACAATTCATGAGGACATATATGTGCATTTTTCAATGTGTATCAGCATAGGGCAGCGAAAACATGGTGAGGAATTATAAAATTTTAGGAAATTTGTTGATCACATGTGGAGGATTATGATGCTTTTAGCAAGAAGGTTGCATAAACTCTCCTTTGTAAACCTTGAGTAAAATAGTATATCACATCACTACTCATACTAAAGTCATAGATTAATATGGGATCTAGGAATTGGTTGGAGTGTTTGGGCCTAATGCAAATTTGTCTCATTTGATTGCTTGAGGACAAGAAATCTTAGGGTGGGAGGACTTGTAACGTCCCCATTTTTGGCATGATCACCTAGCAATGGAGGATTAGCCTATTCATCATTCCCATAGGCTAATTCATTTGGTTAGGGAAGGATTTGTTGAGCGTTTGTAGGTTAAGTGACCTTGACATTTATAAAGTTGGAAAATCACTTTAAAAGGGAAAAAAGAAATTAAAATAAAATGATAAAATAAAATAATAAAATCAAATAATATTTTAATTGTCACAGTGGGCGTCCCACTTGGAGAAAAGAAAAGAAAAGAAAAAAATATTTTATTATGGAGGTGGACATAAAATGAAAATAAAATATGGAATAGTTGGGCACTCCACTTGAGGGTTATAAAATAAGGCATTTGGAAGGTCACTTCATCATTGTGTATTTTGTCATTTACAAATTGGAAGTTTTCCTTTGAGTTACAACATTGGTTCAACCATTTTTTGAGGATGAAAACCCTTAGAGAATTAGGGGATTCAATGAAAACTCAATTCCACTTTGAGAGGTGAATCCATACAAGGTTTACCATTGAGGTTATTGTAAATTTTTGGTATTATTGAGGAGCTGGAAAAGATATTTATTTGTAGGTTACAGCTACTAAGGTTTCATCTCCAAATTTGTGAGATTGTTTCAATACAAAATTGGGAATTATAATCAGCTTTGTTGGATATTTTAATTGCAAGTTTTATATTAGATTTGTGAGGGATTTATAGAGCAATTTATTGGTGATTTTAAAGGGTTTTCATCTCCTAACCCTAGTGCCATATTCTTTAGGCACATATTGTAGATTTGTAATGATATTTGGCATCAATGATAATGAATTGCATATATGAGCACTCCTATGGGCAGATCGTGGACTTTTCATGATGACTTATCAACTATATTCTATCGCATAGGGTTATTATTGCATGTGAAGAGTGGGCGGAAAGGATTTATGTTTAGATTTGAAGGAGTTGATTCAGATCACAACCATTAGAGGAGAATCTGGCAACCAATAATACCTATTGCTACCTATAGTGAAGATATCTTGGTGAAGCACCAACATTTTGGAGGTATTTTGTGGAGAAACTAATGTTACAGTTGTCTCTTTCATAGCAGAAATAAATTACAGAAAACTATCATTTATATCATACCATTGTATCAGCACTCAACCATTAGGGTCTTGGCATCTATTATGCTTCCTTGTATTGAAGACAAAGATTGGGTATGTTATGTAATGAATTGCTAATGAATGCTACCTAATTTGTATTTAAATCTTTAATTTGTATTGGCATTGTAAACATTGTCTTAGTCTAAATCTGACTTGACATCTTTGTAATCAGACTAGATATAGAGGAAAATAAAGCATATTTGGTGTTGTCATTGTGATGTTTATGCATGTAAG
This sequence comes from Cunninghamia lanceolata, assembly GCA_027924645.1. Classification (NCBI taxonomy): domain Eukaryota; kingdom Viridiplantae; phylum Streptophyta; class Pinopsida; order Cupressales; family Cupressaceae; genus Cunninghamia; species Cunninghamia lanceolata. Next base: position 8,432,836 of record BSBN01000801.1, read on the forward strand.
GTATTTGGTTGTGTTTCCTATGTTTTGGTACATGTATTTCTATTTAAAAATCATTTTGAACAATCATAAAAACCAAATACAAATTCAAAAATCAGAACTCGGTCCATTTATATGACAAGTGTTTGACAAAATATCAAACTTTTGAGATAAAAAATTTAGGGCAGATTAAGTAAGGGTTCTTATAATGTGGAGAGAGAGAGAGAGAGAGATAATTAGCTATCAAGATAGATTTTCTACTTCTATGTTTTAAAACAAAAGAATAACTCTATAGAAATTCAATTTTTTTCATGTGTTTATGATATAACTTACCTGAGCTATTTATGAACTACAAAGTATGATGATCGATGTATAGTATGAATTCTTTTTGTAGCAAGTAATGTCCATTCTTTTAGTGTTTGTACAATTTCTCTTACATTTTTCCTCATTCAATTTCTCACTGAAGTATGCAATTAGTCTTCCATTTTGACTTCAAACTCCTCCGATCACTATTTCATTGGTATCACAATCCACTTGAAACATTTTTCAAAATTAAGTAGACTAACACTAGTTGTCCTTCAATAACCTAAAATTATTTTTCATTGTTATTGTCCAAACAAACTCCCTCTTATTAACTTTCATTATTTTTGTAATAGGTGTACAAATTCCACTAAAATTTCAAATGAACTTCCTATATAAGCTCACTAAGCCATGAAGATTTTTGGCTTCAAACATAATTCAGGGTGAAGGCCAATCTACAATTGCCTTGACCTTTTTTGGATCCATTTCCAAACCTTCACCAAAAACTACGAACCCCAAATACACTAATTCATCTTTCTTAAAACTACATTTCTTTATATTTACCAGCAACTTTTATTCTTTTAGCCTTTGTAATACTACCCTAACATGCAAAAAATGCTCTTCTTTTGCTTTACTAAAAATAAAAATGTCATCCACATATACAATTACAAATTTATTGAGAAAGGGTTTCAATACTTCATTCATCAATCTCATAAAAGTGTTGGGGGGAATTTTTAACCCAAACGACATTACCAACTATTCATACAATCCATCCTTTGTCTTGAATGTTGTTTTCCACTCATATCCTTCTCTCATTTGGATTTGGTGATATCTACTTTTCAAGTCAATCTTTGTGAAGTACTTGTCTCCACTCAAGAAATCCATCATACCATCCATTCATGCCAATAAAAATATATATTTTATTGTTATTTTATTTATTTCCCAAGAATATATAGACATTGTCCACTCTCCATCATTCTTCAGTGTCAACATTGTTGGTACAAGAACATAGATTGGGACTTTCTTTTATCAAGCTCTTATCCAACAAGTCTTGAACTTGCCCATTTATCTCCTCATTCTCCATGGGTGTCATTCTATATGGTACTTTATTGGGAAAACCCACACCAGGTATTAAATCCATACAATGAATAATATCTCTTATGGGCCACAATCCATCTAGAAACTCTTTCATCATAATATCAACATACTCTTCTAGAATTTTTTGAATTTCTTTAGGAAACTCTTCTTGTTTCTCCATTGTCATAGCTATTGCTAGATTTGGAACAAAACATGCCCCTTCTTTATTTATTTCTTTCAAGAATTTATTTCCATAAACTAAATAAACCTTTGGACTATTTTATATTTCATCCTCTTTATCCTTCAATGGATTCAAAGTAAATTCTTTTCCATCCTTATTTTATTTCATGTGTTAGTTCTTCCATCATGTACAACTTGTCTATCAAAATTTCAAGGTCTACCCAATAAAATATGGCATGCATCCATTGGCATCACAACACACAAAATCTCATCCTTATAACTACCAATTTGCAAACTTACCAAAAATTGCTCTTTGACCACCAATTGATGTTTCTTCTACAACCACAAAACTTTATAAGAACTAGGATGTTTTAGCCTCTTCAATTTCTATTTATTTACCATTTCTTTAGACATAATATTGTTTGTACTTTCATTGTCCACTATTACTTTGAAAAAATTTCCTCCGGATTTGCATCTATTGTGAAATAAATTCCTCCTCTGGATTGGTTTTTGATATTAATAAGTTGTACACCCAGGTGCAGATCCCGATAACAAAAGCCAAAAAGGAAGCAAAATAGGTCTAAAGCCTCAAATACCCAAAACACATCTGACTAACAGCAGATCAAAATATAACTAGAGTCTAAGTTTTTAAACATAAACTAATGATAAAACTAACTAAGCAATTCTTTCCATTCATCAGTTATTAGATGAATCCTTTTCTCCTTATCCTTGAGCAGAGAATCCACATCATTGTTCTTATCCTCCTACATAATAGAGAAGGTAGAAATAGCCCCTAGAGAGGATTTCATAACCATTTTGATTAGCACCATGACTTTTCCCTCCATGGCTGAGAGATGAGTCTTGACCTCCACGAGTTCTTTCTCAAGTTTCATGTTATCCACCTCCACTCTAGCGCTCATCACTTCCTTATTCGGAGTCTCTTGAATTTCAATATCCTCAGGCTTCATATCATAAAATGAGTTGTTCATAGACTTGAAATGGCTAGCACCCTCTTGTTCTTGCACAGGGGTGGTTTTCACTTCTTTTATTTCAATATCCTACTCAATGTCCTCTTGATTCAAGGCAGAGGAGTAATCGACTATCTTCAACACTTGGGGCCTTTCCCCAGCCAACCTGGAAGATCTCCTAATACTTGAACTTCTCATAGAATTGTTTTTCCCACTACCCTCTCTTTAACAAACACCACATCTTCCTTCATCTGTTTCTCCTACTTATCCATCTTTTCTTGAGTCTGTTGTTCATCATTCCCCTACCCCTCACCACTTCTTCTACAACTTTTCTTACCACTTTTTCTAGAAGTAGGTTTCACTCCTTTACGTTTTTTACTGCCTTGTTTAGGTAGGTTATTCTTGAGGTTGTAGAGACCATGGGATCCTTCCTCCCATGATAGACCATGGGATCCTTCTAGTTCAAAAGAAAGAGAGACCCGTGGAGCACGGCTTCCAGTTTGATTCTTTGAAAGAGAAGTGGCCTTAGACACAAGAGGGCTAGAGATAGGGGCTGAAGGACAACTCATTAGAGGTTTTGTAGGAGAATTAGGACCAGATGGTAGAAGGGTTTTCAATTTGAAGGGATTTCCAAGCCTAATACTAATGGGAACCTTATCCTCAAGGTCTTCATTGGAACTATCTTCCACGAGCTAGACTGAAGGGGGTTTAATAGGACACAGAGAAAGATGGTAATGATATAGGTGAAAGATGAGATCTTGGTGCAGGGGAAAGGAAACCACCTCAGGATTACCCTCGCAAGCCTTTTTGGTTTGGAGAACAGAAGACTCAAGACTAGAGAGAAGATAAAAAGGAAAATTGTCCAAGATTTTATGGTGGAAGTGGTTTAACAATGCAAAGTGATAGTGATAAAAAACCCTGTATCTCCCTTCCAAAGTAAAAAACTTCATGATTAATAAATATACCTGATCCCAAGGGCTGATCAAGCTCTCATGTTCGAAGCCACCTTGGAGTCTAATTTGCTTCTCCCCTTCCCTATAGGACAACTTCAAGCCTTCGATATCTTGAACTCTCGTCTATTTCTTGAGCCTATTTCCTTTTCATGGCAGAGCCATAATGTTGGCTATGGATTCCTCAGACACCAATGACTAAACTTCGTCCACCTTCACCCTTCAATTCCTATCCCAAAAACCAACAAATTGGGCTAATAGGTGCTCATCATATCTATTCAGGCTTTCAAGAAAAGGGGTCACCCCTCCCTCATGGACTATGCTCCAGACCTATAAATCTTCCTTGAATTCACCACAATTCATGGGCTTAGTTCTAACTTTCTCACCTCCCATATTCCTTATCAAGCAATACTCAACACAAGCACGATAGTTGCAGAGAATAGAAAAGCACAAAATGAACAATCTAGAAATGTATTTAAAAAACTTTAATCCCATTTCTCTACTCAAATTCCCAAGCACGTTCTTCCCATTCCCAAGTGCATTCAAGTCACTATTTCCTTCAGAAATCAGCTCATGCGAGCCTGCCGCTGCCAACTCTTCTAAAGGTGAGTGAAAAGACCTTTTAAATCAGCAATGCCACTAAACATGTTTACTGCTGAGTTGGCCAAGGTCCACATAGGTCTCCACAATCCACATCACCAAGGGGTGAGTGGGACTCCAACTAACATCATCAATGCCATGTCTTCCCTTGAGGTGAGGGAAACTTGAAAAGACACCGTACAAACCAATACAAAATATGATAATAGCCATGATGAGTTAGTGAGGGCACATCATTTTGAATGCTAACTTTAACATTTAGGGGAAGATTATCAATGTTTCTCTAGCATCTTAGGGAATTAAGACTAATCCCAAGATTTACCATAAGTTCAATAGTTCTATTGCCCTCTCTCTATATATATGTCTCACTTCACTACCTTCGAAACTAAAAAGGAGGGCTTTTATATCCTCAACAACATCTTCCATCTGCCAGCTGACTCTAGCATTTCCTTTGATAGCTTTGATGATAATTTTGGAATCTCCTTCCACTATGATATGTTTGATGTCTAAAGCTAAGGCAATTTTGAGACCCCAAGGGAGAGTCGTGACCTCCACAACATTGTTCATATTTTCACCTAGGCCCCCTACAAAAGTAGTCGTGAGGGCACCCTTATCTAACCTTATAGTTCGCCCTCCACTGGCCAACCTAGGGTTGTCTTTAGTAGCACCATCAAAGTTGAGCTTATACCAACCAACTAGGGGTGGGGACCATTTAGTGCTATCCCTAGCTCTTTTCTTACTATCATCAACCTTGCAAATGCTTATTAGGATGGTCCATTGATTGATTATGTTTGTTTCCAGAACATTGGGGGGAGTTTTTGCTTCTTTTAGAGAGCTGTTGGTGATGCTGTCTTGCAACAATTTGACAATAGAGCAGAACACTTCCTTGGGATATCTAAACTTATCTTGAAAGAGTCTGTTATTCCTCTCTGTCCAGAGGCCCTAGGACAAAATGGGGGGGACCTGGGCCCAAATTTCCCTACAAACAGGATTGGAGAAGGGAGGAAACCAAGACCTAATGCAATCTTCCAGATCCCCATTCCAACACCAAGAAACACCAAGGATATTCAAGGAGAAGCACAAGACCTCCCATGAGAAGTCATAGTGTAAAAGGATATGTGAGATAGTCTCATCTTTCATACAAAGAACACATCTGCTGGGAATTTGGACTCCTCTGATCCATAGGTTATCTATAGTTAGGATTTTGTTATGCACCACCAACCACCAAAAGTGATTAATCTTTGGTATAAGATTATGATTCCATATTTTTCTCCATAAATTATCACCAATTTGAGGTAAGAAAAGATTATAGGTGGATTTAATAGTAAAACACCTAGAATTCTCTTTAGCCCATAGTAGTTTATCTTTTTGTGGGAAAAGAGGAATTCTACACTGTTAGGAACTCGTGTTTAACCCTTCTCTTTACTTTATTAGTATATTGTTGTTGGACCCATATGCTTTGTAAGTCATCCCATGAGTATATTGTATTATCCCACATTCATGGGGAGTAATAGTTGTTTAGATTAGACTTAGTATATAAGTATGTGTTGAGGCCAATGAAGGCATCCACAAGTTTATTGTATTGAGCTTGCTCAAAGGAGGTTGCCCCCTCGAAGTGGCCTGTGATCAATAAATTCCTTCTATGTTCTGCTATTTCTATTATTTCATGCATTTTTCATTCTATTGTTGTAGGAGGTTCCTCTCATACACCCCTTTAGAGAAAGTTGGGTCTCTTTGGCCAAACTAACAAGATCAGCCTACATCTGGTAGTAGTTTGAGCATTGTTTCCATCCCCTTTTACCATGAAGAGAATAGTCCTAGACCAGCCAACCAAAATGGTGCAAAACTAAATCAATCAACCCTTGAGTTTTTTGTAGCCTCATTAAAGTCCCTCCATTGGCCCAATTGTCTTCCCAAAACCTTATAGTTTCACCATCCCCCAACTTCCACTTAACACCCTTCAAAAGCATAGTTCTACACTTCAGAATGTTATTCTAGATCATAGAGCCTTTGGGAAAGTCAGATGTAAGTAAACGGTGCTAAGAAGCCAAGTTCCCAAAGTATTTGGCTCTCATAATGCTACCCCAATCCTTACCTCTAGTTAAAAGGTTCCATTCGACCTTAGTAATAAGGGCTTTATTAAGCAAGTTCATCTTCCTTAGCCTTAAGCCCCCTGCAGCTCCAGTCTGCACACTTTATCTCATCGCACAAGAGCTAGTTTCTTCTTACTCTCCACACCCATCCATAAAAATTTCCTTTGAACTTTCTCCATCCTCTTAGCTATATACTTAGTAATTTTAAAAAGAGACAAAAAGTAAATAGGAATCCCTTGAAGAGAAGCCTTAAGTAATTGGAACTTACCAGCTTGGCTCAATAATTTTCCTTTCCACCTTGCCAACTTCCTCTGAATCCTTTCCAAAATGGAATTCCAATATTCAGGAGGGGCATCCTTCACCATGAAGGGAAGCCCAAGATATGTATTAGGTAGCTCACCCACAGAACAACCAAGAATCCCCATAATATTTTGTTGTAGCATGAATGAGGTATTAAATAAGTACACCTGGCTTTTATCATAATTGATGCATTCGCCAACCAAGGTAGCATAATCTTGTAGCACCTTTTTCCACTTTCTAGCCTCAACCACCGAAGATGAACCAAATAGGATGGTGTCATCCATGAATTGCTGAATAACTACTAGAACGACTATTAAACTTGGTTTAACACCTATGATCTCTCTAGTGTTTAATAGATAGAGGAAGCATTTGCTTAGGGATTCAGCCAATAGGATGAAAAGGTAGGGGGGCAGGGGGTCTCCTTGCCTAAGCCCCCTGCCAGTATTGAAGAAGCCCCTGGGAACACCATTCACCAAAATAAAGAATCTGATAGAAGTGACACAAATCTTAATAAGTTGCAGGAATTTACCTTGGAAACCCAACTTCCCCAGACTATGAAAAGGAACTCCTAATTAACTCTGTCATAGGCTTTTGAGATGTCTAGCTTAAAAGCCATTCCTGAGATTTTTCTTCTTTCCATGGAGTGGATAATTTCATGGGTTGAAATAGTTGCGTCAGTGATCTGTCTTCCTGGCACAAATCCTTTTTGGTAGCTACTAATAAGCTTATCTAGGATAGGTTGAAGTCTGGGCACTAATATCTCAGAGAAAATCTTGTAAACAATATTACAAAGGCTTATGGGTCTAAAGTCCCCAATATGCACAGGATCTAGTTTTTTAGGGATAAGAGTAATGAAGGTATGATTGAGTTTCTTCAACAACTTACTCATCTTGAAGAAATCCCAGCTACCTCAGTGACATCTTTACCCACTATGTCCCAATATTCCTGGAAGAAAGTAGGGGGGAAGCTATCATGCCCAGGAGCTTCAAAGGATCCCATAGAGAAATGATTGGCCTAGACTTCCTCCACAATAATTAATCTACTAAGTTGTGCATTATCTTCCTCATTAAGAAGAGTAGGGATGATTTCAATGAGTTCATAGTTGATCCAATTGTCTTAAGCATCTAAAAAGTTCTGAAAGTAAGAAGCAGCCACTTGCCCAATTTGAGTGTCCAAATCAACCATAATACCTCTGTCATCCATAAATTTTGTTATATTATTTATTTTCATGTGCTTCATTGTGGATTGATGAAAGAAATATGTGCTCCTATCTCCCTCCTTCAACTACTGCACCCTTGACTTTTGTTTTGAGTAAATCTCTTCTTTCAATAGAAACTCTTTCCATTCACTTCTCAAAATCTCTTCTTCCTTAGCAGTCTCCTCTAAAGTGTCCCCATCCTCCATCCTCTTTTGTAACTCACCAATCTTAGCATTAATTCTCCTTTTTTCATCAAATATGTTTCTGAAGTTGAACCTATTTGCACTAGTCTGAACATAGGCATTCCTTGGAAATCTTCCTTCCACCAAATCACTAATTTATCCTTAAAATCTAGGTGTTTAGTCCACATAATCTTGAACCTGAAAGGGTAGGAGCCTTTACCATTCACATCTCTCCAAAAAAGAAGCAGGGGGTTATGATCCAAAGTAGTTCTAGGCAAAGCTTCTAGAGAATGAGTGCTTATAAACTACCAGTTGGAAGAGACCAAAACTCTATCTAACCTGACTTGAATCAAATTTCTCTCATTTCTCTAATTAGACTAGGTAAATCTATTTCCATGAATATCAAGATCCATAAGTCCTTCTTTGTTTAGAAAATCAATTAGGTCCATCATGTTGTTAGTGTAGTCCTGTTGTGTGGTTACACAACACACCCCATTTTGACTTAGGAAAACGGGGACCCAACCTTTTTTTGGCTTTGCTTGTGTGTTCTTCTTGCTGGTGGTCTGGTAAAATTCAATCAATATAGATAATCCTGCACAATGGCTAGGGAAGTCATCATGAGGTTAGTTTGTCAAAATTCATATTTCATTTCATTAACCTCAAATTTGGAAAGATCATTAAATTTCATGAAGGTTTGCCTTTTACATCACCCTGATATTCCTTAGGATGCAAAAGTTATGAACGGTCAAAATCTTGGTCAAACCTGATATTCATAAAGGGGGGAGGTAAGTCATCATCATATTTCCCAATATTAGTTATCTTATGAAAGATCACCCTGATCTGATTTATCACCTGATAAATTACCTATTCGCGACCTGCGAACGTCATTTTAGGTGGTTGTGATACTTACCCGTCAAATAACATCATGTATTCCGCAAAGATGATATTTTGAAACATCACCTGATATTTTGAATATAACCTTATGTTTCAAATATCATCCGGTCGCAAAATATCACCCTAGAACTTTTATCTTGATGACATCATCCAACTTGATAACAAAGAAAATCAACATGACGATGACATCATCATCATTTTTTTCCTCGCAGAGGTATATTTCCTAAAATCACCCTTTCATAAAACATGACGATGATGTCATAGTGCTTCCACAATAGACTAAACCAATATCATGGTGACATCATCATGATATTCTGAGAAAGGCTACTTAAGCAGTACATAGGGTCATCATCCTTTTTGAAATATCACTCAATATTTTGAACATCACCTGATCTTTTATAACATGACCCGATGGTCTAAAAATAACCTGATATACTGACACAAGTTTCTCGCTAAGACACGGATGGTCATATTACGAGATGGTCATGTTTTGAATATCACCTGATATTCAAAACATCACCCTATATTTCAAAAGATCATCCTCCTCTTCTTGCCATGCGACATTGAATGCTCATTAATATGGTAGGTGTTTCTTGCTAATGGTTAAGCGTGATGGTCACACCTGGCAACTTCTGCAGGTTTCCATACAAAAACTTAATGATTATGAGAGATTTAACTAGATTGTGCCCCAACTGACCAAATAAATGGGTTTAGAATGAATTCATAACGTCATTATGCACTTAACTCATGATAAGATCAATTTTTACATAGAGCCGAGCTTTCAAACCCTCCTACGAACCATCTGCAGGCATGTAAAACTTGAATCAGAATGAAGGGCGTGATTGTGAACAGTATCAGGATTATCCTGTATAATCATCATTGTTATTCAAAAGAATAAGCAAACCAGGTAAGTAAGTGAAACCCATTTGCTGTTGTTCTATGCATATCCAGGTAAAATGGTAGTCATTGATTTGATGCTAGGATATCTATATATCAAGATGAAATAACTGATTAATAAACCTATGCATGATGACATAGAGATGTAGAATATATATATGCATGCATATGATGAAGTATCAATCTTGAGACCAGTTCTCGGCATTGTAGGAAATCATGGTAGACAGAAGATTGATGAAGTCTGAGGTAGAATTTGTTAAGCCAATGTTTGCATAGCCTGAAGGTGTGCAATTCAAATATGGAACTATTGGTGACACTCACCAGGGTAATACAGATTTGGTTGCATGGACAGACAAGATCAACATGAATAATGAGGATGCTTTGCTTGAGGCTGTTTTTGTGTCCGGGATGTGGAATGCAGCTATTTTTCCATATTCTATGGAAGCTCCTGAACTGGTTATTGAGTGTGCCAAAAATTATAATCCCTAGACAAGGAGGGTGGAGAAGCATGGAAGAGTGTATGCAGACTTATCTATCAAGGGCTTCTCCACCATATTCAATTTGCCACTGGGTAAGAATGTTGTCAGCATTGACCTGAAGAAGCTAGAAATAGAATATGAAGTTAATAAGAAGGCTACTAGGAAGAGAATGTATGCATGGAGGGCTAAAAATAGTCCTTATATAACCGCAGCCAAATTGCATGTTCATCTATTCAAATTTGACTTTGATGATGAGTATCAATTCATGATTACCCTACTCAGTCAGGTAACAGGATAGCCAACAGCTGGAAGTTTCAAGGATTGGATGTATGTAGTCATCTTGATGTGCTTATACACTAAGAGCAGGCCATTATGGGCCAAAATGATAAGTGATGCTCTTGATGAGCAACTAAAAAACCTAGGAGGTACAGAATGTGCTTTCTATATGACCTCATACATTGTTTATGCATGTGCCTATAAAGGTACATTTAATGGATTGACTACAGAGGGGAAGATTGGTGGCACCACCAATGATGCACACATCTAGGACCATTACCCCCTGTTACAAAGAGTTAACTACCTCCAGAATTATAAATTGGTGAATGATGCATTTTCTATGCATCTAGTGAGGACCATGGAGGAAGATAGAACTAAAAGACTGAGCATGGAAGCTCAAGAGGTAATATAGGCATGGAGCCTGGTTCATTCAATTTGCAACCTTTTCATACATTAGGGTTGAAGGATTTCAAGACTACCCTCTCATACTCCCAAGATATCCAACTGATGTTGTAGTATTACTGGAGTTCATGAGGCAGATTTTGACAATACTGGATGCCTACAAAGCTAATAACAAGCTTCCTCCAGTACTATTTCCCATAACAATGGGCTAGTATATGTGCCCAAATAGTGAAAATATTAAGAAAGCCATAGTTGGCTTAACCATGGTGAAGTTACAACCATTTCCATTGATAAGGCCATATGATCCTTATGGAAGGATGCAGAACATCATGGGATAGCCCATTCACCAAAGGCATCTTGAGGATTTTTGGGCAGATTGCGAGGATGAAGCTAAAGCTCGAAGAAGATATCAAAGGCTAACAATTAACCAAATCAGAACCTTTGGTTGCATTTCCATCCCAATGCAAATGAAGAAGGATGATGGAAAGATAATGGCTGAAGAATATGAAGAGAAGAAGATATACAATGACACCATATCAGCCCCAGATCTTACAATGCAGGCGGACATCTCCTTGGATCCATTCACGGGTAGGATATTACAGCTAACCCAAGTTTGGGTTGATGAGCAAGTAAATATAAAGAAAAAAGGTGTGGCCCTTACAGTTGTTAGCAAAAAGAAATATTTAGAGCTCTCTGCTAATGGATATGATGATTTCCTAAATGAGAAGAGGAAATCCAAGGGTGACAGGTTACCACCCCAGTAAAAATAGAGCAAAAGACCTCATAGAGGCAAGAAAACTGTAGAAGAACCCAAAGGGGTCATCATTGAGAGAATAATGGCCACAGCTTAAGAAGCAGCGGCATCAGGAGAAGCATCAGCTTTAGGCCAAGCATCAAATCATCTGTGCCTCCTCCGTTAGATAGGCAAAAGTCAAAGAGAATACAAAGGGCTGATGTAGTGGTTACTGAGACCTATGAAGAGGGTAAGACCTCACAAAAACAAATGGAAGAGGATATCCCTCTAGAAGAGGAGCATGATGAGGAGGAAGGCCCTATATTGCTCAAGAGAAAAAGAAAGGCACCTTAGGTGATTGCCCCCACACCGAAGAAAGCAAGAACATCCATGAGGGGTGAAATAAGGAAAAGCCCCATTACACTAAGAGGGGCAGGTAGTGAAGTTTTTAGAAAAGAGTTACAACACAATGTACCACTTCCTACCATTGTGAAATTTAAAACTTAACAAGCTAAAGAGCAGTTCAAAGAAACATCTAGAGCAGTTCCAGGTGGTCTTGTCTTGTTAGAGGAAACAGTAGATTTATCTGATGATGATGTGGTTAAGGATGTAACTACTCAACAAATGGAGACAATTGCTGCAGGCACCTACATCACTCCTTTTGGGACCCCATCAGTACAGGGAACTGGAGAAAAATAGGTTGAACAAGAAAAGGAAAGAAGCCTCGAGAAAGTTGCACAACAGATAGGGCTAGATGAGTTAGTTGAGAAGGTCACCAGCCCTGAAGTGGTGGACCTTTCATATATAAAGGATGTGAGTCCTCAGCATCAGACTAATGCACCTGATGAGGTGAGTAAAACTGAAGAAATAAAGTTGGTTCAAGTAAGAGTGCATACTCCGGATTTGGGTCAGTCACAAGAAGATATAGTTGGTGAACCCGAGATAGTGGAAGTCCTAGAAAAGGATGAGGAAGAAACGATCATATCAAATGAGGATGTCATCCATACTCAAGAGACCTCAGGATATAAAGAAAAGTTAGATCATGATGATCTAAAAACTCAAGAGGAAGTATCTATTTTAAGTGCAGAGAAAGATATGATGGGGGATCAGGCGAAAGCACCGAAGGTAGATAAAATAATATCCACTGATGCGGGCATATCTCAGGATGAAGAAATCAATAAAGTAGATGAAGTTAGAATGGAGGAATCAAAAGATCAGGGTCATGATAGTCATGATGATGAATAGGATCACCCTCCAGGAAAAGAGGTTCCTCATCAGGAGGATGTACCAAAAGATCACTCTCATGAAGAGCATCATGAGGAAGAACAAAGAAAATCACCTTCTCTGACAAATGCAGATGCACTTACGGGAGATCAAGGTGATGATCATGATGATGATGCAAGAAACCAAGGTACAAAAGATCAAGTTCCTCAGTGGCTGGAAAGAGAAATTGGTACTGAAACAGGTATGGAAATTCAAGAATTTGATGTGTCTACATTGTTTTCAGAAACATTAGTAAAGCCCAAGAGGAAGGCCAAGTTGATCTCGGCCATTAGAAGGGATCCTACAACAGGTAGGAGGATAGCGCAGGTAGCACTCCCTACTGTAGATAAAGAAAAGGGTAAGATCACTCTGGATGAATTCTAGATTAGCACCGTGGATTTAGGGTTTGCTAATGAAGACTAGGAGGGTCAAGAGGGAAAAGACATAATTGATTCTTTGACCTAGAAAATCAAAAGAGAAAAGGATAAAAATAAGCAACACAAAGAGCACATTGCTCAGTTACATACATATATAAAAGGGTTAATTAACCCTGAGGATACTTCAACTGATCATGCAGTCCCATTGACTGCTATTTCCCAAGAGGAAGTAAATAAGTTGGATCTCATGAAACATGAGTCATCCATATTGAGAAAGTGGATGTATTCCACATTTGACATAGCAGAGGAAGTAGTAAAGGCCTCTTTGAAGAGGTGGAATTCCCTTAGTAGCTCCAAGAAGAAGGTAGATAAATTGCAAATGGAGACAGGGAAAAGGTCTTTCCAATTGGAGAAGATATTGACTATACTAGAAGAAATAAGGAGGATCAATCCTTAGATACTTATACAAAATCAAGTGCTGAATAATAACAATGCATTATTGATAGATATATGGTATAAAGACATCCAATTTGAATGTGATGTACTCAAGAGATGCAACAATAAGTTGAGAGAAATCAGCATGAGGCTACATGATATGATGTCTTTTGAAGCAGAAATTTTGGAAATGTTGGAACGAAAGGTGGAAGGAAAGATAGAAAATCAAGACGAGGAGTTTGCAATCCAAGCTCTACATAATAACTTCCAATTCCTTGCTGATGATCCACTAGGCCAATTGACATAAGAGGTCATGGATAGACTGGTGAGGACCAAGGTGAAAGTGGAAAATTATAATGAGACATTACACAACAGAAGGAAGAAACTGGAAAATATCCGAAGTAAATACCAAGCACATAAACATGCCATTATCAAAGCAAAGACTCAAGATGGTGGAGAAATAGATAAACTAGTGTAGTTGTATGAAAATGTCAGGGTAGTTATGCAGGCTCATATACAAGGTTCCAGTCATCAGGATAATGAAGATACAGCAAGTGATGCACCTGGTGATGAAGAGCATGAATTGGATGGGTAGATAATGATGCAACATAAAGCAGATATCAGCTTCTAACACTTAAGGAAAATAAGTATTTTAGATGGTTGCCAGCTGGAAACCTGTGCCACTTGGAAAGAATTGACTTGGTCAATGAATGTAAACTATAGTATGTAATAGATAAATCTTGATCGTAGATCAATTCTAACCACTCCCTCATCTTGTTTTATAAAAGGTGTAGGGATGCCTCATTTTAAAACATTTGAAACTTAATTGAAATCTATTTTCTGAAATATTCAGGGCTCATTTAAAAGTTGTTGTATACATATATGTTCTTGCCTACTTAATGAATGAGAAGACTATTTTTGATTACAATCCATCATAAATCTTGAGTAATCAGTGTATGAATTCTTGATATATGCTTTGATTTGTTGCATCCCTTGGAGTACATATCAGCTTGCATGTGTTGTCTTCATACCTTTCCTTTGAAGTTAGCATCGACTATATCTAGTTATGGAGTCCTGTTGAACATATGGTTTGATTTCTCCTCTTCATGACTGTATCTGATGTATATGTGGTTCAATAGCTGAAGGTTCAACTTTAATTTGAAGTATTTCTTTTAGTTTCTTTTAATTTCAGAACATTTCATCATCATAATTACAAATAATTGACAATCTTAAGCAAATAATACAAATATGTAGACATTCCGTAGATAAATGAACATATTCAGCATATTTGAGGTTAAAGCATGTCAAAATGATAAATATCATGGAAAGATTTAAAGATAGACACAATATTTGAAATATATCTTGTGTAGAAATAACTCTCTGTGCAACATCATTACAGGAAACATCATCTTACTGATGAGATCTATGTAAGGCCCCAAAATGGAAACAACAACACACATCAACCTCTGAGTAACGTCAGAAGATTAAGAACTAATCAACAGAGACTTGAGATCATGAATTCTTTGAATTCATCATATCTTTCAAGATGAGTAAAGGTTAATGTGTACTTTTATTCTATGTTTGTTTATGACTAACATCATGATCAACATAAATTGGCACTAGAAGGAGGCCATAGGACGATGATCATCATTAGTAGTTTAGGTGATGATAAGGATTGTAAGGTAACACTCAGACACTGCTAAATTTCCAAGCTAGATGCAAATATTTGTTGTTCTGAGTCGATATATGCTAATCCTGTGTAAAGATTTTGAAATCAATAATAAATATTGCAATCTATGCAGTTGATTATCATGTATTTGCAAAGATCGGCCTTATTTCACATAAAATTGTCCAAGCTCTGAGGTATCCTGCTCTAGAAACCTGATATTAGTCTGCAAGTGTTGCCAAACCAAAAATCACCTCATATTTGCAGTATAGCTGCAAATATTCCGTAAATACTAGGTCAATTTCCAATGCTGACCATAAATATAGTCACTACTGGTATATTGCAACTGATATTTACAAAGTTCTAGCCAATTTGGCTCAAAATTGAGAAATCTTGGCTCACAGGATAAATACCAGGTCTAGACCTAGTGAAATCTTCGACGAATTACCTATTAGAGGGTTCAAACCTAGAACTGCGAACATTCATCACACTCTAGGATCTAGTGCATCAAGAGCTTCACCAGAACCTCCTGTAACTCCTATTGGTTTACAAATACCTTCTGGAATATCTGTGACACCTCTAGTCCAACCTCAACCGACTGTACCATAGGCTCAACCTCCTCCAGTTGCAATGTCCTTCTTTGCAGCAGAGTCACCATTGACCTTCACTGCATATCATGAGTTGCCAAAGAATCTGGATAAACTTTGTCCAAAATATCATCCTTATCAAGACGCTGATGATCATATCAAAACCTTTAAAGAAGCTTGTTGTTGGGCCATAATAGAGCATCAGGATGTTGTATGCAGATTATTCCCTTTTTCCTTAGGGGAAGAGGCTTATAATTGATTTATTAGTCTTGGTCAGAGTTCTGTTGGTTCATGGGCTATCCTAGAGAAAGTTTTTACTGATAGGTTCAAAGTACCTATTGATCCTTTAATGAATTATCACTATTTGCCACAATTGGGCGGTTTGAGGGAGAACCTATTGCCAATTTCAATGCTAGGTTCCAGAAAATGCTATCCAAGCTAGTTACCCCATATACTATAGGAGATGCTGCTGCTAGGAGTATTTATTACTCAGCTCTAGATCCATTGACTTCCATGTTCATCAGGAGAAGACATCCTAAAATCACAACCTTGACAGGAGCTTTTCAAGAAGCTATCAAAGTGAATCAATAGTTAGTCCCTGCTCCTACTCGAAATCTAGCATTCCCTACATTACCTGGCATGTATCCAGCATATCCTACACAATATCCTCCCCAACCACATTATAATGGAGCTATTCTGCCTCCAGCAGTAATGCCAGCATCATTGCAAATATCTCCATTAAGTATCATGCCTCCTCCTCCTAATGGGAATGGTCAAGTGCCTCAGTATCTTGCACAAACACTGACACCTCAATGTGTAGATCAGAACAATAACACTAGATCCTATTTCTTTAAGCCTCAAACTAAAAATGTAGTAGCTAAAGCTTAGGAGGAGAAAGAAGAAATTAAAGAAATCTCTACTCAGCTAAGAAAACTAACTACAGAGGTCACTCATCTGAGAAATTAGAACTTCTATTCTCAGCCTAACCAAAATAGAGGCTATAATAATGGCAGACCTAGTTATCCTGATAGAGGGTACAACAACAATAATTTCAACAACAATGGTGGAAATAATAATAACCCTCAAAGATAGCCTAGAGTATGGAACTCCAGACCAAATAACGGCTCACTACCATCACCCCTAGATAATCATCCACATGGTGAAACCAAACAAACTACTAGAGTCAATCTTGCTGAGGCAGCCCTCACCAATTGGTGTAGAATACACAATACAAATGCTCATGTAGAATTAGACTATCCACAATTTAGAATTGTTGCTAGCATTTTACAGACAGAAGTATCTAATACTTCTGGAAATCCACCTCAGGTGGAGGGAAATGAAATTGTCCCTTGTGGATATGACTCTGCATTTGTATTAGAAAGCTATACTGATCAGCATCATTAGTAGACTATGTCATCTCACTAGCATTATACCCTGGCATGTGAAGAGTCTACCATGGCTTTTGAGTCAAATTATGTTTTCCCTTTTGAAGATGAAAATGAACCATCCAATGAGCCTGAAGAGGTGCATGCTTACCAGCAACAATATCAGGGTAAGCACAATTATAATATGAGGGGTAACTCCAATAGACCTGCTGGTCCATTAACCAGTTCCTTGCCTCCAAATAATTTTAACACACCTCCTGATCCCAAGGAAAGTAATAATCTGAGATTTCCAAAAGTAAATGCACAATATCTGTCACCACAAAATACAATATCAAAAGTTGCTGGCTTACCTCATGAGTCTGACAAACTAGTCACATATCTGGCAGATGAGATGAAGAAGGTAAAGATCATCCTATCTCTATCAGAGTTGTTGAAACTCATGCAATTGACAAAGTGTTTATGAAATCACTTGATGATCCTGCTCCTAGAGAGGATAATCATTCCCCAGGTCAGCCTAGCAATAGAGATCATGCTGCTAAAGATAACACTATCAAACATAAAGTGCCAGCTACTGTCCAAGCTGCAGAAACCTCCCACATGACCTTGTACAGAGACAAAAGTGAGTCACCACCTTTTCTCCTCACCATAAGGATGTTTAGTAGGAACTTACACAACTGTTTGGTAGATTCAGGTGCATCCACAAATGTCATGCCCCTGTCTATATGCAATGCTTTAGGGCTGCATCCTGCTAAATCCTTAAAGAAGGTAACATAGCTAGACAAAACAGAAGTAAGTGTGGTAGGTGAATTAACTCACATTCACATGCAGCTAGCATCTGATCCTAGGATCTAGTACTACATCGATATCTAGGTAGTAGATATACCTGATACATACGGGATGTTTCTCAGTAGGGACTGGTCTAAAACCCTCAATGGATATATGTCTACTGACCTCAGTCACATGTGGTTACCTTGGAAAGGGATACCCAACCAGATAAGAATAGATGCTAAACCTAGAATGAAGCACATGATCACCAAGTACAACAAAACAAACGTGATCATGTATGTTGATATTGAGCCCAGAGTTTATGCCATTAGACCACAGACTATCAAGATAGAAGAGATCCTGATGCTCGACTTTCATCATCATCATGATGATGATCATCAGAAATACATACCGATTGTAGAACCTGATAATAACTTAGAAAATGAGAATGAAATAGATCACTTCAGAAGCTTTGAGATGCATTTGTCCAAGCAGGTAAAACATTGTCAATTGTTAGATATGCTTGTTCATGACATTTTTATTGATGGTTGGTGCAAATTACACGACGAGGCGCATTCAGAGAAAACTTGTGAAACATGCTTAGATATGATGGAGCTGGAGTAGACATGCAGTGCAGCGTCATCATCATCTGAGGTAAGTTCCATATCTAGTGATGATGATGATACTGATTTGTGTTTGTCTTCTGCAGGAAGTACAAGTGAGGTAACAAATCATGATGAGGATCATATCCTGAGAATAGAAGAAATTCTGGTATATAACCAGATAAATGCTAAGAAGAAAGAAAAGATCACCCCTGGGAGTGATTGTCTGATGGAGTCAGATTATGAACTGTCTGATGAAGACAGAAGCAGTAACCTGACCAGATTCTAGAAGTTTTTTTCAGGAGAAATTAAAAAGATGATAAAACAAAAGAGGCATCCATAGGATGCACTAACTGAAGGATGGTGTAGGTTGCATGAGGCACATTACTCAGAAACTGCCTACTCACTATGTTTACATATTTGAAAGAAGCATACAGTGCCTGATCCAAAAGATCATCCTCCTGATGATGAAAAGAAAGAAGAAAAATCAGTTTCCCAGAAGAAAGAAAAGAAGAGGCCTAAGAATGTCGAAATTCCTAAGTTAAAATGGATATCAAGTGGAGTAGCTGCCAGAGCTATAAAGAAAAGAGAAAGTTCAAATAAGCCTCCTACTAAAGATAAACCCTGGATCCTAAGATTTGATGGATCCAAGTCCAAACAAGGAGCTGGAGTAGGGATTGATCTCATTGATCCATCAGGAAAGTCCTACTTAGCTACCTACAGATTACAGTTCCCCTGCACTAACAATGTGACAAAATATGAAGCTTTGATTCATGGGATATTGTTTGCTCTGAAGAAGATAAAGATTCTACATGTCTTTGGAGACTCAGAATTAGTTGTTAGACAGGTAAGATGAATTTACTCTTGCAACTATAAGAAATTGTCAAATTATAGACACAGAGTGTGGGATTTGATTGAAGACTTTGATGCATTTAATATCACCCACGTACCTAGAGAACAGAACCATAGGGCAGACACCTTAGCACAAGCTACCTATACATTAGAGCCCTTGTCTATATCCGGCCTAAAGAGATTTTCAGTCGAGCTGGTATCAGTGCCATCGGTGCCTGATAATGTTACTAACCTCTAGGTTTTTTATGATGATCAGCATATCCTTGATTTCATCTCTAACAGAGACATATTTGATGCTCAGATCATAGATGAGAACAATGTGGAAGATCATGTTTGGGAGGAAGATGAAATATTAGAGTTGCCTAGCAATAGGATTCCCAAAGGTATGATTGAATTAGAAAGAGCCTTTGACCTGGATAATATGTTGAAGTGTAAGGACCTTCCCAAGGCTGATGGAGGTCAGTATTCACAAGTAAATATTGGACAAAATGATGATAAGAGAAATGTCTTGATTGGTAAGGTTTGCACACCAAAAGAGTTAGAAGGAATAACTCAGGCCCTTAAGGATTACATCCATGTAATTGCATGGACTTATGATGAGCTGAAGACATATGACACATTAGTCATAACTCACACTATACCTCTCAAGCCATATGCTAAACCTTTCAGACAAAAGCAAAGGCCAGTGAATGCTTTTCTTGAACCAATAATTCTTGAAGAAAACAAGTTGTTAAATGCCAGGATCATATTTCCTGTGAGGCACTCCACCTGGGTGGCTAATTTAGTACCAATAAGAAAGAAGAATGGGGACATCAGACTGTGTGTAGATTTCAGGAACCTGAACAGAGCATTAGAGAAGGACAATTATCCTTTACCCTCATTGGATGAAGTTCTGCAGATTGTCAATGGTGCTAAAATGATGTCCTTTCTAGATGGCTTCTCAGGCTACAATCAGGTCATGGTTGACAAGATTGACAGACTAAAAACTTCCTTCACCACAAAGTGGGGGATATTTGCTTATAGACGCATGCCATTTGGGCTGATAAATGTTAGAGCAACATTCCAGTGAGTAATGGACATAGCCTTTAGGGGCTTAATAGGAAAATGCATAATCATCTACATGGATGACCTAACAGTGTTCTCCAAAGAAAGAACAAATCATGTAACAGATCTTAGAAATGTATTGAAAAAATGTGAAGAGTATGGGATATCCCTGAACCCCAAGAAACGCATATTTGGGGTGAAAACAAGAAAGTTGCTGGGCCACCTGATAATTGAAAATGGGATAATCATTGATCCTAACAGGGTGGAGTCCATTATGAAATTACAGCTTCCAGGAAGCAAGAAAGAGCTCAAATCTTACTTTGGTAAGATAAATTTTGTCAGGAAATTCATCACTGGCTTTGCAGAAATAGTCAGACCTTTAAATGCTATGATGAAGAAGGATGCAAAGATTGAGTGGACATTAGAAGCCAATGCAGCCTTTGAAGACATAAAGAAAGCTATTTCTAATGCTTATGTCCTTATCAGTCCAGATTACACCAGAGACTTTTATATTTATTCATTTTCTTCAGAACATACCTCTGCAGTAGTGCTAACTCAAAGGAATGAAGAAAAAGAAGAGAAACTAATTGCCTTCATGAGCTGCCCTTTCAAAGATGCTGAATTGAGATATGTAGATGTTGAAAGGCAGGCACTTGCTTTGGTCAGAGCAGTAAAGAAATTTAGGCATTATATCCTGAGAAGCAAGGTGATTGCTGTGGTGCCAGATGCAGCAGTAAAGATGTTGTTAATGCAAAGTGAGTTGGGTGAAAAAAGGGCTAAGTGGATCACAGTTTTACAAGAATATGACATGGAGATCACACCCATGAAATTGGTAAGAGGACAAGCTTTAAGCCAAATGATATCAGAGATTGATCCAAACATAGTAAGTCAGCAGTATGTTATCAATGCTAGGGATGATAAAGAGTGGTATTCAGATATCAGGGACATCCTGATTACTAGAAGATGCCCTCCAAGACTGTAGGCTTCATAGAGAAGAGCCTTAAAGATAAATTCCTAGAAGTACATGATGAAAGCAGGAGTACTTTTCAAGAAAAATTATGAAGGAATATACTTGAGATGCTTAGAAAAGCCAGAGGCAAGCAAAGTTTTATCAGAACTACATGACAAGTTTGGAACAGCACATGGCTCATCCTTGGCTACAACACATGCTATCCTTAGAGCAGGATATTATTGGCCCACAATTTTCAAGGATACAACTGAACACATTAAATGTTGTCATGTCTATTAGGTTGCTGCCAATAGAGAGAGATATGCTGTACAGCCTCTGCAACCAGTGATGGAAGCGCACCCATTTGCACAATGGGGCATGGATTTCATAGGACCTATTAATCCTCCATCATCCTCAGGCCAAAGGTATGTGCTAACAATTAGTGATTATTGTACCAGGTGGACTAAAGCCACTAGCAGCAAGAATTACAGTGCAAAAGATGTCATCAGGTTTCTAGAAAGTAACATAATCACCAGGTATGGGGTTCAAAATGCTTTGGTAAGTGATAATGGCTCTGCTTTCGCTTCAACTAAATTGTCAAGATGGGCCTTTGATTATGGAATCATACCGAAGTTTTCATCTAATTATTATCCCCAAGGGAATGGATTGGTAGAATCCACTAACAAAAATTTGCTGAATATCATAAAGAAGTTAGTAGACAAGAACCCTAGGGAATGGAATACACTTCCGAAATATGCCTTATGGGTAGACAGAACCAGAAACAAGGCTGCATTAGGAAACTCACCTTATCATTTAGTCTATGGGGTAGATCCAATCATCCTTGTTAACTTGAATATTCCTACCTTGCAGTTTGCCCAAGAGTACCTAGGCATAGACAATAACCAAGAAGTTAGGTTGCTTCAGCTAATGCACCTGGAAGAGAAAAGAAGATAGGCAATTGATCAATTTGCCAAACATTAGGCTGTTGTCAAACACTAGTTTGACAAAAGAGCCAAAGTTAAAGCCTTCAGTCTATCTGATTTAGTCCTGATGTGGGATAAAGCCCATGAGAAGAAAGGAGACCATGGTAAGTTTGACAAATTATGGATAGGTCCCTTTCAAATTTCTGAGATAGTAGGAGACAACACTTTCAGGCTTAAGAACTTGACAGGTGACGATGTTCCATTACCAATCAATGGATAGTTCCTCAAACATTATTTCCAAGCCTAAGTGTTTCATGTTAGTCATGTGTATCATAATGTATATTTCGTATAGTTGTTTGTACAGTGTTTTGTTTTGTTTTTGCTGTGCTTGTTGGTTGAATGTTTGTTTTGGTTAGTTAGGATGATGCAACTCATCACCCCAGAAAATAACAAAATTGTTAAGATTCAAGTGATGAGAACACATTTATATATAGGTTATGACCCATTTTGAGAAAGTCATCATGACCAGGTCTGTGATATCCTGTCATCAGGGTACCTTTTCTTAACCAAAGTGATTTCTTCACAATGACTCACCTAACAGCCTTGGGTTTGTTGAACACACAAGTATAGGTGTTAAGTGAAAAATCTAAAGGGACTCCCTCGCTACCAATGTAATCTCCAACCTAAAATAGAAAGTGACCATACCTTGCATTCTGAGCTTACATGATGATATCAGATATATCAAGTATAAATTTTTAACAAATCAAAAAATATAATAAAATTAGGTCATCTAAGTAACCTTATCGGGGTTATAGATGCCTGCTGGCACTGGGGGTCTACTTAGGGGGATTGTATAGATAACCTTGCCAGGGCTATGAACACTTGCTAGCAATAAGGCTCTATCCAGGTTGGCTATGAGGGATGATCTCCAACTATGTAGCTTAACATTAGTTACTCATGTTTTCAACTTGCTTTCAAGATGAGGATAATTAATCATTTGCACACTACTGATCCTTAGTTAGCATTGTTACCATGAGGACATTTTATCATTCAGAAAGATTATGATGCTTGTGCTTAAAGAGAGTTAGAATTATATATATGAATGTGATCACATCACTTGAATCATTGGAATTTGGTTATTTTCTTTGGTGGCAAGTTGTGTGGTTACACCACATGCCCCATTTTGACTTAGCAAAATGGGGACCCAACCTTTTTTTGGCTTTGCTTGTGTGTTTTTCTTGCTGGTGGTCTAGTAAAATTCAATCAATACAAATAATCTTGCACAATGGCTAGGAAAGTCATCATCATGAGGTTGGTTTTTCAAAATTCATATTTCATTTCATTAACCTCAAATTTGGAAAGAGCATTAAATTTCATGAAGGTTTGCCTTTTACATCACCCTGATATTCCTTAGGATGCAAAAGTTATGAATGGTCAAAATCTTGGTGAAACCTAATATTCATAAAGGGGGGAGGTAAGTCATCATCATATTTCCAGTTATCTTACGAAAGATCACCCTGATCTGATTTATCACCTAATAAATTACCTGTTCATGACCTGCGAACGTCATTTTAGGTGGTTGTGATAATTACCCGTCAAATAACAGCATGTATTCTACGAAGATGATATTTAGAAACATCACCCGATATTTTGAATATAACCTTATCTTTCAAATATCATCCAATCGCAAAATATCACCCTGGAACTTTTATCTTGATGACATCATCCAACCTGATAACAAAGAAAATCAACATGATGATGACATCATCATCATTTTTAACCTCGCCGAGGTATATTTCCTAAAATCACCCTTTCATAAAACATGACGATGATGTCATAGTGCTTCCACGATAGACTAAACTAATACCATGGTGACGTCATAATGATATTCTGAGAAAGGCTACTTAAGCAGTACATAGGGTCATCATCCTTTTCGAAATATCACCTGATATTTTGAACATCACCTGATCTTTTATAACATGACCCGATGGTCCAAAAATAACCCGATATACTGACATAAGTTTCTCGCTAAGACGCGGATGGTCATATTATGAGACGGTCATATTTTGAATATCACCTGATATTCAAAACATCACTCACTATTTCAAAGGATCATCCTCCTCTTCTTGCCGTGCGACATTGAATGCTCATTAATACAGTAGGTGTTTCCTGCTAATGGTTAAGCAGGATGGTCACACCTAGTGACTTCTGTAGGTTTCCATACAGAAACTTAATGATTATGAGAGATTTAATTAGATTGTGCCCTAACTGACCAAATAAATGGGTTTAGAATGAATTCATAACATCATTATGCACTTAACTCGCGATAAGATCAATTTTTACATAGATCCGAGCTTTCAAACCCTCCTACGAACCACCTACAGGCGTGTACAGCTTGAATCAAAATGAAGGGCATGATTGTCAATAGTATCAGGATTATCTCATATAATCATCATTGTAATTCAAAAGGATAAGCAAACCAGGTAAGTAAGTCAAACCCTTTTGCTATTGTTCTATGCATATCCAGGTAAAATGGTAGTCATTGATTTTAAGCTAGGATTTTTGTATATCATGATGAAATAACTGATTAATAAACCTATGCATGATGACATAGAGATGTAGAATATATATATGCATGCATATGATGAAGTATCAATCTTGAGACTAGTTCTCGACATTGCAGGAAATCATGGCAGACAGAAGATTGATGAAGTCTGAGGCAAAATTTGTTAAGCCAATGCTTGCATAGCCTGAAGGTGTGCAATTCAAATACGGAACTATTGGTGACACTCACCAGGGTAATATAGATTTGGTTGCATGGACAGACAAGATCAACATGAATAATGAGGATGCTCTGCTTGAGGCCGTTTTTGTGTCTGGGATGTGAAATGCAGCTGGTTTTCCATACTCTATGGAAGCTCCTGAACTGGTTATTGAGTGTGCCAAAAATTATAATCCCCAGACAAGGAGGGTGGAGAAGCATGAAAGAGTGTATGCAGACTTATCTATCAAGGGCTTCTCCACCATGTTCAATTTGCCACTAGTGTCAGCATTGACTTGAAGAAGCTGGAAATAGAATATGAAGTTAATAAAAAGGCTACTAGGAAGAGAATGTATGCATGGAGGGCTAAAAATAGTCCTTATATAGCTGTAGCCAAATTGCCTATTCATCTATTCAAGTTTGACTTTGATGACGAGTATCAGTTCATGATTACCCTACTCAGTCAGGTAACAAGACAACCAACAACTAGAAGTTTCAAGGATTGGATGTATAGAGTCATCCTGATGTGCTTATACACTGAGAAAAGGCCATTACGGGCCAAAATGATAAGTGATGCTCTTGATGAGCAACTGAAAAACCTAGGAGGTACAGAATGTGCTTTCTATATGACCTCATACATTGTTTATGTATGTGCCTATAAAGGTATATTTAATGGATTGACTACAAAGGGGAAGATTGGTGGCACCACTAATGATGCACACATTTGGGACCATTACCCCCAGTTACAAAGAGTTAACTACCTCCAAGATTATAAATTGGTGAATGATGCATTTTCTATGCATCTAGTGAGGACCATGGAGGAAGATAGAACTAAAAGACTAAGCATGGAAGCTCAGGAGGTAATATACAGGCATGGAGCCAGGTTCATTCAATTTTCAACCTTTTCATACATTAGGGTTGAAGGATTTCAAGACTACCCTCTCATGCTTTGAAGATATCCAACTGATGATGTAGTATTAATGGAGTTCATGAGGCAGATTGTGACAATATTGGATGCCTACAAAGCTAATAACAAGCTTCCTCCAGTACTATTTCCAGTAACAATGGGCTGGTATATGTGCCCAGATAGTGAAAATATTAAGAAATCCATAGCTGGCTTAACCATGATGAAGTTACAACCATTTCCATTGATAAGGCCATATGATCCTTATGGAAGGATGTAAAAGATCATGGGACAACCCATTCACCAAAGGCATCTTGAGGATTTTTGGGCAGATTGCGAGGATGAGGCTGAATCTCGAAGAAGAAGATATCAAAGGTTAACAATTAACCAAATCAAAACCTTTGGTTGCATTTCCATCCCAACGCAAATGAAGAAGGATGATGGAAAGAAAATGGCTGAAGAATATGAAGAGAAGAAGATATACAACGACACCATATCAGCCCTGAATCTTACAATGCAGGAGGACATCTCCTTGGATCCATTCACGGGCAGGATATTATAGCTAACGCAAGCTTGGGTTGATGAGCAAGTAAATATACTAAAGAAAAAAGGTGTGGCCCTTAGAGTTGATAGCAAAAAGAAATATTCGGAGCTCTCTGCTGATGAATATGATGATTTCCTAAATGAGAAGAGGAAATCCAAGGGAGACAGATTACCACCCTAGTAAAAATAGAGCAAAAGACCTCCTAGAGGCAAGAAAACTACAGAAGAGCCCAAAGGGGTCATCATTGAGAGAATAATGGCCATAGCTAAAGAAGCGGCGGCATCAGGAGAAGCATCAGCTTCGAGCCAAGCATCAGCATCATCTGTGCCTTGTCCGTTAGATAAGCAAAAGTCAAAGAGAATACAAAAGGCTGATGTAGTGGTTATTGAGACCTATGAAGAGGGTTAGGCCTCACAAAAACAAATGGAAGAGGATATCCCTCTAGAAGAGGAGCATGATGAGGAGGAAGGCCTTGTATTGTTTAAGAGAACAAGAAAGGCACCTCAGGTGATTGCCCCCACACCGAAGAATGCAAGAACATCCATGAGGGGTGAAATAAAGAAAAGCCCCATTACACTAAGAGGGGCATGTAGTGAAGTTTTTAGAAAAGAGTTACAACACAATGTACCACTTCTACCATTGTGAAATTTAAAACTAAACAAGTTGAAGAGCAGTTCAAAGAAACATCTAGAGCAGTTCCAGGTGGTCTTGTCTCGTTAGAGGAAATAGCAGATTTATCTGATGATGATGTGGTTAAGGATGTAACTGCTCAGCAAATGGAGACACTTGCTGTAGGCACCTACATCACTCCTTTTGGGACCCCATTAGTACAGGGAACTGGAGAAAAATAGGTTGAACAAGAAAAGGAAAGAAGCCCCGAGAAAGTTGCACATCAGATAGGGCTAGATGAGTTAGTTGAGAAGGTCACCAGCCCTGAAGTGGCGAACCTTTCATATATAAAGGATGCGAGTCCTCAGCATCAGACTAATGCACCTGATGAGGTGAGTAAAACTGAAGAAATAAAGTTGGTTGAAGTAAGAGTTCATACTTTGGATTTGGGTCAGTCACAACAAGATATAGTTGGTGAACCTAAGATAGTGGAAGTCCTAGAAAAGGATGAGGAAGAAATGATCATATCAAATGAGGATGTCATACGGACTCAAGAGACCTCAGGAAATAAAGAAAAGTCAGATCATGATGATCTAAAAACTCAGGAGGAAGTATCTACTTCAACTATAGAGAAAGATATGACGTGGGATCAGGTGAAAGCACCTAAGGTAGATAAAATAATATCCACTGATGCGGGCATATCTCAGGATGAAGAAATCAATAAAGTAGATGAAGTTAGAATGGAGGAAGCAAAAGATCAAGGTCATGATAGTCATGATGATCAACAGGATCACCCTCTAGGAAAAGATGTTCCTCATCAGAAGGATGTACCAAAAGATCACTCTCATGAAGAGCATCATGAGGAAGAACAAAGAAAATCACCTTCTCTGACAAACGTAGATGCACTTACCGGAGATCAAGGTGATGATCATGATGATGATTCAAGAAACCAAGGTACAAAAGATCAAGTTCCTCAGTGGCTGGAAAGAGAAATTGGCACTGAAACAGGTATGGAAATTCAAGAATTTGATGTGTCTACATTGTTTTCAGAAACATTAATAAAGTCCAAGAGGAAGGCTAGGTTGACCTTGGCCATTAGAAGGGATCCTACAGCAGGTAGGAGGACATGCCAGGTAGCACTCCCTACTGTAGATAAAGAAAAGGGTAAGATCACTCTGGATGAATTCTAGATTAACACCGTGGATTTAGGGTTTGCTAATGAAGACCAGGAGGGTCAAGAGGGAAAAAACATAATTGATTCTTTGACCCAGAAAATTAAAAGAGAAAAGGATGAAAATAAGCAACACAAAGAGCACATTACTCAGTTACATACATATATAAAAGGGTTAATTAACCCTGAGGATACTTCAACTGATCATGCAGTCCCATTGACTGCTATTTCCCAAGAGGAAGTAAATAAGTTGGATCTCATGAAACATGAGTCATCCATATTGAGAAAATGGATGTACTCCACATTTGACATAGCAGAGGAAGTAGTAAAGGCCTCTTTGAAGAGGTGGAATTCCCTTAGTAGCTCCAAGAAGAAGG
The DNA here is from genome assembly GCA_027924645.1 of Cunninghamia lanceolata. Taxonomy (NCBI): domain Eukaryota; kingdom Viridiplantae; phylum Streptophyta; class Pinopsida; order Cupressales; family Cupressaceae; genus Cunninghamia; species Cunninghamia lanceolata. The sequence continues at coordinate 8,461,552 of BSBN01000801.1, forward strand.
TAGATAAATTGCAAATGGAGACAGGGAAAAGGTCATTCTAATTGGAGAAGATATTGACTGTACTAGAAGAAATAAGGAGGATCAATCCTTAGATACTTATACAAAATCAAGTGCTGAATAATAACAATGCATTAATGATAGATATATGGTATAAAGACATCCAATTTGAATGTGATGTACTCAAGAGATGCAACAATAAGTTGAGAGAAATCAGCATGAGGCTACATGATATGATGTCTTTTGAAGCAGAAATTTTGGAAATGTTGGAAGGAAAGGTCGAAGGAAAGATAGAAAATCAAGATGAGGACTTTGCAATCCAAGATCTATATAATAACTTCCAATTTCTTGCTGATGATCCACTAGGCCAATTGACAGAAGAGGTCATGGATAGACTGGTGAGGACCAAGGTGAAAGTGGAAAATTATAATGAGATATTACACAATAGAAGGAACAAACTGGATAATATCCGAAGTAAATACCAAGCACATAAACATGCCATTATCAAAGCAAAGACTCAGATGGTGGAGAAATAGATAAAATAGTGCAGTTGTATGAAAATGTCAGGGTAGTTATGTAGGCTCATATACAAGGTCCCAGTCATCAGGATAATGAAGATACAGCAAGTGATGCACCTGATGATGAAGAGCATGAATTGGATGGGTAGATAAGGATGCAGCATAAAGCAGATATTAGCTTCTGACACTTAAGGAGAATAAGTAATTTAGATGGTTGCCAGCTAGCAACCTGTGCCACGTGGAAAGAATTAATTTGGTTAATGAATGTAAACCGTAGATTGTAATAGATAAATCTTGATCATAGATCAATTGTAACTGCTCCCTCATCTTGTTTTATAAAAGGTGTAGGGATGCCTCATTTTAAAACATTTGAAACTTAATTGAAATCTATTTGCTGAAATATTTAGGGCTCATTTCAAAGTTGTTGTATACATATATGTTCTTGCATACTTAATGAATGAGAAGACTGTTTTTGATTACAATCCATCATAAATCTTGAGTAATCAGTGTATTAATTCTTGAAATATGCTTTGATTTGCTGTGTCCCTTGGAGTGCATATCAGCTTGCATGTGTTGTCTTCATACCTTTCCTTTGAAGTTAGTATTGACTGTATCTAGCTGTGGAATGTCCTGGTGAACATATGGTTTGATTTCTCCTCTTCATGACTGTATCTGATGTATATGTGGTTCAATAGCTGAAGGTTCAACTTTAATTTGAAGTATTTCTTTCAGTTTCTTTTAATTTCAAAACATTTCATCATCATAATTACAAATAATTGACAATCTTAAGAAAATAATACAAATATGCAGACATTCCATAGATAAATGAATATATTCAGCATATTTGAGGTTAAAGCATGTCAAAATGATAAATATCATGCAAATATTTAGAGATAGACACAATATTTGAAGTATATCTTGTGTAGAAATAACTCTCTGTGCAGCATCATTATAGGAAACATCATCTTACTGATGAGATCTATGTAAGGCCCCAAAATGGAAACAACAACACACATCAACCTCTGAGTAATTTCAGAAGATTGAGAACTAATCAATGGAGACTTGAGATCATGAATTCTATGAATTCATCATATCTTTCAAGATGAGTAAAGGTTAATGTGTACTTTTATTCTATGTTTGTTTATGACTAACATCATGATCAACAAGTCCATGATCCAGTGTTAAAATCTATAGCTAACATCCAATAGCTATAGGGGTCACTAGTAAGCAGAGAGGAAAGAAGGTTCCACAACTCCCTTCTTGGGCCCCTCTTATTAGGAGCATATATATGAATTAGGTTCAAAGAATTGTTGTTAGACTCCATTCTGACCGCCAAAAAGTTTTTTTTTCAATAATCCTTCCCTTGACAACCTTATTGTTCCACATAGTGACAATTCCCCATAGGCACCACATGCATCACAACTAAGGTACTCTGCATTAGGCCACAAACTCATAGCAATAGCCTAAAAACTTTCAATTTTTATCTTTACTTCTTGAAGCATCAAAATGTCAATTTTGTTATCAAAGATATAGTTCTTGACTAAGAACTGTTTATGGGGGTTGTTAAGCCCCCTAATATTCCATGATAGTATTCTCATTTGTTTGGGGCCTTCTTGGAGCCAATCTCCAATGTCTTCTACTCGCCCATTGTGATGTCTTTATTAATTGCCTTTTGTCTAGTCTCTCTCTGAGACGATCTTCCTTGCTTTGTATCTGCTCCCACATCTAGGATCTTCTTCATGGGACCTGTTACCTCTCAATCCGACTAGATGATTATTCCCAGTTGTCCCTACAAGGTAGCCATCAATGATCAATAGGATTCTTGGGCCAGTGGCTAACAGTACAGGAGATAGACTCTATAGATATCTCCTCTTCTTCTTTAGGCTCTACAAAACCAAGGGGGTATTCCCTATTCAACATCCATGAGATATGCTATGAAAGGACTGGGATGCTGACACAAAGCAGATAAATCCTCTATTATGTAGACCAAAACTATGGAATAAGTGCAAAGGGGATAGCTTTGGGCCTATATTCAGTTGTGAATCAGAGGATTGTGGTCCTAAAACTACTTCTACTATCCTAAAGGTTTGTATATGAAGTTTGAGTTCGTTTTGTATTTGGATGCAAAACAAGGACCTTGGTTGTGACCTCAATACAAGACTGGATCAGTACCTATTTCAAGGTTCGGAGTTAATAGACATACACATGTGAATGTACACATAAACTTATATTAATGACTGAGTTTCAAGGGGATGTTTAATATCTACCTTACAGATACTTCCTAGAATTGAGTATTTGGTTACCTCTGCTTAGAAAATCCTCACTGCAATATATTCTTCTTAACACTTTAACCTAAAGCATTTAATCTACTCCTTGAGTAGAAGTAAAAGACCAAGCATTATACATAGAAAATCCATATTCAAGAATCTTAAACACCCCTTAGCTGTTTAGATTCAAAAGAAGAATACATTTAATTTGGAGACAAATAACATAACACATGCAATGAAGCATTACTCATTTAAATCAACATGAAACTAGTAGATTTATGCATTAAACATACAACATGAGATTCATAAAATCACAAAAACATCCCAAAACAAGGCCACCAATGAAGTTATATCTTATCACAGCACCAAAACTTTGTCCAGTTTTCAACAACCCCAATGAGTATCACAGTTTGGCCTTTTATACCAAGACTGTGTACTCAGCAAAATTAATTGCATGATAATGTCAAAAATTCCTGCCAGATACACTGCATCAGAAATGACACTCAAAATCATAAATGCAGCAGGGGACAAAACGGGAAGAAGCAAGAGAAGGGCGAGGAGTAGTTGAGCTCAAGCCTTGTGCCACCACTGGAAGACCCTCCTCCATAAACCAAGTACTTGGTTGTTCGACCATCAACCCATGTCTACCTTCAATCCTACCATTAATGGCTCAACCACCCGTAGCTTCTCTTGGGAATCGTAGAAGCGCACCCATGGAAATGTCTTTCTCAAAAAATGACTACAGACACAAGGAAAAAACCATCGCTTAAGGTTCAAAACCCGGTCGTTGATCAAAAACCCATTACCGAAATCAATGGTCCCAAAACATGCATGAAGAGCTGCCAGCCAATGATATCATGCCATGTAGGCACCTTGACCCTCTATCACTGACCTTTCTTCCTTTTATTTCTCCTTTATCGCTTTTGTATATGCAAATCGAAATGCATATACAACATACAAGTCAGACGTCAAATGTTATAGAACAAATTGGAATTTAGTTTGGGTCTAGCTTGTATCTCTGTCCTGCATCCATTGCTTTGCATATTTCACACATACAAGCACAAAACACAAGGTGGACTCCATGGCATCTATCTACCGGATTTGAAAAATTTTCAAGTCCAAGCCTTGTATCCTCATGAGTTTGTATATCGGCACATATACAAGTGCAAATACACAAGTAGTGGGCTCCACCCACTTTCTCTTTCCTTTGCACATTTCCTTGCACATCGCATATACAAATGCAATGTACAAGCCACAAACGCCACACTGCTTTAGAACAATCACTTTATACAAGTGGCAGGCCCCATCAAATGCACCCTCTTCTTTTGTATGTTGCAGAACGTACAAGGTCCCTTGTATATTTTGGTAGTATCTTCAATTGTATATCACCGAATATACATTTGCCCTTTGCATGCAAATAGGGAATCTTTAGAGAATATGTGTTGAATGCATCTAACCATTGTATATAAACTCGAATGTATATTGCAGACAATCCACATTTGTATATCCACAACACTGTTCACTTTGCATGTCGCGGGCCTTCATATATTTTCAATGTACATTCCCTTGCACATATAAGTAAGGAATCTTCTCCAGAATATTCCTGCAATGTATCTTTTCCTTTGTATGTTTCACTTGCATATTCTACATACAATCCCGATAAACAAGCAAGGCCGATATACAAATGGTGAATATTCCTAGAATCTTATAGAAGATTCCCCCAATGCACATGCAACCTGATATACACTTAAAAATGCATATAACTTAAAAATTTTACCATTTCTGGAAGCTAATTGAGATTTTTGACCCGCCAATGCACATTTTGACTTGTATGTATATACAAACACCTTTGTATATACAAAGACACTTGCAGCTTAACTAATTTTTTGCATTTTTTCAACTGAAACTAGACTGCTAATGCAGGTGATAACATAGGCTCCAATTGGGGACGTGCAGGCGCAAGGCTATAACAAGGACTAGACTACTCCAGGGCAGACCAGACAAAACCCAAAACTCAAAACATGACCGACTATACAAGGCATGTACAAAATATTTACACCTAGTTTACAGTGTGCACATAAGATGATCACTTATAAAAAATAAGGCTTCAGGAATTGACCGTGCACTGGCAGTTCTAGCGATTCACCACTTAGGGCCTGGAGGAAGTAGGAATTTTCTCCATGAATATTGCTAATTTGATATGGACCCATCCATAATGGCTCAAATTTTCCATGTTTACCCTTATCTTGGCTCTTTGCATTCCAAATTAGGACCAAGTCATGTATTTGGAACTTTCTTTCCTGAGCTTTTCTATCAAACAAATATTTAATTTTCTGTTGTTTCTTGATATTTGTCATGTGTGCCTCTCTTCTGATTTCATCCAATGCAACTAGCTGATTTATTCTTTCAGACATGGAGTCCTCAATCTCCGTATCATTCTCTTGTATAAATCTGTAAACTGGTCAAAGGTTGTGCACAGGTAGCCTAGCTGGTGCACCATACACTAATTCAAAAGGTGGCCTTCCAATTGATTCCTTTACTATCATCTGGTTGGCCCATAGTGCCATCTTTAATTTTGAATCCCATGCCCTCTTGCTCTTATCTAGCATTCTCTTAATGATTTTCATGAGGCTCTTATTGCTTGATTTTGCTTGACCATTTCCTTGTGGGTGATATGGTGATGCATGTGACAGACTGATCCCATATTTGTTGCAAAAATCAACAAATTCTCCAGATCTAAAGCACATGGCATTGTCCATGACAATTGTAGCTGGCACTTCAAATCTGATAATAATGTGCTCTAAAACAAAATCCATCACCACTTTGCTCGTAGCTTTCTTAGTTGGAATGGCTTCAACCCACTTGGTGAAGTAATCAGTGGCAACCAGAATCCAACTGTGCCATCCACTCAATTTTTCTGAGATTTCTCCTATAAAATCAATTCCCCACTACTAAAATGGGGCCTCTACAGTTACAGTCCTAAGGGGTAGTGCACCTTCATACTTGAGCTTCCCTAAAAACCTTTGGCAGGAGTCACATTTTCTTACCAACTTTTGTGCATCTGAGAAGAGAGTTGGCCACCAATATCCTGCTCTGAGAATCTTGTGGGCCATTGTTTGGGCTGCATAGTGTCCACCACACACTCCATTGTGCATGTCATTTAGAATATCCTTAGCCTGATCCTCATCCACACATCTGAGCAATACACCATCAGGGTTTTTCCAATATAGCTCTCCTTGAAGAATTACGTATTTGATTGCATGTAGCTTCAAGGTCCTTTTCTGACTATCACTGAAGTGGAAAGGACAATTCAAATTCTGCAAATAATGTACTATATCCTTATACCAATCAGATTCTGATATACTAATAGTTTTATATTACACCATGTTCACTTGGCATGCTTCTAGATTTGACTGTGTCATTAGTTTTTCCAAACCTTGTCCCCTTATCAATTTTGTGATCTGTATTTCAATGTTGAACTCTTGTAGCTTATTCATCCATCTGCATCTTCTTCTAGTTACCTCCTGCTAAGTAAAAATATCTTTGATTGCTGCATGAGGCACATATGCAACTATGTGAGAGCCCACTAAATATGGCCTGAAGCTCTTGATTTCTCTAACTAGTGCATATGCCTATTTCTCCATGATGTCATACTTTAATTTAGCAGCCTGCAATGACCTGCTAAAGAAAGCTATAGGTTGTTCAAATCCTTCTTTGATTTTCTGCAATAAGCATGTAGCAATAGTATGGAAAGAAGCAAATGAGAACAGCTGAAAGGGCTTAGAAAAATTAGGAGACTTTAGCACAGGAGCCATCTTTATAGCCTCTTTTATATTCTGAAATGATTTAGTCACTTCCTCCTCCCATTTGATAGTTGCACCTTTCTTCAGCATCTTAGAGATATCTTTAGTGGTCTCTGCAAAGTTAGGCACAAATCTTCTAACAAAATTAATTTGCCCAAAGAAGGACTAAACACCTTTCACTATTTTAGGGATCTAAATTTTGTCAATTACAGCCACTCTTTTAGGATGAATCCTGACCTCATCTTTGGAAATAATGTGTCCAAGCAGCTTTCCTTCCACTACCTCAAAAGCACATTTCTTTGGGTTGAGCGAGATGCCATATTCTAATGCTCTAATAAAAATCTGCTCCAAGTGCATACAGTGTTGCTCTTCCTTTTTTGAATAAGCAGTCAAGTCATCTTGATATACAGCCAAGATTGAGTCAATCAATCCTACAAAAGCAACATCCATTGCCCTTTGAAATGTGGCACCCATATTTTTCAGTCCAAATGGCATCCTCACATATACATAGGTTCCCCATGGAGTGGTGAAGGTAGTTTTAAATTGTTCTGATTCTCACTTTCACCTGATTGTACCCTAAAAATCCATCCATCATGGATAAAAGTTCACAGCTAGTCACCTTCTGCAACATGGCTTCCATGTTTGGTAATGGATAATTGTCCTTCAAAGAAGATACATTCAGATTTCTAAAGTCCACACAAAGTCTGATGTCACCATTTTTCTTTCTGACTGGGACAAGGTTGGACACCCAAGTTGAATGTCTGATAGGCATGATTATTCCAGCCTCCCTAAGCTTCATGAGTTCTTCTTGCATTTTAGGAGCTAAAGTTGGGTTGATAGGTCTCTATTTTTGTCTAAATGGTTAACTCCAGGCTTCAAAGGGATTTCATGCTGGAATAAATCCTCTCTATAAGCTTTCAGGTCCTCATATGACCAGGCAAAGACATGCTTATATTTTCTCAGCAATGCAATCAACATAGTTCTAATATGTGGTTTGAGATGTTTGCCAATATATACCCTTTTGGGAGCATGAGATGTTCCCAAGTTTATCTCCTCTAGATCATTCTTATTTGTTAGAGATGTCTTTGTAACAAATTGGTCCCTATTGTCAAAAGCTCTCTCTAAAGCAACTAGCCCTATAGGGATTTTATTTGTCTTTAGCTACATTACCTCCTTCCCTAAGAGAGTTTCTTTCCCATCTACAACTTCTACAAAGTTCTGAAAATCCATTTCCTGGTTCTCATATTCATCAATACAATGTAGAAATCTCAGTAAATCCTTATCATTATTAAATACCTACCAACTGCATACATTATCTGGCACTGCAGGTCTAAGTTTGACCTCAACATTTGTTACATTTGACAAAGTTATATCGTCTGGCCTTATGGCTACATTAGCTAGAAAATCTGCCCTGACATTCTTTGATCTCTCTACCCAACTTATTGAAAATGCATCAAACAATTCAATTGTATCCCAGACAGCATGCTTATACTGGTTTAATCTCTTATTTTTTGAAGCATACTTATCTCTAACCTGGGAAACAACTAACTCTGAATCACCAAATACTTTGAGCATCTTAATTCCATGCTTCAGAGCTATATTCAATCCTAACAACAGAGCTTCATACTCTGCAATATTATTCGTACAAGAAAACTTCAGCAAGAAAGAGAATTTTAGGAGCTTACCAGCTAGAGATAGAAAAATAATTCCCATACCAGAGCCTTCCTTTGAACAAGCTCCATCAAAATACATGGTCCAAAGACCCTGCTGGTCAGGCTCTTGAAAGCACCTGTCTCTCCCTTTACCCTCTTTATCATCTGAGACAACCCTTAAGTTATCACAGTCAGTGTCCACAAAGCATATATGCTCCTCTGACTCTTGGTCCTCAACTATTTCTGATGATCTTTCTTCTCTGACAAATTTGACATCCTTTCCATTCATTGGGATCATGGCATATGATAGGTCTAATTGCATACTTCCGCCAATCAATGCTGCCCACCTTCTTGACAACAACATGCCATACTGTGGCTTGATATCAACAACTGTTATGTTCATTTTGTAAGTTTTTTCTAGATATGTTGCTAGTCTGAAATCTACATCTTTCATGATTCCAGTGACAGGTACTTCTCTAGCATCCATGGCATAGCATTTCCCACATGCTTTGTCTATTTTCAACCCAGCTTGCTGCATGATGGTCAAAGGCATGATATTTGTTGATGCTCCTAAATCAAGCATACAATTCTTAATTAATTTTCTGTTTATGACAAGGGAGACATAAAATGGTTCCACTTGTGAAGGGCATTTTGTCATGGTCATCCCTAGATACACCTCAGGAATTTCATCTTCATCCATACACATGGCTTGTTTTTTACCCTGAATTTCAATATTCTGATTACCTTGATAGGGTTCTCCTGAAATCAGGGATACTATTTTATTTTTGAACTCTTCAACTTTCATCAGCTCCATCAATGGAATAGAGACTTTTATCTGCGATGAGACCTAAGTGATGTCAAATGGAGCATAATTTTGTATGATAGTCATTGCTTGCTCCACAGTTTTATTTTTATCCTGGTATGATCCAGCTTTAATTTTTGTGGCTCCTTGACTATCGTCTTTGATCTAAATTTTTTTGTTTTGTTCCTTAATCTGGGGGATTCTACTTTCTGGTCCTTGAGGATCATGACCTATTTTCTGCTTAAAACCTTGATTATTATTGTTCCATTGTTTCTTATATGTTTCAGTCCCCTTATAATTTTGCACTGGCTGGCCTGCAGAAGTATTCTCTGGTTGGTGTGAGTTTCTTACCTGAGCTTTACCTCTTAAGTTATAATTGCTTTTGACTTGAGCTACTGCTGCAGCTGTGAAGGCTCAAATTTCTTCATCAGAAGGCCTCTTCAAGTTATTCAAAAAATTGTGTGAGTCTTGAGCATAGGCATAGTTGTCTTCATCATCTTCATCATAAGAAAACTGCTGATAGACCTGAATCTCATCACTTGCACTTGCATCAACATCATGAGAGGGATACTCTCTATTTGTAGACAACATATTGACATTATAACCTTCCATGCGATGTGGCTCATTGCACTCATCACAGGCAACAACATTGTTGTATAAGGACTGAGCAATCATACATTGTGACTGTGAATGAGGCATTTGACATATGATACACCATGGAGTGTCATTAATAGTATTTACAACCTTCTTCAAAGGATCAGGAGTTTCTTTAACATTTTGAGTCATTTGATCAACATTACCGTGTGGGAGAAAAGGTTTGCTATTATGCCAATTGGTATTTTATGGCATATCATGTAATGATGGTCTCTTTTCCTACCTTTGGTAAACCTGTCTGTCAGGACCTACTCCCTTTTCATTTTTAGCCATTCTATAGCTCAAGTCCTTGACAATAGTTGTCAACTTATCTAATTTATCCTTAGAAGTAGATGCATTGCCTTGAACACTTTGAGATTTTGTATTTAGATTTTGCAAGATTTTTACATCATCTCTTCTATTTGTCTTACTAGATGCTTTTCTGTTATTTTCAATATTTGTTGCAATCTTGAAAGCATCTCTGAGGCTGTGAGGACCCTTATCTCTTAATCCATAGGCAGTTTTGGCATCAAAAACATTTATGTACAACACTATGCACATTGGTTCATTAGGCCTTAGGTGATGTGGCAATTTATTCAATACCTTCATGAATCTAGCATTGAAATCAACAACCTGTTCATTTGATCCTTTGGTGATTCCAGTGAATTCATTAATGAAAAAACTAGGATCAGTCTTGTCACCATACTGTTCTTTGAAAATTCTTCTAAAGTCATCCCATGATGAAATGCTTCTATTAGGCAGACCTTTGTACCATTCTCTGGCTTCATCAACTAAGGATTGCATAAATAATTTCATAAAAACATCCTCATGCTCAACCTCAAAGTTGTCGATGATATTTTAAAAAGTTTTTAAGTGGTCTTCACTTGATACGACATTATTTCCTAAAAATTTTGGCACCTGCGGCCTCACATGTTTGTCAATAAGATTTGGATACCTAGGAATGCCATAAAAAATTAATTGCCTGAATCTATCTATCTGCATAGGCTGTCTACCAAATTAATTAGCATTGGCATTTCTATTTGCATTCTAATTTCTTACATTACTTAATGGTATTCTGGCATCATTTGCATTCTATCTCTAATCATTACGTTGATCTTGGACCTCATTTCTATGCTGATTTCTCTGCATATTTGCATTTTCAAGGGTAGGAATTGAATCATTCTAAGCAACTCTCAGAGCTTGCACTTTCTATCTCATGTCATCTCTGATCTTTACTGCCTGTAGATATTCTAACTCTACTCTTAAGCTTTTGATTTCTTCAGCTAACTGTTCCTCTTTGGGCATAGAAGAGGAAGGTTTCATTATATTCTAATCATCATTATCTTCATCCCTTGGAGACTCAACCTCTTCAAATCTATCACTGGGATCTAAAAAAGGGCATTCTTGAAACACTTCTGACCTTATTCTCAGAGCACCACCCTGCTATTTCTCATATACATTTTGGATTTCATCTTCTGTGTTTGAAAAATAAGGCTCTGTCCTCTCTGAAGATCCTAGATTGTTTTGATTATTATCATGATTTCTGGGGCTGGGAGAACCCTCTTGACTAGCTTGAGCAGTCCCCTTTTTCCTCTACATCATTTTTTTGGGTAATTCTGTAGACAGAGAATTACATAGGGATCTTCTCCCTTGCATACAAATTCTTACTTTACTAATTGGAAGATTGGTTTGGAGTCACCACCTATAACTAGGAATTGTTTTCTTTTTAATCAGGGTTCTTTCACTTCACCTCCCCAGTAGAGTCGCCAAATCTGTTACCTCTCAATCTGACTGGATGCTTATTCTTAGTTCTCCCTACAATGTAGCCATCAATGATCAAAAGGATTCCTGGGCCAGCGGCTAACAATATAAGAGATAGACTCTATAGATATATCCTCTTCTTCTTTAGGCTCTGTAGAACCAAGAAGGGTATTCTCTATTCAACATCCATGAGATATGCTATGAAAGGACTGGGATGCTGACACAAAGCAAATAAATCCTCTATTATGTAGACCAAAATTGTGGAATAAGTGCAAAGGGGCTAGCTTTGAGCCTATATTCAGTTTTGAATCAAAGGATTGTGGTCCTAAAACTACTTCTACTATCCTAAAAGTTTGTATATGAAGTTTGAGTTTGTTTTGTATTTGGTTGCAAAACTAGGACCTTGGTTGTGACCTTAATACAAGACTGGATTGGTGCCTATTTCAAGGCTTGGAGCTAATAGACATACACATCTGAATGTACACATAAACTTATAGTAATGACTGAGTTTCAAGGGGATGTTTAATATCTGCCTTATAGATACTTCCCAGAATTGAGTATTCGGTTACCTCTACTTAGAAAATCCTCACTGCAATATATTCTTCTTAACAATTTAACCTAAAACATTTAATCTACTCCTTGAGTAGAAATAAAAGACCAAGCATTCAACATAGCAAATCCATATTCAAGAATCTTAGACACACCTTAGCTATTTAGATTCAAAAGAAGAATACATTCAATTTGGAGACAAATAACATAACACATGCAATGAAGCATTACTCATTTAAATCAACATGAAACTAGTAGATTTATGCATTAAACATACAACATGAGATTCATAAACTCATAAAAACATCCCAAAATAGGGCCACCAATGAAGTTGTATCTTATCACAGCACCAAAAATTTGTCCAATTTTCAACAACCCCAATGAGTATCACAGTTTTGCCTTTTATACCAAGACTGTGTACTCAGCAAAATTAATTACATGACAAGGTAAAAAATTCCTGCCAGATACACTGCATCAGAAATGGCACTCAAAATCATAAATGCGGTAGGGGACAAAATGGGAAGAAGCAAGAGAAGGACGAGGAGTAGTTGAGCTCAAGCCCTGTGCCACAGCTGGAAGACCCTCCGTCATAAACCAGGTACTTGGCTGTTTGACCATCGGCCCATGCCTATCTGCAATCCTACCATTAATGGCTCAACCATCCGTAGCTTCTCTTGGGAATCATAGCAGCGCACCCATGGAAATTTCCCACTCAAAAAATGACTGCAGACACAAGGAAAAAACCATCGCTAAAGGTTCAAAACTCAGCCGTTGATAAAAAACCCATCGCTAAAATCAATGGTCCCAAAACATGCATGAAGAGCTGCCAGCCAATGATATCATGCCACGTAGGCACCTTGACCCTCTATCGTTGACCTTTCCTCCTTTTATTTCTCCTTTATCGCTTTTGTATACAACATACAAGGTGGATGTCAAATGTTATAGAACAAACTGGAATTCAGTTCAGGTTTGACTTGTATCTCTATCCTGCATCCATCGCTTTGCATATTTCACACATACAAGCACAAAACACAAGGTGGACTCCATGGCATCTATCTACCGGATTTGAAAAATTTTCAAGTCTAGGCCTTGTATCCTCATGAGTTTGTATATCGGCACATATACAAGTGCAAATATACAAGTGGTGGGCTCCACCCACTTTCTCTTTCCTTTGCACATTTCTTTGCACATCGCATATACAAATGCAATATACAAGCCGTGGACACCACACTGCTTTAGAACAAAATGAAAACAACTTCGAGTCCACCTTGCATCTTCAGAATGCACTTCCATTTCATGTATAAACATACAATCACTTTATACAAGTGGCGGGCCCCATCAAATGCACCCTCTGCTTTTGTATGTTGCGGAACATACAAGGTTCCTTATATATTTTGCTAGTATCTTCAATTGTATATCACCGAATATACATTTGTCCTTTGCATGCAAACATGGAATCTTTAGAGAATATGTGATGAATGCATCTAACCATTGTATATGCACCTGAATGTATATTGTAGACAATCCACATTTGTATATCCACGGCACTATTCACTTTGCATGTTGCGGGCCTTCGTATATTTTCAATGTACATTCCCTTGCACATACAAGCAAGGAATCTTCTCCAGAATATTCTTGCAATGTATCTTTTCCTTTGTATGTTTCTCTTGCATATTCTACATACAAGCCTGATAAACAAGCAGGACTAATATACAAATGGTGAACATTCCTAGAATCTTATAGAAGATTCCCCCAATGCACATGCAACCTGATATACACTTAGAAATGCATATAACTCAAAATTTTAACTATTTCTAGAAGCCGATTGAGATTTCTGACCTGCCAATGCACATTTTGACCTGTATGTATATACAAACACCTTTGTATATACAAAGATACTTGCAGCTTAACTAATTTTTTGCATTTTTTCAACTGAAACCAGACTACTCATGCAGGTGGTAACAGAACCTTTACCTTTCCATTTAGCAGTAGTGCAACCTTCCAAGTTAGTGACACTAGAACTAGCCCCAAGAGTACGAGCGAAGGTTTTGCTACTAGGGGAGGACACTCTCAGGCCAACATCACAAATATCAACTTGATTACCCCCCTTACCCACTAAAGGGTTCTTCAACCTAGAAGGATCCACCTTCTTTGCTAAAACTTCCTTTTCTGGAACTTCCCCTTGATGAATCTCCTCATCTTCCAACCCAATAGTCAATGAGGCTATGCAGTCCTCCCCACTAGAAAGGGGAGAAGCCTTCAGCCCCACTAGGTTGGGGTGACCTTGGGCCTTCAGGACTTCCTAGGGGAAATTTTCTACCTTATCCTTGTCAGTATTATCATTTTGTAGAGAACCAATTATATTCAGCAGATCCTCTCTAAAAGGGTAATCTTCCTCATTATTAGTAGTCTGGACCTCTGGAGCTAGGGTAGGCTTTCTAGCCTTGCATTGGGAGGCTAGATGGCCCTTCTTATTATAGATTTGGCAAAAGGTTGTAGAGTTTTCATAGATTATTGGTTGAACCCACATGCCATATTTAGATTCTAGAGTAATATTGTTAGGCATGACCTTGTTAATATCAACACTAACATAGAATCTATCAAAAACTAACCTCAATTTATTCCTGCCAGTGTTGTCAAGAGCTATGAAGTGCCCAAATGAATTGGTATCCATATAAATATCTCTTCATCCTAATACTCTAGAGGGAAAACCGAGAGTCTAATCCAAATCAGCATCATTTTGTTAAGATCAATAGCAATGTCAAATCTAGGCTTCCATTTACAAATGGATAAACTGTTTCACCCATGCATCTAGGCCCCTCCCCACTAAAACAGAGGCAAGGTCTTCTCTAGCCATGAATTTGAAGAGAAACGTCCCTCCAACCATGGTACTCAAAGTAAAAGTTCCCTTCACTCTCCATTTGGTAGTCATCCATTTCCTGACCACATCAATGTTGGGTTTGAAGGAAAAAAACTTTCCTACTAGAGAATTCTCCATAGAGGAGACAACTCTTTCCATCATGATGTCTTGGAGCATAATCGTCGTCCCATCTGCCTATTAGGAAATTGAGGTGATGCATGAGTTTCCTCCATCTCCTCCCTTAAAAGGGCAATTTTCTAGGCCTTGGGTCCCAACTCCTTTTGTAGCACATGAGCAGAGGACACATAGTCCTTATCACCAAGCACATGACCTGAAAGGTCCACACTACTATCCAGAGCACCAAGGACAGACCCAATCCCTGAAGCAATCCTCAGGTAGCCCCAAATTGAAGGGTCTAGGGGATCTCTCGGGTCCCTTGCAACCATCAGAATTCAAATTCAAATTCAAAGTAGCAAGCGAGAAAAGTTACAAAGCAGAGATGATTCAATATAAACTCACCCTTTCCTCTAGATTGGTTCAGATTTCTCCTTCTCTAGATTTAATAAAATTCTCTGCAACATCAAGGATTCTCCTCCTCAGAATTTTCTCCACACTTTGGTGAAGCTAATATTCATTCTCATCCTGTACAATATTAATTCTTGGTTCTTTTCCTTTCCCACTACTCTACTATATCTAAGGACATTCAAATGCCCTATGTCAAGTTTCACCACATTGAAAACATGTACCACTAAATTGTCTTCCTCTTCCAAAATATCCCCTTCCTCTGGAATGTTCACCTCTTCCTATAGATTAATACCATCTTCCATGGTTTCCCTGGATATTTTATTGAGAAGTACTAGCTTCTCCTTTATTTTTTGATACCCATACCCACTGATTGGCTATCCTCTCCCACATGAAAATTTGCCTCTACCTCTAGAGTTATTTTGCTTTCTAGAAAGTTTTTTTTCAGCCTTCATGACATATTGATATGATTTTTTTAACACTTTTTATATGTACCATGTCTATTTCATCTTGTATTAAATAGCGCAATCTATTAATATACCTTGATACTTTTTTAGCATCATCATCAACATGTCCAACCTAAATATTTAATTTATAAAATTCTTCTATGTATTCTTGGACATTCTTATCTTTTTGTTTCAAGTTCTACAATTTCTTAAATGGACATATATGGTAATCAATAGGTAGAAACTTAACCTTCAATTTTGTCACCATTCATTTGTAGAATTTAATTTTCTCTTTTCTTTTTTATTGTCTTTCTCTTTGCAAATGATCCTAGTATAGGGATGCATGTCCTTTCAATTTGGTGTGCTGCAAACTTCACCTTCTTTAGGTATTCAATAGATTCAAAACTAAAGTATTTATCCATTTCTGATATCCAATCAATCAACTCTTCAAGATTTAAACTACCATTATAAATTGGAGGATCTAGCCTAGGATTACTCCTTATTCTATACATTGCCCATAAAAATCTTTGTCCTATATTGTCTCCCTCTTCATTCACATCATCTTCTATTACCTCTTCTTCTTCATCATCCTCACTCACATCTTTTACATGTACTCCTCTATGCTACACCATTTTCATAGCATCTAACCATATTGTCATTCCTCTTTACATCTCTACAATCATCATATCACTAGCCCATGGTGCTCTTCCTCTACCACATCCTCTCTATGCCATGTCTTCTCTGGATTCTTTGCAATTGTAGGCCTACACTCTTCTCCTTACAAAAAACTAACAGTTTAGAATCCCCATTCTTGACACATCCAAAGTCGACACAAGGAACCTGCTCTGATACCACTAGGTGCAAATCAAATTCCAAGGGTTTAATAGACAATCACAATTTGCAACCAACAACATTTACAATTATATAGGATAACAATATCCTCAATCACAATAGAATGCAACAATTTTATTATGTGTGCAACAATCATATATTTAGGAGTACAAAATATGAAATCAAAATTACAACCCATAATACAAATACCCTATTTAATGTTTCAAGGCCATCTTCATAGATCAACCATCTACTTCCCAATCTCTAGTAATATGAACTAGTTATCTACAATCTCCTTCTATTGAACCAACCCACTACCAATCACATTCAATCTTTTTATACCTTTCCACGTCATGATGTTGAACCACCTCCGAAGAGAAAATTCAACGGTCACATAAAAATAGTTAAGAAATTGAACAGTCACTATTAGTAGGATGTAGAGCATAAAGCATAACTGATGGGAAGCTAGTGCACACACTATGTAGACGTTAGAGCTAACAGGAAACACATCCCTATATGTAATAGATATAGTATATATAGATATAAGATATGATCATATAGCATAGGAGGATAGGAGTATGATATGTGGTAGATTTTGATGTAAATAATGACATAGAAGTGATGTATGTAACTGGTGAGCCAGAGACTTAGACCTACCAAAGGATGGACATGATGTATAACCTTTGATTTTTGGTGATATCTATATATGGAGGCTTGTCGGTACTAGGTATTTTTGTGTTGTCTTATTATGATGTGTATGTGATGCTCTGTTTTGTTATTTCTTATGTTTTGCTATCAATCTCTAGCTACTTGACTGGGGTATAAAGTGACTACAAAGACTTGACTGAGGACCAGATCTCTAGACCAGTATCCCCTCTACATTTCTTACTAACATTTGGTCTCATTTCTAGGACCTTGGAAGAAGTTGGTTAAAGATTGAAAGGGAAAAACATCCAAAGAGTAGCGTAGAGTTCCAGAGAGAAGAAAAGGTGATGTTCGTGGAGAAAATTTTCAATTCGCAGAGGAATTTAGGTCTCCTTAAGTTTCTACTACTATGAGAGGTCGGTAGGCACTTAAGGGGATGGCGAGTGGAAAGGGGGTAGGGTCTACAAGGACCTTTCAAATGATGTGACTCTTCAAACAAGAATTCCATAGGACATAAGAGGACTAATGGAACATCAAATAAAGAAAACCCATGGAGAAATGGGAGAAGCAGAGGAATAGAGAAATCAATGAAGACATTAGGACCAGAATGGAGATAAGAAGAGAAGAGAGATTGAAGCACAATCAGGAATGACAAGAACATTACCGCATAAGGATGGAAAGGGCACAAGAGATGGAAAAAGAGAGAACATCATAATTTAGAGAAGAAAAGGAGGAGAAATTCAAAGAGCACACCACAGATAGTGCTACCGAAAGAGAAGAAGAAGACAAGCACATCAACGAGGATGCTACTAAGCATGGCAATGTGGGTGCTATCAGAGAAAGGAGGTCAGAAGGAGAAGAAATAGAGTGAATTATGGAGGAGGTTATAGAGTGCATCACTGTGGGTTCTTCTAGAGAAGAATGTAGAAGGGAAAAAGAAGAAAGAGGTGAATTAGGGTTTATGCTGTAAACTAGTGGAAAACATGAATTAACACCAATAATTTCAAAGATAGATGAGGAATATATAGAGGACCTAATTTTCCAAAGCATAAAGGAGATAAGAGAAGGAGGAAAAGAAGCAGTAAATATTGAGAGGAGTTTTGAGGGTTTTGGAAGGTTATTTCAATCATCCTTGGATGTCGACATGATGTCATTCATGTTGCACATATGTTATCTAAGGTTGTCACTATTGTATTTGTCATTGATGTCAACTCTTTGTTTGGGCTTTCATTGATGCTTATGTTGATGGTGTGCTAACAATGATGTTGCAGATATTCATGGTTGGATGTCATGCATTGTTAAGTTGTATTGAGTACATGATGATATATTAATATGGGAATTAGAAGCATTAAGATGAGGATTAGAAGTAATGTAATGTTGAGAAGATGTTGCTGATGGTCTATAGCATTTTCTATGCCTTCTCTTGTTGTTTCTAAAGAAGTATGTGTTTCTATAAGGATGTTTTGGTCTCTAGGTGTTTTCTGAAGGTTTCTATTGTAGAAAGTTGCCTTGAAGACTACTTGGGAAAATGCTTTGTATTCCTCCACATTTGAAGATATGGTCACACAGTTCAGAAGTTAAGTCAGTATGTTGTAAATGTGCTAAATTCAAAGTTTCACATCATTTATTCCTTCACAAAGAAAGTTGTAAGTGACAGAGTATAGTACTATATTGTCCGATGACTAGTTTCATTGTTTGTTGGCTTGTGCCAACATGTTACTATATGAGATGGTGAGTTGGTTGGTGAAAAATGATCCTGATGATCTTGTGATGTTTCTTGTTGCTCTCTAAGGTATTTTTTGGCTTCTTCAAAATAGGATGTGGTCTGGAATGAAGGTGTTGCTAGGTAATGCTTTTGCCTGGTTGACTGAAGTATGTTAAATGTGTGGGGCACAAAATCCTTTTTGTACAGAGATCAAGGAGTGTTTGGAGATGTTGTATGGCTCATGCCAACTCATCTAGAAGAAGCACAATAAATGTTTAATCTTCCAAGAGTATCACCAAGTTATAATGTCCAATGTGCTACATGCTTCATATTTTCTTGCGTAAGGGCAACCTATTTCAATTGTGTGAAGCATGCGGATGTTATTCTATGAAGGATTGTGTTGTGATGGATGTTTAGGACCAAGTTAAGCATGTGTTAGAATATGTAAGACATGTTCCTCTTCCTGGTGTCACATGTAGTTCATTTTAAGGCTTGCCCTCCACATGTTTCATGTTGTTTGATCTTTGGCTGACTTTTAATTGTAATATTCTTGTTGTCTCTAGCTGACTTCTAATATAATCAATGTAATATCATGTATATATTGTAATCCTAGTTGATCTAGGTGAAGTATGATTGAAAATGTGAGTGCAAGAAGTCAAATTTTGATGTGTAATGCATTGTGATGTGCAACTGAAGCAGAAAGAAAAGAGGTGATAAGATCCTTTCTGCATTCATCTTAAAGATATTTTTTAGAAAGTGTACCTAACTGATTGCTGGAGGCAATGAGCCAAAGGCAAAAATTCTTGAAGGCTAAAAGAAGTGAGTCAATAATTTGCAAATAAGACATTTGAAGAAGTTGCAGAAGTTGTCAAAGAAAAAGTACAATCATCAAAAGAGGAGTGAAAAAGGAGAATTGCAATCATCAAAAGGAGTGAGCTTCATTGTCAGTTTTAGATAGTAGAAAGACTGTCATGCTGTAATCTTTTCTGAGTTTGTTCTTAGTTTAGGGAGTAGTTGTTTCCTTGTGTTGTAGACCTAAAACAAAGTCTGCAAGGAGTTGTAGCTTCCTTGGGAGTGACCTTAAAACCCGTCTTTAGGGAGTGGTAGCTTCCTTGGGTTGTAGCCCTAAAACAAAGTTGCAACTGTAATTCTTTTGTGAGACTTGATTAGGATAGTAGCTCCTAGTAGCTTTTCTCACTGTGGTTCTTCCCCTTTCAGGTTTTCCATGTACATCTAGTGTTATATGATGTTGTGCATTGTGTTGATCTTTCATGTTTCTTTTATTGCTATAAAGTTTAAGTTTTAATCTGCTCCAGAGGGTTTGGGATATGTTTGAATACTGATTCACCCCCACCCCTCTCAATGTTCGAGTGTGTCCAACAATTGGTATCAGAGCCAAGTTCCTCAAAAGGATCTTAACCACTTGAGGAAGGTTTGGGATGGCTCATAATGGTTCTCACAAGGCACCTATGTTTGATGGAACAAATTACTCCTTTTGGAAGATAAGAATGGAAAACTATCTATCCTCTCAAGGTTTTGGTGTTTGGTAATTTGTCAAGAATGGTTACACTGCTCCTTCTAATGATCCTATAGATCTAGATGAGATTAAGTTGTATGGTAACAATGCCTAGGCAAAGAGTGTTATCATGAGTTGGCCAGATGATTCAAAACTTCTAAAGGTAATGAGTTGCAGTTCTGCTAAGGATGTTTGGGTAAAACTTAGCATAATTAATGAAGGAGATAGTAAAGTGAATCAAGCCAGGATGAAAATATTCAAGAGCAAATTTGAGACCTT
Source organism: Cunninghamia lanceolata (assembly GCA_027924645.1). Taxonomy (NCBI): domain Eukaryota; kingdom Viridiplantae; phylum Streptophyta; class Pinopsida; order Cupressales; family Cupressaceae; genus Cunninghamia; species Cunninghamia lanceolata. The sequence goes on from BSBN01000801.1 coordinate 8,482,338, forward strand.
GAGGATGACATAAGATGAAGACATTGCTAGTTATATGCTTTGGGTGGATGAAATAGTTAATGCCATTAGAGGTCTTGGTGGAATAGTGAAAAATGAGATTATGAAGAGGGTGCTAATATCTCTCACTAAATCTTATAGTCATAAGGGATCTGCTATTGGGGAGACTCAAGATTTGGATCACTATATAGTAGATCAATTATTTGGTTCTCTCACAAACTTTGAAATGAGAGAATTTGACAAAGGGGCTCCAAAGAAGGAAGCAACATTCAAATTCAGTAAGAAGGGAGAAAATGAACCAACTGATCAACATGGTGACCTTGATGTGGTAGAGGCAAACTTTGTGAGAAGATTGAACAAGGGCACCAAAAAATACAAAGGTAAGTTACCTTTCAAATGCTTCAATTGTGGGAAAGTTGGTCATTTTGCCTCTAAATGTCCTTTTAAAGAATTAGAGAGTAGTAACAAGAGAGAGAAGTTTTTAAAAAGTCTTTATTCTATAGAGAACAACTGTTCTTTAGAAGATGGGGATCATGATGATTCAAATGATGAAACACTTTTCATGGCCTTTAAAGTTGGTGACAAAGAGAGTGATATTGGAAAATGTAAGAAGTTTGATACCTTGTAGGCTGACAAAGATAATGGAAAATCAATGGTTGTGTGGACTACCTTTCATGCAAAAGAAGAAGCAAATGCTTGGGTAATTGATAATGGTTTCTCTAACCACATGACTAGTTACAAGGAGAAGTTCATCATCCTTAAGAGGTGGAATGGTGGAATTGTTGAGTTTGGTGGTGATGAGTCAGCACAAATTTGTGGAAAGGGTGCTATAACCATTGATGGAAAGAACAAGACTAAGGATGTCCTCTATGTCAAAGGGCTGAAGCACAATCTCCTCATTGTAAGTCAGATGTGCAGTAAAGGATACAATCTTATATTTCATGCCAAGGGTTGTGAGATCAGGAAGGCAAGGTCTAGAAAATTAGTTGTAGAAGGTACTAAGACATGGAGTAATCTATCATCTAAAGGAGGTAAATGGAAGAACCTATTTATTGGCTCAAACTGGCGAGTGTTGGCTATGGCACAAGTGAATGGGACACATCAACTTTTATAATATGGTAAAGATCAACTCTATTCATGTAGTGAGAGATATTCCTAAGATAACCAAGCCTGTAAATACATTATGCAAGGAATGTCAAATGGGAAAGCAAACAAAGACAAATTTCAAAAGAAATGAGTATTCTTCTACAATGCTACTGGTGTTGATTCACACTAACCTATGTGGCCCTACAAGAACAAATATTCAACAAGGTGAAAGGTAATTCATGTTGCTTATTGATGATTACTCTAGAATGACTTGAGCTACTTTTTTAAGAGAAAAATTAGAAGCCTTTCATAAATTTAAAATTTTCAAAGAAATAGTTGAGAATGAAATGGGTGCTAAGATCAAATGCTTAAGTTTTGATAGAGGAGGTGAGTTCACTTCAAATGAATTTGAAAATTGTTGTGAAGACCATGGTATTAGGATACATCTGCCTGCTCCTAGGACCCCTCAGCAAAATGGGGTAGTGGAGAGGAAGAATAGGACTATGTAAGAGATGGATAGGGCAATGTTGAAAGATGCAGATCTACCTGACATGTATTGGAAAGAAGCCATTCACACTGTTGTGTACTCGCTTAATAGAGTACAATTGAGGGTCAATAGCACTAAGACCCCTTATGAGCTATGATATCTAGAAGACCTCCTACTGTCAAATATTTTAGGATCTTTGGTAGCAAATGTTACATCAGGAGAGATGAAGAAGACCTTGGAAAGTTTGATTCAAGGTGTGATGAAGGGATATTTCTTAGCTACTCAACAAGAAGCAAGGCGTATAGATGCTACAACAAGAGATTGGGAAGAATGATTGAAAGCACAAATGTTAACATGGATGAAGATTTATATCAGATCTCACAAGAACCAAAGGATTGCGGATCTAATATACCTCCCTGCATTGAAGAAGAAGAAGAGGAGAAAGAAGAGAAGGAACAAGAATCAGAGCATATCCCTAAGACTCCAACAAAATATGTTTAGAGTCCATCATTTAGTAGATCGGGTCATTAGGGATAAGAATGAAGGTGTGCAGACCAGGGGAAGGCTTGCAAAAGCAATTTAGCAAGTGAATCTATACCTACTATCAAAGGTAGATCCCAAAACCTTTTCTGATGCTAGCAAAGATGATGGATGGTTGAAGGAAATGGAATAGGAATTGAATCAAATGGAGAAGAATCAAACATGGGAATTAGTTCCTAGAAAAACTAATAAGAATGTTATAGGAACAAAGTGGGTGTTTCAAAACAAACTAAATGAAGATGGTGAAATTGTGAGGAATAAAGCAAGATTGGTATGTAAGGGCTATTCACAAGTTGAAGGTATTGATTTTGAGGAGACTTTTGCTCTGGTAGCTTGGATGGAGGCAATCAGGATGTTCCTTGGCTTTTCTACTCACAAGAACTTCAAGGTCTATGAGATGGATGTCAAGTCAGCATACTTGAATGGTGATTTAGAGGAAGAAGTCTACATTGAGTAACTAGATGGTTTCTATCTATTAGATGATCTAGACATGGTGTGCAGACTCAAGAAAGATTTGTCTGGACTCAAGCAAGCTCATAGAGCTTGGTATGCTCAGTTGGATAAGTACTTACTTCAGTAAGGTTTCAGGAAAGGTACTACAAATAGTAATTTTTACATTAAGGAAGAGGGAGACAAGATTTTGATAGTTGTTGTATATGTTTATGACATCATCTTTGGTGGAGATGATGATATGTGTAAGAGGTTTATAGAGGAGATGTAGAAAGAGTTTGATATGTCTATGATTGGTGAGATGCCCTTCTTCCTTGGGATTCAAATTATTTAACTAGATGATGGTATCTTTGTTTCATAGGCCAAGTATGTTAGAGAGATGTTGAAGAAATTTGGTATGGAGGATTCCAAACCAGTAAGTACTCCTATGGTTACTAGTTGTCATTTGAGCAAGGAAGATGAGTCACCTGAGGTTTATCAGACTCTTTATAGATCTATGATTGGAGGATTATTGTACCTAATTGCTTCTAGACCTAATATTATGCATGTAGTATGTTTGGTTGTCAGATATCAAGCTAATCCTAGGCAAACTCATGAGAAGGTAGTAAAAAGAATATTCACATATTTGAAGGGAACTCCAGATTATGGCTTATGGTATCTAAGAGGTAATGACTTTGATCTAAGTGCTTATACTGATGCTGATTGGGTTGGTTGTGTTGACAATAGAAGAAGTACAAGTGGCGGTGCTTTCTTTTTAGGAAGTAGATTCATTTCATGGCATAGTAAGAAACAAGATTCAGTATCTTTATCAACTGCAGAGGTAGAGTATATTGTAGTAGCATCATGTTGTACACAAGTGTTATAGATGAAGAAAACCTTGAAGGATATCAAGATATGGTATGATGAGCCTATTCCTATTTTGAGTGATAATACTATTGCTATCAATATTTCCAAGAATCCAGTGATGTATTCTAGAACCAAGCATATATCAATCAGGTATCACTTTTTGAGAGAGAAGGTTGCAGAGAAAGAAGTGAAGTTGGAATATGTTCTAACAAAGGATCATATTGCACATATTTTCACAAAGGCTCTTGAAAAGGATACTTTTGAGTATTTTTGGTAGAAGTTAGGGGTAATTTCCCCTCCTTCATGCTAGATGCATAGATGGTGCATCTATCCATGGGGAGTAATTCATGCTATATCTTTTTCCTAGATTGGTGGTGGCTACCTCTCAGGGGGAGTAGGTAGTGGTTGTTGCTAATAGGGGGAGAAGGTTCAAAAGGAGAGTTTGTACCCTAAGGGGGAGAAGTAGTTGCCCTTTGTCCTTGATGTCAAATGGGGAGAATGAGTAGGTGTGTGTTGCCATCAATGTCAAAGGGGGAGATTGTTGCAAATATGTTATCTAAGGTTATCACTTTTGTGGTTGTCATTGATGCTTATGTTGATGGTGTGCTAACAATAATGTTGTTGATGTTCATGGTTAGATATCATGCATTGTTAAGTTATATTGAGTATGTTTGTTGTCAGCAGAGATGATATCACGATGATATATTAATATGGGAATTAGAATCATTAAGATGAGGATTAGAAGTTATGTTGATGTTGAGAAGATGTTACTAATGGTCTATAGCATGTTGTATGCTCTCTCCTATTATTTCTAAGGAAGTATGTGTTTCTATAAGGAGGTTCTAGTCTTCGGATGTTAGTGAAGGTTTTTGCTTTAGAAAGTTGCCTTAAAGATTGCTTGGGAAAATACTTTGCATTCCTCCACATTTGAAGATACGGTCATGCAGTTTAGAAGTTAAGTTCAATTTGTTGTAAAGGTACTAAATTCAAAGTTTCACATCATTTGTTGCTCCATAGAGAATGTTGTAAGTGACAGATTGCAGTACTGTATTGTCAAGGGACTGGTTTCAATGTTTGTTGGCTTGCACCAACATGTTCTTGCATGAGGTGGTGAATTGGCTAGTGAAGAATGATCCTAATGATCTTGTGATATTTCTTGTTGCTCCATAAGGTATATTCTAGCTTCTCTAGAATAGGTTGTGGTCCGGAATTAAGGTGTTTCTAGGTTATGCTTTTGCCTAGCCGACTGATGTATGTTGAAGGTGTGCGGCACAAAATCCTTGTTGTTTGGAGTTTAAGGAGTGTTTGGAGATACTGTATGGGTCATGATGACTCATCTGGGAGAAACACAAGAAATGTTTAATCTTCCAAGAGTACCACCAAGTTGTAATGACCGATGTGCTACATGCTTCATGTTTTCTTTCTTATGGGCAACCTATTTCAATTGTGTGAAGCATGTGGATGTGTAGACACCCTAAAATGACTGTGTCGTCAAATCACTGGCATTTCGTTTTCTGTCTAATCACCTGCATTTCACACATTAATTAAATAATCTAATTATTTAATTAATTATCATCAAATTCTTCTAAATCTCCTAAATTCAACATTAATTAAATAAATCCTCTTTATTTAATTAATTAAATTAAATTCCTCTATATTCTTCCACAATTAAATAATTTTAATTATTTAATTTGATCATTATCCTCTTTCCAAAAATTAAGTCCACATTAATTAAATATATCCCATTATTTAATTAATTCATCACAATTCTATCTTATCTACAATTAAATAATTTACATTATTTAATTAAATCAATTGTTCTTCTAAATTTAAATAAATCAAATCAAATTTATTTAAATTATCTCAATCCTCTAAAAATAAATAAAATCAAATATTTTATTTATAATCTTCTGTTCTTCCAAAATCATGCACAACAATTAAATAAATTTATTTATTTAATTTACTTTTAAATCTTCTAAATTAAATAATTCTAATTATTTAATTATTTCTTCCAAAATATCTTCTCTAAATTTAAATAAATCAATTATTTATTTAAATTGCTTTTTCTTCTAATTTGAGTTATCTCTAATATAACTCAAGCTTTCTTGCTCATCAATTAAATATTTCTATATTTAATAAAGCAAAATATCTTCTTTTCTCATGCAAATCTCTTCTTCTTGTTTTAAATCACTTAACTGATTGCTTTATTCTTTTAATTGATTTATCTCTTCAGTTAACTTATTCTTCTATTCTTGATAACTCCTCTCATGCGAAAGCAAGCAAGACACATGTCTTCTTCTCATTCGTTGCACATTCCTCAACTTATCTCCTCCGTTGATTCTTCTGAATTATCTGGACTGTTGATCGATTTTCCTTGAAATCTATATAAACCCCCCTCATCTCCTTCATTATCTCTCTCTTCGATCGTATTCTCAGGCATACTTAACAGAGCTTTGAGCATACACAACGCGTCGATTGAGCACTATAACGATCTTTTGACATTGATCTCTTGAGCACTACACTTGCTTGTTGCAGCTATGGCTTTGCAATTTCATTGAGCAATTCTACATTCAATCCAAAGGAAACAACACAAATTTCGGTAAAAGTCTTTATTGCATTGACTATTTGTCATGGCTTTTATTTAAATTCATTTTCTTTATGTTATTGGATTTTTGGTTTTTATTAGTTTAGATTTAATCCATTTTTCCATATACACATTCTGGCACGCCTGGTGGGACCCATTGGTCCTGATTTAATATCAAATTTGTGGAATTTTTAGTTTGATTTCACAGGTTTTTTAACTCTTTTTTTGGAGAGATTCGAAAAAAAAAAATTTAAAGGAAGCTTGCTGGGCAAAAACGGAGGTCACGGTTGTGCTCGGAAGGGTCAAGGGACGAAGAAAAATATAAAATTTGACCTATTTCGGTGAAGGTAAAATTTTTTCACCTCTGGCACGCAACTCGAGGCCATACAATCACTGTGAGGTACGGTAAAAAAAAAAAAAAAATTCTTTTTAAAAAAAAAAATTCAAAAAATTCAAAAAAAAAAAAAGCAAAAAGAAAAAGCAAAAAAAATCCAAAAATAAAAAAGCAAAAACAAAAACCAAAAAAAAAAACAAATAAAACAAATAAAAAATGAAGTGTTTTTAGTTTTTATTTCTTTTAGAAAGTAAAACAAAGTAAAGAGAATCTTTTTTCTTTTTTCTTTTTATTTTTTGAAAAAAAATAAAGCACCTTCAGCCCAGCAGCAGGTCACATCAGTGACCAGGAGCCAGTCACAGGGGGCTAAGACAGACCCCTCTTCAATGAGCTTTTTAAATGAATAGGCGATTTTCAAACCTCATTATCTTGGTCATACGGACACGTATTTCAGTGCTTTTTTTTTTTAAATAGGCTAGAATTTCGTGATCTACATCGTGGTGAAATTGGTTTTTTCTCAAGATTCTCTGATTTTTCAGAAAATTGATTTTCTCACTGCTGTCTTTGTCTCGTCACAGTTTTTTGACTTTTCAAGCTTCATAACTTTCACAAACGGACTCGGATTCAGGTGATGTTTTTTTTGAAAGTTGGTATTTTTCTATCCTCTACACAGTGGTAATATTTTTTCAAAGATTTTCTAAGATCTATTTTTTAAGACCACTCATTGGCCTATTCTCAATCTCTGACTTCAAGCACTTGCTAACTTTTGAGTTTGTGTGGACCTAATATCACTTGTTGCAGCTTCTCATTACTCATATAGAGCAAATAGGTGTTTTTAACATGTTCATGCAGGATGAGCATTGAAGACCTCTTGATCTATCTCACTAAGTCTTAGAAACACATTGCATGCTTAAAAGGATAATTGAACAAATCTTTTCTGGCAATCTAAGTCTTAGGAACATACTGCTTTTCTTAAGGGACAATGGACATGTATGAACAAACACCTCAATTTTCTAAAGGACAATGGACATGAATGCCAAACACTTCATTTCATAAGGGACAATTTACAACTACAATCGTGTGTGTGCATAGCTTAGTTGCACCTTATTTTTCTTATAACGGGACAATTGAACCTTTGTGTGACGTGCTTGATTTTACATTTTTTGTACTTCCTTTAGAAGGGCCTGCTTTTGGATTGCGTTTCATCCAAAAGGGATGACCCTAAGCGGAGTTTTCCTTTGAACCGCTATATAAAAGGGATAAGGCAAAAGCCAAGTCCTAACTGACGTCAGCCTTACCTTGTGATGCCAAACTGAAAAGAGGTGTACTAGCCCTTTGTGGAAATAATTTTCACATTGAGCGAAGTGTTTGAAACTCTTAGTAGGATTGGTTAAAGCTTTTAGTAGCTTGTCGCATTGCTCGTAAGGCGTTGGTCCCTCAAAGTCACTAAGAACCAATTTAGATAGAGACTACCCGACCTACCTCCGAACATTGCGGTAATCATCAGTGCAAGGGAAATCGATTTAAACCCTTAAGATACTCACCATTGGCTCCCTTGAGAAGAGATAGTATTCCCTTGGACATAAAACTCTTGTGACCTACTTGAGCTTTCCAAGGGGAGGGTGAGATATCCCTACCTATCGTCTCTCGCAAAGATACTAAATATCTGACACCTTTATGGAATGATATTTTTATCGACGGAGTATTAAGCTGTGAGCTGATCTACTGCAATGAAACCTTGTCTCTAGGGATAAAAAGTGCTTGTTATTGATTGCAACTGTATTTGACCTGTGGAAACATTGGGCTTGTTTGGAGCCTTGAACATACACTATCTGTTGTGTCAGTCCTTGTGCCTTTTTTGACCACTTGTTTGCTGTGTTTTCTCTTGCCAAACCAATCCAATCAAAAACAGAAAAATCTTGCCTTTGAAAAACATCCGACACTACTTCAGCGCCCCTGGTATTACAGCAGCTCGCCTTTGGTAATACAGTAGATCGCCTTTGGTCAAGCAGTAACCCGCCTCTGGCAAAACTCTACTTCAGCGCCCTCGGTATAACAGTAGCTCGCTTTTGGTCACTGTAGCTCGCCTTTGACATAGCAGTAACTCGCTATTGGTAGCTCAGTCCGTCACCTCTGGCCCATAGTAGCACGCTTTTGGTAGCACAGTCCTGCGCCTCTGGTCAAACAGTATAGCGCCTTTGGTCCAGTACTTTGTGCATCAAAGTTTGTCTGTTTCTTCAAAGCATCTCATAGATTCCCAGCATTACATTGTGTCCTAAACATACCCCATGGTCACCACTAGGCTACAGCAAACTATGAAGTCTAGGCAAGTTGTCCCTAAGAAGCACAAGTCACCCCCTCGCACACCACAATCAGGTCGTCTCAACATTACTCCCAAGGTGACTCCTAATACACCCGCGGCAAAACCAATCAGCTCTCCAAACATGCCGCACATAGATAAACCAAGTAATCCTCATGAGGATAGAACCCCTTTGCTAAATGCACCGCAGTATACCACAGGCTTGCCTCCAGATTTTGTCCCACAAGATTATATCGTAGATCAAACCCCATCTCAAGAAGAGCGACACTTTGAAATAGGTCAATCCTCTTAAGAAGATGGGCAAGATCTTGATGAATTTATACAAGATCCTAGAGCTATAGCTGCCTTTGATAAAATCCTTAGTGAGAACCAGGATCATTTCTTTTGCTTGCTTGCAAAGCAAGGTGCCAAGTTACCTCCAGATTTTGATGTGTCCACTCTCAAGGAGAGCACCAAGACCCAAGAAACCATACAAGCAGTGCAAACCATGTCCACGGCAACTACGCCCTTACCTACTCAAGGTTCGCAGTATAGGAATCCCCTTTTTCAAAATCCAACAAGGGAGAGGCCCATATCACCACTTTTGACTCCTATGGAGATCTATCAAAACCAACAAGAAACTCTCCAACATCAAGCAGAGTTAGCTAAGCAAGCCACCTTAGCTCGGTCGAATGTGCAACCACCTCCTAAAGTGTCCACCCCAAGCGCAAGTGGAATCTTGGTTACCCCCTCACGCGTAGGTTTCCCACCCAATTACAATCCAGGGAACACATATGTAGCCATGCAACAAGGGTCTCAACATATGCCACCTCCTATATCATCACACCTGCATGTCTCTCAACCAATTGGAGTCACGCAGCCCCAACCACAACATTCTTCTACTCTCATCTTCAATCAACCCCCATCGTCGCAAAACACTTCTACCTATGTTCCTCCTCCACAACGTTCATCCACGCTCAACTTCTTTCATACATTACCTAGCCACTCGCAACATTCCCAACATCAGGTTTCCCAAAGCTATGTGCCACCTTCACAACCTAATCAAACGCACTTTAGCTTTCCTCCCCCCAATACGTTTCTTCAACCATCGCAGAGCCAACATTCTTACCTAGCGCCACCTCCACCTCTGCCTAATCAAAACCCCCAATTCCAACCCAATCTGAACCAATCATACAATCCATACAATCCCAATCAATCTTACGACCCTTACAATACCACTGCGCATGGCTCACATTATAATCTTCCATATGGGCAACACCAACCACTTTTTGGACAACAGGAGATGTTACCAACCCCTCCCACGACTATGGAACTAAAGATTGCGGAGGTGCAACAACAACTATCTGATCTTACGTTTGGCCACACCAAAAAGACCTTCTCTTTGGAGGAAGTGTGCCCTTATCCTTTTGATCGGTCATTACCAATGATCCCTTTTCCTCAAAATTTCACTATTCCAAAGTTCGATAAGTACAAAGGAAAAGGTGACCCAAAAGACCATCTTAGGGAATTCTATCTTGCTTGCTTTGAGGTCTCTCACAACGACACATATCTTATGCGTCTTTTTCCTCGCAGTCTTGGAGGACAAGCAATAGAATGGTTCTCACACTTACGTACGGGTATCAAGTCTTTCAACGAGCTAGCAGAGAAGTTTGCCACCCATTTTTCTTACAACGCAGAGCATGAGATTTCCATGACGGATCTATGCAACAATAAACAGAAAAATGGTGAGACTTTCATTTCTTTCCTTCAGCGATGGAGACAAATGGCTAGTAAATTCCCTTTCAAGATTCCGGAGAAACAGCTTGTTAGCATATTTGTACAGAACCTCAACCAAGAGTTAGGTTTCCATTTGCAAATTCTTAGTGCTACAACCTTCGATGAAATCACATACAAGGGTATCAACATTGAGAAGGCCCTCATCGCTAAGGGTGTGGTCAAAATCTTTAAGGAGACGAAAGATAGCAATTCGCATCAACAGTCGAATGATAAACCCAAATATTGGAATAAAAACAAAAACATGGTCAATGATGGAGTGGTTGATACTAAGCATGTCCAAACGTTGCAAACACCGCTGCAACTCTCCAAACCAAGTCAAGCTCCACCTCAACAACAGCAGCAACAAAGGCAGCCTTATCCCAACCAACAGCAACGACAACAAGAGCGGCCGCAACAAGATTACCCTCCGCGACGTCAATTTACTCCCTTGGGAGTGCCCATCGAATCGGTCTTACAGCAAGCTTTGCTGAAAGGGCTCATAACCTTACCTAATGCTCCCCCTTATGGAGAACCTATCTACAAAACTGCACGTTACAGAGACAATGAGTATTGTGAGTTCCATAGGAGCAAAGGTCATCGAACAGCATCTTGCATGAAGCTTAAGCACCTCATCCAAAACCTCATCGACGGTAATCAAATCACCTTTGAGAATGAATCACCAGCGCAACACACGAACAAGGATCTTGATATGTACAAGGAACCATTCCCTCATCATGGTCCACCTCCTCCTCAGGATAGAGGTAAAGGTATCAATCACGCTTCCACGTCCTTCGATTCCATTGTAGGTCGTTTTGAAGAAAGTCGAGTGTCTACCCTCACCATCAAAGGCAAATCTACGGATTGTGCTGTTACTACTCGTCGAGGTCATGTCACCATCCGTGCACCTACACCTAGACTTCCAGATCAGTCTGATTACAATCTTGTCGAACATCTAGGGAGAACACCAGCACAGATCTCTATTTTGGACCTTCTACGGTCATCACCTGCACATCGAGTAGTGCTAGAAAAAGCCCTCCAAGAGTCTTCCATTCCTAACAACATAGCAGTCGCAGATTTCCAAGCTATAGTGGGTAATATTGCTTCGCCTTACAATGTGGTCTTCTCTGAGAAAGACCTTCCCTCCCATGATCCTTGTCACAACGATGCCCTCCATATTGAAGTGCTCATCCATAAGCGCAAAATCAAACGCATCCTCATAGATGGTGGTGCTGGTCTCAACATCTGTTCTTTAAAGTTACTAAAGCAATTGGGATACTCTAAGGATCACGTCAACACTGAGCATAGTATTACAATCAAGGGGTATGATGATGCAGAACACCGTTCAGAAGGTGTTATTCACTTGCCTATACAACTGGGCCCGGTCATGCTTGAAACCAGGTGTCAAGTCCTTGATATTGAGCTGCCTTACAACATTATTCTGGGCCGCCCATGGATCCATGCAATGAAAGCTGTTCCCTCCACGTACCATCAGTCCCTCAAGTTCCCATACAATGGTATGGAGATCACCATCCCAGGAGACCCTAATCCTTTTGAATTTTGCCGTGTCTTGCAAGGAAGCTATAAGAATTGCAACCAAGTGCCTAAAAATGACAAAGCCCTTGAGTCCCCTCTCTATGTTGACCCTGAAACTCTCACACAAGCCTCTACAAGTGAACCTACACCCCTCCCCAAAATCACAGCTCGCTTTCGGGATATAGGCTTTGGCTCTTATGATATCTCTGAATCTTGTTGTGTAGGGTGGATGCCTTTATCTCCAAAATCTTACGGCAAACCACCCATTGTTAAAGTTACCAAAAAAGTAGCTATTCCTCCCCCAACATTCCTAACCCAATTCCAACATGGACGGTTATTGGAAGAGGAAACTATTGAGGACATCTCTTCTTGGCTCTACAAGGAGAAAGAACCAGTCACGATACCAGTCAAGCAATATGGTAATGGCTTAAGGATAGTGAAAAATATGGGCTATAAAGGCAAAGGTGGCCTTGGGAAACAGAATCAAGGCACTATGGAGCCCATTGTGGTAACAAAGAAGCTAGACAAGCAAGGATTAGGATTTGGTAAGAAGGTACCACGCGCCTCAGACATCGAGTATATCCTCGACGAGGTAGCTGACAAGTTTCTCGCCGATTTGACATCTACAGAGGATATCACCGATGACTCTTCCCTCCACATGACCAATCTATTCGCAGAATCCTCCATTTTTACACTATCCTCTGTATCCTTAACTTCCACCACCAGCACCTAGAATGTCACGCTTGTCTACCCTGAACTTATCGATTGGGACAACAAGGGGCCCCCGTTATAGATGTATTTCAGAATGACGAAGCTTTAGCTGAGTTCATGGGACTTCAGGAAGGTATCCCTCTTGGCGATCACAAGGCAGGTTTTGTAATGGAACTAGAGCCCATGGCTTACTTTGGTGAGAATGCCAAATCCTCTAGTCGCAAAAGTGCAAATAAAGAAAGATCTCTAGGTGAAAACCACACTGTGGCACCTCTTGATCATAAAATAGTAAAAATAAAGGACGTATCCAAAGGTGAAAACCCAACTGTGGCACCTGAGGATGGAGGATTTGACCTTCCCTTACCTTCTAAGTATCAAGAGAAATCTGCTCTCCTAGTGGAAGATTCTACAGAGATCAACCTAGGTACAGAACAAAATCCAAAGACAACATTCCTAGCGGCATCATTATCTGATACAGAGCACAGAAATCTTAACAACTTCTTCTTGCAACGAACCATCAACTTTGCATGGACCTATGCAGATATGCCAGGGCTAGACCTTAAGCTGGTAGTTCATTATCTCACAGTTGATCCCAAAGTGAAACCAGTCAAGCAAAAGTTGAGAAAGATGCACCCACAGATCGCTCTCCTAGTGAAAGTAGAAATACAGAAGCTATTAGACGCAAAATTCATATGACCTATTGACTATTCAGATTGGGTCTCAAACATTGTACCTGTGTCTAAGCCTAATGGACGCATCCGCATGTGTAATGATTTCAGAGATCTCAATAAGGCATGTCCCAAAGATGATTTTCCACTACCAAACATTGACATTATAGTGGACTTGACAGCAGGTCACGAGATGCTTTCTCTCATGGACGGATTCTCGGGTTACAATCAGATAAGGATCGCTGAAGAAGACCAACATAAAACAACCTTTACTTGTCCTTGGGGCAATTACTGTTGGTGTGTTATGCCGTTTGGTCTGAAGAATGCAGGAGCAACCTATCAGCGAGCTATGACAGTGATCTTCCACGATCTATTCCATCACATCATGGAAGACTATGTGGATGATATATTGGCTAAATCTTCTAGAGCAGAACATATACAAGTCCTAGGACAGATCTTCGACAGGCTTGAAAAATACCAAGTAAGACTCAATCCTAAGAAGTGTGTCTTCGGTGTCACATCAGGGAAGCTGTTGGGATACATAGTATCTCGTAGGGGCATCGAAGTAGATCCAGCAAAAGTAAAGGCTATCGTGGAGATGCCTCCACCAAAGAACCTAAAAGCACTAAGGAGCCTCCAAGGAAGGTTACAGTCCATCAGGCGTTTTATATCACAGCTAGCAGATAAATGTCAACCCTTTCAACACTTGCTCCAAAAGGATGTCTCGTTTCGATGGGACAACAAGTGTCAGGCAGCGTTTGATCAACTTAAGGAGTATCTAGCTACACCTCCTGTATTGGTTCCACCAGTTGCGGACAAACCCTTGATATTGTACATCTCCACTACAAATTCGGCCCTAGGGGCCCTGCTAGCACAAAATGATGACACAGGAAAGGAGCATGCAATTTATTACATCAGTAGAACATTGGTGGGATACGAGCTCAATTATTCACCAATGGAAAGGGCTTGTTTAGCAGTAGTGTTTGCCTCCCAAAAGTTGCGGCATTACATGTTGAACCAACACACAAATCTGATAGCCAAGATTGATCCCTTGAAATATCTATTAGCAAAAGCAGCTCTCACAGGAAGACTGGCTAAATGGGTTATGATCCTTAGTGAGTTCGACATTGAGTACACAGATCTCAAAGCAATCAAAGGACAAGCCCTTGCGGATCAACTAGCAAAAGCACCTATGAAAGATACACATCCTATGGTCGCAGACTTTCCTGATGAGAATCTATTCACTCTTGCTAACTCCATAATGTGGAAGTTGTACTTTGACGGTTCTTACACACAGCATGGCTCAGGAGCTGGCATCTTATTTGTTACACCTTAGAATGACTACATTCCAAAGTCATATCGGCTCGCATTCCCTTGCACCAACAACATAGCCGAGTATGAAGCACTCCTCATAGGTCTCAATACAACAGTTCAATGGGACATCACAGAATTACAAGTATATGGAGACTCACAGCTAGTCATTTGCCAAGTCACAGATGAATACCAAACAAAGGATGAAAAGTTGGTCCCCTACAAACAACTAGTGGATGCCTACAAACCACATTTTTCTAGCATCACATTTGAGCAAATTCCAAGAGAACATAATAAAGCTGTGGATTCTATGGCTTCTGTAGGGTCACTGATAGACATGCCTGCAAATACACACAAGTGTGAATTCTTGATCGAGCAATTGTTGATACCAGCCGTCGATGTTCCTGTTACTGAAATCATCTGCGAACTTGTTGGTCCCAATTCCCCATGGTATGAAGATATCTATGAATACCTCAAGAACAAAACCTTTCCCCCTGACCTATCATCCACCCAACGCAAAACCTTTATCTGTCGATCCTCTCGTTACATCATTCTGGGTGATACACTATATCGCCGGAGTCTCGATGGTATCCTCTTACGATGTCTTAACGCGGAAGAAGCCAGAGCTACCTTACGAGACATACACGAAGGTGTCTGTGGCGCACATTCTACCGGTCCTAATCTGGCTAAGAAGATACTCAGAACAGGTTATTATTGGCCTACAATAGAACAAGATGCCGCACAGTTTGCTAAGAAGTGTCTACAATGTCAGCAGCATGGAGATCTGATTCACGCACCCGCTCATGAGTTACAACCTGTGACAACTCCATGGCCTTTTTCTCAATGGGGTCTCGACCTCGTAGGACAAATCCACCCTTCCTCCTCCAATGGCCACAAGTTTATCATTACCGCTACTGAGTATTTCACGAAGTGGGTGGAAGCCATTCCTATGACCTATATCACCGGTAAGCAAATAGCCAAGTTTATCCTAAACTACCTCATATGCCGGTATGGTATTCCCCAAGCCATTGTCACCGATAATGGGAGACCATTCAAGAACCAAGATGTCCGTGCCTTATGCATACAATACAATATCCAACATCGCTTTTCAACTCCCTACTATCCGCAGAGTAACGGCCAAGCTGAGGCTTCCAATAAAACCATTCTCAAAATCCTCAAGAAAATGGTCAATGAAGCTGGTCGTGATTGGCACTTGCAACTCAATCCCGCCCTATGGGCCTACCGCACTAGTATCAGAACACCAACTGGTGCCACACCATATGCCTTGGTCTTTGGCTCTGAAGCCATCCTACCTATAGAGGTCGAGATCCCATCACTCAGAGTATCCATGCAGGACCTGATTGGCGGAGATGAGTATCGCACTTCTAGATTAGCTGAGCTTGAACTACTAGATGAGAGGCGTCTTGCCGCACTTAATCATCTCCATGTCTATCAAAACCGCCTCCGGCATAATTACAACAAAAAGATCAAAGAAAGACGGTTTCAAGTTGGTGATCTTGCACTAAAGGAGAATCAGAGAAATCAAGCAGATCGAGAGAAGAAGGGCAAGTTTGAGCCTAACTGGTTAGGTCCCTTCATTGTCACAGCAGCATATGGATCGGGAGCTTATACTTTAGCTACACTTGACGGCATTCCTCTAGATGAGCCACTTAACAGTGTCCATCTCAGGAAGTTCTATGCCTGATCCTCAGAGTATTCCCACAAAAAATCAAAAAAATCAAAAAAGTAAAAAAAAATCAAAAAATCAAAAAAATCAAAAATACAAAAATACAAAAAAACATCCATCCTCTGGTGAAAACCTGGAAAACAGGCGCCTTGGATAAGTACCATAGTGAAAACTTGGCAAACAGGCGCTATGCGTAGAGTCAGCATCCATCGTCTATCGAGTCCTGTCCACTCCTTGTCCAGTTCGCAACCTGCTTCATCCATCCATCCGTAATAAAACCATTGACTTTGTTTGCATTTCCATCTCCCTATCTAGTATAGCTTGGAAATTTGTCAATGTCCATCATCGTCATCCCACGTCTTGATCTGTGTCTACAGTTCACACTGTCTGGTCCTAGGTCAAGTCTTTTGGTGTCTTCTTCGGCGGTCACCCCTACAGTTTCCTCTACCAGAATGGGGGCAACTCTTTCCTTAGTGTCAGTCTAGGATTGGTTCCTTGTTCGTGGTTCGCAGCGCATACTTCAATCTTGTCTCATTTCCACAGGTAACACCCTTTAACGGACACTTCGCTCCTGCGATAAGGTGGTTACCTTCTCAACACTTGTTCTACATCATCACAATACCCAGAACTACATATCATCTCTTCTCAATCTTAAGATACCTTGATCCCATGGATATGGGTATGTAGGCAGTCTGGAATACGAAGGACGTTTCCAGTACTCAGGTACATAAGATCACCTCTTCTCCGCTCTTCTCCCACATCATCACAATAACCAGAACTACATATCATCTCTTCTCAATCTTAAGGTACCTTGATCCCATGGATATGGGTATGTAGGCAGTCTAGAATATGAAGGAAGTATCCAATACTCAGGTACATAAGATCTCCCCTTTCCACCTTGACCCATTCATCACTCTATCCAGAACTACATATTTATCGTGTTCACCTTCCATCGTAAGTGTGCCTTGATCCCGTGGATACAGGGTATGTAGGCAGTCTGGAATACGAAGGATGTATCCAGTACTCAGGCACACATGATCCATCATTCTCCACACGATCCACCATTCTCCACCTGTCCCAATCCATTAGCATTTCACCTTTCTAGTCTTCCATTTTTCAAAATCCATTCGCCTCGACTTGACTAACTCAAGCAGCAAGCTCGCACATCCTTTCAAAGCAAAAGTCCTTAACAAACTTGAAGCAAAGAAGCTTCCTTCCAGAGTCATCTACTGTCTTGCATACCGATTGCCAACATCAGCTAAGTACCGCTTAACTAAGCCCTAGATCAACAAGCTTGTCTTCTACGAAGTGTTCCATTGTCGAGACCAACACACGCGTCTCCTGCAACATGTGGCATTTCCTACAAGTGAGACATTGTCTTCTTAGGTAGATAGCCCCCTTTAACGGACACAGAGTTCCTACGATAAGGCTGTTATCTTTCCTATCCAATCTATCCTGAGCAAACCTCTTTGGCAAGAGAATATGTTGGCTGTATGTTTTCTTTGTAAGTCAGTCAATTTGTGTTATGGTTTATCTTTTGTTCCTTTTCCAATACATATTCAAGACTACCTTGATTTATCTATAATCTTGGTATGTTGCAATGCAGTACGGATTGGGGGCATAGTCATTGCTTTCTATGTGCTGTGTTTGAGGAATGATCTTTAGTATCTTTCTTAGCATTCTATTTATCTTGTGTGTGTTAGGACCTGGCATCTTACATATTAATAATTCTTCTTGCATTTACATGTATTGAAGTTTATTTTATGTTCAAGACTATGGCTTATTCGCATGTTCCAACAAGGTTATATTATGTCTAAGGGGATCTAAGTTCAAACCGCTTGCTTGCAGAGTCAACGTACACGCACTCAGATATTACTGCACCTTGGTCTTTTATACCTTGGTGGTGAACTATCCACGTGCTATATCAAAAATAAGGATTGCTCTTTATAAACAAATGTGAAACCATTGCAACAAGCTCATCCATCTACCCATCCATTCATCCATGGCCTTATATAGTTTTCCAGCAAGGATCGATCAACAGTCTTTCTCTTATGTTCTCTCCTATCTCCTTTCTTCTATCTATCATCAACCCAACCTCGCCTATCTCCAACCAATCTTCTAGTCGAGTGTCAACACAGTTCTTCTGTCGCTTCCCTATCTTTCCTCTCGAGGGGGCACCCTACGCCAGCTACGTTGGGGCAACTACCTACACTGGGGCATCAAAAAATTGTATCACGTCTTCGACAATCATTTTCTTTGACGCAACACTACATGCTGCATTGCATCAAAGAGGGGCAAAATGTAGACACCCTAAAATGACCGTGTCGTCAAATCACTGGCATTTCGTTATCTGTCTAATCACCTGCATTTCACACATTAATTAAATAATCTAATTATTTAATTAATTATCATCAAATTCTTCTAAATCTCCTAAATTCAACATTAATTAAATAAATCCTCTTTATTTAATTAATTAAATTAAATTCCTCTATATTCTTCCACAATTAAATAATTTTAATTATTTAATTTGATCATTATCCTCTTTCCAAAAATTAAGTCCACATTAATTAAATATATCCCATTATTTAATTAATTCATCACAATTCTATCTTATCTACAATTAAATAATTTACATTATTTAATTAAATCAATTGTTCTTCTAAATTTAAATAAATCAAATCAAATTTATTTAAATTATCTCAATCCTCTAAAAATAAATAAAATCAAATATTTTATTTATAATCTTCTGTTCTTCCAAAATCATGCATAACAATTAAATAAATTTATTTATTTAATTTGCTTTTAAATCTTCTAAATTAAATAATTCTAATTATTTAATTATTTCTTCCAAAATATCTTCTCTAAATTTAAATAAATCAATTATTTATTTAAATTGCTTTTTCTTCTAATTTGAGTTATCTCTAATATAACTCAAGCTTTCTTGCTCATCAATTAAATATTTCTATATTTAATAAAGCAAAATATCTTCTTTTCTCATGCAAATCTCTTCTTCTTGTTTTAAATCACTTAACTGATTGCTTTATTCTTTTAATTGATTTATCTCTTTAGTTAACTTATTCTTCTATTCTTGATAACTCCTCTCATGCGAAAGCAAGCAAGACACATGTCTTCTTCTCATTCGTTGCACATTCCTCAACTTATCTCCTCCGTTGATTCTTCTGAATTATCTGGACCGTTGATCAATTTTCCTTGAAATCTATATAAACGCCCCTCATCTCCTTCATTATCTCTCTCTTCGATCGTATTCTCAGGCATACTTAACAGAGATTTGAGCATACACAACGCGTCGATTGAGCACTATAACGATCTTTTGACATTGATCTCTTGAGCACTACACTTGCTTGTTGCAGCTATGGCTTTGCAATTTCATTGAGCAATTCTACATTCAATCCAAAGGAAACAACACAAATTTCGGTAAAAGTCTTTATTGCATTGATTATTTGTCATGGCTTTTATTTAAATTCATTTTCTTTATGTTATTGGATTTTTGGTTTTTATTAGTTTAGATTTAATCCATTTTTCCATATACACAGGATGTTATTTTATGAAGGATGATGCTATGAAGGATGTTTAGGACTAGGTTAAGCATGTGTTGGAATTCGCAAGGCATGTTCCTCTTCCTGGTGTCACGTGTAATTCATTTCAGGGCTTGTCCTCCACATGTTTCATGTTGTTTGATCTCTGGACGACTTGTAATTGTAATATTCTTGTTGTCTCTGGTTGACTTGTAATGTAATCAATCTAATATCATGTATATATTGTAAACCTAGTTGATCTAGGTGAATTATGATTGCAAATGTGAGTGCAAGAAGTCAAATTTAGATGTGTAATACATTATGATGTGTGACTAAAGGAGAAAGAGCAGAGGTGATAAGATCCTATACGAATTCATCTTGAAGATATTTTTGAGATAGAAGGGAAGTGAAAAGTATGCCTAATTGATTACTAGAGGTAGTGAGTGAAAGACAAAACTTATTGAAGGTTGAAAGTAGTGAGTTGGTAAGCTACATAGAAGACATTTGAAGAAGTTGCAGAAGTTATCAAAGCAGAAGGGCAATCATCAAAAGAGAAGTGAAAAAGAAAAATTGTAATCATCAAAAGGAGTGAGCATCATTGTTAGTTTCAGACAGTAGAAGGACTATCATGTTGTAATCATTTTTGAGTTTGTTCTTAGTTCATGGAGTATTTGATTCCTTGGGTTGCAGCCCTAAAACAAAGTTTGCAGGGAGTTGTAGCTTCCTTGGGAGTGACCCTAAAACCTTTCTTCAGGGAGTAGTAGCTTCCTTGGGTTGTAGCCCTAAAACAAAGTTGTAACTATGATTTTTTTGTGAGGTTGGACTAGGACAGTAGCTCCTAGAATCTTTTCTCACCATGGTTTTTCCCCTTTGGGGTTTTCCACATACATCCGATATTATGTGGTGTTCTGCATTGTGTTGATCTTTCATGTTTCTATTATTGCTGTAAAGTTTAAGTTTTAATTTTCTTCGGAGGGTTTGAGATTTGTTTGAATACTGATTCACCCCCCACCCTCTCAATAACCAGGTGTGTCCAACAGTTCACCAAAGATTATCCCCTAATTTGAAGAGACACTATGAAGAGACACAACCCCTGGACCATGAGTCACCCCAAGTGCCATATAAAGTGAAGAGATTTTAGTTGAGAAGGAAGATATTCAAGAAAACAAGGAAGCAAAGAGAATATAAGAGATCTAGAGTAATTTTGTAGAGGTTTTAAGAGAGGAGTACTTTGATATCTGACTATAGAGAGAGACAAGGGAAGAGAAGGAAAGTGATTTGATAGAAGATAGCCTAACCAGAGGAGTAGACTAGAGGAAACCTACTGCAAAGTACTAGAGACTTTGAGAAGACCAATAATGGATATTCCTATCGAGTTACCAATCTTTGAGAAGGACACTACTAAAATCATAGAGAACATTTTTGTTTTAGAGTCTATTTGGAACTGGAAGGAAGTAATAAGAGATAAAATCAATCTATTTGACTTCACAAGCACCTTGCAAAATGAAGCATTGAAGTGGTATAGGAAGACATGTCCAAACAGTGACAAGGAATGGGATTATATCAAGAATCTATTTTTTGAGAATTTTGGAGTTCCATATGTTCCAACAGAAGGGGTAAGTAATATGAGAGATTTTATGCAATTGGATAAAGAATCAAGAAAGGATTTTGATAGAAGATTGAAGGATACAACTAGGAAGTTAAAGTAACCACTGACTAAGAAGCAAAAGATAGAATGGTTCATTTCTGGAATAAGCCCTAACACAAGGTCATCCCTAGATGGGAGAATATTTGAGACATATGCAGAAGTAGTGAAACTAGTCTACTGGATAGAGTCACATTCTTGGCACAGACAAGATAAGATGAAGGAAAACATATAATTGGAGAAGCTAAAATTGGAATTGGAGCAGTTGAAGCTAAGACAAGAGATTTTAGCCAAGCAAGAGGAGAATACATAGAAACAAAGACCTAATATTTGGTGTTCATACTGTACAAGAGAAGGCCACTTGATAAATGAATTCTCTAGGAAATAAGGTGAAAGAGAAGTTGCCATAATAAAGGCAGACATCAAAGCAACAATGAAAAGAATCAATTCAGTCGATTGTGGATTATATGGAGAATGGGATGACCACGAAATACTAGATTATTCTTCATAGAACTTCTGGAGGAAAAGAGAATTTGCTGATGAAGAAGATGAAACATGGTAAACAAACTCGATGGAGAGCAATAGCATGTCCTATGTAGAAATAAACTCACATAATCAAGGTTACAAACAACCAAATTGGAGAAATCAAAAGAATGTCAATGCAATACAAAATTAAAACTCTAGTGATCCATCCTATGGGAATTGCTATAATAATGATAGAGAAATTTGGAGGTTACAGATGAGGTAGAGGTCATGGAAGAAATCAAAGAAGGAGGGAGGATGCCACCTATTTCAATTGTAGTAAGCTAGGACATTTTGCTAATGAATGTTGGGCCAAAAGAAAAACACATTATTCATTTTGTAGTAGTACAAAGCATGATCTATTTTCTTGTGATAGAGCACAACAGTACTTATAGAATACACAACCACAATCTAAGAGTGATGAGCTACAAAACCTAAATAATCAAAAAGGAACCAGGATCATAAAAAGGGAACCAAAGGGCCAAAGAGCAAGAACTTGCTAGAAGAATAACAAGGAAGGAACAAACATATCTTAAACTAAAAATACCAAAGAAGAGTACTACCAGAGAAGCAATCCAAAACATATTAGAAAAGATAGAAGAAAAATGAAGGAGAAAGTTGCAGGACTTACAAGACAAGGAACAAATACCAAAATACACTATATCATTGTGACAGAAGAGGAAGACAGTGAGGAGGAAGAAGAATTTGTTCCCTCTAGGAAATAGCATGAGGAAGTTCTGAAGGAATCTAAATAAAAATAAGGAAGGAGCAAGAAAAGGAGAAACAATACAAGCAATTTTTACCAAAGGAGAAGTAGAATCTCTCAAGCAATTCACCCAATTGACACAACAACACAAACTTATTGAAAAATTAAAGAAATTTTCTAAATACTGGAAGAGCAAGGTTAGAAGATTCAACTCTGGAGGATGGTAAGAACATATAGAGAATGGAAGACAAACCCACTAATGGTGGATGTTCACATCAATCATAGAAAGGTCTGGAATGCCATGATAGATCTAGGAGTAGATGTCAACATGATCACAAAGAAGTTGTGGAAGCAGTTAGGAAGACCTAAGCTAACAGAGACAACTTACAACATTATTTTGGCAAATGGATCTAACATGTAGACAATGGGAACATAGAATCAAGTGGAAGTTAACCTAATGGGGGTCAAACAAGTCTTCGACTTCATTTTTGTAGCAATGAAGGATCAAGGAGAAGCTTTCAATGCACTTTTAGGGTTGAGATGGTTTGTGGGTGCAAATGGTATCATAGACTCTCAGAAAGAAGAACTATCATTTGTTAATGATAACAAGAATGTCAATATTACTTTGGGATCATCAATGAAGGAACCATATATACAAGAAGTCAATCAGACTGAAGACAATGATAAGGATGCAAATAATCTCTACACAATTTCAAGGTTGGATGCAGAGGAGACAATAGAAGAGCCTAATTCTCATATATAAGTGGAGATAGAGGGTGATCACTACATCAAAAATAGTGAGGAAGGTCTAGAAGCTTGGCTAAGAGAAGAACCAGAACTAAAAACAAGGAAAATGCTTGGCTACCAGAGCATATTCGTGATAAGGAATGACAAAGAAGACATACTACAACCCTTTGCATTTCATCAAAACCCACCACAAATCACTAGTGGCATATTAGGGAGGGACAAGAAGCTTATATTTCAAAAATCTCAGTAAATGAAGTAAAGGAAGCAGAAGAACTGACATATCAAGATGACTCGGTTACCAGAGATATACACAAGATAGTCACAAGAAAAAAGGAAGAAGAAAAGGGCACAATATTCAAGGAAAACATGATGGGGAGGCTATTTCAAATGCCAAACCACCAGATCATCACTCTCCGGAAGAAAGAAATTGATTGCGGAGAGATTCGACCATGGCAACATAAGGTATAAGAAACTAACCGCTAACAAGGAGTAGAACTTAAGTCATAAGAAAAAAAGGCATAAAATAATGAAGGGAGAAAACAAAAAGGGAAAGTGGGAAAAATTAGGGCAAAATGAAAAGGTATTTAACCTTGATCACACCTAAGGAACCTCACTTTGCATTCATACTTTGGCAAAATCTGAGCTTTGAGTGAAAAATCAAGCGGCGAATGAAGCAACAAAGAGTAGCAACACACAGAGAACCAGAGGATACACAATGGAAACCCCTAAGCTAATCAACATCACACACAAATGAAGGCCAAAGTTCAATAAGTACCCTTGGAAAGCCCTAGAAGTAGATAAAGTCAACACATTCTTGAATATGCCAACAGATGTGGTATACATGGAGGATGTGAGAAAATATATTCACAACACCTTGGCAAAGATAAATCACATGAAAATAGAGGACCCAAGGCACACATTGCTGGGAGACATAGGGTACTTGATTGAATATGCAAACATACCAGCAAAGAAATTGGATGTATGGAAGGATTTTCTTGACTTCACAGATGCACATGAATGGGTAAGGATCATTTTAAGCAGAATCCATCATGAATTCATATATTTAGACAAACCTTATAGAATCACAAAAGGAAGCCATTAGGGTAGTCATACGGTTGAGTGTTGTAAGACCCTTACTAGTAATGAAGGACATTAGAATAGATCAAATGAGGGAATTGATTAGAGCAACAACAAATGGCAGAAATATGCATCTGAATGATATCATAGATCTAGGGGTGAAGTATGCCACCATGGGCATTGCATACAAGGTCTACTATGCCAATCAAGAGGGTTTAGCCATAGCCACCAAAATTCATACCACCTACCAAATGGTGAAGGAGGGCAAGGATTTTGATCTTTGTGAGGTGATGTGATAACATCTCTTGGAGAACCTACAAAAGATTAAGGACTCAAATTATAACTTCCAGTATGGTGCTTTGATTATTTACCTTACATTCTATTTTTTGAATGAGTTACTGGGGTTTAAGGTAAAACAACGGAAACAAAACATACCAGTGGGGCTAGAGGTTAAAAGACATATAGCTAAGTTTTTTGATACAAAAAGCATTCCGTTCCACATATTAGGGTTTCTTCAAAACCCTACAAGAAGAGATGAGGACAAGGGAAAGAATCCCTTATAGAATAGTCAAGCAATACATCAACCATATTACATTTTTACTAGTTAAGGACTTCACATACATGGAGGCAATTAAGGTAAGAACACCATGGGTACCTCAATTACCCTATGAAATAACTGTGGCAAAAGCTTATGCCTATGCACAAAATCTACTTAGCAAACCCAACGATACAAGTGTAGAAAGATATGGCACTTATTTAAAAGTGATGGAAAAACAACATAAAAAGAATGATGAGGAATACTTAGACAAGAATAGAGAGAAGCTACATAAACAATGGGGATTTCTAGGAAAAGGAACTACAGTAGCTACAAAACCAGCCACATCAGCTCCCCTACCTACCAAGGAGGCTCTAGTAGTGAGAAGATCAGAAAGGACAACACAATAGGTGCCATCATCTTCTACCATGTCATCTAGAGTAAGAGAAGCACCAGAAGTTTTCTCTGAAATGAAGAAGAACACACAAAGAAGGCTCCCTAGCAGAAACAACATGCGAAAAGAAAGAAAGCTCATGAAATACCAGAGGAGATTGAATCCAAAGAAGAAGGGATGAGAAAGAATCCAAGACAAAAAGAAGAAAAATACCACAATAGATACTGACGGAAGAACCAACACAACAACAAGAAGAAGATCTGGTACATGAGCTCTATAATCTAGATGCACTACTCAATGCCATGGAGAATATAGGTATGGTACAAGAAACCACTGCTTATATGATGAGTCATCTAAGGAAAATAAAAAATTGATAGTTCAAGTAATGGCACAATATATGAGGACTAAGGAAAAGACACTAGATGAAATAATGGAAGGATTTTTAGATAGCTTAATAGAAGCATTAAGGGAAAGTAGAAATAAGGCACTCCAATTGGAGGATGAAATAAGGAGGAAAGCCATTGAGAAGCTTAGTGACATTGTCATTGGAGAAGAAGAATGAACCAATACAACTATAATCCATGGAGCTGAGGATAAAAAAAGAGAGTAGATACACTAATGGGGAGACAAGAAGGAAAAGGAGAAAATTCAAAAATAAGCTGATGAGGTTATAGAAAAGATATATCAATCCATCAAGAAAAAAGAACAAGAACAACAACCAGTACCATCACCTTTGCACAACACTAAGATACCGATAGGAGGAGAAAGAAGAATAGAGGCAAACCAAGAGGGAAGTCATCCAAAACAATTTACACAAGGGGCACTTGCTTTGGAGAACACAAGGATGGAGGAGACAAACACATAACACCAACAAATGAGCCTACAAACACACAATATAGAAGAGAAAGAAGAAGGAACACATGAGAATATGGAGCAACAAAGGAGATCAAAACAAACTGATATTTTGGAGGGCTTGTCATCTTCAATACAGTCCATTAAAGAGATTTTGGAACAACAAAAGAAAATAACACCCATTTTGACACAACAGTTGCTACAGTTACTAGTAGTAGAAGGCCAAGTAAACCTTGCTAGAATATCCCCATTACAGAAGCTGCAACTAGGAGATGTGTCTCATACCTCTATGAGAGCAGAAATATTGAAGCAACATGTGGAGGGGAGTGAATTACTACTGGATGTAGTGAATACATTGGCCAAGGAGATGCTAGAGACACCTAGAGATACTACCTTACCCTTGTTGGAGCAACTGAAATAGTTATCATAATGATTCAAGGAGTACTCTAGCCAGTTGGAGAAGAAGGTAACATAGCAATTGAATAAGAAAACACTGGAGGAAATGACAAATAAGTGTTCCAAAACACACACTCAACTAGAAACATACATCAAGAATATACAACAAAGCAATGTGGAGGCTAGCATTCTTTATCAATTTTTCTTGAAATGGCCACAGTCCACCAAAGCAAATAAAGATCAGATGGACGCTTTAGAGCTACAAGTAATAAATGTTGCAATCTAAAATGATCTACTAATAGATAAGGATGAGGTGATAAGGGCACAGGTGGAGATACTGCACAATCAACATCAACAACTCCAAGACCAAAGGGATCAAATAAAGGGCCAAATAAAATAGTTGAGGGAAGTGGTCATTCTAGAGACTAGCTAATCTAACTAGTAGTTTTACCTAGGCCAAGAAGACAACACAAACAATAAAGATACTGGAAAATATAGAAGCAGATGATACATACATAAAAATAGAAGGACAAATAGGTATATTGGCTAAAGCCAAGAAGCAATAGGACACTAGTTTAACATAGCTCAAGCAGATCTATAAGACTATCCTACCTAGCAGATGATTTTACATGTCTTGAGGACAAGACATAATTTTGAGGGGGGATGATGCTAACAAGGTGTGCAGCATAAAGCAGATCTGATTGAAAGCTAGTGCAAACACTATGCAGAGGCCGAAGTTGACATGAAAGACATTCCTATATGTAATAGATATAGTATATATAGATATAGGATATGATCATATAGCACAGGAGGATAGGAGTATGATATGTGGTAGATTCTAATGTAAAGAATGATATAGAAGTCATGTATGTAACCAGTGAGGTAAAGACTTAGACCCACCAGAGGATGGACATGATGTATAACCTTTGATTGCTGTTGATATCTATATATGGAGGTTTGTCAGTACTGGATATTTCTATGTTGTCTTATTATGATGTGTATGTGATGCTCTATTTTATTATTTCTTATGCTTTTCTAGCAATCTCTAGCTACTTGACCGAGGTATAAACTAACTACAAAGACTTGACTAAGGACTGGATCTCCAGACTGGCATCCCCTCTACATTTCTTACTAATAGTCATTGTCCTTGCTCACCATATTCTATGACATGTCAACATTTGGGTAACCATCAAAAAGAACCTTTAGAACTATCACACTTTGATCCCCAATGGGAACTATACCTGATGTCCCTAGTTCTTGTGGAAGTAACTAGTCAAAAAATAAAAAAACTCTCCTTTTAATGTCCATCAGACTTTTGGAAGGCACCAAGAACAATATCAGGTTGTTCCAATGTTCGTGGAACACCCAAGTTCTTTGATTTCTTTGCTAAAATAGTTTGAGGAAAATGGTCGAGGAGTTCCACTTTGGGTGGAACTATCTGACCACAAAGAATGGCACTTTTCACCCTTATGACTAGACCATCAGAGATTTAGAAGGTTTTAGGAACTCGTTCCAAGTAGTTAGGGAATTCAACCCCACTAGGAACTTTGCAACTATAAGAAACTTTAACAAAAATCTACTTGTTGAGTGAATGCATCTGTTGGAGTTTTGACCAACACTTGGAACTCATCAGATAATTTTGATGTTCCAAGAAATACCCAATTCTCTGATGGCTTGCAAAGAGCCTTTAGCGTCAGAGATTTCTGAAAGACTCGGAACTACTCAATGAAAATGAAAAAATCCAAGAAACCTATCAGACATTTTTCAATAAAGTAGAATTGCCTAATTGTAAGGAACTTGGCCAAAAATGGCTATGTCCAAAGAGCCTGTAGGGGATTTTCAATGTTCCAGGAACACCTTGGAACTCTGATCACCTATAACTTGGTCAATTTTTACCCAAACTTCACCAAACTTGAACTACAAGTACCCATTTGACCCTTCTTCGTGATGTAGTCCTTAGGAAAAAATCATTTGAAAATTTACCTCCTGAAACAATTCACCAAACATTGCAAAACAACAAGAAAGAAGAAAACTGAAAATAAAACTTAGGAATGCTTTTGGGTGACATAGGATTGCAAGTGTGAATCTGAATGCTCCTAGATCCCAAAATCAACTTATGATTCTACTCAACATCAAGGGAGACTATGGTGGGTAAATGATGCTAACTATAGTTCAATGATCATGCAATCTATAGGTTGTTGTTAGCTTTTCTTAGCAAAAGTTTGTCTTGAATTAGAATCATTTTCAATGTTATATGTTTTGTTGTTGTTTTCATTGTTTAAGACTTTATTTATAAGTCTAGAGAGTTTCTTTTGTAAAGGTTGTTGATTTTAAATCTAAACTAGTTGATATATTTGATGTCTTTTGTGATTAGTTTTAGCATATCTTTTTAGACTCTCAACTACTAGTATAATGTGTGATAACCTATTTTAGTGCCCAACATGTTTTTTTATTTTGGGGATATAAACTCTATAAAATAATAGCCCATATTGCAGTTTTGTATGAGAAATTTTAGAATTAATACATAGTGATTATTTCTTATATTAAGCACGTCAAGTCTACTCTATGGCATTGATTTATTGTTTTACTACAATATGCTATAAGTTAACACATTTTGTTGAATATTAAATATATTTTTGTGGTATTTTTTGTTTTTCCAATTGATTGGTGAAACATTGAAATCAATTTTAAATCTTCAAAATAATTGTATAAATTTTTTTACATTTAATAGATTACTTAATAATTTTAAATAAATAGGATATAAATGAAAAAAAATTAATTCAATAAAAAAGACTTTAAAGCAAGCATTCATTCAACATTTATTAACCAACTATTAAAAAAAAAAATAGTATGCACATACATTCCAAAATGTCCTCTCTTTAATACATTTTCAAAAATAAAAACCATATTACCATTTTTATGATAAAAATCAGTAAAAGCATCCCCTAGTCAAATAGCCACAAAAAAGTTTTTCCACTTTCCAACTCAAAAACATTTGCAGAATTATTAGAGCAATGGAAGTCTCCATATCCTTGAGCAACTAAGCCAGTAGCTAAAATAGTACTCTGATAAATCACTACAGTGTACCTGATGTGGAGTCACTGAACAAGACCTGGCAGCAGCGATTATTTAGCTTGTTGAAACCACCATGGTTGCATACTTTGTGCTGATTTAGGTGTTAAGTATTCAATCCCAGAAGATGGTGATGAAGAACAGACAACGATATCCTTTGGAAGAACCAGTTTATTTGTTGGGGGTGCATTTTCTATTATTGAAATAGACTTAGACTTGTTTTCCTCTCCGTTTCTCAGGGACTCAGATCTCCATATACCTACTGGGCTACTAGTCCAAGTTAGATCTGTGGGTGAATACCTAGGCTTAGGCTTGGTCTGAGAATATGCAGAAATGACATGATCTGTAGCTAGTGAGTTACACAATGGGCAATTTTGTTTGCAAATATGAGACGGTGTTGGGAGTTTATCTATAGCAATTTGTGCTTTGCTCATAAGCCAATCTAGGACTTTGCTTGAACGATCAAAGCCCAATCTATACTGTACATCATAAAACTGAAGAGCAGTAGAAATAGAAAGCCTCACCCTTGTGTCGCGAATTCCTTTTGAAGTACTGACTTTACTGTGCCGATCTTTGGTTCCATGAGAACGAACTCGTAAAGCTTTACAAGTGTGAGGGCATATGCTCTTACTTTTTGCTGCTTCTGAATCCATGGAGACCCCATGAAAAAAGGCATCTTGTTTTCTCGCAGATATTGCAGACAAGTTTTTTGATTGCTCCTTTGGAAAAAACTCTTTTCCGTCTTTAAATTCGGGACATGAGTCCGAATAACTGAGCCACTTATGTTCAATGTTTATTTCAGATTGATCTGGAGAAAAGCTTTTGAAATACATAGAGTCAGTAGCATCATGGGACTGGTAAATTCTTTCAAATTCCGATAAAACAAGGTCACTGTAGCTGGGTGGAAGTAATCTTTCATCGTCCACAGGAATAGGTCTGTCCCACAGTTCTCCAATGTTTATCACCATTAATATAGTCTGCGCAGAGGATATAGGTTATGGCAAAATCAAAATCCCCTCTCTAATGGGGAAAGAATAGGAAGCAGATAAACATTTTAACATGAACTAAACGATGTACATGAGATTTTTACAGAGGTTGAGTTTCTGGAAAGACTGTTTAGTTTTCATCAACGTTTCAGACTCCTTGAAGGATGAGAGCAAAATGATCTAAATGGTATTGAGATAAGTAAGGATGAGAGCAAAATGATCTAAATGGTATTGAGATAAGTAATAATAGATGGGATATAGAATTAGATGTAAACCTAATATTAAACAGGTCAGATAAGAACAACAAGACATTTTTGTGTTTAAAGCAAACACTTAAAAAATTGTTCCTACCTACTGATAGAACTCATGAAGGAGACCTACATACCTGGTGTTTTCCAAGCAAACCTCTTTAATTAGGTCTCAGTGTACCGGACAAGGCTATCCAGTCTTCATATAACACATTCTCCACTTTGCGCCAGATCTGGGCTATATAAGAAAGAAGTTTCCCATTGAGAGAATAGATTTTTTCCATTATTGTCCTTTAGATCCCTCATCCATGGACCCTAATTTCTCAGCTTATTTTAATAGGCACAAGATCACATCCATTCGGTCCACATAAATTGGCTTCCCTTATCGCTGGAATCTGTGACAACCAGCCCTAAAAACAAGCAAATGGGATTGGTTTCTAGACAACACAGTACAGTAAGGCATTCACTGTTTGTGGACATAGAACCGCTACAAAAGTTCTAGAGCCTACACATCACTTTCAAAGAAAAGTTAATATTCTTAGATATATTAATATTCTATGATATAAAATGGGGACGGCATGACTGGGCTTAATAGATGAGGTTAAATAAATGAACCGTCGTTTTCATTCAGCAAAAGCACACTGCCTACTTTTAATTAAATAAGCTAGCTTCCCCAATAAGTCTCCGAATCGGATCCCTAAGAATAAATAAATAAATAAATAATCTCTAGTGGAAGTTTTATTGCCGCGTTAACAAATTCTACATTCCCTCCTTTTGTTCCTATTCTTGCCTTTAATTAGATATACCTTCTATGATACTAATTTCTAATATATCCCTACATAAACATATGTTGCCATTGCACATATATGTGTGTGGGGATAACAATTGTATAATATCTGAGACTAATAATTGCATAATCTCAACAATAAGTAAATTGAATTAATAAAAATGGATTAGGGTTTGCTTTGAAATTGATGTGTGCAAACTTTAAGTGTTAAGGGAGAGGGGTTTGGGGGTTGAGGTAGGGAGATAGGAGGTGGAGGAGGAAAGGGTGCATGAGGGAATGGGGAATACAATATTATAGATTTAAGATGACAAAGAGCTAAGAGATTGAGGACAAGGGATAGAGGCATGCCTATGATCTAGTTCACTTAGCACAACTTGGCTGTGATTGTTGGGTT
Source organism: Cunninghamia lanceolata (assembly GCA_027924645.1). Taxonomy (NCBI): domain Eukaryota; kingdom Viridiplantae; phylum Streptophyta; class Pinopsida; order Cupressales; family Cupressaceae; genus Cunninghamia; species Cunninghamia lanceolata. The sequence goes on from BSBN01000801.1 coordinate 8,514,544, forward strand.
CCATCCTCAGTAGGGATAAACTTTTAGTAAATATAGAAGATGTATGCTTTCATAATAGTTGTGTAAGGAAAAATTGGATGGTTTTAAGAAGCATATTTGGGACCTGGTATGATAGAGGGGAAGAGCAATTGACTTCCTTGATTCCAATCAAGCCCTTAGATTGATCCAATGGTGATCAATACAGAGAAACAATAAAGTTGTTGGATACTAGTGTGGATCGATTAGAATCTAATAGACAAAGATGCACTTGGCATGATATATATGTTTTCAGGTGTTATCTTAATTCTCAATTAGATGCTTTCTATATGATTCTGTGTTAGAATGAACTAGGGTGATACCTTTAAATTTAAGCCCTAGATATGCAATTTGGAAGCTTTGGCATGCTCGCCAATGGGTAATAACCAAATTCTATAAGGGTCAGTGTGGGAAATGGCTAAATTTAGATTTAAAAATGGAACAATGAGGTCATAGACATAGTTCATTCTAGCGGATAGAACTATAAGCATGATCTAGTTCAGAATGGGCAACACTCTAGGAAATGAACCAATAATACTATGAACTAAGTGATATAGCATGACAAAGTGTTGGATTTAGTTTTAAGGTCATAGATTACACTAAAAGGAACCAATTAACTACTAGGTCCATGCACTAAAGACATCCATGAAAATTGGTGTAAAACAAGTGGCAAAAACTCTAAAGTTACACTATTTTCTTCTTTACATTTTTCCCCACAAAATATGTTAACTAATGTGTATAGGTGAAATCGAGCTTAGGATAAATCAATGCAATTATAACAAACTCAACCCCATAACATCAAAAAATCTATCTAAGCAATAACCAAATCAATGAATAATCAAGTTACGAACAAAGAAGCTATCACCTAGATTGTTTGGATATCTTGCCTGATTGTGGATTGCTCAATAAATTGTGAAACCATGTTTGCAACAAGCGGATTTAGATAGTGTTCAAGTGCTCAAAGGATGTAATGTGCTCAACAATATGTAGTATGCTCAAAGCACTGTAAGAATGCCTATAGATCAGATGCATAAAGATTGGAGAGGATTTGTAAAGGAGATGAAGGGGGTATATATAGGCTTGAATAAATATCGATCAATGGTCCAGATAATTTGATAGAATCAATGGTTGAGTTAAATCTAGAATTCATGATGAATGTGCACCTGACATGTGTCACAAAAAGATATTTTTATTGAGTTAACTGCTTGATTTTAGATAAAAGACATGAAAAAGGTATGATTAGATTTCATAAAAATCGAAATGTTTTTTTTTCTAATTTATGAGTTGATGATAAAAATAATAATGATTAAGTCAATTAACTCAACTTTAGATTTGTTTTTGCATGATTTGGATAAAATTAAATAATAAATTATTTAATTTTGTGTGCATGATGAATAAGATTTATTGTTAGAAAAAAAAACAAATTAAATAAATAAATTTATTTAATTGTTTGTGCATGATTGAAGACTGGATAAGATTTGAAGATTTAAATAAATTAAACAAATAAATTGATTTAATTTATTTTCCATGATGAAGGATAAATAAAATATTTGATTTTATTTTATTTTTAGAAGAGAGATTCAATTTAAATAAACTTGGATAATTTATTTAAATTTTGAAGAATAATTGATTTAATTAAATAATTTAGAAATTATTTAATTATAGATAATTGGATTTAAATGATAAATTAATTAAATAATTAATTTATTCAATTGATGTGGATTTGAAAATTGGAAGATGATAACGATTTAATTAAATAATTATTTAAATTATTTAATTTGGATGGATAAAGAGGAACTTGATAAATTTGATGAAATTAATTAAATAAAGAGGATTTATTTAATTAATGTTGAAAATATGTGATTTAGAGGAAATTGATGATTTTGATGAAATTAATTAAATAATTATATTATTTAATTAAGGTTAAATGCAGGTGATTTGGAAGAAAGGATTAAAATGCAAGTGATGCGATAGAATGGTCATTTTTAGGTGTCTACATTTTGCCCCTCTTTGATACAATGTAGTTTATAGCATTATTTCAAAGAAAATAATTGTTGAAGATATGATATAATTTTGATACCCTAGTGTAGCTAGCTACCCTAGTGTAGCTGGTGTAGGATGCCCCCTCGAGAGGAAATACAGGGAAGCGAAAGAAGAATTGGGTTGACACTCGATTAGAAGAAATCAATTTAGACAGATGAGACTGGATAGATGGAGACTGACATGAGAAAGAAAATAGCAGACACGAGGAAAAGGTGGATTAGGGGTGGGAAGAACTAGGGTTGGGACACTATAAATAGTGCCCAAGGGGTCAAACACTACTCATTTGTACACCTAGAGTTCACAAAATTTAGAGCCATTTGTCTTCTTGCATAGTTGAGAGCTCCTTGCTTAGAGTGGTTTAGTAGCTTGCATACATGTCGATTCTTGTACATAAGCACTAGGCTGAGCTAGTGTGGACCTACGGGAGACTAGCAGGAGCTCCAAGAGTGGTAAGGGATTGAAAACCTACACTTTGTTACACTTTTTAGGTCTTTTTCTAGGGTGTTTAAAATTTTAGCCAAAGGCATTGAGGAATGATTAGGTGCTATTGGTGCCTGTTAATGTGCTTTTGGCATATGCTATCACTTTTGGTGATAGTGAAGCACTTTTGGTCATTGTACTTGTGGAAAAGCGCATATGGTCAGCGCCGCAACACAGTTGGTAGTGTAGAAAAGCATAGTTGGGTAGTAGCTAGGCGCGTTTGCTAGACTTAGGCAGTTTAGGGTTTTAGGATTGAAGCACAATTGATGAGAAGCTAAGTACCTTTGGGAAAGTGAAGCGCTTTAGGTTTTAAGATTCAAAGCGCATTTGGATAGCAGTAAAGCACTTTGTGGATGTTAGTCAGGTGCTATTGGTAATACCAAAGCACATTAGGTTTGAGTTTCAAGGCACATGTGTCTAGTAGTAAATCACTTTAGGCATGACAACTAAGTGCCTTAGGTAAAATTGAAGCACTTGTGGCTTGACAAGAAGTTTTGACATAGGTTTGACTTGAGTTGACTAAGGTAAACTTAAGGATGTGGCAATGTTTTATCTAGTAGGTGACCATGTTGAGTTTGGATCAGACATAGGAGTTTGACTGAATTTGGCAAGAGAATACCAAGTGATTTTCATGGATGCAAGAAGTGTTACCTCTGATTTAGTCTATGGAGCAACACTAATGGAGCGTAGAGTAGGTTGTCATGATAGATTGGGAGGAGGATATATTCTTGGAGGTCATGGGATAATGGCATGTGGCCCATCTCATGCCCATTAGGGCTAATCTTGCATTATTGATAGCAATCATGGAGAGGTGGTACTCTGAGACATCTTTGTTCCACTTTCTAATAGGTGAGGCTACTGTCACACTGGAGGATGTAGATCGCATCCTCAGGATCCCCATAGATGGAGCTAGAGTTGACTATGACATGAAGTGGGGTGAGGAGGTATGCGAGAGGTCTTTTGCATAGATGACCTCAATGTGCAGGACCATGAGATCTAGTGGGCTCGACTACCACAACTATGTGACAGGATTAGATGGATCGTTGTGGCAATTATTGGTGGATTCCTATGCCAAGATAGGTGCTCACGAGGAATATCTATTAGATGGGGCAATGTTTTGTCAGGGATGTTTACACATGGGATCTGATATGCGTGGGGACCTACATTTTAGGTCAACTTTATCATGATTTGCACAACTGCGTTTACTAATCAGGAGGCATCTTGTTAGTAGGTGTGACATTATTACAAGTGTGGGCATGAGAGCACATTCTCATGATTAGGCTGATTACATAGTGGAGCAGAGATAGGGGTGAGCTTTATTCATTTTTATATGAGTGTGTACTGACACATCGATGGTTTGGTGCTGTTAGTTACTGGAGATGACAGATTGATTAGATGAATATCTTTGTTTGGTGACCTTGGATTGAGTGCAAGACCTGGGAGGATGAGCATGAGAAGCTGATGTATTGTAGGTAGGTGAGGTATCTGTTTGGTTGACAAGTTGATACTATTGAGAGATACCTGCCAGAGTGGGTATTAAGACAGTTTGGTTTTTTGTAGGGCGAGCCCATAAGGGAGGCTACACATGCACAGATGTGGAGGGAGGTTGGGGAGTGGAGCCTCAAGATTTTAGTTTCTACAGCTTTGGTAGATTTGTGGGGACTTACCCCAGTGAGGTGGGATTGGGATTTAGGATTAGCTGAGCGTGGCACATTACCTGTATATGACAAATACTAGCAGACACACATGCTAGTGAGATACATGATTCCAGGTGTTGTAGGAGTGGTTAGAGAGGTTTCCAAACCTGGAGGCGAGGTTAGGGCTCATAGAGAGGCTAGATAGATGGCCCCAACACCTAGACAGGCAAGAGTGGATGATGGAGGTGTTGATAACTGAGAGGTGGGAGGTGAATCAGTTATCTTAAGTATTTTAACTTTCTGTTCTTCTTAACCAACTAGTGCAGTATCAAAACACATAAGCTTTAAATGAACATGAAAGCAGAAATAAACTCAATACACATGACACAATATTTTTGATGTGGAAACCTTGTTAAGGGAGAAAACCATAGGGTGATTAACCCAAGAATGTATTCTCTGCTAGAAGAATAGAAATACAAAAGATGGTACTTGCCAATTAGGGCTCACTGCCCGAGCACACTGCTCACAAGAGGCTTATTGCCTACAAGAGACTCACTGTCTACAAGTTATAAAGAGAGTAACAAGATACTTGAACTGATGAGAAGCATCCACATATGCTGGAGTTCAGTTCTGGTTAGGCTCTGTATATTGATCTGCTGCACTTCATTCTTCTTCTTCTTTTGTGCTACTGTCCTTTCACATACCAGACCTGCTTTACTGCTTTCACACTATAATTTTGCTCTTATTCGCACATACCAACACACACAACACACCTTTATATCCAAATCCATCTGGTATATATATCCGCACAATGGATTTCATCCTCTTTCTAGTCGGCATCCGAAATAGTCAATATTTTCCCAAACTTTAGTCTGTCAGCTGAATCCTTGCTCACCAAGTGATGTGGATCAGGAAGATGCTTATATAAGTCATCTAATATGTTGGCCAATCATGGATAATACCTTAAGAACCTTGATCACCATCAATATCTCATTCGGAATAATTCTGATGCTCTATCTGTCAGTTCTTCCTCTGTCTACTCTGCCAAACTAGACCCCAAAACTCGGATACTCATATCTCTTCACTCTCTTATCACCGGAGGCTCAATCACTGGAATCTATCAATCAAGGTGTTCCTCTTGACTTCCCCAAGTCCACACTTTACAAAGATACTTCCTCTAAAAGATCTGGACCTGCTTGTCGGACCTTGCCACATGCTCTGTTCTTACTTATTGGACCACAACATTCTTCAATCTGACTTCCAGTATAGGCACACCATGTCCTGTGGATGTGTGGGATGATCTTTGTTGCCATCAATGACAATAATCATGAAGCCATAATGTGTCTCTTGCCAGCAATCTCCCCCTTTGGCATTGATGGCAACACTTAGTGAAAAATGACTAAGTGTTATACTACACTCCCCCTTGGTTGATGCTCTGTTCTAATGTACATTTTACCAGAGCTCCCCCTTAGCTGGATTCCACATTTTTCACTATTTCTCACTCCCCCTTTAGCATCAATGGAAAAGGGTAGGGTCCGCACACCAAAAAAAATGCCCAAAAGTTCATCTATACTTATCCGCATAAGTCCATAAACAGGCTATACTTACATATGCTGTAGTATGTCTGTAGAAGTTGTCTTCAACTGGACAAGTTATCTTGCCCAACTCTACTTCATCCTATCCAAAATGGAGATGTGACCACTTAGTAGGAATGCAAAGGCTTCTACCCTTTTTAGATCTGTCAGATCACTGGTCCGGGCTATGGTCTGAGCATCAGTTAGAGCCTCATGCATGGCCTCTAACTTAGGGATAATAATCCCTCTTAGTTCACTTAGCCTGCTTATTTTTATTTTCTTCTCTTTCTCAAGCTTCTTTATTTCATTTATAGTTGCAAGAGTCTGGCACTCTTGATTTATTATGGAAGAGGAGAGACGATCAAAATTTTGAGATAAACTTAACAGTTTATCCTCTTGCTGTTTTGCTTTCTTGTCAAAATCCTTGGTCACTTTTGGCCAAGATAAACAAAATTTATAGATATCTCCGCCATCTTTAAGAGCATTTTCTAGACTCTTTATTCCAGTATCCATAACTCTATCATTTGATATTAACCCTTGTACCTCTGATAATCTTTTTGCTAAAAACTCATTCCGGACCTTAGCTTCTGCTGACTTTTCAAAGGAATCAAAATGTGTGCTAACACTATTAACTAGAGACTTGAGATTACCGGATGAGGAGGCTGAGGGATCCTTCTGAAAAGATGGAAAAATTTTCTCTAATATACTAGATGCAATTTCTATAAACTTGTAGTCTTCCATGTGAGACTTTAGAAGCTTTTCTTTTGCCTTTGTGTAAGTAAAGGATGCTAGCTTCATGGTTTGCACAAGAGAGAGGGAATCAAAATTGAATGGACCCTGAAGCAACTCTAGTTCATCAAATTCCATCATCTCTTTGGTCAAGAAATCCTTGATAGCTTCTGCTATGTCTCTTGCTGGAGACAAAGTTTTCTCCCCTTCTGTAGTCTTGCCATTGTCATCTATGACTTTATCTATTGGACCTTTCTCCTTTTCTTGTACTTCTTCTCTTTGACTAGTTTTCTCCTTTATTTGTTCTTTTCCTTTAGATCTAGAGTCTACAGGGGAAACCAGAGGAGAGATGTTTGCTTTTTCATGAACCTTCTCTCCCGGATCAAAGGAATCTAAGTCCTTATCTTTTTCTTCACCTGTGTCCTTCACCTCTTTTGCCACTGTCTTAGTAGATTCATCTTTGTCTTCCATGGCAGATGTTTCATCACCTAAGTCCTCTATGATAGGAATATTGAATCTTTTATAGGCATTCTTGAGGGTCTCTTCAGTTTCTTTTGCCACTTTACCAGTTTCTCCAAGAACTCATCCTTGCAATCTTTAAAAATCATACTCATTTGTTTCTGAGTGATTGAGGGATAGAGCTGAATGGCTATTTGTTCCCTGATCTCGAGGTCCTTGGCCTTGGCATTATTCTTCCTGATTTCTAGTTCTTGCTCTAGACTCTTGGGAATTAGAGAAATAATCTCAATGAATGCTTTATTATAAATGTTAAGATACCTGACTGTGGCTTCTTGCAGGATCTTGTGATCAACCTCATTGTAGTCATCATAAAATTCAGTCATTGGCTTTAAGTTCCCATCCACAGTGACTGATTTGACTACATCATCAATGGATAGAGTGGGCCTTTCAACAAACTCTTCTGCCATCTCTTTCTTGTCTTTACTGGTAGAGGGTTCACCAGATACTTTCTTCTTTTTCCTTATTTTCCTTACCTCCTCATCTAACTCAGTCTCTTCATCATCCTTCTGACTGATGTAAGACCTTGTGGCCTTTGTCATAGTTCTTTTCTCTACTTTACCAGATGATTTTGCTTCCGGTTTAGATGTCTTTGAGCTCTTACAAGTGGCAGATGTAGAGCCTTTAGAGGATCTAGTTCGGGAGGGGGCTTCTACCAGAGCACTTTATTTTTCTACTTCTTTCTTTTTTTTTTCTGCCATTTCCATCTTTTCTTTGCTAGCATCAAGTGCCTCTTTTGAAATGCCAAAACTTTTGGCAATGTTCTCAACTTCTTTTCACTCTTCTCTTCATTTCTGGTTGTCATAGCTCCACATGGATCTTCACACTTTGCTCTTCAAAGGTTCCAAACCTTTCTATCTTAGGATCCTTTGGCTGACTTAGCATGTGTTGAATGTGCAGCTCTACAATTTTCTCATCAACTTCATACCCCATTGGCATGATCCACACTACCCTTGGCTCTACTACCTCCATTAGGCACTGATCAGTTTCTACCATAAAGCAAACTGTCTCCTTGTATTTTTCAACTAATGATTTGGGAATTCTTTCTCTAGCCTGCATCATGCTTTGAAAGATTTTGAAATAACCCCATAGTGCTGTATTCTATGCCTTAGCATCACCAAGTCCATACAAGTAATCCCTGATTTGGATGGCTACTCGTCTATCATTCTGCCACACCCAACCACTAGATCCGAGAAGCTCATTCATGAAGTAGAAGAACAAACACAGTATCAACCCACCATACTTGAAAGAATTTTTCTTGTCTTTCTTTATCTTCTGCAGATTCTCCAAGAGTTGGTTCAAAAGAAGTTCACAAAGATCATAGTCTGTATTTTTCCTTAACATTTCATACACAATATATATAGCAGTTCCAGATACTGAATTCCCCCTGCTGGAGTGATATATCTTATATCCAATTATCATTGATGCAAACTTGATATCCAGATCTATGATATCCTCAATTGTCATTGCTCTTTTATCAAACTTTGATCCGGTGGCCTCACTTACAATTTGGTTTTTGATAGATTTGAGAGTGGGCATCTCTCTAGTTGAATGTAATCTGGTTACTACCTTTATGGCATCCTTAGTGATCTTCAATGGTCCATTTAACCACATGAAGTTATCATGCATCCTGCTCAAAACATACCGGACCCATTCATCTTCTGTAAAATAGGGGAAATTAATACATTTTGCAAAATGCTTTTCCCGGATGGCTTTGTACTGAGTTTTAATTTCAAATGAGTCATCTATCAAATGCTTGTGATAGATATCAACCAGCTTAGATTCCCCAAATTCTTCAATATTCGCATGAATATATGCCCTAATATCCTCTACGTGCAAAACCCCATGTGGAATGTTGGAAAATGTCCCTAAGGGGTCCACTTCTAGAGATTTATAAGGATGTTTCTTAAATTTGGGTTGAGGCCTATTAGAAATCTTCACCACATTCAGAGTAGACATATTTCAAAGATTTGTAGAGAGATATTCAAGAACGAAAAATACCTTTTATGCTTCTAGGTTTCACGGAGTGAGCCAAATCAATTGCTGGATGAATCGACTTCTGCAGATGATTTTTGATGGGCTTGAGGAAATTTGTTGCAGAACTCCTTTTCACTTCGTTTCAAATGTAGAATGAACAAATGTTTAAAAAAAACCTTTATATTACTCTGCAAACCCTAATACCAAGTTGCAATAAATGCTCAACTTAAGTCATTCTGGTTTGCCTAATGACTTGAAGAATCGAAACAATCTTGTTCCAAACATCTTGTAGATCTTTCATATCTTAACCACAACTTATTTAGATGTTTCTCTGAGAACTCTTTAATCTGCAACTCTCCTTGTGCCAATCCCGACACCAATTGACTGGCTGGGGGAAAAGTATTTTTCCTTGTGTCTCCCCCTGAGCCAGAGCTCACCTTTTTTAATTTTTGGAAGGAATATCAACACCAGATTCTGGTGCGGATCCATCCCCTACATTTTCTGTACTTTTCTTCACCCAGATCTTGTTCATCTCACTTTGAACTTCATCCACATTCACTTTTTTTTTTCCCTTGTCTTGATTCTGATTATGATGTACCAGACCTCTTTTGTCCTAATTCTTGCTTCTAAAAAATTTGGCAATATGACTGAATCTATTGCAATTGTGGCAAACAACATTTCCTTGCATATTTGATTGATATCCTCTTGATTTGCATTTATTACCCATATGACCCATTCTATTGCATGCAAAGCATCTACCATTGAATGAATTGTTCATTTGCATATTTCTGCACTCATGAGATTTGTGACCATACCTCTTGCAGTTGAAACATTTTCTGGAGAAGGATGTATTAATCTGATTCATTCTCTTTCTGCACTGATTAGCTTTGTGACCAAAGTTATTGCAGTTGTGGTAGTATCCATTGAAGGATGGATATCTTTGAGCATTAGGTTGCCTTACCGGAGGTCTTCTAGGCCTATTTCTTGGATTTTCTAATCCAAACTTCTTCTGACTGGATCCGAAGCTTTCACCTTTCTCATATCCCAAGCCACACTCGTCATCTACCCTCTTTTGGCTTTCAAGAAGAACTTCAAGTTAAGCAGAACTTATCTTGAATTTTTCTTTGTATTCATTTGTTGTTTGAAGATCCCTTTTAAGAGAGATAATTTGATCCTCAAGTTTTTCTTCATTATATTTAGCATCTTCAAGATCAAATTCAAGATGTCTAATTATTCTATCCATCTTGTGGCAGTCTTCTATTTTCTCTTTGAGAGATAGTCTTAGATCATCTTGTATTTTTCTTTTCTCTTCAATTTCTTGAGTAAATTTTATGACTCCTGATTCCATTTCATTTCTTACCATAATGACTTCTTTTGATAACTTTTCACATAACTTGGTTTTCTCCTTCGGATCTTCATTTGTATCATTTGCTTCACCTTGACTTGCCAATTGCTAAAGTAGATCCTTTCTCTTTTTCATAGAGATACTCAGTTTCCCTTTTAGTTCATTTATGAAATCATCAGCCTATTTGAGTCTTTCCTTCAATTCATTGACTTCAGAGTTAGATTGTTCAAGATCTTCTAGGGCAGTCTGAAGTTGTTCCCTCATACCATACACATCCATTTGAGTTCCTAGATCTTCCTCAAGCTATTAGGCTCTGATACCAATTGTTGATAACTGAGAGGGGGGGTGAATCAGTTATCTTAAGTATTTTAACTTTCTGTTCTTCTTAACCAACTAGTGCAGTATCAAAACACATAAGCTTTAAATGAACATGAAAGAAAAAATAAACTCAGTACACATGACACAATATTTTTGATGTGGAAACCCTGTTAAGGGAGAAAACCACGGGGTGATTAACCCAAGAATGTATTCTCTATTAGAAGAATAGAAATACAAAAGATGGCACTTGCCAATTAGGGCTCACTGCCTGAGCACACTACTCACAATAGGCTCACTGCCTACAAGAGACTCACTGTCTACAAGTTATAAAGAGAGTAACAAGATACTTGAACTAATGAGAAGCATCCACATATGCTAGAGTTCAGTTCCAGTTAGGCTCTGTATACTGATCTGTTGCACTTCATTCTTCCTCTTCTTTTGTGTTGCTGTCCTTTCACATACCGGACTTGCCTTACTACTTTCACACTATACTTTTACTCTTATTCGCACATACCAACACACACAACACACCTTTATAGCCAAATCCATTTGGTATATATATCTACACAACTGATTTCATCCTCTTTCTAGTCGGCATCTGAAATAGTCAATATTTTCCCAAACTTTAGTCTGTCAACTGAATCCTTGCTCACCAAGTGATGCGGATCAGGAAGATGCTTATATAAGTCATCTAATATGTCAGTCAATCATGGATAATACCTTAAGAACCTTGATCACCATCAATATCTCATCCAGAATAATTCTGATGCTCTATTTGTCAGTTCTTCCTCTGTCTACTCTGCCAAACCAGACCCCAAAACTTGGATACTCATATCTCTTCACTCTCTTATCACTGGAGGCTCAATCACTGGAATCTATCAATCAAGGTGTTCCTCTTGACTTCCCCAAGTCCGTACTTTACAAAGATGCTTCCTCTAAAAGATCTGGACTTGACTATCAGACCTTGCCACATGCTCTGTTCTTGCTTACCAGACCACAACATTCTTCAATCTGACTTCCGGTATAGGCACACCATGTTCTGTGGATGTGTGGGATGATCTTTGTTGCCATCAATGACAACAATCATGAAGTCATAATGTGTCTCTTGCCAATAGGAGGAGCTCAAGGGGATGTTTAGATGGTAGAGGTGAGAGCACCTAGGGTTCAAATGGCTGAGACTGAGCTACAACAGACTCAGAGACTAGTGCAGGAGGAGATAGCGAGGTGAACTCACTTGGAGTTGAGAATGGTGAGGATGAGGAGGGACAGAGACACTGTATAAGCAGAGGCTAGGCAAGCTGAGTCTCAGGCAGCAACAACAGTGCAAGCAGTGGCGGCAACCCATGTAGCGGTAGCAATAGCGACATAGGCCATATCACCACCACCTCCTCCACTAGCAGATGATGGGCAAACTACTTGGCTGACAGTGGAGAGAGATACAGTGGTTCAATTAAGGTTAATAGCTAAGGCCACCCTATAGAGGGTGAGGTGAGAGAGGGATGTTACATGCCACGTAGTGGGTATAGATCAAATGGCCTTGGTTAGAGAACTTACTCATGTATAGATTGAGCTATTTATAGTGGGGAGGGAGGCAGAGTATTACCGAGGTCTCTACTTCGAAGTGGTGTCGTCTGACTAGAGGGAGCATAGCTTTCAAGAACAAAACTGGTCAGGGGCCTCATTGTCACACAGGATGAGGAGATCAGGTTCATCAGTTATGGGACCAATGTAGTAGTCATAGGGAGGGGGGCTAGCGGGAGGACCTTCACCAAGTGCAGGAGGGGCACAGGGCTCACATTAGGTAGGTAGCTCTACCCACTAGAGTTGATTCTATATATATGTTGTATCATTTATGTATCATTATGGACATGCATATATCAATTGTATATATTGATGATGGCTTTGAGTAGCCATGATGAACTGTAGTACCCTTTTGATGTATATTTTGATGTACATATGGACTTTTGATGTAGACATGGACATTTGTATGTTTTTGATGACCTTGGATGATGATATATGAGATATATGATGATGTATATGTTCATGGATGTTCATGCTCTTTTTGATGTATTTCTATATGCTATAGAGGTGATGACATGTATTTATGATTATGATTTTACATGATGATGTAGATGCTTATAGATGTATGAAATGGGATAACATTATGAGATGATAATGAGTTTACATGATGATGTATATGCTTATAGATGTATGAAATGTGATGTCTAACATGTGGTTTTGCAGATATGCATCAGACGTTAATGATAAATAGAGGAAAGTGGAGATAGAATAGTACATGATAAAAAGACTATTGATTGATCTTTGCTTGAAAAGCTATATGATGATTTGGATAAAGGGATGGGTAAACGGATAACTTGTTGCAACAGTTACACAAATGTTTATAAATGAGCAATCCTTATTTTGATAGAGCACATGGATAGATTTCCACCAAGGTATAAAAGACCAAGGTGCTGTGATATCCTAGTGCGAGGATGTTGACTCTGCAAGCAAGTGGTTTGAACTTAGATCACTTAAACATAATATAATCTTAGTAGATATGTGAATGAGCCATAGTCTTAAACATAAAACAAACTTCAATACATGAATGCAAGAAGAATATTAATATGTAAGATGCTAGGTTTTAACACACACACAAGATAGATATGATGTTAAGTAAGATAAAAAGATCATTCCTCAAACACGACACACAAAAGCAATGACTATGGCCCCAATCCATACTGCATCACAACATACCAATATATAGATAAATCAAGGTAGTCTTGAATAGGTAATGGGAAAGGAACAAAAAGATAAACCAAAACCTAAATTGACTAACTTGCAAAGTAAACATACAACCAACATATTCTCTTGCCAAAGAGGTCGCTCAAGATAGACTGGATAGATAGGGAAGATAGGATAGATAACAACCTTATTGTAGGAATGATATATCTATTAAAAGGTGTTGATTTGTTGATAGGACAAGTTGACTGATGTAGAAAATGTTTGCAATCGATATGTAGGATAGCATAAGGCTCTACAAGTAGGTTTCTTTGCTTCAAGTTAGTTAAGGACTTTTTCTTTGAAAGGATGTGCAGTTTGTGTGTTGCTTGAGTTGTCAAGTTTAGGTGGTTGGATGAATTATGATAAGTGGAAGACTAGAAAGCTGGAATGTCAATGGATTGAGATGGATATAGAATGATGAATCGTATGTGCCTGAGTACTAGATATGTCCTTTGTATTCTAGACTGCCTACATACCCTGTATCCACAGGATCAAGGCACATTACAATGAAAGATGAATATGATAATATGTAGTTCTAGGTAGAGTGATGAGTGGGTCAATGTGTTTGAGCTTGGGTAGGTGAAATGATGTCATCTTATGTACCTAAGTACTAGAAACTTCCTTCACATTCCAGACTGCCTACATACCCATATCCATGGGATCAAGGTACCTTAAGATTGAGATGAGATGATGGTATGTAGTTCTGGGATGTTTGATGATGTAGGATATGATGAAGCATTTTGGTCTTTGGTGAGATGGTTGATGAACCTTGAACAAGAATCCATACCTAGCCCTAGGTCAAGGAAAAAGTTACCCCCATTCTGGTAGAGGTTATTGTTAACTAAGATAGGATGAAGACAAGACATGGATAACTAATATAGGATGATCTAACGATGACATGGATAGCTTGACATAGGATGAATTGACAATTGCATGAATATCTTGACATAGGATGTGGTGACGATGACATGGATAACTGACATAGGATGATTTGAAGATGACATGGATAACTAACATTGATAAATTTCCAAGCTATTCTAGATAGGGAAATGGAAATGCAAAAGGTCAATGGTTTATTATGGATGGATGGATGAAGATTTATTATGGAAATAGACATGGGATAAAAATGACTCGATAGATGATGGATGTTGACTCTACACATAGAACTTGTTTACCAGGTTTTCACCTAGGGTACTTATCCAAGGCACCTGTTTACTAGGTTTCAACAGAAGATGGATTATTTTTAGCTATTTCTATTTTTTTGGCTTATTTGATTTTTTTTGTTGAGGATACTCTGAGGATCAGGCAAAGAACTTCTTGAGATGAACACTATTGAGTGGCTCATCTAGAGGAATGCCTTTAGGCATTGCTAAAGTATAAGCTCCTGATCCATATGTTGTTGTGATAACAAAGGGTCCTAACCAATTAGGCTTGAACTTGCCCTTCTTTTCCTGATCTGCTTGATTTCTATGATTTTCCTTGAAGACAAGATCACCCACTTGGAACCATCTTTCTCTGATCTTCTTGTTATAGTTTTGCCAGAGGTGATTTGGATAGACATGAAGATGATTAAGCCCTAAAAGGTGTCTCTCATCGAGTAGTTCTAGCTCAGCTAATCTAGAAATGCAATACTCCTCTCCATCAATCAGGTGTTGCATGGATACTCTGAGGGATGGGATCTCAACCTCTATAGGTAGAATGGATTCAGAGCCATAGACCAAGGCATAGGGTGTTGCACTAGTTAGCATTTTGATACTAGTGTGGTAGGCCCATAAGGAGGGATTGAGTTGTAGGTGCCAATCATGACTAGCTTCATTGATCATTTTCTTGAGGATTTTGAGAATGGTTTTATTGGAATTCTCAGCTTGGCTGTTACTCTAAGGATAGTAGGGAGTGGAAAAATGATGTTGGATATTGTATTAGGTGCACAAGGTATGGACATATTGATTCTTGAATGCTCGTCCATTATCGGTAACAATGGATTGGGGGATACTATACTGGCAAATGAGGTAGTTAAGGATAAATTTGGCTATTTGCTTGTTGGTAATATAAGTCATTGGAATGGCTTCTACCCACTTTGTAAAATACTCAGTAGTGGTAATGATAAATTGATGGCCATTGGATGAGGATGGGTGGATTTGTTGTATGAGTTTTAGACCCCATTGTGAAAAAGGCCATGGAGTTGTCACCGATTATAGTTCATGAGCTGGTGCGTGAATCAAATCTCTATGCTGCTAGCATTGTAGACACTTCTTAGCAAACTATAAAGCATCTTGTTCTATGGTAGGCTAGTAATAAGCTGTTTAGAGTATCTTTTTAGTGAGATTAGGACATGTAGAATGTGTGCCACATACACCTTCATGTATGTCTCGTAAGGTAGCATTGACTTATTCCATGTTAAGACATTGTAACTAGAGGATACCATCAAGACTCCGATGATATAGTGTATCACCCAGAATAGTGAAATGAGAGGCTCGACAGATAAACATTTTTTGTTGGGTTGTAGATAGATCAAAGGGAAAGGTACCGTGTTTAAGGTATTCATAGATATCTTTGTACCATGGGGAATTGGGACCAGCAAGTTCACACATGATTTCAGTAGGTGGAACATTGATAGCTGGTATCAACAATTGTTTGATCAAGAACTCACATTTCTATGTGTTTACAGGCATGTGTATAAGTGACCCCACTGAAGCCATAGAGTCTACAGCTTTGTTATGCTCCCTTGGGATCTATTCAAAAGTGATGCTAGAAAAATGTGATTTGTAGGCATCCACCAATTGCTTGTAGGGAACCATCTTTTCATCTTTTGTTTGGTACTCATCAATTACTTGTCGAATGACTAGTTGTGATTCTCCATATACCTATAGTTCCTTGATGTCCCATTGGACTACTATATGGAGACCTATGAGGAGTGCTTCATACTCAGCTATGTTGTTAGTGCAAGGAAATGCAAGCTGATATGACTTTGGGAAATAATCATTTTGATGATGGCCCCTAAGCCATGTTGCATGTAGGAACAATCAAAATTTAATTTCCACACTACTAAAGTAGGGAGATTGAAGAGATTTTCATCTGGAAAGTCCGATGCCATGGGATGTGCATTTGTCATGGGTGCTTCTACAAGTTGACCTGCTAGGGCTTGTCCCTTGATTTATTTATGATCCACATACTCAATGTCAAACTCACAAAGGATCATGACCCATTTAACTAGTCTGCCTATGAGGGCCGCTTTTGCTAGTAGATACTTTAATGGATCAATTTTGGCTACAAGATTTGTTTGTTGGTTTAGCATGTAATGCTACAACTTTTGGGAAATGAACACTATAGCTAAACATGCTCCTTCCATAGATGAATAATTGAGTTCATAACCCACCAAGGTTCTACTGATATAATAGATTGCATGCTCTTTTCTTCACTCATCCTGTTGTCCTAGAATAGCCCCTAGGGCTACAGTACTACTTGAGATGTACAAGATCTAAGGTCTATCGACAATTGGTGGTACCAAGATAGGAGGTGTAGCTAGATATTCTTTGAGCTAATCAAATGCTTGCTAACACTTAGTATCCCATTGAAATGAGACATCCTTGTAGAGCAAGTGTTGAAATGGTTGACATCTATTCATTAGTTGTGAGATAAACCTCTAATGGATTGTAACCTTCCTTGGAGACTCCTTAATGCTTTCAAATTCTTTGGTGGAGGCATCTCTACTATAGCCTTGACTTTTGCTAGATCCACTTCAATGCCTCTGCGAGATATGATGTATCCCAATAACTTTCCTGAAGTTACCCCGAAGATACATTTCTTTAGATTGAGTCTTACTTGATATTTTTCTAGTCTATCAACGATTTGGCCTAGAACCTGTATGTGATCTACCTTAGAAGATTTTAAGATATCATCAACATAGTCCTCCATTATGTGATGAAAGAGATCATGGAATATCACTGTCATTTCTCTTTGATAGGTTTCACCTGCATTCTTAAGACCAAATGGCATGACGCACCAATAATAGGTACCCCAAGGACAAGTAAAAGTAGTTTTATGTTGATCTTCTTCCGCTATCATTATCCAATTGTAGCTAGAAAATCCATCCATTAGAGAAAGTATTTCATGACCAGTGGTCAAGTCCACTATGAGATCAATGTTTGGTAGTGGAAATTCATCTTTGGGACATGCTTTGTTGAGATCTCTGAAGTCAGAACACATGCAGATGCCCCCATTTGGTTTAGCCATAGGTACAATGTTTGAGACCCATTCTGTATAATCAATCAGCTTGATGAATTTTGCATCTAACAATTTATGTATTTCAACTTTGACTAAGAGAGCAATCTATGGGTGCATCTTTCTTAGCTTTTGTTTAACTAGTTTAGCTTTTGATTCGACTGTGAGATAGTGAACTACTAGTGAAGGGTCTAGCTCTAGAATATCAGTATAGGTCCATGGAAAGTTGATGGTTCTCTATAAGAAGTTGGTAAGATTATTTCTCTCTTGTTCTGATAATGATGGTGCAAGAAATGTGGTCTTAGGATTTTTCTCTGTGCCTAGATTTATCTCTGAAGAATCTTCCACTAGGAGAGATGATTTCTCTTGATACTTAGATGGTAGGGGAAGGTCAAATCCTCCATCCTCAGGTGCCACAATTGGGTTTTCACCTTCAGAGATGTCCTTTATTTTTACTATTTTTTGATCAGGAGATGCCACAGTGTGGTTTTCACCTAGAGATCTTTTTTATCTTTATTTTTGCGACTAGAGGATTTGGCATTCTCACCAAAATAAGTAGCTTGATCTAGTTCCATTATAAAACCAACTTTGTGATCACCAAGAGGGATACCATCCCAGAGTCCCATGAATTCTGTGAGAGCTTCGTCATTTTGAAAAACATCTAGAGTGGGGGACCCTTGTTGGTCCCAATCGATAAGTTTAGGGTAGACAAGTGTTACAATCTGGGTGCCGGTGGTTGATGTGAAGGATATGGATGATAGCATAAATGTGGAGGATTCATTGAATACATAAGTCATATGGATGTAGGAGTCATCAATGATATCCTCTTGAGATGTCAAATATGTGAGAGAAGTTTGTGCCACCTCGTCAAGAATACACTTGGTGTTTAAGGTGCGTGGTACCTTCCTACCGTCTCCTAACCCCTTCTTGTCTAGCTTCGTCTTCACAACAATTGGTTCTATGTCACCTTGGTTATCCTTTCCAAGGCCACCTTTGCCTTTGTAGCACATGTTCTTGACAATTCTTAGGCCATTACCATATTGTTTGACTGGTATGGTGACTAGTTCTTTCTCCTTATAGAGGCACGATGAGATGTCTTTGATAGTTTCATCTACTAGTTATTTTCCCTCAGTGAACTGGGTTAGGGATGCTAGAGGGGGGATGGCTACTTTCTTAGTCACTTTATCTATGGGCAATTAGCTATAGGATTTAAGTAACAAGGGCGTCTGCCCTACACAACAAGATTTAGAGATATCATATTCACCAAAGCCTATATCACAAATGTGAGCTTTGATTTCAGAAATAGGATTAGGATTAGTTTCAACTTTTGAGGCTTTTTTTAGATTTTCATAGTTAATATACAATGGGGATTCATAGACTTTGTCATTATTTGGCACTTGGTTACTATTCTTATAACTACCTTGCAAGGCACAACAGAATTCAAAGGGATGAGGGTCTCCTAGGATAGTGATCTTTGTACCATTAAATGGGAACTTGAGTGACTGATGGTACATGGAGGGAATATCATTCATGGCATGGATCCATGGGCATCCTAAGATAATGTTATAAGGTAGCTCAATGTCGAGGACTTAGCACCTAGTTTCAAGAATGATGGGGCCTACTTTTATATGTAAGTGGATAACACCTTCTAAACGGTGCTTAGCATCATCATACCCCTTGATTGTAATGCATTGATCAATATTGACATGATCCTTAGAGTATCCAATTGTTTAAGTAACTTAAGAGAACATATATTGAGACCAGCACCACCATCTATAAGTATGCATTTGATTTTTCGTTTATGGATGAAAACTTCAATGTGAAGTGCATCATTGTGACATGGATCATGGGATGGGAGGTCCTTTTCAAAAAAGACCACATTGTAAGGTGAGGCAATATTGCCTATTATAGCATGGAAATCCATGGCTACTATGTTATTAGGAACATAAGGCTATTGTAGGGCTTTTTCTAGCACATCTTGATGTGTGGGTGATGACCATAGAAGGTCCAAAATAGAGATATGTGCAGGGGTTTTCCCTATGTGTTCCACAGGATTGTAATTGAAGATTCGGTTGGGAGACTCGGTGTAGGCCCATGAAGGGTAATATGACCACGACAAGTTGTGACTATGCAATCCATAGATTTACCTTTGATAGTGAGGGTAGACACATGACTTTCTTCAAAGTGACCTACAATAGAGTCATAGGAAGTTGAACCTTTATTAATGGCTTTACCTTTATCAGGATGTTGACCTTGACCATGGTTAGGGAATGGCTCCTTGTACATGTTGAGGTTTCTATTAATGTTCTAATTAGGAGGTACATCAAAAGTGACTTCGCCTCTATCGATAAGGTTTTGGTTCATGTGCTTGAGTTTAATGCATGATATGGTTATGTGTCCTTTGGTCCTAGGGTATTCACAATATTCATTGTCTTTGTACCATTTTGGTTTGAAAATAGGTTCATCATATGGGAGAGCTTCTGGTAGCATGACAAGTCCATTTTGCACAAGTTTCTTTAGAATTGACTCTATACGCTCTCCCAAGGGAGTGAACTTACACCTTGGAGGGTAATCTTAGGGAGGCCGCTCTTGTTGATGTTGTTGGTTTTGGTTTTGTTGTCATTGTTGTTGTTGTTGTTGAGGCAAAGGTTGTTTTTTTTTGATAGATTTAGGGGTGTTTGAAGTGTTTGAACATGTTTGGAATCGACCACACCATCATTGACCACGTTTTTGTTTTTGTTCCAGAATTTGGGCTTATCATTTGATTATTGTTGGGGAGCATTGTCTTTATTTTCCTTGAAAATTTTGAGCATGCCTTTAGTGATGAGGGCTTTTTCAATGTTTGTTCCTTTATAGGTGATCTCATCAAAGGTTGTAGCACTTAATATTTGCAAATGGAAACCCAATTCTTTGTTAAGGTTCTATACAAACATGCTAAGGAGTTGCTTTTCTGGTATTTTAAATAGAAATTTTCTAGCCATGTGTCTCCATCTTTGAAGAAACAAGATCTAAGAGTTTCCCCACTTTTTTTTTTGTTGTTACATAAGTCAGTCATGGAGACTTCATGTTCTATGTTGTACAACAAATGGGCAGCAATTTTTTTTGCAAGCTCATTAAAAGTTTTGATACCCATAGGTAGATGTGAGAACCATTCTATAGCTTGACCTCCAAGACTACGAGGAAAGAGGCACATGCGATATGTTTCATTATGCACAACCTCTAAGCAAGCAATATAGAATTCTCTAATGTGGTCTTTTGGGTCTCCTCTTCCCTTGTATTTATCAAATTTGGGTATATTGAAGTTGGGAGGAAAAGGGATCATTTGTAATGACCGATCAAATGGATAAGGACATACCTCCTCTAAGGAGAACATTTTTTTAGTGTGACCAAATGTTAAATCAGCTATTTTTTGTTGTACCTTGGCATGTTTAAGCTCCATAGTTGTTGGGGGTGTTGGTAAAGTCTCCTATTGCACTAGGGGTGGTTGTTGTTGCCCATAGGGAAGATTGTAGTTGAAGCCATAGGAATTAATGTTATATGGGTCCTATGATTGATTTGGGTCATATGTGTTGTATGATGGATTTGGATTAGGTTGGGCTTGGTTGTTTTGAGGTTACATATGTAGAGGTAGTGCTAGATAAGAATGTTGGCTTTATGATTGTTGTGAAGGGATGATGAAAGAGTTTTATCATTGATATTGTTGAGGAGGGGTGATGACTAGATTTTGTGGAGGAAAGCCGAATGTGTTTTGATTTGATTGTGAGGGTGGAATATAGACATAGGAAGATTAGATTTGAGAATGTTGAGGGTTGTTGAGATAGGTGTTGGTTAGATTAAGTGTGGATGATCTTTGCAGTGGAGTGATATAGGTAGATGGGATTTGAGATGGTTGGGGTTGATTGAGATAGGTGAGATTGAGTGTGGATGATCATTGTGGTGGAGTGATATAGTTTGTGTTGATGTTTTGGGAGTGTTGTGGGGGAGTGATGTTGTTTGTGTTGATGTTTTGGGAGTGATGTTGTTTGTCTTGATGTTTTGGGAGTGTTGTGGTTGTATGACATTGTTTGGATTAGTGATACGGAGGGTTGATGACATTGGGGGTGGTGTCTTTTTTGAGCCTTGTTGCATGGCTACATAAGTATTTCCCAGATTGTAATTTGGGGGAAAACCATCTCATGATGGGGTGGCTAATGTTCCATTTGTGATTTATGTGGGCATTAGTGATATGCTAGGAGGTTTTTGTGTGTTTGATTTAGCTAGAACGGCTTGTCTTGCTAATTCTACTTGACGATGAAGAGTCTCTTGTTGCAATTTATAAATCTCCATAGGAGTCAAGAGTGGTGATATTGGTCTTTCTACTGTTGGATTTTGGTTTTGATAGAGGGGATTTTCATATTGAGCATCGAAAGGATTAGTCATTCCCTCTTGTGAGACTTGTTTGGGCATTGGAGTGGATATGATTGACATAGTTTGGATAGCCATTATAGCATCATGAGTATTGTGTTGCTCCTTAAGAGTAGATAGATCAAAGTCTTGGGATAGTTTAGCTCCTTGTTGAGCAAGTGAATGAAAGAAGTGATCTTGATTATCATGAATGAGTTTGTCAAACACAACCATGGCTCAAGGATCTTGTATGATTTCATCAAGGTCTTGTCTATCTGCTTGAGAGGATTGACTTTCTCGAAAGTTTCACTCTTCTTGAGATGGGACTTGACCTATGGTGTAACCATGTGGAACAAAACCATTAGGCATGCTGGTAGTAAATTGAGTTACCTCTGTCAAAGGGACATTACCCTCTTGAGAATTGATTGGTTTGTCATGTTGTGGCTTGTTTGGGAAATTGGTTGGTCTACTTTGCAAATTTGTTGGTATGCTAGTTGGTGTGTGTGGGGTACCTTTTTGAGACATGGTGGAATGACTAGGTTGAGGTGTACGAGGGGGAGATTTTTGCTTCTTTGGGGTGTTTTTCTTAGCCTTCATGGCTTGTTGAATTCTAGTGGTTACGATAGGATTACTAGGACAGTTTGTTTTTTGGATTGTGTTTGATTTTATACTAGTTTGATAAGGTTTGAGATCACTATGTTGGTGGATTTGAAGTGGGTTGATTGTGGAAAATTATAAATTCTAGATCAATTGTTGATTGGATAAAGATTGTTGTTCACGTAGGTAGACTATTGACCTCAATGAAAGCAGATAGTGTTAATGGCATAAACTAACTCAAAAAGAAGTTGATTCTCTAAATCTCGTAAAGACCAATAATGGATACTAGTTCCTCGTCAAGGACCCAAGAGAGGCAATCACTCTCAAATCAAAGAAAAAACTAGGGGATTGATGTGATCTAGAATCTATGATGGAGACCAAATTACTCAGCTAGACAAAGTGTGGGTAAGGATTTAGGCCTGTTTGGTGAAAATGAGTTTGATGATAATAATCTCAAGGAGATCAATGGTTTGAAAATTCCAAGTTTAAGCAATGGTGAGGGATGAAATGGACTGAGGGGTTGATGGCATAGATTTGCCAATACTGTATGATGATGGCTCATAGGTAGATATGATAAAAAAGTGTGATTTTGCTAAGCTTTGGGCTAGACAGTTTCATATAGACCAAAGATGCTAGACTATGGCTCAAAGGCACTTGACTGTGTTACCAGAGGCACGTGACTGTGTTTCAGAAGTGCCTAACTATTGATTAGAGGCACGTGACTATGTGACCAAAAGCACTGGATTATGTTTTAGAAGCACTTGGTTGTGTTACCAGAGGTGTAGAGATGGTATTAGTGATGTTTGTAAGGAAAATTTAGATAGATTTTGGATTTGATTTTGATTGGATTTTCTTTGACAAGAGAAAACACATCAAACAAAGTGGCAAAGGACTGACACAAGAGATATTGTATGTTCAAGGCTCACAGAAAAAGCCCAATGTTTTCACGGGTATAAGATAATTGCAAACAATTCAAGCACTTTTATCCCTAAAGACATGGGCTCATTGCAGTAGTTCAGCTCACAACTTAGTTCTCCATCAACCAAATTTCATTCCATATGGTGTCATAGATTTGTGTCTTTGCCAGAGATGATAGGTAGGGATATCTCACTTTACCCTCAGAAAGCCACAGTAGCTTATGCTAGTAGGGAATACTATCTCTTCTCAAGGGAGGCAATGGTGAGTAATCTTGAGGACTTGTAATGATTCCCCTTGAACTGATGATTACTGTAATGTTTGGAGGTGAAATAGATAGTCACTATCTAGATGGTTCTTAGTAGCTTTGAGGGAACAATGCCTTACGAGCATGCGGCAAGCTACTAAAAACTTTGACCAATCCTACTAAGAGTATCATATACCTCCCACAATGCAAAAATCATTTTCACAAAGTGGTGGTATGCCTCTTTTCGATTTGGCACCATAAGGCAAGGCTGACACTACTTAGGACTTGGCTTTCACCTTATCCCACTTATATAGTAGTTGAAAGGAAAACTCCGCTTAGGGTCATCCCTTTTGGATGAAGTGCAATCCAAAAGTAGGCCCTTCTGAAGGATAAAATGAAAATAAAACATAGATGAGTTGGTTTTTTTCATCTCCCAAGTTTTAACAAGGAAGAACATATCCCTATCACCTTCAGTCATGACATACACATGTTCATTTATCCTATTAATAAGAAAAATAACTAGGTGCAACTAGCTTAACCACACAAGTTTGTTCAATTGTCCCTTAAGAAAGTAGTGGTTCCTAAGCTTTACATTGCAAAAAGATGATCCATGTCCATTGTCCTTTTAAGAAATAAATTTGTTCATAAGGCTTAGATTGTAAAAGATGATTGTTCAATTGTCCCTTAAGAAAGCAATATATTTCTAAGACTTAGTGTGATAGGTTTGCAATTCTTCAATGCTTGTCCTACATGAACATGTTAGAAAAATGCATTTGCTCTGTTTGAGTAACAAGATGCTACAAAAAGTTGGTTTAGTTCCACAAAAACTTAATAGTTAGCAAAAAAACAAATCAATTGACCAAAAGCGCTTTACTAAGATTCAAAGGCACTGTACTGTGTTACCAAAAGCGCTTCACTATGTTGCATATGTGCGTTGATTCCAACCAAAGGCACCTTAATGTCATGCAAAAGCGTGCTACTACTGACCAAAAGTGCCTTACTATTCTACAAAAAAATATTTCATTAAAAAATATAGATCAAGAGATGATTGTATGATTGAATGATGATCCAAGATGCTGATAAATGATAAGATATGTAGCATACAATAAGAATGAATCACAAGAAACTGTAAGATGATGGATTAGCTCACAAAACGTAAATACTCCTAAATAAATCAGCTTAGCAAGTAACGTAAGATGATTGAAAGACAAATAAATCAACTTTTCTAACAAGAAATGATCAATATGATGAGTTAAGAACCCTACAAATCAGAAAAACAAGTCAGAAACCCTAGGAACTAGAGGCATTGTAATTTTGTGCAAAGGCACTTCATATAGATCAAAAGCACTTTATTACACACCAGAGGTGCTTCACTATCGCCTGAAGGTGCTTTGCTACAGACCCAAGGCATTTCACTGTGCTACAAAGGCACTTTTTTGTATTGATTGTGCTTCTCTATACTATCTTAAAAAAATCAAATTTTCTAAAGAAACACATCAATTAGTAGGTCCCATAAGGCATGCCAGAATGTGTCTAGGTAAAATCAAGCTTAGGAAAAATTATTGCAATTATAACAAACTCAACCCCATAACATCAAAAGATCTATCTAAGTAATAACCAAATCAATGAATAATCAAGTTACAAACAAAGAAGCTATCACCTAGATTGTTTGGATCTCTTGGCTGATTGCGGATTGCTCAATAAATTGTGAAACCATGTTTGCAACAAGCGGATTTAGATAGTGTTCAAGTGCTCAAAGGATGTAATGTGCTCAACAATATGTAGTATGCTCAAAGTGCTATAAGAATGCCTATAGCTTAGATGTATAAATACTAGAGAGGATTTGTAAAGGAGATGAAGGGGATATATATAGGCTTGAATAAAGATTGATTAATGGTCCAAATAATCTGATAGAATCAATGGTTGAGATAAATCTAGAATTCATGATGAATGTGCACCTGACATGTGTCACACTAAAAGATATTTTATTGAGTTAACCACTTGATATGATATAAAAGATATGAAAAAGATATGATTAGATTTCATAAAAATAGAAATGCTTTTTTCTAATTTATGAGTTGGTGATAAAAATAATAATGATTAAGTCAATTAACTCAACTTTAGATTTGCTTTTTGCATGATTTGAATAAAATTAAATAATAAATTATTTAATTTTTTGTGCATGATGAATAAGATTTATTTTTAGAAGAAAAAGTAAATTAAATAAATAAATTTATTTAATTGTTTGTGCATCATTGAAGACTTGATAAGATTTGACGATTTAAATAAATTAAACAAATAAATTCATTTAATTTATTTTGCATGATGAAGGATAAATAAAATATGAGAGATTCAATTTAAATAAACTTGGATAATTTTGTAGACATCAAATTTCCACAGTCCATGATATTGTAAATTCTGTGTTTCAGGATTTAACTGTAGACAACTAAAAAAAATGGATAATTTATTTAAAGTTGGAAGAATAATTGATTTAATTAAATAATTTAGAAATTATTTAATTATAGATAAGAGGATTTAAATGATAAATTAATTAAATAATTAGTTTATTCAATTGATGTGGATTTGAAAATTGGAAGACGATAATGATTTAATTAAATAATTAAAATTATTTAATTTGGATGGATAAAGAGGAACTTGACAAATTTGATAAAATTATTTAAATAAAGAGGATTTATTTAATTAATGTTGGAAATATGTGATTTAGAGGAAATTGATGATTTTGATGAAATTAATTAAATAATTAGGTTATTAAATTAACGTTAAATGCAGGTGATTTGGAAGAAATAATTAAAATGCAAGTGATGCGATAGAATGGTCATTTTTAGGTGTCTACAACTAAAATAGAAAAAAAAATTACAAAAGGACTTCCATGTAGCAAGAGTTGTCACTAAAGCCCAAAGGACAAAAATCCAAGGAGATTTACTACAATCCCACCACCTCCAAGAACCAACAAAGCACAATCTTACATTAAGAAAAAATATACTAGAGATCTCAAAACAAGTAATTATCAAGGAGCTACAAAAACTATGAAGAATGTGTAGAAGACAAGGACCCCATTATTTAACATGCCAATTGCAATCAACATCCAATGCCCATTTAGCTAAACAATAAGCAACAACATTCCACTCTCTAGGAATATGAACAAAGGAAATGGATTCAAAGTTTCATGAAAGGAGAAGAATCTTCTTTGGACAAAAGAAGCCAACCTCCAAGAAGACACATGAAACTTGAAATTACTCAAGAGGAAGACCAAAGAAATGGAATCCATCTCAAAAATAACCTTCTTCCATTTGAGCTTACAGGCTTTCTCCAAAGCTACAAGGACTACCCAAGCCTCCATCTAATTATTAGTGCCAAATCTTATAGCTAAAGAGAAAAAAAAATGAACTGAACCAAAAATATATCTCCCAACTCCACCAATCCCTAAAACTCCTAGATTACCTTAAGATGAACCATCAGTGTTGATTTTTAAAAATCCAATTGAGGAGGAGACCATTTGCTAGCTCTATTCACATTTTTAGAAGAACTAATCCTAGAACATGTTAGAAAAATAAGTAGTGAAATAGAAATAATTCACACAAAATAAACAAACTAGATTTACATGGGATGTTGTGTAGTGCACTAAGAAAAAACCATGGGCAAAGATCTCTCAATTTTATTCTTAGAAGAAAAATCAATGTTACAAAAACTTTTCTCATTCCTTCATATTCAAGCTTGACTAACTTAAATAACTAGAAAAAAATACATGCAAATAAGTAAATCATTTCTGAAGAAAGATTTTCATGCATAAAAGCATGAGTGACACTTTGACATGCAATTCTACATGGTGAACATGTGTCATACGGTACTTGTTGTTGACTACTCGTCACTACTAGAATATGATAAACCAACATCACATACCAACGATCTCCCACTTGAAGTCAAGTTTATGCTTTACAAATATCTCCTCCTATTGTGCCACTGATGCCTATCATCAAGTGATTTGTAGTTCAAGAGAAGTTTTGCACCATATGGCCTTCTCTCTTCCAGTAGGCTTCATCAAAATATCTGTTGGATTTATATTAATGTGTATCTTGGCCAAAGAGACCTATACTCCTTCCACCACCTCACATACAAAGTGATAGTGTAAATCATTATGTTTTGTTCTGGCATGATAAGATTAGTTTTGTGTTAAGTGTAAAGCACACTGGATATCATAATGCAACACCATTTTATCCTACTTTACCTACAATTCACCTAAAAATATATTAAGCTAGATTGCCTCCTTGCTAGCCTATGTCGCTACCATATATTTAACTTCATTAGTAGACAAATCCACCATTGTCTACAACTTTGAGACCTAGCTAACAAAACTTCCTTCTAAGGAGAAAATGTAACATAGATAGTAGATTTTCACTTATCTCCATCTCCACCAAAATTCACATCCACATACCCATTAACTTGAATACTACTCCCACTATAACAAATAACAGCATCAGAAGTGCCCCTCGTATACCTAAGAATCCACTTCACAGTCATCAAATAATTGTGCAACCTAGATTTTCCATGAAACAACTGACTAGTCCCACTACTTGTGCAATATTTGGTCAGGTGCACGCCACGGAAAACATAAGACTACCAATTGCTGATGAGTATGGTACACAAGACATCTATGTCTTCCCCACTTTTGTGCTAGGGCATTGTTATGAAGACAATTTAATATGAAAGGGAAATGGAGTGCTAATTGGTTGTGCATTTTGCATTTTGAAGAAATGAAAAATATTTTCCACATAAGTCTTATATGACAACCAAATCTTCTTGTTCTTTCTATCTCTGTGTATCCTTATTCCAAGAATCAAATTTGTATTTCCTAAGTCCTTCATTTCAAACTCCAAAGCAAGCTAAGTTTTTAACCTAATGATTCTTGTAGACACCCAAAATTGACCCTTCACATCATTTATTGATTTCTGCATTTTTACCACTGCACAAGTCAGTTTTGTCTAGGAAACTTGTATCAATCATCTATTTTCTTCTAAATCGTCTACTTCCATCATTAATTAAATAAATTATATTTAATTAATTAATTTCATCTATTTTCTATCTATAATTAAATAATTTTTAATTATTTAATTATCCCATTATTCCACTAAAATAAATAAAATCAATATTTTATTTATTTATCCTCTCATCATTTACATAAATTAAATAAATTTATTTATCTAATTTATGTTTATCTTTCTAATTTTCTAAAATTAGCTTTTTCCTATATCATTTAAAAATAAATTAAATGAATTTATTTGTTTAATTTATTTTTATCTTATCATTTCCCTCTTTTATGACTTTCTTCTATGTGTACAAGTTGGCCTTGTCCACAATATGTTGAAAATAAAATACAAAAAATGATTTAATTGGTTCTAAAATCAATCATCCACACCATCCAACTCTTAAAATAGAAAAGTATCCTATTTTAAGAAAATCAATCCTATCATTACCAACAAACCAACTACAATCATTTAATAAAAGTTTTTCCTATGGACACATGTCTTGTACACATTCATCGAAGCTTCTTGAATCATCTCAACTGTTCACATGGCCACCTTTTCTCCATAGTTGATCAATCTTAGTTGAGAGCTATCTATACCCCCCTCTCATTTCATTTCAAGCACCTAGCAATCCTACACAATCTTGATAGTGACCAAATTATCTTCTCATGCATATCACCTCCATTGAGCATCCATTGAGTACTTTGAGCATATCATCTATCCTCATGGTAGCTTTGACAACTATGGTTGTTCACTATTGAGAAGCAATCCAAATTCTAGCCAAGGAATCAATACAATCTAGGTGACATTGTTCTTTGATTTGCTTCCATTTTGTGTCAGATAGATAGATTTTTAGAAGGTGGTAGGATTGGGTTTTGATTGTAATGCTTGATCTTATTAACTTGAATTTTCTTGCTCACATATTTTGGCATGCCTGGTGGGACCTATGTCCTTGATTAATCTTTTCATTTAAAATTCATTTTTGAAGTCTAGGTACACAGAGTGCATTTGATCTGTTGAGAATCACACTTGATTGGAAGATCGCTACCTTTGCATGGCTCTGAATCGCAGTTGATCAAGCAAAAATCACACTTGCATAGTCTTCAGTCACCTCTAGTTCACAGATCGTCTCCTTTGATCGGTAGGGAATCACCTTTGGTTAACTAGGGTTTTATTGATATATTTCTCTTTTGCAGGGTTTTTTAGTGTTTTCTTTGATCTTTCTATGTTTGATCTAGGTTGCAAGCTAGTTTATCTTCTAATTGTAATGGTCTTTTCTCATCCTCAAGCTAGTTTATTTGGGGTTTGATTTGTCTTTGACCTAATCATATCATATAGTGGGATCTTTTGTGTTGTGTTGTAGAATACAAGATCTAGTTCAAGTAATCCATCCTCTTGGGTTATCAGAGCCTTCATATTTGCCTTTTGATCATTTGTCTAACCCTAGATCTTGAGTTTTTTTACATATTTCACATATCTGAGTACCTTTGATTGATAGTAAATAGCATTTACATAGTCCTCAATCACCTTTGTACCATACAAACTCGCATTGTACAATAGGTGATCACATTTAGTAAAATTAGAAATCACATTTGATTTGTAGACAATTGCATTTGATCAATGCTCATTCGCCTCTGGTTTCTACTGTTGCAAGTTGATTTCTTTGGTAGCTAACACTTGTCGTCGCAGCATCTTATCATTTGTCGAAGAAAGGTGGATCTAAAACTACTAACAAATCTATTGCAGGATCGATCAATCAAAGACTCATCATAGTTTTTACTAATCTAAGAACATTTGGTTTTGGTGCTTAAAAAGAAACTTGTTTGCCTTGTGTTTGTTTTATCTTTTTCGTTTGCTTGTTCTGCATGATTGTAACCCTAAGCTAATAATAAAAGTATCCTCTCCCCTTGCCTATCAAATGGATCTTGGGTGTAAGAGAACTTGTTATTATCTTTAGAGATGCTTGCCTTGGTGGGAAAAGAGCTACTCACCCCAAGGGAATGACCTCAAGCGGTACTTTTGTTTAGTCCGCTATATAAAATAGGATAAGGCAAAAGCCAAGTCCAAACCAGTATTAGCACTTATGATATAGTGCTAGTTTGAAAGGAGGCATACCTTGCATATATGAGACTCCTATTAGAGCTAGTTAGATCTTTAAGTGGCTTTCTAGATGCACATAACGTGCCAATCCCCCGAATACTCACTAGAAACCATTTTTTTAGAGGCCAAAATACATTTACTTTTTGACGCAGGAGGTCAGACCTCTGAAGCTACCCTACATGTACTATTCAGTGTAGAGATAGAAATTCCCTCGGTTCACATGATCTGAAGGGTAAGAGAAGTTGGTGTGTCCGTGCCATGTAAGGGGGGGCCAGTGTCACCAATAGCTCTAGCTATCCACTTTGTCTTAGTATTTAGAAAAATCCAAGTAGGGATTCAACAAGTAGTATCCTTTCCAGCCTAGGTTGTACATGTTTGTGAGTATCTTGTGCATCTATGTCTTTTGCTATTTGTTCTCTTGTCAAAAAAAGAACTACCAAAAATAATTCACTGCCACAGAAAATCACCTTTGAACAACAGCTAGTTGCCTTTGAACCATAGTCAGTTGCCTTTGAATCACAGAAACTCGCCTGTGGTTAGCTTCAATTTATCTTTGACCATAACACATATGCCTTTGAATTATTAGGAGTCACCTTTGAGCCATACCTAGTCGCATTTGAACAACAAAAAGTTTCTTTTGATCCATAGATAGTTGCCTTTGGATTATCCTTAGTCGCATTTGAGCTATCATGAATTGCCTTTGGTCTAAACAACATCGCCTTTGGTAAATTGTAGTCTGTTATCATTTATCCAGTCCAAAAATCACATTTCTAGTCAATCCTGAGCCTATTATCAGCTTCTAGACAATCCACTGATCATTTACAACTAGCATCCATCTTATCTAGCCTGATCATATCACACTTTTGAACTTTTTGAGCCCTTGTATCTTCTTGGGACTCTAAATCAGCCATGAATATCAATCAATCAATAAAATCATCATCATCCTTTGGCTTTGATTACTATCCATCTTTCGATCATATCACAACATTTTTTTATAGCTTGAGAGAGTTGTTCCTTTTAAGTTGGCCTATATCATCATCACCAATCAATCTTGTCTACCCTTAAGTTCATGACTCTCTCTCTTGGGGGATAATCTAATCCAATCAAACAAATCCAAATCAAACCAACCAATCAATTAAACCAATCCAAACAAACTAATCCAAATCAAATAATCAACCTAATAAATCAACAATCCAATCAATCAGTCAATCCAATCAATTGATCAAGCCAACCACCAATCAGTCAAACCAATCAAACAATCTAAGATTCTTAACTTTGTCACACAAGTCCAAAAATCTCAGCCACTATCAACCAATGCCTCAAACAAGGAGTCAATATAAAGTAGTCGTGGAAACCAACCTAAAGGAATTTCAATCTACTCCTCTCAAGGATGCTTCAAAATTCATCACTCGAATGCCTCAAGACATATTTGCACCTGTTCAGGCTACACTATTGAACCTTCATCATCAACCCATTCTCCACAATATCATTTTGGACCTTCATCATCAACCCACACACAACAACATCATTTCAATCAACCAACCTATGAGGAATCTCAAGATGACTTAGTAGATCTACAAGATGTTGTCACATTACAAAATATCAATTGGCTCTTAGACGCCGATCTCGATCGATTTTTCTTACAATTAGCTCAAAGAGGAGCCAAATTTCCAAGTGGCTTTCACATATCCAAGATCACAAAACAAGATCCAACCAATGATGTTGTTGCTAAGGATACAATAAGGCTATTACTACCATGTCCACCAAGGCTACAATATCTACACACAACATTCAAACATCACCTTTCACCATACATCGCATGTGTGATACAATCCTAATACATCATTTATTGACCAACCCTTTGGATCACAAACACATTCCAACATATCATATGTCGATCAACTCCTTTCACTTGGACTGCAACCATCCACTCCTCACATATCCTATGCTAATCCACCCATCGTATCTCAAGCTCCACCAACATCCAATCCTCACATATCCTATGCTAATCCACCCACCGTATCTCAAGCTCCACCAAATTCCAATCAATATATATCCTATGCCAATCTACCTATTGTATCCCAAGCTCCATTAAACTCCAACCCTCACATATCCTATGCCAATCCACCCGTTGTATCCCAAGCTCCACCAACCTCCAACCAATATATGTCCTACACCAATCCATCCTTTGGTTTACATGTGATACAAACCCAAAATGTTAACCCCTCACAAACACCTACACATTTCCACCATTTGATAACTAAGGCCAAAACACATACACCCCACAATATAATCCATCACAACAACATCCACCAAATCACAATCTGGTGTACCAAATACCTCATCCAAGCCATCAAAATCCTTTGCAACAACAAAAACTATTAGGTATGGAACATCGATTCAATAATTTACAATAGTGATTTGATGATATGAGCATGAGCCAAATAAAGAAAACATTTTCCTTTGAGGATGTATGCCCATATCCTTTTGACAAGTCACTTCAAATGATACCTTTTCCTCCACATTTTGAGATACCACAATTTGAGAAATACATAGGAAAAGATGATCCAAATGACCATCTTAGAGATTTTTATGTAGCTTGTCTTGACATTGCATATAATGACACATATATTCTACAGCTATTTCCTCGTAGTCTTGGGGGACAAGCTATGGAATGGTTTTCTCACCTACCTTCGGGCATCAAGACATTCAAAGAACTTGTAGGCAAATTTGCATCACACTTTGCTTTTAATATAGAAAATGAGATATCTATGAATGATCTTGTCATTAACAAACAATGAAATGGGGAAACCTTCTCGTCTTCCATTCAATGATGGTGAAATATGGCTAGCAAGCTTCCATGGCAAATGCCTAAAAAACAAGTTCATATCTTTGTCCAAAATCTTTATCTCGAGCTATCATTTCAATTGCAACTGCAAAGTGCTATTACTTTTGATGAACTCATATCCAAGGAAACAAACATTGAGAAAGATTTGATTGCCAAATGTTTAATCAAGATCTTCAAGGAAATGAAAGATAATGCTGAATCTTCAAATGACAAATCCCGCTTTTGGAACAAGAACAAAAATGTTGTCAATGATGGTATTGTTGATACAAAGAATGTCCAAACCATGAAGGATCTCATCCATATCCAAGAAGCATCCAAGACTACACCCTTTGTTCCAAGAGATCAAGCTAAGACAAATACACCACTTAGACAACAATTTACTCCTTTGGGAAAGCCTATTGAATATGTCGTCAAAAAGCTACTCCAAGCTGGCAAGATCATGCTACCTGAAGCTAGACCCAATGCAGAATCACAATTTAAGACCAATTGGTAGAAATACAATGAATACTCTGAGTATCATAGAGTGAAATGACATAATATAGCTGGTTGTGTGAAATTAAAACATTTGATCCAAAATCTTCTTGATCAAGGTGAAATCAATGTTGATCCACTGAAACAGACCTTATATTATGACCTTGATGCTTTGAAGAATCCACTTCCACCACATGATAAATAAAGTGCCTCCAATATAGGGATGAATGTCTATTATACCTATGAGTCATCCACCATTGGTCGTATGAAACAAAATCACATATCTACCATTAGCATAAGAGGAAAAAAACCCATCACCGTAAAGGGAAAAGAACCTAATTGTCTTAAGACAAGGCATACCGTTGGGAGATCACAAAGTGGGCTTTATGATGGATCTACCCCAGTTAGCATATTTTGGTAGAAGTGTTAAATCCTTCAGTTGTAAAAGTGAAATAAATAAAATCAAAAAAGATAGATCACTAGGTGAAAACCAAAAGGCACCTCTTAACCATGAAAAAGTAAAAATAAAGGATGTATCCAAGGGTAAAAACCTCTCTGAGGCCCATTAGGATGGAGGATTTGACCTTCCTTTGACCACTGAATATCAAGAACAATCACCATTGTTGGTGGATAAATCTCAAGATATGAATCT
Source organism: Cunninghamia lanceolata (assembly GCA_027924645.1). Lineage (NCBI taxonomy): Eukaryota > Viridiplantae > Streptophyta > Pinopsida > Cupressales > Cupressaceae > Cunninghamia > Cunninghamia lanceolata. The sequence goes on from BSBN01000801.1 coordinate 8,549,435, forward strand.
AGGCACAACATAAAATCCCAAGATTACATTCCTAGCAGCATCACTATCAAAGCAAGAAAGAATAGATTTCGCCGCCTTCATGAAAAGAGCAATCAACTTTGCATGGACCTATGAAGATATGTTAGGGTTAGATCCTTCACTTGTTGTACATCATCTAGTAGTATCTCCAAATGCAAAACCTGTTAGACAAAAGCTTCAAAAAATGCATCTTCGAATAGCAATTTTAGTCAAAGCAGAAATTTAGAAACTAGGATGCTAAGTTTATACGGCCTATTGATTATCCTGAATGGGTTTCAAATCTAGTACTAGTCTCAAAACCTGATGGCCACATCTGCTACTACATCGACTTCAGAGACCTTAACAAAACTTTTCCTAAGGATGATTTTCCATTACCAAGCATAGATACCATTGTTGATCTCACTGTAGACACCTAAAAATGTCTTCACCATCTAACTAACCTTTGACATCACCAAACACGTCAATTAATTAAATTTTTATTTAATTAATTATCCCTTTCAACACCTAGTTTCCCAATATTTTATCCTTTAAAATTGAATTAATTTAATTAATTCAATAGTCTAACTTAGCCAATTAATTAAATAAATGTGCAAATATTCATTTGATTAATTTGCTCTTTTCCCTAAACCCAATTAATTAGATAAATCATGTTTATCCAATTAATATAACCTACTAATTAACCTATCTCTACCCTAGTTAATTAAATATCAATTATTTAATTACCTAGCCTAACCCACAGGACCCTAGACCTATGATTAATTAAATAAAACATTATTTAATTAATCTTAACCACTCATTAACCCATTCCCTAATTTTTTTCAGCCATATTAATTAGGCTAATTACCTTGATTAAAATGGTCAAACCTAGCTTAATGCCCTTTCCCACATCCTCCAAATAGAAAATTGATATTTATGCCTCATAAATCAATTTTTTATAGACACATGTCAAACATCTCATTAAATACCTTTTACACCCCTTACACACATCATAACTCATTTATTTCCACTCTTCCCCAAATAAATTTTTAATTCATTTTCTCTTCCCCATGTGAATTTTTAATTCACATCTAATCCATCTCACCCAACCTCATTTAATTCACCCCTTTCCCAAGATGAATTTAAAATTCATCTTTATTCACAACCCTCCATTTTTCAAGATTAAATCTAGGCCCTCCATATCACATGCATTCACAACCATTGATGTCTAAATCAAATCTCCACCCTTGGATCAAATACTCTCCCAAAAAGCCTATAAATACACCATCTCTCAATCCATTTTAACATCCACAATTTGAGCAAAGTTATCATGCCAAAATCTCTCCTTTTGAGTTAGATTATTAGTGAATTTCATAGGTTTTGAGAGCATTTCACATTGTCTATTATCATCTTGGGTAAAGCTAGAGTGTTTGGGTGGAACACTCTCCACCTTATCTAGAGTTTGTGGGTCATTTGTGAAGGTATAACATTTATTTCTATTGCATTTGTTTATGTTTTGTTTTCATTTTGATTTCCATAAACTACACTCACAACAAGACATGAAATGCTATCCTTAATGGACAGATTTTTTGGCTATAATCAAATCAGAATTGTAGAAGAAGATCAACACATGACTTCCTTTATATGTCCATGGGGTACCTACTGCTGGGTCATAATGGCTTTTGGTCTTAAGAATGTAGGAGCCACATATCAATGAGCCATGACTGCTATTTTTCACCATCTTTTTCACACCATAATGGAAGACTATGTGGATGATATCTTGGGAAAATCAAAAACTAGATAAGGTCATCTACAAGTACTATAATAGATCTTTGATAGATTGGAAAAGTATCAAGTGAGATTGAATCCCAAGAAATGTGTATTCGGGGTAACATCAAGAAAGCTGCTAGGTTACATTGTATCTCAACGAGGCATAGAAGTTGATTTAGATAAGGTAAAAGCTATAGTTGAAATGCCTCCTCTGTCCAATTTGAAACAGCTTCATAGTCTTCAAGTCATATTACAATCGATCCATAGATTCATTTCACAGCTAGCAAATAAATGTCATCCTTTTCAACACCTTCTTCAGAAGGGAGAACCTTTTGAATGGGATGATAAGTGCCAACAAGATTTTGAGAAAATAAACAATATCTAGCTACATCTCCTATACTGGTACCTCTTGTGCCTGATTGACCATTGCTATTATACATCTCCTCAATACTAGTAGCCTTAGGGGCTCTTCTAGCTCAACATGATGATTCAGGGAAAGAATAAGCCATCTACTATATCAGCAGAACTCTTGTTGGCTATGAGCTTAATTATTCACCCATGGAAAAAGCATGTTTAGCTGTAGTGTTTGCTTCCCAAAAGTTGTGGCACTATATGTTGAACCAAAGTACAAAGCTCATATCTAAGTATCTTATATCCAAAGCAGCACTCACAGGAAGATTAGCAAAATGGATCTAATGATTCTCAGTGAATTTGACATATAATATGTGGATCAAAAAGACATAAAAGGACAAGTGATTGCAGATCAACTAACAAAAGCACCAATAACAGATATTCATCCTATCCGTCTTGAGTTTCCTCATTAAGAGTTATTCAATCTATATCCTTTAGTAGTTTGGCAGTTATACTTTGATGGTTCATATACACAACATGGATTTGGAGCTGGGATATGTTTCGTCACCCCTCAAGGAGATTGTATACCAAAATCATATAGAATTGCATTTCCTTATACAAATAACATTGCTGAATATGAATCCTTGATCACCAGATTACACATGGTAGTACAATGGGCTATCACACAACTACAAGTCTTTGGAGATTCTCAGTTGGTTATCAAACAAGTCTTGGATGAATATCAAACAAAAGATGAAAAGTTTCTCCCATAGAATTTGATGGTAGATGATTTCAAGAAATATTTTTCCAAGATTACATTTGAACAAATCCCTAGGATAAACAAGGCAACAGATGCTATGACTACAACTGGGTCTCTTCTAGATATGCCCACCAACACACAGAGATGTGAGTTTCTGCTTGAACAACTATTGATCCAAGCTTTTGAAGTTCCACAATCTGAGCTTGTATGCGAAATTGTTGGTCCCAATTCTCCTTGGTACGAGGATATATATGAGTATCTCCTCCATGGTACCTTTCCATTTCAACTATCCAACACACAACGTAAAACCTTTATCTATCGAGGCTCTCATTACACCATCCTTGGAGAAACCCTAGATCGCAAGAGTCTTAATAGTTGTGATAGGTGAAAGGTTAGGTTTAGAAGATTAGACAAAGTCATGAAACCCTAACCCTACCATCATCAAGGAATCTAATCTAGATGAAATCAAAGCATAATGCAATTCAAGCATAACATCACCTAGACCGTGCGATTCCTTGTTTAAGAGATGTGGACTGCTTCTTCAACAATGAACAATTGCAAAGCTGAAAGCTGCCATGGTGGAAGATGAAAGCTCAATTGGATGTTCAAATGCTCAGGATGATAATGTAGGTGCTATATGATTGTTGGATCCTCTCATATGGGATGAGAGGGTGTTTATATAGGGCTTAGCCAAGATCAATCAACGGTGGAGATTCAGAGGCTATGTGAATGGCTAGGATTGAATTAGTTGGGATATGAGTTGGATATTAATTAAATAAATAAAATTTATTTAATTAATTGGATAAATGAATAGGATGGGATAAGATATGATGTGGAAATTAATTAAATAAATAAAATTTATTTAATTAATTGGGATAAGGATAGGATATGATTGGGATATGATGTGGAATTAATTAAATAAATAAAATTTATTTAATTAATTGGCTAAGTAGGATGAGGATGGGATTGAATGGGATTTTAATTAAATAAATAAAATTTATTTAATTAATTGGCTCAATGAATAATGATTTAACAAGGTGTTGCTAGACATGGACAAAGTTGGGACAAATTTGGGTGTCTACAATAGTATCCTTCTTAGATGTCTTGACTCAAAAGAAGCTAACATTGCCTTATTCAAGGTACACGAAGGTGTCTGTGGTTTGTATTCCACTAGCCCTAGCCTTACTAAGAAACTCTTGAAAGCTAGATATTATTGGCCAACCATGGAGCAAGATGCACAAAAGTTTGCTAAGTGATGTCTACAATGTTAGAAATATGGCGATTTGATACATGCTCAACACATGAGTTACAACCTGTTACTACCCCTTGGCCTTTCTCGCAATAGGGACTCGACCTCATAGGAAAGATTCATCCACCATCATCCAATGGCCACAAGTTTATCATTACCACCATGGAGTGTTTTACAAAGTGGGTTGAAGCCATACCAATTGCTTATATCACCAGCAAACAAATATCCAATTTCTCCTTCATTACATCATTTACCGATATGGAGTTCCACAAGCCATTGTTACTGATAATGGATGTCCTTTTAAAAAATAAGAAGTCCATGAGCTATGTAACAAATTCCATATTCAACATAGGTTTTCTACACTTTACTATCCCCAGAGTAATGTCCAAGCTGAGGCTTCTAAGAAAACCATTATCAAAATCCTTAAAAAGATAGTCAATGAAGTTGGTCATGATTGGCATCTAAAACTTAATCTAGGCTTGTGGGCCTATCGAACAAGTGTTAAAACTCCCACTGGTGCTACACACTATGCTCTTGTATATGGCATCAAAGATGTTTTACTAGTTGAGGTCAAGATCCCATCACTGAGAGTGTCACTACAGCATATCATTTCTGATGAGGAATACAAAATATACAGAATAAATGATCTAGAGCTACTAGATAAAAGATGCCTGACAACCCTCAATCATCTTCAAGTTTATCAAAACTATCTTCGTCGTAGCTACAACAAAAGGATCAGAGGAAGAAGGTTCCAGGTAGGAGATCTTGTCCTTAAAGAGAATCAAAAGAATCAATAGTATTGTGAAAAGAAAGGCAAAATTAAACCAAATTGGGTAGGACCTTTTGTGATTACATCAATCTATGGATCAACAGCTTATACTCTCTCAACACTTGAAGGCATTCCTTTGGATGAACCCATCAATAGTGTTCATCTAAAGAGATTTTATGTTTGATCCTTGGAATATGCCAAAAATAAAAAATAAAAAGAATCAAAATAGTAAATATAAATAATCCATCCTCTAGTGAAAACCTGGTAAATAGGCACCTCGGATAAGTACCATAGTGAAAACCTAGCAAATAGGTGCTATGTGTAGAACCAACTCTTACCATCTATTCAGTTTTTGTTTTCCATACCATCCATCCCATGATAAGCTTCATTCATTTCCTAATAAACTTCAACTATAGCATAATCAATCTATCCATCCATAATAAGATCATTCCTTTAACCATCTCAATGCTTACTCCTATCATGGTTTTGAAAATTGTTGGAGTTGAGGTATCATTTCGTTCCATCATTCATCTAGATCTAGGTCATCTAATCCATCACCATTCATAATAAATTCATCCCATACTCAGGGCACTTGCTTGCACTTAGTCTTTGGAGTGAATACTTAAAGCATCATCACCTAACATCGCATCAACATCATATATCATCAAACATTCAACCAATCCCATCAATCCATAATCTGATCAATCCATCCACTTTCATCATTTCCATCAAAAAAACATTCTAAGAACTACATCTCATCTCTATTGTTAAGTGCCTTGATCTCATGGATGCAGGGTATGTAGGAAGTCTGGAATATGAAGGAAGTACCCAGAATCAGGCATAGGTGATACACCATTTCCATCTTTCATCCTTCATATAACCTTCTCCGATCATCATCTTCATCCATCTCACATTCTTCTATCATCTATCTCCCACATCATCAATAAACACCAAGAACTAGATATCATCATGTCTCATCATCATCATACTGTGCTTTGATTCCATGTATACAGGGTATGTAGGTAGTCTGGAATAGGAAGGAAGTATCCAGTGTGTAAGCATAGAAAATTCATTCTTCCATTCCCATTTCATCTCTTCTATCTTCCTTCTTCTTCCATTTGACTAACTCAAGTAGAAAACAAACTACACATGTCTCGATAGCTCAAGCACTCATCAAATCAGAGGTAAACAAAGACATTTGTCCACATGCCTTTAGCCAACATTTACTATATCAATCCAACATCTCAACCTTTAACAGGATATATCTTTCCTCCCAACAAGGCACTATCCAATCTATTCAAGAGCACCCCATTTTGGCAAGAGAACATGATGGTTGTATCTTTTGTTTATTTTTTTATTTATATTTTGTCTCTTTCTAATACCTAGTCGAGATTGCCTTGACTTCCTATATCTTGGTATGTCGTGATGAAGTATGCACTGGGGCATAGTCATTTGTTTTTGTATGCTGTGTTTATGGTATGATCTTATTCTCCTATTGTGCCTAATGGTATCTTGTACGTGTTGGGATTAGCATCTTGCATATCAATATCTTTTGCATCTAAGGAGCTAAAGAACCTCTTATGTATTAAGACTATTCTATGCTAAGACTATTCCCATACATATAACCAACAAGGTTTCATTATGTTTAGTGGAAATAAGTTCAAACTATTTTCTTGTAGAATTCAAAGTCCATCTCAGAAACAACTACTAGTCATATCTTGTGTATGTTGGATCAACATCTTGACCTCATACGATAGACAAAGTTGTATAATGTTGTATGCATTAGATACATCAGCACCTTGGTCTTCTATACCCTGGTGCATAATATACATATTGTATATTAAACATAAGCATTGTAAATCTCTAAATTTGTGTGTAACCTTTGAAGTTGCCTCCATCATTCATCATCCATCCATTTACCCCGCAATAAACTATATATCCCTACCAAGATTGATCATCATCATTATTGTCATCATCTCCTTTCATCTGTTCATTATCTTTGTCTTCATTATCTTCATCCTACAAAACAAGTGTTTTAGACATACATCACCTTATATCATTATCCCACCCAAACCCTAATTCTTCTTTTCCATCCCTAGTTTTTCCCACCCGACCCCTCTTTTCTTCATGTCAGTCTTGTTCATCCTTGCCTTGTCATCTAATCATGAGTCAATCCAGTCTTTTCCTAGTTGCCAGGTTTTCCTCTCGAGGGGCATCACCCAGCAGTTTTACTAGGGCATAGCTTGTTTACTTAGCATATTCATTTTATCTTCTTTGAAACAACATCCTAACGAACATTGTCTCAAACAGGGGGAAAATGTAGACATCCAAAATTGACCCTTCACATCATTTATTGATTTCTTGCATTTTAGCACTGCACATGTCAATTTTGTCTAGCACACTTGTATCAATCATCTATTTTCTTCTAAATTGTCTACTTCCATAATTAATTAAATAAATTATATTTATTTAATTAATTTCATCTATTTTCTATCTATAATTAAATAATTTTTAATTATTTAATCACCCCATTATTCCTCTAAAATAAATAAAATCAATATTTTATTTATTTATCCTCTCATCATTTACATAAATTAAATAAATTTATTTATTTAATTTATATTTATCTTTCTAATTTTCTAAAATTATCTTTTTGGACATTATCATTTAAAAATAAATTAAATGAATATATTTGTTTAATTTATTTTTATCTTATCATTTCCCTCTTTTATCACTTTCTTCCATGTGTACAAGTTGGCCTTGTCCATAGTTTGTTGAAAATAAAATACAAAAAATGATTCAATTAGTTCTAAAATCAATCATCCACATCATCCAACTCTTAAAATAGAAAAGCATCCTATTTTAAGAAAATCAATCCTATCATTACTAACAAACCAACTAGAATCATTTAACAAAAGCTTTTCCTATGGACACATGTCTTGTACACATTCATCCAAGCCTCTTGAATCATCTCAACCATTCACATAGCCACCTTTTCTCCACCATTGATCAATCTTAGTTGAAAGCTATACATACCACCCTCTCATTTCATTTCAAGCATTTAGCAATCCCATAAAATCTTGATAGCATCCAGATTATCATCTCATGCATATCACCTCCATTGAGCATATCATCTATCATCATAGTAGCTTTGACAACTATGGTTGTTCACTATTGAAAAGCAATCCACATTCCAACCAAGGAATCAATACAATCTAAGTGACATTGTTATTTGATTTGCTTCCATTTTGTGTCATTTAGATAGATTCTTTGAAGGTGGTAGGATTGGGTTTTGATTGTAATGCTTGATCTTATTAACCTTATTTTTCCTTCTCACACAATTCTATGCATGTTGGGACCTAATATTACCAACATATCATCTACATACAAAAGAAGAATAATTAAATTTCTACCTTCATACATTTTAAATTAGGCACAATGATTAGCCTCACATCTGCTAAAACCCAAACTCATCATGAAGGAACCAAATTGCTTGTACCAACATATTGATACTTGTTTCAAACCATACAATGATTTATTCAACCTGCATACTGGATTCTTCTTGTATTTTTCCTCAAATCCTTTTGATTGTTTCATATAAATTTCCTTAGAGAGGTTATCATGCAAGAATGTTGCTTTAAGATCTAATTTTTTTAACTCAAAATCAAGACTAGCAATAAGAGCCAAAACAACTCTAACTATAGTTAACCGCACCATAGGTGAAAATATCTAATCAATATCAATACCAGATTTTTGTGCATACCCCTTGGCCACCAAACGAGCTTTATATCACTCCATATTATCATTTATATCCCCTTTCAATTCTAAGACCCCCTTGTTTCCAATAGTTGTTCAACCCTTAGGCAATTGTACAAGATCCCTAATTTATTTTTATATAGAGCTCTCATCTCCTCATCCATGGATGCTCTCCATTTGTTTACATCTTCATCTTTGCAATCTTCCTGATACGATCTAGGCTCACCAACATTTGTAAGTAAAGCATAATCTAAATTATATTCAAAAGTGTATATTTCTACTAGTTTGATCACTGTAGTGGATCTCCTAAGAAGATGTAATGTGTTACCTTGTGCATCATTTGGTTACTATTTAGCCTCATCATATAACCAATTTTGATTATTATCTTTCTGATTTTCATGAATAGGTGGATGATTTTCATCAAGTACCTCCATATTAGCATCATATTTTTGCACCTCTATAAGACCAATTTATCTACTTTGTTGTTCTTTACTTCTTTGCACCGAACTTTCATTAAAATAAAAATCTTAGCTAATAATAATCTTGTGGGTAGAAGTATCCCACAACATGCACCCCTTTGTACCTTCTACATAGCCAAGAAAATACATTTCACAGATTTCACATCCAACTTATTCCTAGCCTTTTTGGGAATCTGAGCATAAGCATCAAAACCAAAAATATGATAAAAAGAATAATCAGTAGGTTTACTTGTCCATACTTCTTTAATAATTTGATAATCTAGAGCTGTAGTGAGTGATATATTAATCTAGAAACATGTTGTAGAAACAACCTCACCCCAATATTTTTTCCCCAATCTAGCAATGGTCAACATACATTTTTCTCTCTCCATAATTATATGGTTTATCTTTTCAACAATACCATTTTCTTGTGGTGTTCTAGGAAACATCAACTGCCTTGCAATACCATGCTCACTAAAAAATTGACTAAACTCACTTGAACAAAATTCCCCTTCATTATCTATTCTAAGACATTTTATTGTCTTTTCTTTTTTATTCTCTACCAAATATTTAAACTTCTTAAAATAATAAAGTACATAATATTTCTTCTTCAATAGATAAATCCACACTGTATGGGAATAATCATCTATAAATGAAACAAAACATTATGAACTCCCAATTGATGTAACAGGTGCTTTCGAAGTATATGACTCAATTAAATCTAGGACTTCTTTAGTTCTTGTAGTGGAACTAGAAAGACTCAACCTATTATGTTTTCCAAACAAACAATGCTCACAAAAATTTAAATCTCTAGATTTAGCACTTGAGAGAAGATTTATGTCTAGTAGTACACTTAGACCATGCTCGCTCTTGTGGCCTAGTCATTGATGCCAAGTAGATAATGAATCCATTTTTGCATCAGATACCACTATACCCTCTCCACTACAAGTTTCTCCTACCATCCTATAGAGATTTCCAACCTTTTATCCCTTTAGCACCATCAATGCTCCCTTTGTTATCTTGAGAAAACTATTGTCACCATTGAATCAATAACCTTACTCATCGAATACTCCAAGCGACAACATATTTTACTTTAATCCTGGTACATGTTTGACATGTTGAAGAGTCCTTACAATCCCGTCAAACATTTTAATTCTAACATCTCCTTCACTAATGGCTTTACATGAGTTTTCATTTCCCATATAAACCATACTTCCGTTACATGAATGGTAAGAAGAAAACTAGTCCTTGTGAGAAGTCATGTGAAAAGTGGCTCTAGAATCAATATCCAAATATGATGTAATCAACCTCTTAGATTAGTAGACAAAACCTCTCCATCATCTAATGGTTCTTCAACTTTTATTGTATTTTCTTATGATGGATGAGAGATAGGATTTTATTTATTTTGTTTTAGCACCCTATAATCCTTTTTTATATGCCCTATTTTTCCATGGTTCCAACATTTGACTCTTTTCTACCCCTTGAATTTAGACCTAGCTTGTCCAAGCTCAGCTTTCTCTCTTTCCAGAGTTCTGCCCTTTGCAATAAGGGTATCAATGGAAGAAATCCATAAGATGTGTTCCACCTTGAATCTTTAGAAATTACTATAGCTACCACATATGCAAAGATAAGTTTTCCCTTCCGTGATGAGTTACTAAGTGCCACAACTAGTTGATCCAAAGTTTTAGGCAAAGAGCACAATATTATAGCCACTTTATCCTCTTCTTTGATTTTTACCTCCACTGAAGCCAACTTCCTAATTAGTGTGTTTAAATTATTGATATGATCTCTAACTGAAGAATTATCTAGCATGGACTAAAATTATACAATTGCCACCATAGCAAAATTTTGTGACCTCAGTATACAAGTCATGTGTCATTTTCTCCTCTACAACATTGAATAAAATTGAATCAGCTAGAGATAACTAAATTGTATCTATAGACATGTTATCCTTTTCATTCCATCCTTCTTGTTCTATTCATCTTGCTTCATGGTTGTAGGTTTTGACACTTGTTAGCAAGAAATGGTGAGGGATACTAGTCCAAAGATTTGGTCCTCAATCAAGTCTTTGTAGTCAGTCTATACCTCGGTCAAGTAGCTAGAAATTGATAGAAAAACATAAAGAATAATGGAAATAGAGTATCACATGCACATTATAATAACAACACAACATAGAAATACCCAGTACCAGTAGATCTCCATATATATATATAAAATGCCATACATCCATCCTTCGGTAGGTCTAAGTCTTTATCTCATCCATCTACATACATGACTTCTATGTCATTCTTTACATCAAAATCTATCTCACATCATACTTCTATTCTCCTATGTTATATGATCATATCCTATATCTATATATACTATGTCTATTACATATAGGGATGTGTTTTGTAGCATCTTATGTTAGCTTCTGGCCCCCACATAGTGTATGCGCTAGCTTCCAGTCAGCTCTACTCATTGCTCTGCATCGTGCTAATATCATCCCCCATTCAAAATTATGTCTTATCCTCAAGACATGTAAAATCAACTACTAGGTAGAATAGTCTTATAGATCTGCTTGAGCTATCCAAATTGGTGTCCCATTGCTTCTTGTCTTTAGCCAACATAGTTATTTGTCCTTTTATTTTTATATATATGTTAAGTATGGAAAAGAGGAATGATGGAGACAAATGTACAACCAGATCAAAACCCTCTTCCATAATAACATTTAAGGACAAGATTGAGCTAAATCACAACCAAGGAGAAGGTGGACTCAACTATAGATCTTGTGCTCATGTTTTCTATGGAAAGATATGTTTTAACCAAGCCTTTTTATCAAAACCTAGGTTAAGTATGAGAAAAACCTAGTTATGTGATAATCAACTTGTGACAGATGAACAACAACAGAAAACTAGAATCTTAAAGTGTGCAGATGATTAGGAATATATATATATATATATATATATATATATATATATATATATATATATATAATACCATACATCCATCTTTCAGCAGGTCTAAGTCTTTGTCTCATCCATCTACATACATGACTTCTATGTCATTCTTTACATCAAAATCTATCTCACATCATACTTCTATTCTCCTATGCTATATGATCATATCTTATATCTATATATACTATGTCTATTACATATACGGATGTGTTTTGTAGCATCTTATGTCAGCTTCTGGCCTCCACATAGTGTATGCACTAGCTTCCAGTCAACTCTACTCCATGCTCTGCATCCTGCTAATATCATCCCCCATTCAAAATTATGTCTTATCCTCAAGACATGTACAATCAACTACTAGGTAGAATAGTCTTATAGATCTGCTTGAGCTATGCCAAATTGTTGTCCCATTGCTTCTTGGCTTTAGCCAACATAGTTATTTGTCCTTTTATTTTTATATATATGTTAAGTATGGAAAAGAGGAATGATGGAGACAAATGTACAACCAGATCAAAACCCTCTTCCACAATAACATTTAAGGACAAGATTGAGCTAAATCACAACCAAGGAGAAGGTGGACTCAACTATAGATCTTGTGCTCATGTTTTCTATGGAAAGATGTGTTTTAACCAAGCCTTTTTATCAAAACCTAGGTTAAGTATGAGAAAAACCTAGTTATGAGATAATAAACTTGTGACAGATGAACAACAACAGAAAACTAGAATCTTAAAGTGTACAGATGATTAGGAAGATATCATAACCTATGTCATGGAAACTAGAAAGTCAAAGGACGAATTCGGTAACCACCCAAGTCTAGAAGTGAGAATCTGCCAGAGGTCAGAACTGAGAAGATGTTGTAATTGATGCTCAAATGCTAGGTCTAGAACTTGAAATCCTAGAAGACTATGGTGCCAACCACCCAAGTCTTTTCAAAAGAATATTCTGGAACTTCTGTCAGATCCAGAAACCTTGATTCCTACATAGCCTTCTTGCTACTTCACTTTCCCCAAAACCTATACCTATAACCTGCACACAAGACAACAAGAGAGGCATTTGGGCGTTATGGTCTTTAGGGATTCACCTTAGTCAAATTATTGGATAGCATTCAAGATTCCCAACACTGTTGGTAGAGATAGCATGCCCTTGCAAGGTAGAGGCTAAAGATAATCCAAAATGACCAAATGATTCAAATAGAAATGATGTCATCTCAGAGGTGAAGTCCTTAGGAGGATGATGAATCTTCAACTCATAAGGAGATGGATGATGATTCCAAATCTGCAACAACACACACGATACAAACACAAATCTATAAAAATAACACAATGAATTCCTTGAATACACTTTTCTCCAATATCATAAGTTCATAACATCCATCTAGGTTCATAATGAAGTAAAAAACACACTTATATATTCTTCACTCCTAACATTCATGAAATTAAATCATAAAAGATAACAAAGAGGAACATTTTTAAAGGTCCTATGCCAACATATCATTACTTGACCTTGACTAATCAGGGGAGACTTGGGTGGTTGGTGCCCAAGTCTAGGACCCCCTTTTTAGCATGGGGTGAGATTTAAGAAGGGCCCTATTGATACAACTATTAGCTGTATTAACATAAATAAAAGTTTACACATCAAACCTTTATCATCTTGAAATATATGATAAATTCAGGATGAATTTATGATCCCAAGTGTATGATAATCAGGATATGACCTTCTAACAATCACTCAATGGTTTGATGTGATGATGTTGTAAATCATTTTGAGGACTTACACACTTGTCTTTTGAAATTCTATTTATATTTGAAAATACATTCTCTATTCCACCTATTTTGCATGAATTCTCACTCAATTATGTTAAATCCTACCATCTCTAGCTAGGATATGTAGATATTTTTATGAATATGTCCTAACTTTACACAATTATTTTACAATTCATCAATATTTAAGATTATTCTTAATCTTCATTCTAATTTTGCTTATTCTTCACTTCTACACTTAAATTCCTTCAAATATTGTGCCTATAAGCATATATTTCATTGTTTTGCACCATTATTTACCAATCTTTGCATCATATTTTCAAATTGACATGCTTTTAACTCAAATATGATAAGGATGTTCAATTATCTACATGATTCAACATATTTCTCTATATCTTCTTATTGTTTATCATGATTTGTAGTTGTGAGGTAATTATTTATGAAAATGAAGTAAAATGAGATTGAATGCATCTAGATTCTAAGTTTAACTAAGTTCAATCACTGATCTATAGGTATCTTTGACACTTTCATGAAAAGGAGATGAAAACCAAACCATGCTTTGCCAGGATAGTCCATGACTACACATGATAGGTGCAAATCTTCAAAGGAAAAGAATGAAAACAACATGCACTTTGTGAATACACCTCTATTAAGCACAACAATTCACAGTTACAACTCTAGAAATCACTCACAGATTACAAAAGATATATGTTAAGTTGTAATCAAGGGTCTCCATCTTCATTAAGTATGAAAAAATAATACACATATATAGGTGATATGAGAAAGAATAATAAGGAATCACAAAGCTACCAGATGTACACTTAGTGTTCACTAAATCTGAAATTCAATCTCCCTACAAAATGACAATCAATATCCTTTTATAGAACAAGGACATGATTCAGTTACAAGATCCAATGGTTAGGATCTACTTAAGATGATCTGATGGTCAGGGAAAATATGGCACCTGATTGCATATTTGGTAATCTTTATCTAAGGACAGTTGGCAAAAGAATATTCTCTGCATCTTTGACTTGGTCTTCATGACCTCTTTACTCAACATCCTCTTTGGAGTCTTTATCAGTAGAACCTTCAATCACTATGAATCCACTATCAATACCTTTGAAATATGCATATGCCCTCACTACTCCATTTATTTCATCTCTATTTTGCACTCTAGCATTTTCTTTCACATGTTCTTGGATAGTTAGTTGTTCCTTTAAGGTTAACCATCTGCATGTTCTATTATCCAGCTCTTCATTGTATGCATCTATCTTTGACTTCATATGCATAGCCTTGTCAATTATGTCCTCTGAAAAATGTTGGACCAGATATTATGTTGCTAGGCTGAAGTTACTCTCAAATGCCTTTACTGCAAACTCTTCATCCTAATTATCAATCTTACCTTCAACTTCACCCTCTAGGATCTCTAAAATAGCTGACTCCTCTGCTAAAAGCTCATGTGCTTTTATACTAATACCTGTTGCTTTTGTATTACATCTTTTCAAAATAATGACCTCAAGTTTCAGATCTTCTATCCACATATCCATGTTAGGAATGGCTTGTTGTATCAGTATATTGTTTGATACCAAGACATGTTCATCCATTTTCCTCATGCCCTTGAGTGTAGCCAAGAACCAACTTGTTGATGGTGGTTTTAGCATGCAACAATGTAGATGTGATTGTTGGTTTCACACCTCTCTTGAAAAGTATCTTACCCTAAGACTACTCCAAGGATAATACAGCTAGGTCTTAGCTTGCTTGGAATTTCTCAGTTGGTATATTCTAGTTGTTCCTACAAGGGTTCTTACATGCAATCTACAAATCTTTAGGTTAGGGGTAGCAAATACACATAAACCCTATTATGATTTTCAACTGATAAAAAAGGCAAAATGCTGCTAAGATTCTTAATCTAACAACTAATAGTGATTTAAAAGAAAAGGCAAAAGGTTAAGGTTTTAGAGAGGTCCTAAGTGACATTCACAATGCTACAGTTATCTTCAGTAGACAAACATTCCAAAAATTTGAACCAGCTTCTTGAGTTACCAAACTTAAATGAATGTTACAGTGCTATAGAAAACGGTGCTATCTTCAATGGAGGTCAATAGATTTTTAGATTGGATTCATTTGTTAAATACCCAATGGACGGCGCAACTTAACTTGTGAAATACAATTGAACTTTAGCATAGATAATCAGCCCAGACTAACTTTACATAGCTATTTACCATCAACAAACAACTAAAAGTATGGACTCAGAATGTTCATCAAATACTTCAGTAAACCATGAATATTATGAAAGCACAACTAATCTAACTATGGGAGAGAAAGATACGAACCATGAAAACCAAAAGATGAATCAACACAAGACACAAATTCTCAGATTTACTATAGAAACTTGCTTTGTATTAGCTCAAATGGCATAGAGTCAACAATTCGGTATCAAAATCTTTCCTATAAATAGTGAAACTGGCAGCCCTTTATATAGAAAGCAGCATACCCTAGTTTTAAAATGAACAGTGGAGATTAACTCAACATCGACAGTCCAGATTACATCAATAGTAGCTCACATCAATTCCGGGATTACATTTTGTCTTTTATGAAAAAGACGAAAAAATAGTCCCAGATACATTGAATCTAGTCATTTTGATTAGCCAACTCAGTATATTAGTGGAAAAGCTCATTTTGGAAGCAAGAAAAAGACAAAATAGAGTCACATGCTGTCCAAATATAGAAAATTTACAATTGTGATGAGATTGTATCATTAGAATATTCAAAATAATATCGAGACTCTTAATCTAAGTCAATACAGTATTCGCTGGCCAGCTTGTTGTGATAAGTCAACTAGGCATTGAGTGTAGGATTAATTTCAGATGGGTCTGGATCCTTCAAATGATGTATCTTGTAATCAAACACTTCCAACTGCTGACTAAATTTGCCATATATTCTTTCTATTTCTACCCCTGCCTTCTGAAATGCCTTAAATTTAGCTTTGAGGTCACTTGCCTTATCCAACCATTCCTCCATGCTGAGCGTGTCATTTTCAAAAATTATTTTATGCAACTTGTTCTTGCAATTTTTGACATCAAACGGGGCATAATCATCATAAGACTATTCTCTATAGTCCCTCAAGGAGTCACTGATGTCGTATATAACTGATCTCAATTCTTCATCAGCTGGTTTGAATGCTTCCTTCATATGCTCAAAGGTCTCTTTTCTCAAAAGTAATTGTTGATACCATTCAACAGCCTTTGGTAGCTTATCTCCAGTCAAAATGTTCTCTGTAACTAAGGTCTGAGCCAGAAATTCTCTAATACCTTTGATTCAGGGATACATGTGGGAATAATACTCGTCAAAAGAATCACATTCTTCCCACAAGTCTTTCCATCTCTTGTGCAAATCAACCATTTTTTGGTGAGCTTGAGCAGAGGCACTTATGGCTTCACATCCCATTTCAAAAACCTTTATCAACCAATTTTCTGTGCCTTGGGACTTAGATCTTACCTAGCCCAATTTAGCCATTTTGTCAGTGGAAAGGAAAGTAGGTATTGTCCTTATATCACCTCCTGCATCCACTCGTTTTATCAAAAATTGAAGACATGCCCTCAATTCTTCGTTCTGTTGTTTCAAGTCTTTCTTAGACATTTCATCCTTATCCAACTACTTTAAAATTGATGTAACCAAGCCTTTGAAATCATCCACTCTTTGAGCACAAGTGGTTGGACCTAAATCAACTGTAGATATGACATAATCTTCTACCCTGACTTGGTCTCTTGCTTTGTCAGCTGGCGGGACTACTACCTCCGCTATCCTTGATCCTGATTCATTTTTATAAATCCTTGATTGGATCTTAGCCCTTTTTTGCTTCTGAGGCTTCTGAGCTTGTGACAGGATAGCACTTAGGTCAAGCTGCATTACTTCTATTTGTGGTTCAGGGTATTGCATTCTGTCTTATAGCCACTTGGGAGTAGAAGACTTGTTTGATTCTGAAACTCCATCTTTATCAAAAACAACCAACTCTTTAGATGATTCTTGTTCTTGCTCTTCATCCTTCTCTGGACTTTTCTCTTTTTTCTCTTCTTATTGCACCAAGTTCTTCTGATTTATAACTACATTCTCCTGTCCAATCTTCAAAACTTCCTTTGCTGGATCTTTTCCCAGGGGACTATCTGATATGTCAATAATTTCTACATCAGTTGAAGGGTCATGGAGGCTTTCATTGTTTACTTCAGTCAATATCTCCTTTTCCTCTTCAACTGCTACCTCAAGCTCCTGTAATCCTAATTTTGCAAACACTTTCTCAATCCTGGGCAATAGGGGCACTGCCAATGAATCAGCTGGCATTTGTGAAATGGGGACAACATAAGAGATGGTCAAGGAAGGAGAACTGACTTGGGTTAGGCTAGTCAAGATTGGTGATAAGGAAGAAGAAATGACAAGGGGTGAAGAAAAAGGTGGTGAAGGTAGAGGAAGAGGTGGTGAAAGGATGGTGGAAATAGGAGGCAATGGTAAAGGAGAAGAAGGTGTAGATGTGGTGGAAGGATATGTGATGGCAAGAGTGGAGGAAATAGGGCTGCTAGAGTCACTAGAAGAAACTGCTAGTGAACAAGAGGTGGTGATGATGGTAGAGGCTGGAGAGGTGGCAGAAGATGTTTCTTGAATCACGGATGTTGAGACTATGGGTGAAGTGGATGCAGCAGAGGAAGGAGGAATGGAAGCAAGAGTGGTAGCAAAAGTAGCAGGGGTTGAGACTATAGTGTCAACAGTTTGTGTAGGATGTTGGCTAGTTGGAGGATTGGAATCATCTTTAG
This sequence comes from Cunninghamia lanceolata, assembly GCA_027924645.1. Classification (NCBI taxonomy): domain Eukaryota; kingdom Viridiplantae; phylum Streptophyta; class Pinopsida; order Cupressales; family Cupressaceae; genus Cunninghamia; species Cunninghamia lanceolata. Next base: position 8,568,043 of record BSBN01000801.1, read on the forward strand.
TTGTGGTAGCCTCCTTGTTAACTTCTTTTACTTTTATTTTCTTAAACCTAGAGCTCTCTCCTACACCACTTGGCATATCTTTTCTCTTGGAAGTTCTAGTCCTAGTTGAAGGAGGCTGGTCGTTCTGAGGAGACTTTGTAGATGGTTTCTTCATCTTCTTTGCCTTCTCTGCCAGAGATGTGTGCTCCTCACTATCTAATTTCTATTTTTCAGCTGGCTCTGGCTCATCTAAGACCTGAATGGGTTCATCTTCTTCTCCTCCAGAGTCTTTATCTGATTCAAATGTTGTGTAAGTAAGCTAGACCCCTTGTTCATTCAAAATAGCCACCTGTGATCTGACCCAAGCCTTACTCAGTCTGATTGATTCCCCTATAACAACATCTAGGGAACTCTCTTTTGCATTTGCCCAGTTTGGCAGTGGAATGGGTTGATGGTATTGCGCCTCCCATGGTCCTCTGAGCATAACATTTTCATCATCCTGCAACTGGTTAGGGATTGCCATTATATGAAATCTCTTAATGAAATCTAGGGGCAGCCTTGCATGTGCCTTCTCCATAATTTCATAATCATCAGGGCAATTAGCCCAAAAGTATTCAATGTGCACTTTATGAAAGAGCTTCTTACTTACAAATCTCTCCATCACTTTGTTTGGATCAAAATGACCCCTTGCATTGTAGTAGTGCAAATTCAAGAGTTGAAGCTCCTTATCTAAGTGTTCCACTGATGCCAGAGAAGGACATGCATAGAGTCCTTTGCCAAATTTGATAGGAAATTGAACACTTGGCCTATGCAGGTGCTTGAATTTTTCAGCACACGGTATCGGTTGCCTTGACATCTCTAGAAGCACTGTCTTATCATTAGGGTACTGAGGAAGTCTATAGGCCATTCTAGTGAAGCCTTGTGTCCTTATGTATGTAAACTTCTCAAATTGGATATACCACCTACCATATCTAGTTATTTTATTCATAGCCTTGGTGGAAATCCTCAGTAATGTGTTACCCTGCAATTTCCTGGCTATGTACATCGTGAATGCATCATTAACCCTTTTGAAATGTATCAATTATTGGGATGAGGTTAGTCATGGATAGCATTCATATACTTTGATCTGTGTCTTCTCATCATTCCCAATTTCACCAATCTTGGATAGTCCATCGTAATGGTTCATTCTTGCCAGCACATAGACAACATAGGACATCCATCTGAAGCAGTGGTTTTCATTGAAGTTGTTGAAGGCTTCATGGCTATTGTCACTGAGGATTTTAGCCCAATGGAACTTGGTTCCCTTCAATATCTTAGAGATTATGACAAACATCCAATCCACAAAGGTAGAGGCAGTTGGTAACCTGTAGATTCTACTTAGAAAGGTTACTATGTCCCCGATCTCATCATGGAAGTCACTCCTGTACAACACTCTAGGGAGCTTGATGACAGCAGATTTCCTGCTCTTGACCCAATGGTCATTTATGTATTTTATGTATCCTTCTACATCCTTATTATAGGTTGCCTTCAATCCTTGCTTATCTGGTATTGTTACAACTTTGTGCCAGGGGATGTCCAACATTTCTACCAGAGAAGGTGGTGTCAAGTGATCTAAGACATCCCCATTTAGTGTCTGAATTTGCCTAGACATAATGTCATCTCTATCTGCATAGGTGGCTATCAGTTCTGCACACTACACTGAAGTAGGAAAGGCAGCTACTTGTCCAAGTCCACTCTAGCTCTCAGGGTCGGGCTTGGACCAAAGACTCTGAATCTAAAGTCATCTAGGTCTATATGACCTAAGTCTGTGTCCCCAACATTACTCCATCCAGAGTGGACCTTGGTCTCCGGAGGGATTCCTTTGAACTTGTACTTCATTGCTTGTGCCCGAGCAGTCATTTAGTCTACATGACCAGACCTCATAAGTTTGATACCAGAGAAATTCCTAACATACTCCTGGAGAAATCAATGCAAATCTACCATTTATTACTAACATGCATTTGAAGGAAATCTAAGTCTAATTGAAAGAATACTGCATGCGATCAAATACTTAATGTTGCAAGAAAAATTCATGAAAATTATCATTAACACTGCATTACAACATTAATTTCATCATTTTGAACAATCTTCCCTTTGGAAATTTCAAGAAATTCGGTCATTTCCAAGGTTTTGTCCTAATTTGAGGGTTGTCCAACCCTCAGAAGGAAAAGTGCTAAATTTGAGGTCATCTAACCTCAGCAGGGAAATCAGGCATGTCCAACCTCATGTTTTGGTTCCTTCATACTTTTGGGTTTTGCGCGGTTTTCGGCAATGTCTAACTTGCACGAAATTTGGAGGTATTCGACCTCTGGTGGCTGTCAAGTCAGTTGGTTGATATTTTAGCACAAAGTTTTATCGATGAACTATTTATTGCACTTGTGCGAGAATTGTTTTGGTCCGACCCGCGTGGTTTTAGGTGGCATCTGACTAGGTTGGAAGGAGGGTATTATAGCACATGTTGGACAAGGTAGTTTTTAGTGCCGATATTGAGTATCATTTTCTGGAGGGGTTTTTCAGATGGCGCCGACCTTGTGAGAGATTTAGGGTCATCCGACCAAGTCAATGACATGGTCTTTTAGCGCATGGTCGGATCGACGTCTTTTAAGTGCAAAGGTAATTTTAGATCCTACGGAGTTTTTTAGGCCTTCCGACCAAGTCAGAGAAAAGCATTGGGCACGTTAGTCGGAAGAGGTTGATTTTAGCGCTAAGTGATCTTGGGGGTTCGGCGCGAGTTTTGGGGGTCTTCAATCAACCGAATGGTGCTTCATTATACAGGTTGGTTGGGATGTGTTTTAGTGCCACAAAGATCTATGGGCTTCATAGGGCAAAGCCATCTAAGTTTTGGTCTTAAAATGCAGTGACCTATTCAATTCCATAGTGAGCTAACAATAGGGTTCTGTGAATAGAAATTTCCAACTTTGGTACGGAAACCCTAACCTAAAACATAGGTTAAATGCTCATTTTTTAACAAATTACATCATTTAGACTAAACCCTAATCGCATTAGAAATAAAACTTGAAAACCAGGGTTGAAACCCTACCTTGCTGAAGTAATGGTGCGGATTTGGTCTGAGCAAGAGGTCACGGGTTCAAGCTCAGGCGAGTAGGTAGAGGGTGGACGGAGCTCAAAATTTCATCCAAAAGGTGATTGAAAATGACTTAAACTCGTTAATTTTCTATTTAACCTCAGCTAAATTTGCCATTAATGCACAGGCATATGGTTTTAGGGTTTGCGCAGATTCTCTTGAGCTTGGACCTGGTGGAAAATTTTGGTATGTCAGACTTGGTTAGATGGGGCAACATTCAGCACAAGGCTCAGAAGTTTGGTTTGCACAAATTAACGAAGGAATCAGGTTCATCCAACTTGCGCGCCTTTCAGCGTTGTCTGACTTAGTCAGTGATCATTGTTTTTAGTGCAAATCAAACAGGGCAATTTTTAGTGTAAAAGGTAGATACAATGACTTAGCATTAGGTCAGTCAGACAAGGATTTAGCGCTAAGGTCAGAGCGATGAGATTTTAGCGCCAGGTCAGAGTAGGCAGTTTTTAGTGCCAGGTCAGACAGGTAGGAAATTAGTGTAAAGGTAGGTTGAAGGTCAATTCAGCGCAAAATGTCATTTCAAGGCCCTCAAAGGGAAAACAAGGATCCATCCTAGTAGATTTTTGAAGTGATTTTCAATATCATCTTTCCATCAAGGTCAAAATGCACTTTTTACCACATAATCACTTAGGAGATCAGAAGATCAAATGACTCTCTAGCCAAATCACAAGAGGGGGTCTCCATTCATGAATGGGGCGTGTGTGCAAGGCACAACAAATGGTGACTCTGCTAGGAAATGCTCCTGAGCATTTTGATGATAAACATTTAGTTTGAACCTAGAATCTCTGTGTTCCCCACATATTTAAATGAAAAGGCAAGGTATCATATCAAAGAACCTAATATTACTAACCAGTGCAACCATCCACATCCTAAAAACCTAAGTGTGTGTAACTGTATTCATTCCCATCCTTCCAGAACTAAGTTCACCTACGATCCCCTAAGGCAAGCTAGAAGGCTGAGATCATTCTACCACCAGAAAATGTTCCAATTTTGAAGTATTGATGAGCCTTGGACTACATTGATGATCAGTCAAGTTTGCTAGTACAATGATATTTGATGCCAATCTTTTCTGGTAGTATTCTTTGTAAGAATTTTGTAATTTGGTAGTTTCTTTATTTGCACTGTAATGGGTCTGGTGTTGAGAAACACCTTTAATTTTTACCCGATGTAGGCTAGTAACACTTAGTGTCACTTGCCTTTCTCTTCGATTGGTAGTGCACGTGGTAGAAGGGGAAATCAACCCTTTTCACTTGACACAAGATCACCTAGACTAGCCTAGCTCCTTCAGGATTATTAAAGTGTAGAAGATATATGGTTAGAAAATACTTCAGGAGCACCGACTAATAACTCATTTTCAATGAACAGACACCATACCCCTTGGCCTAACAGTGGAATCCACAACAAAGACTAGGTGGAAACCTTAGCTTCTCAAAGAAAGACTCACGATTATTCACCCATCAAGTAAGCATTTATAGGTCTGCACGAATGCCACCACTTCAGAAATAGTGACCCCATGAAAAAGCAAGCCCTGTAGGCAAAAACAAAAGGACGACTAAACTAAGCAAAGCACCTAACACCTAAGGAAAGCAAAAGTAGGAAAGCAAACTAAACTAATGGCAACCTAAACTAACCAAAGGAAACAAACCCCTAACTATGTACACTAAAACAAGGCATGACTGCCTCTCAGGGCTGAAAGTAGTGCTTTAGGAACTGGCCATTGACAGGCAGTGGCAGCTCCTCACTAGTAAGGCTCTTGAGTTGATACGTACTGTCTCCAAGGATCTCATAGATCTGGTAGAGACCCAACCAAAGTTTGTCAAACTTACCATGTTCTCCCTTCTTCTCATGTGCCTTGTCCCAATATAGGACCAAATTTGAAATGCAAAAAGCTTTAACTTTGGCTCTTTTATCGAACCACAATTTTATGACTCCCTGATGTTTGGCAAAGTTTTCTATGGTAGCGTCACGTTTCTCTTCAAGGTGTAACAATTGGGCCAACTTTGAGGATAGTTGATTGTTAGTTTCAAGGTAGTCTTGCATGAATTGAAGTACCAGGATTCTCAAATGAATAGGAAAGATAGGTTCAATCCCATAGACCAAATGATAAGGAGACGTGTTCAGGGCTGCTTTGTGTTGGATTCTATCAGCCCATAAGGTGAACCTAAGCTAGGTATGCCAATCTCTAGGGTTTTTGTCCAAACATTTCTTAATGACCTCAAGTAAGTTTTTGTTTGTTGATTCAGCTACCCCATTCCCTTGTGGATAATAATTGGATGAGAACTTGGGAGTAGTCCCATAATCGAATGCCCAGTTAGAAAAATGTAATGATGAAAAGGCAGAGCCATTATCACAAACTAAAGCAAATAGACAACCAAATCTAGTGATAATATGCTTTTCAACAAATTCAATAACTACCTCTATGGTGCATTGCTTACAAGCTATTACCTCAGACCATCGAGTACAGTAATTAGTAGCGGTCAGAATATACCTGTGGCCTGTAGAGGAGGGCAGATTGATCATACCGATAAAGTCGAGGCCCCATTGAGCAAATGGTCGTACCTCTAGTATAGGTTGCAAAGGCATGGCTGTGTGTCGTTGCATGTGCGCAGTGGTCTAGCATATGTGACAGGTTCTTACATGTGAATATGCATCTTTGAACAAAGTTGGCTAGTAATACCCAGCACGAAGAACCTGATTTGCTGTTGAGTGTGCTGACCCATGACCTATCCCGAACCTCTCGTGAAAACTGGTTAGCACCTGATCAACCTCTGATTTGTCCAAACACCTTAGATAAATACCTTTGTGATTCTTCTTTTAAAGGACTAATCCTTTTATCATGTAACTGTTGCTTTTAAGCTTGAGATCTCTCCTTTGCACTGAATTTAGCTATGGTGGGTAGCACTGATTGAGTAAATAGATTATGATATCTCCGTACCATCCATCTTTTGAAACATCTTCTAACAGATATTGTTGAGAAACCAGGTCTGGCCCCACTTTGGCCATTGTTCTAGTCAAGGCTTGGCCTCTTACCAATTTCATAGGCTGAATATCTATGTCAAACTCCTACAGTATGGTGACCCACTTCCCTCTTATTTCTCCTAATTCACTCTGCATCAGTAATGCTTTAACTACTACATATGGGACTATGGCAATTACTTGAATTCTTAGGATGTAATGACAGAATTTCGTAACTTCCTTTACTAGAGCGTACACCTATTTTTCCACATTTGGATACCTTAGTTCTATGTATTTTAATGGATTTCTCATGAAAACAATGGGCCTTTCATCGTCAACTGACCTCTTTTGTGTCAACATTGCAGCGCAAGTATGCTCCAAGGCAAATGCATATATATGGAATGGCAAAGTGTAATCAAGAATTACCAAGACAGGTGCATTGGATATAGCTTGTTTAATTTCTGCGAAGGAAGCCTTGGCCTCTAGAGTCTAGTCCATTTTAGTGTCTTTCTTCAGTACGGTGTTAAGGGGTTGAACAATCTCAGCAAACCCCGTAATGAATTTATGTACCAAGTTGATTTTACCAAAATATGACTTGAGTTCTTCTTGCTGGCTGGGGGAGGTACTTTGAGTATTGCTTGGATCTGGTCTGGATTGATAGATATTCCTTGCTCAGATATTATGTGTCCTAGCAACTTTCCTTCAGTTACTCCAAAAATTCACTTCTTGGGGTTGAGTGATATATCATAATCCTTGCATCGCTGCAACACTTTCCTTAGATCTGCCACATGATCCTCTCACTTCTTTGAAAACACTGTTAGGTCATCCATGTAAATGATAATACATTTTCCAACCAACCCTTTAAAAGGAACATCCATCACACGTTGAAAAGTTGCACCAGCGTTTATTAAACCAAACGGCATTCGGTGGTAGGCATAGATGCCCCATTTACAGGTGAAGGATGTTTTCAATCTATCTTCATATTCCACCATCACCTGGTTATAACCAGAATACCCGTCCAAGAATGACATCATCTGGGACCCATTAACAATCTGTAATACTTCGTCCAACGAGGGCAGTGGGTAATTATCCTTTTTAGATGCTCTGTTCAGATTACAAAAATCAACACAAAGCCTAATTTCTCCATTTTTCTTGCGGACTGGGTCCAAATTTGCTACCCATGCAGAATGTTTGACTAGAAATATTATCCTGGCTGACAGCAGCTTCTAAACTTCTTTGAAAATCAGAGGTTCCAGTAAAGCATTCACTGGTCTCTGCCTTTGTCTAAAAGGCTTAGCTCCTAGTTTCAGTGGGATGGTGTGGGTGATAATCGAGGTGTCGTAAGTCTTTAGATCTTCATAACTCCAAGCTATAACTTCATGGTAATCTCTTAATGCATGTATGATTCCCATCTTCTCTTCTTCAGTATTGGCTTTCCCAATGAACACATTTTTCATGTTTTCTTCTATCCCCAAGTTGAATGGGTCACACTTTCCTCCTGGGGATTCTCCTTCTTTCCTTTGAGTCCCTAAATTATCTGCATCAAACAGTCTTTCCAATTCTACCATTCCTCTAGGGATCGTATTGGTTTTCAAGTTTAATACCCCTTCCAGATCTATTTCAGTAGGTTCCATCTCGTCTTCATCTATTATTTGAGCAGTGAACATATTTGATGAAGTAAGGAAATTAATGATGTGTTGATCATCTTCAAAAACTTGGAAATTGGTGACATTATCAAGTACAGATGGAGTAGCAACAAACTCAACAAAAAACTTTTTTAGTCCTGCCATGGAGGTTGGATCTAATGTACTTGTTGTTTGAGCTAGAGCATTTGCAACATGATTCTATCTTCTGGGAATGACTTGGATGTTAAAACCATCAAAGCACTCAATCAAATCCTAGACTCTGTTCCTATACCTATTCAATCTCTTATCATTATAGGAGTATTGTTTTCTCACCTATTTCACCACTAACTCAGAATCACCAAACACCTGGACAATTCTGACCTTTTTCTATAATGCTAGCAGCAATCCTTGCACCAATGCTTCATATTCAGTGACATTATTTGTGCATGGGAACTGCAGCCTTTGTGATGCTAAAAATGAACTCCCAATGGGGCTAATCAATTCGACCCTAGCACCAGACCCTTGTCTACATCTTGAACCATCAAACCTTAAGGTCCATAAGCAAAAATCTTTGCTGTCATCCTTCTATTTTCCAGACTTCTCCCGATTAGGCAGAGGTTCAGATTCTTCTTTCTTTACACCAGTTGGCTCTGTCCTTTTTTTAACAATTGGTTCCTCCTTCGGGATTATGGGGATCTTCAACTGTCTTTGCACTTGTTTGACCACCTCTTGACACAACTAGCAAGTAAATTTAGAATGAGGTGCATCATGTATACGACACCAGTTGGGCAATAATAGTTCTTCCATTTGAATCTACTTTCTAACAGCAGTCTGATCTTGCACAAATCTAGCCACAAAATCATGAAATCCTTCAAACACCCCAGGTTTATCTTCATCTGAAGCATCTCCTTCATCTGATTCAATATATGCTCCTGTATTTTCCATGAGAGGTTTAGAGGGTCTTAAACAACTTAGCATAAGGACTTCTTCTAACTAACTGTTGTGTGGAAGATAGACTCCCAAATCAACCTCTGAGAATAGAATCTCATTTGGTTGATTGTATTTTGTGATCATATGCTTCATCTTGGGCTCTCTTTCAATCCGTATCTAATTAGCCAATCCCTTCCATGGTAACCACATGTGGGAAAAATTAGTTGCCATGTAACCATTTAGAGTTCTAGACCAATCTCTGCTCAGAAGCATGCCATACTGATCGGGAATGTCCACCACTTGAATATCAATATATTGCTATATCCTAGGGTTGGAAGCAAGCTGCATGTGTATCCTGTTCAATTCACCTGCTACATTTACTTCAGTCTTATCCAATTGTGTCACTTTCTGGGATGATTTGGCTGGAGTGAGTCTGAGTGCCTTACAAACTGACAGTGGCATTACATTCGTGGTAGCATCAGAATCCACTAAGCAGTTATGAAGGTTCCTATTGAATATCCTAAGTGTTAAGAGGAAAGGGGGACTTTCCCTCTTATCCTTATATAGTGTCATCTTCTACTTTACATCAGCCACATGTATTCTTTCCTTCCCCTTATTAGTGTTATCTTTGGCGCTATTCTCCTTTGGTATATAATCAGTCTTGGTTCCAGTACTTAGGTCTTGAAAGAAAGATGTCCTAACCTTAGGTATCTTAAGCAATTCATACACAGAAAGACTGACCTTCATTTTCTTAAGTTCCTCAGCTACATACTGTCCCATTTTTGGTATGTCAGATCATTGGGAGTTTTTTGTAGCAGTACCCTAGTATACTGATTGATGGGGAACTTTTGGTGGTTCAGGATTATTGGTAGCTTTTGGGTCAGGTGGAATCCGACAGCTATTTAGAGGGATAGAGGTGGTGAAAGGACCTTTGGGCTTACTACTTCTCAAGTTTTAAGGAGTCTTATTGTATTGCTGATATGCATTAACCTCTTCAGACTCTTCTTCCTCAGGCTGATTATCATCTTGGAATGGAAATGTATAACTATCAAGAACTAGGGCAGTATCATACATTTGTGAAGGAACAATTTCATACCCAGTTGGTAGAGTCTCCTGATTTTTAGCATTTTGGATCTCCATCTGAAAGATACTAGATGCCATTTGGAATTCTGAACAGCCTAGTTCAGAGTGAGCATTTGTGTTATGCAATCTACACCAAGTAGATAAAGCAGCTTCAACCAACATCATGTGTCTTGGGGGTCTGGCATCATTATTTTGATTCTCCAAGGGTGAAGGCACCCCTCCATTGTTTGGCCTGGTGTCCTAGGATCGATTTGATCACTGCTGAAAGTTTTGATTTTGGTACTGATTCTGATTTTGGTTCTGGGAGTACTACTGATTCTGGGAATGTTGCTGATTATGTCCCCTCTACTGTAGGTAAGCATTCTGGTTCTTGAGATGAGTAACTTCAGCAGTGAGCTTCTTCATCTGTTCAACCAGCTCTCTGATGTCATCTCTGTCTTCTTTGGTCTTGGCTGCTTCTGAAGACTGTACGAAATGCATTTGTGTTGGAGGCATTTTAGCTACTGGGTTACCTGGGTGGATTACTAAGGCTTATGTTGCAGTTGGGTTTGGAATTGGGTTCATTACAGGAGTATGATTGGCCAATGCATGATTTATCATGGGTATTTGATTTGGCATGGCAACAAGTCCCATATGATTCAGTGGACCAGAGGCTGTTTACCCTAGCTGGGTACTTACATCAATAGTAGCAGAATATGCTTGAACCAAAGTGGTAGGGATTGGGTTATCTCTCCTTGCAAACATGGAGGTAAGCTTATCTAGAGCAGCATAGTAGATAGGTAGGGCAGCAGCCTGATCTATAGCATAAGGACTCTGCAAATGGCTGTAAGCTTTCTGGAATCTGTTGTTGAAAGAACTTATCATCTCACCTTCCTCCTGATGAATCTCCACAAAAGATCGATAGAGATTGGCTGGGGTAGTAGACATATGAAACCTATCCAAAAAAATAGTCTTCAGGTTCACCCACGAATTTATGGATGCTGCAGGGAGGTTAGCAAACTAGTAATAAGCTTCTTCCTGTAAAGAATAAGGGAACAGCCGACATATCACGTCCTCATATTGCACTTGCAACATAAACATATTAGCTTCAAAGATCTTAATGTGTTCATCTGTAGTCCTATCAGGATCATGTACTCTGAACTTCAAACAAAACTTATCCGGGTTCTTTGGCATGTCATGGTAATCATTGAATAGAAAAGGGGACTGGTTATTTCCTACAAAGAAAGCCATGGCAGGAGGATTAATGGGAGTTGCAGTAGTATTCCTAGGGGCTAACTGAGCTCAAGGGGCTCTGGGTATTCCTTGATCCCTTCTTGTTCATCTGAATTTTGCTAGGAACAACAGCTCTTCTCTAGCTGAACTAGATCTAGTGTGTCTCTGTCTAGTCCCCAGACTTGCTAATGTTTAGCAGAGGGAAAATAGGGGCCCTCCTTCTAGTGCCAATTCTGTTGATGGTGGTTTTAGCATGCAACAACACAGATGTGATTGCTGGTTTCACAACTCTCTTGAAAAGTATCTTACCCTAAGTAAGACCACTCCAAGGATAATACAGCTACGTCTTAGCTTGCTTGGAATTTCTCAGTTGGTATATTATAGCTATTCCTACAAGGGGTCTTACATGCAATCTATAAATCTTCAGGTTAGGAGCAGCAAATACACATAAACCCTATTATGATTTTTAGTTGATAAACAAGACAAAATGCTGTTGAGATTCTTAATCTAACAACTAACAGTGATTTAAAAGAAAAGGAAAAAGGTTAAGGTTTTAGAGAGGTCCTAAGTGACATTCACAATGCTACGGTTATCTTCAGAAGACAAACATTCAAAAAATTTGAACCAGCTTCCTGAGTTACCAAACTGAAATGAATGTTACTGTGCTGCAGAAAACGGTGCTATCTTTAATGGAGGTCAACAAATTTTTAGATTGCATTCATTTGTTAAATACCCAATGGATGGCGTAACTTAACTTGTGAAATACAATTGAACTTTAGCATAGATAATTAGCCCAGACTAACTTTACACAACTATTTACCATCAGCAAACCATGAATATTATGAAAGCACAACTAATCTAAATATGGGAGAGCAAGATGCGAACCATGAAAACCAAAAGATGAATCAACACAAGACACAAATTCTTAGATTTACTATAGAAACTTGCTTTGTATTAGCTCAAATGGCATAGAGTCAACAATTTGGTATCAAAATCTCTCCTACAAATAGTGAAACTGGCAGCCCTTTATATAGAAAGCTGCATACCATAGTTTTCAAATGAATGGTGGAGATTAACTCAACACCAATGGTCCAGATTACATCAATAGTAGCTCACATCAATTCCCAGATTACATTTTGTCCTTTATGAAAAAGATGAAAAAATAGTCCGAGATACATTGAATCTAGTCATTTTGATTAGCCAACTCAGTATATTAGTGGAAAAGCTCATTTTGGAAGCAAGAAAAAGATAAAATAGAGTCACATGCTGTCCAAATATAGCAAATTTACAATTGTGATGAGATTGTAATCAAATACTTCTAGCTCCTGACTGAATTTGCCATATATTCTTTCTATTTCTATGCCTACCTTTTGAAATGCCTTCAATTCAGCTTTGAGGTCACTTGCCTTATCCAACAGTTCCTCCATGCTGAGCATGTCATCTTCAAAAATTATTTTATGCAACTTGTTCTTGTAATTTTTGACATGAAATGGGGCATAATCATCATAAGACTCTTCTCTACAGTCCCTCAAGGAGTCACTGATGTCGTATATAACTGATCGCAATTCTTCATCAGCTGGTTTGAATGCTTCCTTTATATGCTCAAAGGTCTCTTTTCTCAAAAGTAACTGTTGACACCATTCAACAGCCTTTGGTAGCTTATCTCCAGTAAAAATGTTCTCTATAACTAAGGTCTGAGCCAACAATTCTCTAATACTTTCGATTCAGGTATACACGTGGGAATAATACTCGTCAAAAGAATCACATTCTTCTCACAAGTCTTTCCATCTCTTGTGCAAATCAACCATTTTTTGGTGAGCTTGAGCAGAGGCGCTTATGGCTTCACATCCCATTTCAAAAACTTTTATCAACCAATTTTCTGTGCCTTGGGACTTAGATCTTACCTCGCCTAATTTAGCCATTTCATCAGTGGACAGGAAAGTCGGTATTGTCCTTATATCACCTCCTGCATCCACTCGTTTTATGAAAAATTGAAGACATGCCCTTAGTTCTTCATTCTGTTGTTTCAAGTCTTTCTTAGACATTTCATCCTTATCCAACTGCTCCAAAATTGATGCAATTGAGCCTTTGCAATCATCCACTCTATGAGCATGAGTGGTTGGACCTAAATCAACTATAGATATGACATAATCTTCTGCCCTGACTTGGTCTCTTGCTTTGTCAGCTGGAGGGACTGCTACCTCTGCTATCCTTGATCTTGATTCATTTTCATAAATCCTCGATTGGATCTTAGCCCTTTTTTGCTTCTGAGGCTTCTGAGCTTGTAACAAGATATCACTTAGGTCAAGCTGCATTACTTCTATCTGTGGTTCAGGGTATGCCATTCTGTCTTGCAGCCACTCGGGAGCAGAAGACTTGTTTAATTTGGAGGCTCCATCTTTATCAGATACAACCAACTCTTTAGATGATTCTTGTTCTTGCTCTTCATCGTTCTCTAGACTTTTCTCTTTTTTCTCCTCTTCTTCTTGTGCCAAGTTCTTCAGATTTATAACTACATTCTCCTGTGCAATCTTCAAAATTCCTCTATTGGATCTTTTCCCAGGGGACTATCTGATATATCAATAATTTCTACATCAGTTGAAGGTTCATGGAGGCTTTCATTGTTTACTTCAGTCAATATCTCCTTTTCCTCTTCAACTGCTGTCTCAGGCTCCTGTAATCGTAATTCCACACACACTTTCTCAATCACGGGCAATAGGGGCATTGCCAATGAATCAGCTGGCATTTCTGAAATGGGGATAGTAGAAGAGATGGTCAAGGAAGGCGAACTAACCTGGACCAGTCTAGTCAAGATTGGTGATAAGGAAGAAGAAATGACAAGGGGTGAAGAAAAAGGTGGTGAAGGTAGAGGAAGAGGTGGTGAAAGGATGGTGGAAATATGAGGCAATGGTAAAGGAGAAGAAGGTGTAGATGTGGTGGAAGGATATGTGATGGCAAGAGCGGAGGAAATAGGGCTGCTAGAGTCACTAGAAGAAACTACCAGTGAACAAGAGGTGGTGGTGATGGTAGAGGCTGGAGAGGTGGTAGAAGATGTTTCTTGAATCATGGACGTCAAGACTATGGGTTAAGTGGATGTAGCAGAGGAAGGAGGAATGGAAGCAAGAGTGGTAGTAGAAGTAGTAGGGGTTGAGACTGTAGAGTCAAAACTTTATGTAGGAGGTTGGCTAGTTGGAGGATTGGAATCATCTTTAGTTGTGGTAGCCTCCTTGTTAACTTCTTTTACTTTTATTTTCTTAACCCTGGAGCTCTCTCCTGCACCACTTGGCATATCTTTTCTCTTGGAAGTTCTAGTCCTAGTTGAAGGAGGCTGGTCCTTCTTCTAAGGAGACTTTATAGATGGCTTCTTCATCTTCTTTGCCTTCTCTGCCAGAGATGTGTGCCCCTCACTATCTAATTTCTATTTTTCAGCAGGCTCTGGCTCATCTAAGACCTAGATGGGTTCATCTTCTTCTCCTCTAGAGTGTTTGTCTGATTCAACTGCTCTGTAAGTAAGCTAGACCCCTTGTTCATTCAGAATAGCCACATGTGATCTGACCCAAGCCTTACTCAGTCTAATTGATTCCCTCATAACAACATCTAGGCAACTCTCTTCTACATTTGCCCAATTTGGTAGTGGAATGGGTTGATGGTATTGTGCCTCCCATGGTCCTCTGAGCATAACATTTTCATCATCCTACAACTAGTCAGGGACTGCCATTATATGAAAACTCTTAATGAAATCCAGGGGCAGCCTTGCATGTGCCTTCTTCATAATTTCATAATCATCAGGGCAATTAGCCCAAAAGTCTTCAATGTGCACTTTATGAAAGAGCTTCTTACTTACAAATCTCTCCATCACTTTGTTTGGATCAAAATGACCCCTTGCATTGTAGGAGTGCAAATTCAAGAGTTGAAGCTCCTTATCTAAGTGTTCTGCTGATGCCAGAGAAGGACATGCATAGAGTCCTTTGCCAAATTTGATAGGAAATTGAACACTTGGCCTATGCAGGTGCTTGAGTTTTTCAGCACATGGTATCAGTTGCCTTGACAGCTCTAGAAGCACTGTCTTATCATTAGGGTACCGGGCAATTCTATAGGCCATTCCAGTGAAGCCTTGTATCCTTATGTATGTAAACTTCTCAAACAAGATATACCACCTGCCATATCTGGTTATTTCATTCATAGCCTCGGTGGAAATCCTCGATGTTGTGTTACCCTGCAATTTCCTGGCTATGTACATCGTGAATGCATCATTAACCCTTTTGAAATGTATCAATGATTAGGATGAGGTTAGTTGTGGATATCATTCATATACTTTGATCTGTGTCTTCTCATCATTCCCAATTTCACTGATCTTGGATAGTCCATTGTAATGGTTCATTCTTTCCAGTGCATAGACAACATAGGACGTCCATCTGAAGCAATGGTTTTCATTGAAGTTGTTGAATGCTTCATGGATGTTGTCACCGAGGAGTTAAGCCCAATGGAACTTGGTTCCCTTCAATATCTCAGAGATTATGACAAACATCCACTCCTCAAAGGTAGAGCCAGTTGGTAACCTGTAGATTCTGCTTAAAAAGGTTACTATGTCCCTGATCTCGTCATGGAAGTCACTCCTATACAACACTCTAGGGAGCTTGATGAGAGCAGATTTCCTGCTCTTTACCTAATGGTCATTTATGTATTTTTTGTATCCTTCTACATCCTTATTATAGGTTGCCTTCAATCCTTATTTATTTGGCATTGTTACAACTTTGTGCTAGGGGATGTCCAACATTTCTGCCAGAGAAGGTGGGGTCAAGTCAGCTAAGACATCCCCATTTGCTGTTTGAATTTTTCCTTGACATAATGTCGTATCTGTCCACACAGATGGCTATCAGTATTGCACACTACACTGAAGTAGGAAAGGCAGCTGCTTGTCCAAGTCCACTATCTCTAAGTATTCTGGCTTTGGGGGTCAGGCTTGGACCAAAGACTCTGAGTCTGAAGTCATTTAGGTCTATATGACCTAAGTCTGTGTCCCTGACATTACTCCATCTGGAGTGGACCTTGGTCTCCAGAGGGATTCCTTTGAACTCGTACTTCATTGCTTGTGCTCGAGTAGTCATTTAGTTTGCATGACCGGACCTCATAAGTTTGATACCAGAGAAATTCCTAACATACTCCTAAGCTTTGGACAAATCAATGCAAATCTGCCATTTATTACTAACATGCATTTGAAGGAAATCTAAGACTAATTGAAAGAATACTACATGTGATCAAATACTTAATGTTGTAAGAAAAATTCATGAAAATTATCATTAACACTGCACTACAACATTAATTTCATCATTTTGAATAATCTTCCCTTTGGAAATTTCAAGAAATTTAGTCATTTGCAAGGTTTTGTGCTAATTTGAGGGTTATCTGACCCTTAGAAGGAAAAGCGCTAAATTTGACATCATTTGACCTCAATGGGGAAATTAGGCATGTCCGACCTCGTGTTTGCTTCCTTTATGCTTTTGGGTTTTGCGCAGTTTTCGGCAAGGTCTGACTTGCATGAAATTTGGAGGTCTTCGACCTCTGGTGGCTGTCAAGTCAGTCGGTTGATATTTTAGTGCAAAGTTTTATCAATGAACTATTTATTGCACTTGCGCAAGAATCAGCTTGGTCCGACCCGTACTATTTTAGGCGGCACCCGACTAGGTCGGAAGGAGGGTATTATAGCACATGTTAGACAAGGTAGTTTTTAGCGCTGAAATTGAGTATCATTTTCTGGTGGGGTTTTCGGATGGCACTGACCTTGTGGGAGAATTAAGGTCATCTGAGCAAGTCAGTGACATGGTCTTTTAGCAAATGGTTAGACTGACGTCTTTTCAGCGCAAAGGTAATTTCAGATCTTGTGGAGTTTTTTAGGCCTTCCGACCAAGTCGAAGAAAAGCATTGGGCACATTGGTCGAAAGAGGTTGATTTTAGCGCTAAGTGATCCTGGGGGTTCGGCGTGAGTTTTGGGGGTCTTTGACCGACCGAATGGTGCTTCGTTATGCAAGTCGATTGGGACGTGTTTTAGCACCATGAAGATCTATGGGCTTCATAGGGCAAAGCCATCTAAATTTTGGTCTTAACATGCGGTGACCTATTCAATTCCATAGTGAGCTAATATTAGGGTTCTGTGAATAGAAATTTCCAACTTTGGTACAGAAACGCTAACCTAAAGCATAGGTTAAATGCTCATTTTTTAACAAATTGCATCATTTAGACTAAATCCTAATCGTATTAGAAACAAAACTTGAAAACTAGGGTTGAAACCCTACCTTGCTGAAGCAATGGTGCAGATTTGGTTTGAGTAGGAGGTCGCGGGTTTGAGCTCGGCGAGTAGGCAGAGGGTGGACGGAGCTCAAAATTTCATCCAAAACATGATTGAAAATGACTTAAACTCGTTAATTTTCTATTTAACCTCAACTAAATCCGCCATTAATGTGCAGGTGTACGGCTACAAGTTTTAGGGTTTGCACGGATTCTCTTGAGCTTGGAACTAGCAAAAAATTTTGGTATGTCAGACCTGGTCAAACCGGGCAACATTCAGCGCAAGGCTCGAAAGTTCGGTTTGCACAAATTAGTGAAGGAATCAGGCTCATCCAACTTGCGGGCCTTTCAGGGTTGTCTAACTTAGTCAGTGATTGTTGTTTTTAGTGCAAGTCAGATAGGGCAATTTTTAGTGCAAAAGGTAGATACAATGACTTAGTGTTAGGTCAGTCAGACAAGGATTTAGTGCTAAGGTCGAAGCGATGAGATTTTAGTGCTAGGTCAAAGCAGGTAGTTTTTAGCGCCAGGTCAGACAAGTAGGAAATTAGTGCAAAGGTTAGTTGAATGTCAATTCAATGCAAAATGTTATTTCAAGGCCCTCAAAGGGAAAACAAGGATCCATCCTAGCAGATTTTTGAAGTGATTTTCAATATCATCTTTCCATCAAGGTCAAAATGCACTTTTGACAACATAATCACTTAGGAGATCAAAAGATCAAATGACTCTCTAGCCAAATCACAAGAGGGGGTCTCCATTCATGAATGGGGCATGTGTGTAAGGCACAACACGACTACTCTGTACTAAATGTTGGTCGACTTCCTTCTTTAAGGAATCAGTGTTACCTTTCATTTAGCTAATCATATCCCAATTGGATAATAATGTCTTCACTACCTCTTTTCCCTCCTTCAAGAATTTAGAAAACCATTTATTCATTACATTAACCTTATGCTTTTGAGCATCCAAGCCTGTGATTTCTTCCTCACTGATTAGTGTCAAGGCAATGGGCCTTTCTATAGTTTGGATTGTGGACATGCTATGTTGAACACCCAAAGTACTGAGAGGGGGAGGCTATGAATCAGTACTCTATTAAACTTCTTACTTATCAAACTACTAATCCATTTACCGCATGTAATAACAAAGCAAATTAAACATTGAAGAGAGAACCATAATCCATCACACATGAACACCAGGATTTTTATGTGGAAAATACAAAACTAGGAAAAACTACGGTGAGTGTTAGCTCACAATAGATTATGTAGGAACAAAAATGAATTACAATAGAGGCTCACTGCACAAAAGAAGTGCTTTCTTCAAGAAGGCTCACTGCCTAGAGAAAGAAAGAAGAAGGGAAATGGCTCACTACCAAAATGAACTACTCTAATTGCATCTACACATGCATGATTGCAGCTCCAATGAACCACTAAAATATTGATTCAAAACTCTTCATTTCTAACTGCTCTATTTTACTACTCTACTTTTACATGTGAACAAGATCTCTCTTCTTCTACTTTTGTCACCCTCAAAAACTCATTCAACTTTACTTTTCACACACACATACTATTACAATTGCATGTCATCATCCAAGTATTGAAATTGATCATATATATATATATATATATATATATATATATATATATATATATATATATATATATATATATATATATATATATATCCACATTTCTTGAAATCTTCATATCAAGTTGGCATGCTCAAAAAATCATATAGTTAAATAATATGTAGCTTGTTTGCCAAAAACATTTATCAACTTGCACTATGAACCCACACACCATTTGAATCTTATTCACACATGGAGAAGATTACTTAGAAAAATATTCCAAACATTAGAATTCACCGCACATATAACACACTATCATGCCGACCTCAATCATCAACTATTGCTGACTTAGTTTATCTGTCAGACTAGAACTTTCACTGCAGACCACAAAACTTGCCCAAAATCATATCAAAGATTCTTCAAACATTATAGATCATGCCTTCATAACTGTAGAGCAAAATATTCTCTTTGGGTAAAATGTCGACCTGTTGGTTATGATGTTAGTCACAAACAAGCATAGAGTAAAAGTACACATTAACCTTTATTCATCTTGAAAGATACTATGAATTCAAAGAATTCATGATCCCAAGTCTCTGGTGATTAGGTCTTAATCATCTGAAGTTACTCAGAGGTTAATGTGAGTTGTTGTTTCCATTTTGGGGCCTTACGTGAAAGTTCAACGTCATCATGACACTCCTCCAGAAATTCTTTACAGAGAAGTCATATTATATAGTTATTTGGTGAAAAGATGTAGATATACCTCAATCTTTGCATGATATTTTCAATTGTGCATGCTCTGTACTCAAATATGCTAAATATTTGCAATTATCTACAAGATGTCCGCATATTTGTGTTATTTGCTTAAGATCATCAATTATTTGCAATTATGGAGATGAAATGCTCTGAAATTTAAAAGAAATTGAAGAAATACTTCTAATTAAAGTGAACCTTCAGCTTTTGAACCACATGTATATTAGATACTGTCATGAAGAGAAGAAAACCAAACCATATTTTCACTAGGACATTCCACAGCTAGATATAGTTGATGCTAACTTCAAAGGAATTTGTATGAAGACAACACATGTAAGTAGACATGCACTCCAAGGGACGCAGCAAATCACCACATATATCTAGAAATCATACACTGATTACTCAAGATTTACTATGCATTGTAATCGACACAGTCTTCTCATTCATTAAGCATGCAAAAATATAAATGTATACAAAAAGATTTGAAATGAGCTCTGAATGTTTCAGCAGATGGATTTCAATTAAGTTTCAAATGTTTACAATAAGGCATTCCATCTCCTTTTATAGAATAAGGTGAGGAATCCATTACAAAAAGATCCAAGATCTCGATTCATCAATGTAAATCTACGGTCATCATTTCTTGACTTTGTCAATCTTTACAAAAGTGGCACAAGTTGCCAGCTGGCAACTATCTATAGTACTAATGCTTATATCCCCTTTATGATGTATCTTCATCATGTTCTTCAGCTAATTCATGTGGATCATCATCATGTGCATCACTTCCTGAAATTTCATTATCCTGATGATAATGATGCCGCATATGGGGCTGCATGCTGCTCCGGATCTACTCATATGAATGCACAACTTGATCTATTCCTCTGCCATCTTGAGTCTTTGCTTTGATGATGGCATGCTTATGTGCTTCATACTTATCTCTGCTGTTATCCAGCTTGTTTTTCCTGTCCTGCAGTGTTTCATTATATTTCTCCATCTTGACCTTGATCCTCATTATTTTGTCTATAAGTTCCTTTGTCAAGTGGACAGGTGGACCATCTACCTCTAATTGGAAGTTACTGTGTACAGCTTTGATGGCAGACTCTTCATCATGATTTTCTATTTTTCCTTCCACCTTGCCTTGCAATGTTTCTAATATCACTGCCTCTTCAGCCATTAGATCATGTAGCCTCATGCTGATATCTCTCAGCTTATTATTGCATCTTTTGAGGACTTCACATTCAAACTGGATATCTTTGTACCAGATATCTACCAATAATGCGTTATTACTATTCAATACCTGCTTACTGATAAGCAGTTGAGGATTTATCCTCTTTATTTCTCCCAAGAAGCTCAGGACCCTTTCCAGTTTATAAGACCTTTTCCTAGTCTACATTTGCAATTTATCTACCTTGGTCTTGGAGTCACTTAGAACGCTCCACCTCTTCAAAGAGGCCTTCATTATTTCTACAGCATCATCCAATGTGGATGACATCCATTTCCTTATTACAGATGCCTAATGTTTCATGAGGTCTAACTTATTTACCTCTTCCTGAGAAATGGCAGTCAATGGGACTGCATGTTCAGTTGAAGTATCATCAGGATTAATCAGCCTCTTTATGTAGGCATGCAACTGAGCAATGTGCTCTTTATGTTGCTTATTTTTCTCCTTCTCTCTTTTCACCTTTTGAATTAGAGAGTCAATAATATCTTTGCCCTCTTGACCTTCTTGGTCCTCATTGGCAAAACCCAAATCCACTGTGCTGATTTGAAATTCATCTACAGTAATTTTACCTTTTTCTTTCTCCACCGTAGGTATGGCAATTTGTGCGGTCCTTCTCCCAGTTACTGGATCTCTCTTGATGGCCGATGTCATTCTGGCCTTCCTCCTAGGTTTCATTATATCCGTGGAGAACAAGGTGGAGACATCAAATTCTTGAATTTCAAGTTCCTCTTCCATATTTACTTCCTTCACCAACCACGGAGGCACCTGATCATTTTTTTCAGTATCATCGTGATGTTCACCCATATCTCCCGTTTCTATCAGCAAATGTTGTGGAGATGGTGATTTTCTCATTTCTTCTTCCTAATGCTCACCTTGTGGTTGATCTTGCGGTACCTCCTCCTATTGAGGAATCTCTTTCTTCGGAGGATCATCCTCTTGGTGTGGGGAATCCTGTGGTGCATCCGTATGTTGATCATGATGATCATGATCTTTTTCGGTCATCACTTCATCTGTTTTCAACTCTTCCCCTTGTTGCTTATCCACTGTACTGGATACTGTGGATCCTACCTAGAGTGCTGGTGGTTGTTCTGCAGCCATTATTTGTTCTGCACCTGCACTATCAACTTGTATTTTGGCAGCTGGATCCTCTAGTGTTTCCTCCTTTTCATCAGCCTTTATTTCTTGAACCTCTACTATAGCAGGTTCCACTGATGTATCATGTGGACTTTGTTGTCCTGATTCAAGAGCATGGCCTTCTGACTCTGCCATCTCTATTTCTTCTATTGGGTGCTCCTTATCAGGTGATTCTGCTGAATGTTCAGGACTTGCATCCTATTTCTCTGTCAGGTCCACTACCGCAGGACTTGTCACCTCTGTGATTAATGCTTCCAGCCCTATTTCTTGAGCTACTTGCTCTGGGCTCTTTTCTTGCTCTTCTTCCACTTGCTTCATCTCCTCAAATACAGTTTGAACTGGTGGAGGCTTATGAGGAGTCATGCTTATCCCGGCAGCAAGTGTTTCCATCTTTTGTGCAGCCACATCCTACATGACCTCATCATCAAACAAGTTTATTGTCTCATCAAGCGAGACATGTCCTTCTGCTTGTGTTTGATCAGTTTCTTTCATTTGTTCTTCTACAAGTTTAGTTTTGAACTAACGATGGTAGGAAGTGGAACATTATGCTGAAGTTCCTTTGGTACTTGACTACCTGCCCCTTGTAATAGTGTAGGGGGTTGGCTTATTCCACCTCTCATTGAAGTTCTTTGTTTCTTAGGTGGGGTGGACACCAGCACCTGTGGAGCTTTTCTTTTCCTCTTTATAATTAATGGAGCCTCTTCTTCCTCAAGCTCTTCCTCCATGAGGATATCCTCTTCTCCAGGTTTTCTTGAGGATTAACCTTCTTCTAAGGTCTCAGTGATTCCAGCCTCTGCTGTCTTACTCTTCTTGGGCTTTTCTTTCTTTGGAGGGGATGTTGATTTTGATCCTGATCCTGATCCTGCTGCCTCCTCAGCTACAAATACTGCCCTTTCAATTATGACTCCTTTGGCTTCTTTATCCACCTTCTTGCCCCTTGGGGGTCTTTTGCACTGTTGCTGTGGTGGAGGGATTCTATCTCCCTTGGTCTTCCTCTTCTCATTCAGGAAGTCGTCATATTCATCTCCAGGAATATCCTGTCCCTTTTTCTTGTTGTCCACTATAATGGCAACACCTTTCTTCTTCAATGCCTCCACCTGCTCATCAACCCAAGCTTGAGTCAGTTGTATGATCCTGGCAATGAATGGGTCCAAGGATATGTCTTCCTGCATGGTGAGGTTAGGTGCAGAGATGGTGTCATTGTATATCTTCTTTTGTTCATATTCATCTGACATTATCCTGCCATCATCCTTCTTCAATTGTTGGGGAAGGGAGATGCAATCAAAAGTTCTAATTTGGTTCAGAGTTAACCTCTGATACCTTCTTCTCCTAGCCTCTGCCTCATCTTCACAGTCGGCCCAAAAATCCTCTAGGTGCCTCTGATGAATAGGCTTTCCTAATATTTTCTGTATTCTACCGTAAGGATCATATGGTTGTGTTAGTGGAAAAGGCTGCAGATTCATTTTATTTAGGTTGACCATCACCTTCTTTATATTGTTTGAGTCAGGACACATATAGCATCCAATGCTAACTGGGAACAAAATTGGTGACAGCTTCTTGGCGTTCTTGTACATTTTTATCATTGTGGAGCCCTGCCTGATAAATTCCATTAGTACTACTGCATCAGTAGGGTACCTCGGCAGCATCAGGGGATGTCCCTCAAAACCTTCAACCCTTATGTATGAAAAGGTTTCAAACTGTATGTACCAGGCCCCATGCCTGTAAACTACCTCTTGAGCTTCCATGCTCAATCTCTTTATTCTATCCTCTTCCATGGTCCTTACCAGATGCATGGAGAATGCATCATTGACCAATTTGTAATCATTGAAGTAATTGATTCTTTGCAGCTAGGGATGATGATCCTAGATATATGCAGCATTTGTGCCTATGAGCTTTCCATCTGTAACTAAGGCATCAAAAGTGCCTTTGTAAGCACAAGAATAAACAATGTAAGATGTCAAATAAAATGCACAATTTGAACCTCCCAAGTTCATTAGCTACTCATGTAGAGCATCACTTATTATCTGGCCCCATAGTGGCTTGATGTCTGAATACAAACACATCATGATTATTCTGTACATCCAATCTCTGAAACTACCAGCATCACGTTGGCCAACTACCCTGTTCAGGAGCGCAATCATGTATTGGTACTCTTCACTGAAATCATATTTGAACAGGTGCACATGAAGTTTAGCTGCTGCTAGATATGTGCTGTTCTCAGCCCGTCATTGATACATGTTCTTCCTGGCTGATTTCTTGTTGGCTTCATACTCCTTTTCAGACTTTCTCAGGTCCACGCTCTTAACTTTATTGCCCAGTGGCAATCCAAATGTCCGGGAGAGACCCTTGATGGAGAGGTTTGCATAAATCCTCCCATGCTTCATCACTTGCCTTGTCTGAGGATTATAATTCCGGGCACACTCAATGACAAGCTCCGGAGATTCCATGGAGTATGGAAAACTGGCAGCGTTCCACATTCCTGATACAAACACTACGTCTAGCACAGGACTCTTGTCATTCCCATCATTTAGCCTAGCTGACCAGGCTTCCAAATTGGTGCTCCCCTGATGGGTATCTGTAATTACTCCATATTTGTACAGGACCCCCCTCTGAGAAGAGAACATGGGCCTACTAAATTCCTCTTGACACTTAACGAACCGCTTGTCAGCTATGAGTACCTGCAATTAACAAAATCCTATTGCACAACGGATATACACATGCATGCATATTGCAATTAAAATCACCATGCCTACTGTATCTTTTCAACATTACTTAATCAAATGGATGCATAGACCAGAACTTACATCATCATACCTGAACAAAAATAACATGATGAGGGTTTCATTTACTTACCTGGTTATGCAGACCTTTTCTTTTATACCAGTAGACTATTAACAATGCTGTTAATTCAGCTGATGATCACTTCCTTCTTTCTATCTATGGGCGCAAATCGTGCAACAATAGCTGGTATGCGGATATGGAAGCTGGTGCTCTGTAAAATAATTTTATCACAAGGTAAATGTAAAAATGATAGTTGAATTACCTTTTAACGTTCCAATCAGGGTAAATTTAGGGCAACTCTGACAAATTAGATTGTATTCCTTGATTATTCGTGCGAAAATGTAGGATCTTGCCAGGTGTTTCATTGGGTTCCGGGGTTTGCGGGAACCACCTACCATGTCTGTGCACTTTAAATGATAATGGTGGCAACAGGAGTGGGGGGATATCCATATGACAGGATATCATGAGGGCAGGATGATATTTGCAAATATCGGGTCGAGTTTCAATATCATCCTCCTCCCTCATATTGAAATTGTTATCGCGACAAGATTTGGGTGACAAAAGCACCCTTTTGTTATGTTTAGTACATCAGGAGGATATTTCGATGTATCGAGTGATACTTCAAATATGATGATGATGAGACAAACTTACTTGTCTCTCTTTTGGAATATCAGGATGACGTCATCTTGATATTCGCTCTTTGTATTGGAAAGGCATCATGACATCATCATCATATTATGCGAACATGATCATGTTTAGAAAATATCCTGTCGAAATGTAAATGTGATGATGATGTCATTGTCATGTTTGTTTCTTCATTTATCAGATTTGGATGATGTCATCAGGATATTAGCTTAGGGTGATATTTCACGGCAGGAGGATATTAAGAAATATTGGGTTACATTCAAAAACATGACGCTCACGATATATAAGACTGTTTGACGGGGAAAGATTTACTACCACTTAAAGTTGACGTCCGGATATCTGGACCACATGACTTATCGGGTGATGTACCAAGATCAGGATGATCTTCGACAACATGAATGAGGTTATAAAATATGATCCTCCTCTTGTGAATATCAGGTTTGACCAAAACTTTGACTGTTCATAACTTTCACATCCTGAGGAATATCAAGGTGATATAAAAGGCCAACCTGCATGGAATTTAATGCTCTTTCCGAATATGAGGTCACAAAAATGGAATACGAATTTTGACAAACTGACCTTATGATGATGACTTACCTCATCCTGGTTCTACATGATGATGCACATGACTTACTTTTACCAAACTGCCACAAAGCAGACAACACAAGCCAAGCCAAAAAGTTGGGTCCCTGTTTTGCCAAGTCAAAATGGGGCGTGTTGTGTAACCACACAACAACTTGCCACCAAAGAAAATAAACAAATTCCAATGGTTCAAGTGATGTGATCACATTCATCTATAGTATTCTAATTCCATCTAAGCATATGCATCATGATCTCCTGAATGATGAAATTCATCATGTTAATAATGCTAACAAAGGATCAGGTGTGTGCATATGATTAATTATCCTCATCTTGAAAGCAAGTTGAAAACATAAGTAACTGGTGTTAAACTACATAGTTGGAGATCATCCCTCATAGCCAACCTGGATAGAGCCTTGCTGCCAGCAGGCGTTCATAGCCCCGGCAAGGTTATCTATACAATCCCCCTAAGTAGAGCCCCACTGCCAGTAGGCGTCTATAGCCCCGGTAGAGTTACTTAGATGGCCTAATTTTATTTCTTTTCTAATTTTCTCTTTAAAATTTGTATATGATATCATTATGTCAGCCCATTTGTACAAAGTACAGTCACTTACAGCTTTAGGTTGGAGATTGTATTGGTAGCAAGGGAGTCCCTTTAGATTTTTCACTTAACACCTATACTTGTGTGTTCAACAAACCCAAGGCTGTTAGGTGTTTTAGTGTGATTGATTAACTTTGACCAAGAAAAGGCACCCTGATGAAAAGATATCACAAAACTTGATCATGAATACTTCTTAGAATAAATCATAACCTATGTCTAAATGTGATCTCATCACTTGGATCCTAACAATTTAGTTATTTTCTTCGATGATGAAGTGCATCATCCTGACTTACCAAAACAAGGTCTCAACCAACAAAACAAAACAAGCAAAACAAACAAACTATACAAACAACTATACAAATATACAATATGATACATATGACTATCATGAAGTCATTTAGGTCTGGAAATAATGTTTGAGGAACTGTCCATTGACTAGCAATGGGACATCCTCACCTGTCAGGTTCTTAAGCCTATAAGTGCTGTCTCCTAGTATCTCAGAAATTTGGAAGGGACCTATCCATAATTTATCAAACTTACCATGGTCACCTTTCTTTTCATGGGCTTTATCCCACATCAGGACTAAATCTGATATCCTGAAAGCTTTGACTTTGGCTCTCTTGTCAAACCAGCGTTTGACAATAGCCTGATGTTTTGCAAATTGGTCAATTGCTTGACTCCTTTTTTCTTCCAGGTGCATCAACTGAAGCAACCTGACTTCTTGCTTATTGTCTATGCTTAGGTATTCTTGGGCAAACTACAGAATAGGAATTTTTAAGTTTACAGGGAGAATGGGATCCACCCCATATACTAGTTGGAAAGGCAAGTTTCCTAGTGCAGTTTTCATTCTAGTTCTGTCAACCCATAAGGCATACTTTAGAAATGAGTTCCATTCTCTAGGGTTCTTTTCTATCAGTTTTCTTATGATGCTCAGCAAATTTTTATTGGTGGATTCTGCTAATCCATTCCCTTGGGGATAATAATTGGATGAAAATTTAAGTACAATCCCATGATCAAAAGCCCAACTTGATAACTTGGTGGAAGTGAAGGCTGAACCATTATCACTTACCAACGCATAAGGAGTTCCATACCTGGTGACAATATTGCTCTCCAGAAATTTAATGACATCATCTGCAGTGCAAGTTTTGCTACTAACAGCCTCAGTCCATCTAGTACAATAGTCAGTAATTGTTAAGACATACATATGGCCTGAGGAGGATAGAGGATTGATTGGTCCTATGAAATCCATACCCCACTGTGCAAATGGGCGCTCTTCCATCACTGGCTATAAGGGTTGTGCAGCATACTTCTCTCTGTTGGCAGCAACCTGGCAAACATGACAACATTTAACATGATCAGCCATGTCTTTAAAAATTGTAGGCCAATAATATCCTGCTCTGAGGATTGCATGTGTTGTGGCTAATGCTGATCCATGCGTCGTTCCAAACTTGTCATGTAACTTTGACAGAACTTCATTTGCCTCTGGCTTTTCTAAGCATCTCAGGTATATTCCTTCATAATTCTTCTTGAATAGGGTTCCTCCCTTCATCATGTACTTTTGGGATTTTATCTTTAAGGCCCTTCTCTGTGAAGCCTGCATTCTTGATGGGCATCTTCCAGTGATCAGGATGTGCCTGATATCTGCATACCATTCTCTATTGTCTTTCCCATTGATCACATACTGCTGACTAGTGATGTTTGGGTCAATTTCAAATATCATCTGGCTCAGAGCTTGCCCTCTTACCAACTTCATTGGTGTAATTTTCATATCATACTCTTGTAATACAGTAATCCATTTGGCTCTTTTCTGACCAGGCTCACTTTGCATCAGTAGCATCTTCACTGCTACATATGGTACTACATCAATTACTTTACTTCTGAGTATGTAATGTCTAAATTTATTTACTGCTCTAACTAATGCAAGTGCCTGTCTCTCAACATCTACATATCTTAATTCAGCATCCCTGAAAGGACAGCTCATGAAAGCAATTAGTTTCTCCTCTTTTTCTTCATTTCTTTGAGTTAACACTGCTGCTGAGGTATGTTCTGAAGCAAATGAATAGATGTAGAAATCTTTCGTGTAGTCTAGACTGATAAGGACTGGAGCATCAGAAATGGCTTTCTTTATTTCTTCAAATGCATCTTTGGCCTCTGGTGTCCACTCAATTTGTGCATCTTTTTTCAACATAGCATTTAGCGGTCTGACAATCTCAGCAAAGCCGGTGATGAACTTCCTCACAAAGTTTATCTTACCAAAGTAAGATTTGAGTTCTTTTTTGCTTCCCGGAAGTTGTAGCTTCATGATAGACTCCACCCTATCAGGATCAATGATAATTCCATCTTCTGTGATCAGGTGGCCTAGTAACTTTCCTGTTGTCACCCTAAATATGCACTTCTTGGGATTCAAAGATATTCCATACTCTTCGCACTTCTTCAGTACACTTTTGAGATCAGTGACATGATTTCCCCTTTCCTTGGAGAATACTATCAAGTCATCCATATAGATGACTATACATTTTCCTATTAAGCCTCTGAAGGCTATATCCATTGCTCGCTAGAATGTAGCTCCAGCATTTATGAGGCCGAATGGCATACGTCTATATGCAAATATCCCCCACTTTGTAGTGAAGGTAGTTTTCAATCTGTCAATTTTATCAACCATCACTTGGTTGTATCCTGAAAATCCATCTTGGAAGGACATCATTTTAGCTCCATTTACAATCTGCAGAACCTCATCCAATGAGGGTAAAGGATAATTATCCTTTTCTGATGCTCTTTTTAGATTCCTGAAATCTACACATGTCCTGATGTCTCCATTCTTCTTTCTAACTAGCACGAGATTTGCCACCCAAGTGGAGTGCCTCACAGGAAATATTATCCTAGCATTTAACAATTTCTTGACTTCTTCCAGAATTATTGGTTTAAGGAGAGCATTGACTAGCCTTTGCTTCTATTTGAAAGGTTTAGCATCAGGCTTGAGAGGTATAGTATGAGTTATGACAGAGGTGTCATATGTCTTCAGTTCATAATAAGTCCATGTAATTACATGGATATAATCCTTGAGTGCCTGAGTTATTCCTTCTAACTCTTCTGATGTGCAAACTTTACCTATCAGTACATTTTTCTTGTCTTCATCCTGTCCAATATTCACTTGTGAATACTGACCTCCATTTGCCTTGGGTAGATCCTTCTGTTTAAGCATATTATCCAAATCAAAGGCTCTTTCTAATTCAATCATACCTTTGGGGATCTGGTTGCTAGGCAATTCTAATATCTCATCTTCTTCCCAGACATGATCCTTCGTACCATTCTCGTCTATAATCTGAGCTTCAAATATGTCTCTATTTGAGATGAAGTCCAGGATATGCTGATCATCATCAAACACCTAGAGGTTGCTCACATTATCAGGTACTGAAGGTACTGACACCAGTTCTACTAAAAATCTTTTTAGACCAGATATAGATAATGGCTCTAATGTACTAGCAGCTTGGGCAAGTGCGTCTGCCCTATGGTTTCGTTCTCTTAATACATGGGTGATGTTAAAGGCATCAAAATCCTCAATCAGGTCCCACACTCAATGTCTGTAGTTGGACAGCTTTCTGTAGTTACATGAGTAAATTCCTCTTACTTGCCTCACAACTAGCTCTAAATCTTCGAAGACATGCAGGATCTTTATTTTCTTCTTATGAGCAAATAGTATCCCATGAATTACAGCCTCATACTCTGCTACATTGTTAGTGTAGGGGAACTGTAATCTGTAGGCTGCTAAGTAGGATTTTCCAGTTGGATCAATTAGATCAATCCCTACCCCAGCACCTTGCTTGGACTTGGATCCATCAAACCTTAGGATCCAGGGCTTATCTTCAGCAGGACATTTGGCTGAACATTCTTTTCTCTCTACAGCTCTGGCTGCTGCTCTGCTTGATATCCACTTTAACTTAGGGATGTCAGCTTTCTCAAATTTCTTCTTTCCTTTATTTTGTGAGCCTGATGGCTTTTCTATTTTCTCTTTCACTTCAACAAGAGGATGATTTTTCAGATCTGCGGCTGCGTGTTTTTTCAAAATGTGTAAACATAGTGAGCAAGTTGTTTCTGAGTGAGGTGCCTCGTGCAACCTACACCAACCTTCAATTAAAACATCCTGGGGAGATTTATCCTGTCGTGTCATCTTTTCTATTTCCTTTACTAAAAATTCTTTGAACTTAGTCAGGTTACTACCTTTATCTTCATCAGACAATTCATAGTCTGGTTCCATAAAACAATCACTCCCAGGGGTGATCTTTTCTTTCCTCACATCATTTATCTGATTAGACATCAGAACTTCTTCTATTTTCAGGATATGATCTTCATCATGATATATCAGCTCTTCTGTTCCTGTAAAAGACAGATAAGAATTAGTGTCATCGTCATCTGCATCAGATGTAACATTTACCTCAGAATATGATGATGATGTGTCACTGCATGTCCGCTCCAGCATCATCATATCTAAACATGCTTCACAAGTCTTTTCTGAGTGTGCTTCATTGTGTAACTTGCACCATCCATCAATCAAAATATCATTAGTAGGTATATTTAACAATTGACAATGCCTTACCTGGTTAGACAGATGCATCCCAAAGTCTCTGAAGCGATCTATTTCATTCTCATTATCAGGATTATTATCATGTTGTACAACTGGCATGTCCTCCTAATGATCATCATCTGGATGATGATGAAGATCAAGCATTAGGATTTCTTCTATTTTGACAGTCTATGGCCTGATGCAATAAAATCCAGGTTCTACGTCTACGTACATGATCTCATTTGTTCGGTTGTACTCGGTGATCATATGCTTCATTCTCGGCTCAGCGTCAATCCTGATTTGGTTTGGTATACCCTTCCATGGTAACCACATGTGACTGAAATCTGTGGACATATATCCATTGAGCCTCTTGGACCAGTCTCGGCTAAGCAACATCCCATAAGTATCAGGTATGTCAACTACTTGAATGTCAATGTAATACTGGATCCTAGGATCAGATGCTAGTTGCATGTGGATATGAGTTAACTCTCCTACTACACTTAACTCTATTTTGTCTAATTGTGTCACCTTATTTAGGGATTTAGCAGGATGTAATCCTAAAGCATTACATATTGACAAAGGCATAACATTCGTAGAAGCTCCTGAATCAACTAGACAGTTGTGCAGGTTCATGCTGAACATTCTTATGGTGAGGAGGAATGGAGGTGACTCAGTTTTGTCCTTGTACAAGGTCATGTGGGAGGTTTCTATAGCTTGGACTGTAGCTGACACTTCAGGCTTGATAGTATTATCCCTAGCAGCATGATCTTTGCCACTGGATTGACTTGAAAGATGGCCATCCTCTTTAGGAGCAGGATCATCTAGTGACTTTATGAATGCTTTTTTGATGGCAGGAGTTTTCAGTAACTCAGACAGGGACAGGCTGATCTTAATTTTCTTCATTTCATTGGCCAGATAGGTGATTAACTTGTCAGATTCATGATGTGCATTTACAACTTTTGATCCTGTGTTTTGAGGTGACAAGTACTGAGCATTTACCTTGGGGAACCCAGGGTTATTGCTAGTTTTAGGATCAGGGGGTGTGTTGAAGTTATTTGGAGGTAGAGATGATGTCAATGGGCCAGCCGGTCTGTTGGCATTACTCCTCAAGTTATAATTATGCTTACCAGGATATTGCTGTTGATACGCATGTATTTCCTCATGTTCTCTTGCAGGCTCATTTTTGTCCTCAAAGGGGAAAACATAATTTGTTTCAAATGTTTGGTTATAACTCTGATGAGGTTGATTAGTATAGGCTTCTAGCACAAAAGTTGCGTCATAACCACAAGGAACAATCTCATTTCCTTCTACATGAGGTGGATTTCCAGAAGTATTAGACACTTCAGTCTGAAAGATGCTAGCAGCAATTCTAAATTGTGGACAGTCTAATTCTGCATGTGCATTTGTATTGTGGATCCTACACCAATTAGTAAGGGCTACCTCAGCAAGATTGACTCTGGTAGTCTGTTTGGCTTCACCAGGAGGCTGATTGTCTAGGGGTGATGGTAATGAGCCATTATTTGGCCTAGAGTTCCATACTCTGGGCTGTCTTTGGGGATTATTGTTACTTCCACCACCATTATTGTTAAAATTATTGGTGTTATATCCTCTATCAGGATAATTTGGCCTATCACTGGAATAATTTCTATTCTGATTTGACTGGGAATAGAAACCCTGATTTCTCAAATGTGTTACTTCTGTGGTGAGTTTTCTCAATTGAGAAAAAATTTCTTTGATTTCCTCCTTTTCTTCTTGAACTTTGGCCACCAAATTTTCATTCTGGGGTTTAAAGAAAGAGGATCCATGGTTATTATTGGACAGATCAGCACCCTGAGGTGTCTGAGCTTGTGCAGGATATTGTGGCAATTAGCCATTTCCACTAGGAGGGGGCATGATGCTCAGTGGAGGTACTTGCAAAGGTGCAGGCATGACTGCTGGGGGTATCACTGCTCCATTAGGATATTGTGTAGGATACTATGCAGAATATGATGCAAGATATTGTGAATGCATGCCAGGCAAGGTAGGAAATACCATATTTGGAGTAGGGGCAGGTATTAACTACTGGTTTACCTGTATGGCTTCTTGAAAAGCTAAGGCTAACGTTGTGATTCGGGGATGTGTTCTCCTTATGAACATGGAAGTCAAAGGATCTAAAGCTGAATAATAAATGCTCCTTGCAGCCTCGTCAGACACAGTATAAGGAGTGACCACTCTGGACAACATTTTCTGAAACCTAGCATTGAAATTGGCAATAGGCTCATTCTCAAATCTCTTGATAGTGGCAAATAGATGATAGTTTATTGAGGGATCTACTGGAACCTTGAATCTATCAAGAAAAGCTTTCTCTAATAAGGCCTAGGAATCAACAGAACCCTAACCAAGACTAATGAACCAATTATAAGCTTCTTCTCCTAAAGAAAAAGGAAATAATCTACACACTACATCTTGATGTTCTATTCTAGCTCTGCAGCAAGCCTCCTTAAAAGTCCTGATATGATCTTCAGCATCTTGGTAAGTATGGTATTTTGGACAAAGTTTATCCAGATTCTTTGGTAGCTCATGATATGCAATAAAGGTCAAAGGTGACTCTGTTGCAAAGAAAGACATCGCAACCAGAGGAGGTTGAGCTGGTTGTGCAGCTGGCTGAGGTTGAACTAAAGGTACACCTTGAGGCTGAATAGGAGGTGTCACAAATATCCCAGAAGGTATTTGTAAACCAACAGGAGTTATAGGAGGAGGCTCTAGTGAAGCTCCTGACGCACTAGACCCGGGAGTATGATGGATGTCTATAGTTCTAGGTCTAAAACCTCTAACAGATAATTCTTTGAAAATTCCACTAGGTCTGGACTTGGTATTTATCCTGTGAGCCAAGATTTCTCAATTTGAGGCAAATTGGCTAAAACTTTGCAAATATTGGCTGGATTTCACCAGGTGAGGTGATATTTGTGGTCAGATGGCTGATCAGACTAGATATTTATGAAATATTTGCAAAGATACTGCAAATATGCAAGGATATTTGAGGTACAATAACTTCTAGCATGAGATCTCAAGTTTCTAAGGCATAAGTTCTTCAAAGCTTGAACAAATTTTGGTATCTTTGGCCAATATTTGTGAATTCAGAATAATCTACTGTAAAGCTTGCAATATTTATGTGAGATCTAGAAATCTTTACACAGAATGAGCATATACGAGCCTTTTACAGTAAATATTTGCGTAATATTTGAAATTCACAGACGTTCTGAGCTTACCTTACTCTCTGCATCATCAAACCTAAAAATAATGGTGACGAGTGTGGTCTTCCAGATCAGGGGCCCTCCTTCTAGCGCTAATTTATGTTGGTTATGATGTTAGTCACAAACAAGCATAGAATAAAAGTACACATTAACCTTTATTCATCTTGAAAGATACTATGAATTCAAAGAATTCATGATCCCAAGTCTCTGGTGATTAGGTCTTAATCGTCTGAAGTTACTCAGAGGTTAATGTGAGTTGTTGTTTCCATTTTGGGGCCTTACGTGAAAGTTCAACATCATCATGACACTCCTGCAGAAATTCTTTACAGAGAAGTCATATTATACAGTTATTTGGTGAAAGGATGCAGATATACCTTAATCTTTGCATGATATTTTCAATTGTGCATGCTCTGTACTCAAATATGCTAAATATTTGCAATTATCTACGAGATGTCTACATATTTGTGTTATTTTCTTAAGATCATCAATTATTTGCAATTATGGAGATGAAATGCTCTAAAATTTAAAAGAAATTGAAGAAATACTTCTAATTAAAGTGAACCTTCAGCTTTTGAACCACATGTATATTAGATACTGTCCTAAAGAGAAGAAAACCAAACCATATTTTCACCAGGACATTCCACAGCTAGATATAGTTGATGCTAACTTCAAAGGAATTTGTATGAAGACAACACATGTAAGTAGACATGCACTCCAAGGGACGTAACAAATCACCACATATATCTAGAAATCATACACTGACTACTCAAGATTTACTATGCATTGTAATCGACACAGTCTTCTCATTCATTAAGCATGAAAAAATATAAATGTATACAAAAAGCTTTGAAATGAGCTCTAAATGTTTCAGCAGATGGATTTCAATTAAGTTTCGAATGTTTACAATAAGGCATTCCATCTCCGTTTATAGAATAAGGTGAGGAATCTGTTACAAAAAGATCCAAGATCTCGATTCATCAATGTAAATCTACAGTCATCATTTCTTGACTTTGTCAATCTTTACAAAAGTGGCACAAGTTGCCAGCTGGCAACTATCTATAGTACTAATGTTTATATCCCCTTTATGATGTATCTTCATCATATTCTTCAGCTGATTCATGTGGATCATCATCATGTGCATCACTTCTTGAACTTTCGCTATCCTGATGATAATGATGCCGCATATGGGGCTGCATGCTGCTACGGATCTGCTCATATGAATGCACAACTTGATCTATTCCTCTGCCATCTTGAGTCTTTGCTTTGATGATGGCATGCTTATGTGCTTCATACTTATCTCTGCAGTTATCTAGCTTGTTTTTCCTGTCCTGCAGTGTTTCATTATATTTCTCCATCTTGACCTTAATCCTCATTATTTTGTCTATAAGTTCCTCTGTCAAGTGGACAGGTGGACCATCTGCTTCTAATTAGAAGTTACTGTGTATAGCTTTGATGGTAAACTCTTCATCTTGATTTTCTCTTTTTCCTTCCACCTTGCCTTCCAATGTTTCTAATATCACTACCTCTTCAGCCATTAGATCATGTAGCCTCATGCTGATATCTCTCAGCTTCTTATTGCATCTTTTGAGGACTCCACATTCAAACTAAATGTCTTTGTACCAGATATCTACCAATAATGCGTTATTACTATTCAATACTTGCTTACTGATAAGCAGTTGAGGATTTATCCTCTTTATTTCTCCCAAGAAGCTCAGGACCCTTTCCAGTTTATAAGACCTTTTCCCGGTCTGCATTTGCAATTTATCTACCTTGGTCTTAGAGCCACTTAGAATGCTCCACCTCTTCAAAGAGGCCTTCATTATTTCTACAGCATCATCCAATGTGGATGACATCCATTTCCTTATTACAGACGCCTCATGTTTCATGAGGTCTAACTTATTTACCTCTTCCTGAGAAATGGCAGTCAATGGGACTGCATGTTCAATTGAAGTATCATTAGGATTAATCAGCCTCTTTATGTAGGCATGCAATTGAGCAATGTGCTCTTTATGTTGCTTATTTTTCTCCTTCTCTCTTTTCACCTTTTGAATTAGAGAATCTAATATCTTTGCCCTCTTGACCTTCTTGGTCCTCATTGGCAAAACCCAAATCAACTATGCTGATTTGAAATTCATCTACAGTAATTTTACCTTTTTCTTTCTCCACCGTAGGTATGGCAATTTGTGCGGTCCTTCTCTCGGTTGCCAGATCTCTCTTGATGGCCGATGTCATTCTGGCCTTCCTCCTAGGTTTCATTATATCCATGGAGAACAAGGTGGAGACATCAAATTCCTGAATTTCAAGTTCCTCTTCCATATTTACTTCCTTCGCCAACCACGGAGGCACCCGATCATGTTTTTCAGCATCATCGTGATGTTCACCCATATCTCTCATTTCTATCAGCAAATGTTGTGGAGATGTTGATTTTCTCATTTCTTCTTCCTGATGCTCACCTTGTGGTTGATCTTGTGGTACCTCCTCCTATTGAGGAATCTCTTTCTCCGGAGGATCATCCTCTCGGTGTGGGGAATCCTGTGGTGCATCCATATGTTGATCATGATGATCATGATCTTTTTCAGTCATCACTTCATCTATTTTCAACTCTTCCCCTTGTTGCTTATCCACTGTACTGGATATTGTGGATCCTGCCTGGAGTGCTGGCGGTTATTCTATAGCCGTTATTTGTTCTATACCTACACTATCGACTTCTTGTATTTTGGCAGCTAGATCCTCTAATGTTTCCTCCTTTTCATCAGCCTTTATTTCTTGAACCTCTACTATAGCAGGTTCCGCTGATCTATCATGTGGACTTTGTTGTCCTGATTCAAGAGCATGGCCTTCTGACTCTGCCATCTCTATTTCTTTTGTTGGGTGCTCCTTATCAGGTGATTCTGCTGGATGTTCAGGACTTGCATCTTGTTTCTCTGTCAGGTCCACTACCGCAGGACTTGTCACCTATGTGATTAATGCTTCCAGCCCTATTTCTTGAGCTACTTGCTCTGGGCTCTTTTCTTACTCTTCTTCCACTTGCTTCATCTCCTCAAATATAGTTTGAACTGGTGGAGGCTTATGTGGAGTCATGCTTATCCTGGTAGCAAGTGTTTCCATCTTTTCTGTAGCCACATCCTACACGACCTCATCATCAGACAAGTTTATTATCTCATCAAGCGAGACATGTCCTTCTGCTTGTGTCTGATCAGTTTCTTTCATTTGTTCTTCTGCAAGTTCAATTTTGAACTTGACAATGGTAGGAAGTGGAACATTATGCTTAAGTTCCTTTGGTACTTCACTACCTGCCCCTTTACCTTCTTCTCCTGGCCTCTGCCTCATCTTCGCAGTCAGCCCAAAAATCCTCTAGGTGCCTCTGATGAATAGGCTTTCCTAATATTTTATGGATTCTGCCGTAAGGATCATATGGTCGTGTTAGTGGAAAAGGCTGCAGATTCATTTTATTTAGGGTGACCATCACTTTCTTTATATTGTCTAAGTCAGGACACATATAGCATCCAATGCTGACTGGGAACAAAATTGGTGGCAGCTTCTTGGCATCCTTGTACATTTTTATCATTGTGGAGCCCTGCCTGATAAATTCCATTAGTACTACTGCATTAGTAGGGTACCTCAGCAGCATCAGGGGATGTCCCTCAAAACCTTCAAACCTTATGTATGAAAAGGTTGCAAACTGTATGTACCAGGCCCCATGCCTGTAAACTACCTCTTGAGCTTCCATACTCAATCTCTTTGTTCTATCCTCTTGCATGGTCCTTACCAAATGCATGGAGAATGCATCATTGACCAGTTTGTAAACATTGAAGTAATTGATTCTTTACAGCTGGGGATGATGATCCCAGATATATGCAGCATTTGTGCCTGTGAGCTTTCCATCTGTAACTAAGGCATCAAAAGTGCCTTTGTAAGCACAAGAATAAACAATGTAAGATGTCATATAAAATGCACAACTTGAACCTCCCAGGTTCATCAGCTGCTCATGCAGAGCATCACTTATTATCTAGCCCCATAGTGGCTTGATGTCTTAATACAGACACATCATGATTATTCCGTACATCTAATCTTTGAAACTACCAGCATCAAGCTGGCCAGTTACCCTGTTTAGGAGCGCAATCATGTATTGGTACTCTTCACTGAAATCATATTTGAATAGGTGCAGAGGAAGTTTCACTGCTGCTGGATATGTGATGTTCTCAGCCCGCCATTCATACATGTTCTTCCTGGCTGATTTCTTGTTGGCTTCATACTCCTTTTCAGACTTTCTCAAGTCCACGCTCTTAAATTTATTGCCCAGTGGCAATCTAAATGTTCGGGAGAGACCCTTGATGGAGAGGTCTGCATAAATCCTCCCATGCTTCATCACTTGCCTTGTTTGAGGATTATAATTCTGGGCACACTCGATGATGAGCTCCGGAGATTCCATGGAGTATGGAAAACTGGCAGTGTTCCACATTCCTGATACGAACACTGCGTCCAGCACAGGACTCTTGTCATTCCCATCATTCAGCCTAGCTGACCAGGCTTCCAAATTGGTGCTCCCCTGATGGGTATCTGTAATTGCTCCATATTTGAACAGGACCCCCCTCTGAGAAGAGAACATGGCCCTACTGAATTCCTCTTGACACTTAATGAACTGCTTGTCAGCCACGAGTACCTGCAATTAACAAAATCCTATTGCACAACGGATATACACATGCATGCATATTGCAATTAAAATCACCATGCCTACTGTATCTTTTCAACATTACTTAATCATATGGATGCATAGACCAAAACTTACATCATCATACCTGAAC
The DNA here is from genome assembly GCA_027924645.1 of Cunninghamia lanceolata. Lineage (NCBI taxonomy): Eukaryota > Viridiplantae > Streptophyta > Pinopsida > Cupressales > Cupressaceae > Cunninghamia > Cunninghamia lanceolata. The sequence goes on from BSBN01000801.1 coordinate 8,607,114, forward strand.
AAAAATAACATGATGAGGGTTTCATTTACTTACCTGGTTATGCAGACCTTTTCTTTTATACCAGTAGACTGTTAACAACACTGTTAATTCAGCTGATGATCACTTCCTTCTTTCTGTCTATGGGTGCAAATCGTGCAACAATAGCTGGTATGCGGATATGGAAGCTGGTGTTCTGTAAAACAATTTTATCGCAAGGTAAATATAAAAATGACAGTTGAATTACCTTTTAAACTTGCAATCAGGGTAAATTTAGGGCAACTCTGACAAATTAGATTGTATTCCTTGATTATTCGTGTGAAAATGCAGGGTCTTGCCAAGTGTTTCATTGGGTTCCGGGGTCAGCGGGAACCACCTACCATGTCTGCGCGCATTAAATGATAATGGCAGCAACGGGAGTGGGGGGATATCCATATGACAGGATATCATGAGGGCAGGATGATATTCACAAATATCGGGTCGAGTTTCAATATCATCCTCCTCCCTCATATTGAAATTGTTATCACGACAAGATTTGGGTGACAAAAGCACCCTTTTGTTATGTTTAGTACATCAGGAGGATATTTCGATGTATCGGGTGATGCTTCAAATATGATGATGACGAGACAAACTTACTTGTCTCTCTTTTGGAATATCGGGATGATGTCATCCTGATATTCACTCTTTGTATCAGAAAGGCATCATGACGTCATCCTCATATTATGCGAACATGATCATGTTTGGAAAATATCGTGTCGAAATGTAAATATGATAATGATGTCATCGTCATGTTTGTTTCTTCGTTTATTAGATTTGGATGACATCATCAGGATATTAGCTTAGGGTGATATTTCACGGCAAGAGGATATTAAGAAATATCGGGTTACATTCAAAAACATGATGCTCATGATATATAAGACTGTTTGACGGGGAAAGATTTACTACCACTTAAAGTTGACATCCGGATATCTGGACCGGATGACTTATCAGGTGATGTACCAAGATCAGGATGATCTTTGACAACATGAATGAGGCTATAAAATATGATCCTCCTCTTGCGAATATCAGTTTTGACCAAAACTTTAACTGTTCATAACTTTCACATCCTGAGGAATATCAAGGTGATATAAAAGGCCAACCTGCATAGAATTTAACGCTCTTTCCGAATATTAGGTCACAGAAATGGAATATGAATTTTGACAAACTAACCTCATGATGATGACTTACCTCATCCTGGTTCTACATGATGATGCACATGACTTACTTTTACCAAACTGCCACAAAGCAGACAACACAAGCCAAGCCAAAAAGTTGGGTCCCTGTTTTGCCAAGTCAAAATGGGGCATGTTGTGTAACCACACAACAGGACCTCAAGAACACATGCCCTGTCACAGTCAAACTACACCATACCAAGTAGCGATACTTAGACATTCATAACTGACTCTCCAGTGGAACTCAGAACTTGTAACTCTAGATATAGATACTCTATAAATGTGTTTACAACACATCAAAACTGCATAACAAGATATACAACAGTGGAGAAATGCAGACCAATTTAGTTGAGTGTTGTGTTCTGATTCCCTCTATTCTCTACACTGCCAGACTTAGACTTTTTGAAGATAGGCTTCCGATACTCATCAAGAACTAAAATCTTAGACAATTGATTATTTGAGTACTTTGAACAATATACCTAAACCGTATAATATGATCTTCTACTATGGACCAACACCAACTCAAACATTGTCTCCTTGTCATTTCTTTAGTATACTGCCAACACTTAGCCAAATTAGCTAAGTCTTCTTCTTCACCAGACCTAAAACATTGTTCCAATCTTGTTCCTTTATTTGTTTCCATCAATGACATATTCAAACATCATGGACAAACACTCTTCATCATATTAGTAGTCTCTCTCTCTTTATGATGTTTGCCAAGTTGCCAACAATCTCCCCTTTTGGCATTGATGGCAACACTTGATGTGAAAAACTGTTACAACTCCCCCTTTCTCTTTATACACTGTTCCCCTTATCTTCATGATTTATTATTTTTCAAGTTTTTTTTCCCATGCTTTATTTCTCCCCCCTTTTGACATCAATGGAAAAGGTGCATGATACAAAGATATATACAAGTTGCAAAAAAATCAAAACTATTTTTTCTACTTTACCACATATATACAAGTGATATAAAAAATGCTTACTATTGTTCTAGGAGAATATATGTATAGATTATTTTTAGTTTCACCAATTCTTGATCCCAACTGGTCGTAGCATCTCTCAAAATTAGTATGTGCCCATTAATATGGGACACCAAATCTTATGCTTTCTTCACTGTATCAGGGACTTCAGTTATTTGCCTTGTCTTGTCTTCTACTGCTATTAACTTGGTTAGGGATGCAATTTTGAAACATGCTACCTCCCGGAGTTGGTTCATTTTATACTTTATGATATGCCTTTGGGTCTGTAACTTATGTATATTAGAATGAATGGTTTCAACTTGTGCCCTTTGATTGCCAATAGCATCTTTTGATGGGTCATAAGTTCTGGATATCTTCATTATCTGAGCTTCCCACCTATCTATTTTATCTTTTATGTCCTTAGTCTTATCTAGCTATGTAAGAGAAAATTGATACAATTGACTAGCTTCTTTAAGAGCTAGCTATGCATACTCTACACTTTTATCTAACAAATTTTTATCTTGAGAAGCTTTATCTTTTAGCTCAACTAATCTCTTACTGTCTATTTTAACTCTTACCTTTTTATCAGCAACTTGCTCAAAGGATTCAAAATGGAAATTCATAGATTCCATAAGCTTTTTCATTTGTACTATAGGTGTGAGTGTTCTATCTCTTTAAACTTTGGGCATGATCTTCTTAAAAATATTTATTGCTTCACCAAGTAGCTCACTATCTTCCATGTGAGACTTTATTATTTCTTCTTGGGAAGTTGCTTGGAACATTGTACCCAACTTCAATTTCTGCAGGGGAGACATGGTTGCCATGTTTATTTGACCTTGCAGTAATTCAAATGTGTCTACAATTTGTGCTTCCTTCTGTTTTAACAAAAATTCCCTTAGTGAATCAACAGTGTCTCTTTTTATTTCTTCTGGAAACATTTCAGTATCTTGACTGGGAGGATGTTCTTGAGTGTGCTCTTGGTCATTTCTTTCTAGTTCTGGAGTAGGAATGTCCATCGTTTGTTCATTTTCCTCCTCTCTACACTTCTTGTTCCTTAGATGCCTTTTCACTAGATGTTATCTTTGCTTCTTCAGACTTCTTCTCTTCTTCAGTTTCTTTCATTTCGTTATCTTGTTCAAAATCTACTAGTGGAACTATTCCATTTTGTTTTGTAATCACTTGCTCTTCACTCCTTGTGCTCACTAGAGGATTAACTGTACCTTGCTCTATGTCATGTTTCACATTTATCTCCGAAACTATATTATTACCACCAGTATTTTGTTCCTCTTCATCAGTGTCAACAATAGTTGAAATGTGTAGCTCATGTAACACTTTTACTGTTATCTCCTCTATCTCCTTGACTAGTTTCTTAGTTTCACCAGACATCAGAGCATTGAGTCTCTTCATGGTTCTAAATTCGTCACTTAGCTTCTTAGTGACTTTGGCCTTTTCTTCTCTTGTAATGTTTGGGCATAGTTTTAATAAGACATATTCCTTTATTTCAGACATCTTTGGCTATGGCCCTTCTTTTCTTGCTAATATTATGCTGGCCAAACTATCTGGTAACTCATCTATAACTTCAATCAATATTTTGGAAAACATATCTAAATATCTTACAACTATTGTTTCAATGATTACCTTGTCTGCATCTAATCTTTCATCATACATGTCAACAATAGGTTTCAAGGTACCATGTTGAGCAAATGCATTTACCATGGCTTCCAAAGATATACTTGCTTCTTCTTCTCTATTCTCATTCTTTTCTTCTTTATTCTTCTTCTTACCCTTAGCTTTTCTGAAAGGCTTCTCAGTAGTGGCTTCACCTATTTTTGCCCATTTTGTTTTGACTCCCTCATCTGTTTTTGTTTCCTCTTCTTCTTCTCCTTCATCAAGGCTCACATACACTCTTTTTGTGGCCTTTTCTTTCTTTCTTTTCTTCTTCTCTTTTGGCTTCTCCTTTGTCTCTTGCTCTTCTATCTTTTCTTTCTTAGGTCCAGAACTCTTGGGGCTAGTTTTTGCAGAGGTGGAAGCTCTTGGTCTTTTTCTAGAGCTTGATGTGGGCTTTTCTTTCTTAGATTTATCCTCTTTCTTCTCTGGATCCTTTCATGTTTGCCCCTCCAAAGCATTTGATGTTTGTTTTACTAGAGCACCTGTAGCCTTGAGTGCCTCTACCTTTTCTCTTTCTTTACTTATTTCCTCATCTGTGAACCCCTAGCTCTTGGCAAACTCCTCTACATACTTCTTGACCTTTCTTTGGGTCTCTGGTTGTCTTTTCTCCATATGAACTTTGAGATATAGTTCCTCAAATTGGCCAACCCTTTCTTCCTTAGGGTCTTTTGATTTACGTAGCATTAAATTAGCCAACCCAATCAAAACTTCTGTGACTTCATATCCCATGGTTGTGAGCCATACAGTTCTTGGTTCTACCACCTCCATAAAGCATTTATCCTTGTCCACCATGAATACAATGTATTTTTCATACTTCTTCACTACCTTTCTAGGGATCTTGGTCGTAGCCTACATTTTCTTTTGGAAATTCTTGAAATATCCCCATAAGGTTGCATTTTATTTGTTAGCATTTCCCAAACTCTGCATATGATTTCTAATTTGTGTTGCTACCAGAGAATGATAAAGCCAACCAATATTATCTATACCAGGTAACTCCCTTAGAAAATAGAGGAATAAACAAATGATCAAAGTTCCATACTTGAAGGATATTTTTTGTCCTTCGTTCTTTTCAGGTTCTCCATCAGTTGTTTCTGCAACTCACATAGATCATAATCAATGCTATTTTTAACCATATCATAAGTAGTATATATGGCTATTGCAGAAATAGAGTTCTCCTTGTTGGAGAAATAGATCTTGTAACCAATGACCTTTGATGCAAATCTCATAGTTGGATCTACAATATCATTTACGGTTAATGCTCTTTTATCAGATTTCACACCTGTCAATTGCATTACTGTGTTGTTCTTCATAGACTTCAATTCTGGAACCTTTCTGGTAGAACACATGCCAATAACTACCTTGATAGCATCCTTTGTTTTCATATAAGGCTCATCAAGCCAAAAGAAATCATGAATCCTTCTTAGGACATATCTAACCCAAGCATCATCCAAGACCACTAGAAAATCTAAGTATCCAAATGCTTCTCAAACAAAGCACTATATTCTTCTTTCAGCTCAAATTTGTCACCAGTTAGTTCTTTCAGATAGATTTCCCCTAACTTTCCATGATCATATTCATCTAGATTTGCATGTATGTATGCCCTAATGTCTTTTGTATGCATAACACCATGTAGAATCTTAGAAAATGCTCCATTTAGATTAGTCTCTAAAGATTTAAAGGGGTGCTTCTTGAACTTGGGGTGAGGCCTCTTTGTTATCTCAATTACTTGAGGAGTATACATTTCTACAGATTCAACATAAAGAATTTTTCAAAAAGAAAGAGTGGTAAATACCTTTTGCCTCTATTAGGGTTTCTTCACTGGCTACTTGAAATTACTTTGGCTCACTTCACAAATCACTTTGGTCTCTTGGAAGTTTGAGTGCAAAGTGATTTTTCTTTCAAATGGATCCCTTATATTTTTTATTTCATCAAGATTTGATTGTAATAAATGCTTCATTCAAAAAGTTGTTAGACCCTTTCTCTATTGTCCCCAGTCGATCAAGATTGCTCCGCAATTTACCACATTAGATTCTTTTATGCCAAAATCTTCTTCATAAGATTTTTAATTTAGTCTTATAACTTATATCTTTGTGTTGGATATCATCACCACATTTTTGGCTGGGAGAGTAGGATTTTACATTAAGCTCCCCTTGAGCCAAAGCTCTCAATTTACTTCCCAGAGGAAGTACCAGTACCAGAATTTGGTGCGGACCCATCCTTGACTTCCTATACTTCCTTCTTAGTACAAATTTGATTCATCTCCTTCTTGATCCTTGCTAAGTCTTCCTTTTGTACCAGTTTCTTCATTTATGCCTGATTAGCCTCCATATTTTTCCTTCTGCAAAACCTCGCAATATGTCTAGGCCTATTGCAATTGAAACTACAACATTTCTATTATTCCTTTCATCCATCTTTGATCTACATTGGTTAGCCTTGTGCCCAAATCTATTGCATGCAAAGCAATTCCAATCAAAAGATTGAGCATTCCTTCCATTGTTATAATTGTTTCTTAACTAATTTCTGCATTCACTAGCTTTATGTCCAAACCTCTTACATATAAAGTAGTTACCTTTTAAGGCTTGAGCATTCCTTCTATTGTTATAACCATTCCTTATCTGACTTCTATAATCATTAGCCTTGTGACCTACTTTATTGCAAGTGAAACACTGACCAGAGAATGATGGAATATTTTGATTCACTGCTCCTACATTGAGTAGCCTTATGACCAAATTTATGGCATGCATTACAATAATCATTGAAAGAAGGGTACCTTTGAGCATTTGGTTTCCTGACTAGTGGTCTTCTAGGTCTATTCCTTTGATTTCAAATTTTTTTTCCTTTGTTCTTCTTGATCTCAGCATTCCTATCTTGACCAATTTTGGAACTTTCACCTTTCTCAAATCCCAAGCCTTCTTTCTCATCAGCACTCTTTTGACTGTCGAGTATTCTATCAAGTTGGGTAACACTCTTTCTGAATTTATCTTCCTAAATCCATGCATTTTTCAAATCATCTTCCAGATCCACAACTTCTTGTTCAAGCTTTATGTAGTCTTCAGTTTTATTTTTCACCAACTAGTTTAGGTCTTCTTCTACTTTTGCTCTTTTTACAACTTCCACTTTTAGATTACTCAAGGTGTCATTTGTAGATATCAATTGTTCACTAACCTCCTTATATTTTTCTTTGACCTTCTTGACTTTCTCCCTCAAACTTTTGATGCACTCATCTGCTTCCTTGACATTATCTTTCATATCCCTATTTTCTACTTCAACCTTTTCAAGATCTACAAGTGCAATCTTGAGTTCTTCTTCAGTTTCAATTGCATCAATTTCTTCAGGAGACGTAGGACATTTTTTACCTCCGATGTGTTTAGTCTCTAGGATCTTCCTCAAGCTGTTAGGCTTCTTCCAAGGAACTAGGCTCTGATACCAGTTGAACACCCAAAGTATTGAGGGGGGGACGTGAATTAGTACTCTATTAAACTTCTTACATATTAAACTAGTAATCCATTTACCACATGTAATAACAAAGCAAATTAAACATAGAAGAGACAACCATAATCCATCACACATGAACACCAAGATTTTTACGTGGAAAACCCAAAACTGGGAAAAACCACAATGAGTGTTAGCTCACAATTTATTATGTAGGGACAATACCGAATTACAATCAAGGCTCACTACCCGAGGCTCACTGCCCAAAAGAATTACTCACTACAAGAAGGCTCACTAATTAGAGAAACAAAGAAGAAGGGAAATGGCTCACTACCAAAATGAACTACTCTGATTGCATCTACACATGCATGATTGTAACTCCAATGAAACACTGAAATACTAATCCAAAACTCTTCATTTCTGACTACTCTATTTTACTACTCTACTTTTACATGTGAACAAGATCTCTCTTCTTCTCTTTTGTCACCCTTAAAAACTCATTCAACTTTACTTGTCGCACACACATGTGAACAGTCACATTTCATCATCCAAGTATCGGAATTGATCTTATATATCTATATCTATATCTATATATATATATATAGAATACATGTATATGTATGTATATACATATATATACATGTATTCTATATATACATACATATACATATATATATACATGTATTATATATATACATACATATACATATGCATATATATATACATGTATTTTATATATACGTATATATATATATTAATCTTCATATCAAGTTGGCATGCTCAGAAAAATCATATAGTTAAATAACATGTAGCTTGTCAGCCAAAAACATTCATCAAAATGCACTGCGGACCCAAACACCATTTGAATCTTATTCACACATGTTGGCTCCAACTATAAGACTACTTAGAAAAAGATTCCAAACACTAGAATTCACCGCACATATAACACACTATCGTGCCAACCTCAATCATCAACTATTGCTTACTCAGTTTATCTGTCAGACTAGAACTTTCACTATAGACCACAAAACTTGCCCAAAATCATATCAAAGATTATTCAAACATTATAGATCATGCCTTTAGAATCACAGAGAAAAATATTCTCTTGCGGTAAAATGCGGACCTCAAGAATACATGCCCTGTCACAGTCAAACTACACCATACCAAGTAGCGATACTTAGACATTCATAACTGACTCTCTAGTGGAACTCAGAACTTGTAACTCTAGATATAGATACTTTATAAATGTCTTTACAACACCTTAAAATTGCATAACAAGATATGCAACACTGGAGAAATGCAGACCAATTTAGTTGAGTGTTCTGTTATGATTCCCTCTGTTCTCTGCACTGCTAGACTTAGACTTTTTGAAGATAGGCTCCTAATACTCATCAAGAACTAAAATCTTGGACAAATGATTATTTGAGTACTGTGAACAATATACCTAAACCACATAATATGATCTTCTACTACGGACCAATACCATTTCAAACACTGTCTCCTTGTCACTGCTTCAATATACTGCCAACACTTAGCCAAATTGGCTAAGTCTTCTTCTTCTCTGGACTAAAAACATTGTTCCAATCTTGTTCCTTTTCTTGTTTCCATCAATGACAACATGTTCAAACATCATGCACAAACACTCTTCATCATATTAGTAGTGTCTCTATCTTTATGATGTTTGCCAAGTTTCCAACATGGTAAACCTGTAGGTTTCACTAAACCCCTAATAAATTGTTGTAATTGAGCATTTTTCTCCTTTAATTATTTCTTCCTTGTCTTCAACTTCCTTATCCTAGCAGCTATAGCTTTGGTGCTCTCCATGTGCTCTTGGATCTCTTGATCTACTGTAGAATGTCCCAAGTCAATTGTGGTGACTTGAAATTCCTCTATCCTTATCCCTCCTTTGGCCTTATCCACCATGGGGACTGATACTTTTGTTTTCCTATTCCTAGTTACAAGATCCCTTCTTATTGTTGAAAATACCCTAGCCTTGTGCTTAGGCTTACTACTATCCAATGTGAACAAGGATTTAAAATCAAATGGCACTTGTTCTTCTTGTGGATGCCCTATCTCTCACGATATCTAGGATAATACAGTGGAACCTAAACCCTACCTAGTCATGCTGCTCAATATGAGCGTCTTGTGCTTCTATTTCTTTATCCTTGTCCTTCAGCCCGACAATGATCTATGTATCCTATTGTTGTCCACCCATATCTTGATCATGTTATGGGGGTGGGACCTCTAGATTTTCTTTCTATTGGTCCTTATCCTGATCATCCCTACTCTCGTCATGAATCTCTTCTTGTTCTAAGTGTAGCAAATCATTATGAGATGTATCCATCGGTTCATTCTGAACCATGTCATCCTTAGGTTTATCCTCAATTTCCTCTCTCTATGGGCCTACCTCTTGGATGTTCTGATGTCCCTATGGTTGTTGGTTGACTTGTTCATTCTGAGCATCATCCTTCACAAGACCACCTTCCACTAGTTCTAATTGTCGACCTTGCAATTGGTTGTTTGGATGTGGTCCTTGTTCATGTTGGTCTTGAACACCATCAATTCTTGTGTCTATCCTAGTTTGTTGTCCTTGTGCCAATTCCCATTCAGGATTATACATTTACATATCTTCTTGCACCTCTTTAAATTAGACATCTTCAACTCTACTATCAACATCCATTTGGATGTTCTCTCCTTGTACTTGGTTGTCCTTGACAACTTCTTCTTCATCTCCCTCTAACTAATAGGTCAAGTCTATCACCTTGGGGCTAGTTATAGTCTCTATTAGGACATTCAAGGGTCATGTTGGCACTTCAACATCAGGGGACTATGCCATTTCAACATCTTTGTCATGTGCCTTTCTACTATCACCTCCAGTTGCAGACTCAGTATGCTTAAGAAAATTTTCAATAGGGTGATTAGTTACATCCCTGACCATGTTATCATTAGTTAGATCGATGGTCTAATTAAGTGGTAAAAACTTACCCACTTCTTTCTCCAATAACTTGCTCATGGCCTGCTAAACCATCTCAATTTTTAATTTTATAATATTTTCTACAGGCACAACAAGTTGGAGATCTCTTACTACATGCAAGGTTGGATTTGAATGTTCTAGTGTTTGAACAAAATATGGCATGGGTATGGACCCTCTCATAATGGGGCCTTGGTATCTAGTGTATCTGGGGATATTGACTCCCCCTAACACATACTTCCCCTTCTTTATGATTGTCCCTCCCATTTCAAGCTCTTCTATCACAAGGTCCTCCTCTGCTATAGATTCTTCCTCTTGTGTAGTTGGGACCTTGGGTATAGATTTAGGGATAGCCATCATGGGTGCATCCCTGGGAGGTGATGGTCTATATACCAGTGAAACACCCTCTGAAGTGGGTTCCTCAGCAACTCTTGATGAGCTAGGTTGGGCTAGTCTTGTCTCCAATATCTGTCTCTTATGAACCAAGAAGTCATCGAAGTTTGGTTCTTCTCTCTCTTTCATCTTTCTTTTCTTGTCATAAGTAATGGAAACTCCTTTTGTTTTCAATTCACTATTTTTCTTATTTAACTAGTTCTTAGTTGTTGCCATCACCTTGGCAGTAAGGACATCAATGGATGTCTCATGTTCTTTAGCCCAGTCTAGTGGTGCCAATGCCTCATTATATACCTTGTTATCTTCATATTCTAGATCCAAGATGTCATCATTATCAGTTTTGATCTGAGAAGGGACCTTAGGATATCCTATAGTTTTCATCTGGTTCAAGGTTAATCTTTGATATTCCCTCTTTCTTACATCATATTCATCATCACAGTTAGCCCAATAATCCTCTTGATGCATGACATGCTTGTACTTCTTATTAAAATACTCCTCTATCCTATGATAAGGATCATAATCCCTTACCAATGGGAATAATTGCAAGTGCAACATCTTCAGGTCTACCTCAGCTACTTTAGCATTGTCCATTCACTAGTAGAAAAATAGGATAAAATGACTAAAAAACTACCAAAAATTGGTCATGTGATCAGTAGTTTGGTCACGTGACCATTGGTAGTTTATTGCCAGTCATTTATCTCGTGACCAAATTTATGACCAAAAACGTCTTAGTCATTAATTTGGTAGTAGAATTTGGTAGTATATTTAGTCATAAATTTGGTAGTATATTTATTCATAAATTTGGTAGTATATTTAGTCATTAATTTGGTGGTATATTTATTCATCAATTTGGTAGTATATTTAGTCATCAATTTGGTAGTATATTTAGTCATCAATTTGGTAGTATATTTAGTCAACAATTTGGTAGTATATTTAGTCATCAATTTGGTAGTACATATATTTAGTCATTCATTTAGTCATTGTAATCATTTAGTCATTGATTGTTGTTGACTGGTCATTTATTTAGTCATGGTAGTCATTTTTATTTACTAGTTTCCATTAATTGATAGTAAATTTAGTCATGATATGAATAATTTATTAAATACCATAAATTTTATAATGTAGAAAAAACGTATTATTAAATTTGAATTTAAAACATTAAGGAAATAAATTTGAAAAACTATATATTTTATGATGCTGCCAAGTAAAGATTGATAAATTTGAGCCAATACTTTCTATTTGAGAATCAGCCAATAAGAAAATGAAACAAGACAAAGAAAAGTGGCAATAAATATTTTTTTTATTAGAACAATGCAAGAAAAGAATTACAAATAATAAAAAGGCAGCACAAGGCTGCCATAAGTACTAGAAAAAACTTATAAAAGAATGTTGCCACTAAGCATTCCATGAGACATCATTTCTTTTGGCATTCTATTAACCAGTTCAGGTGCTTTGACTGCAGCCTTGGTGCATTCCATATTCTCCTTCACACAAGCCATTGAGTTGTTACCTGTGTATTCAAACAACCCTAAACCATTATGAATAATATCTGAATAACAACCCGAGAATGCTACTTAGAGGCCCCTATAGTAGTGACCCTATAGCAACAAGAAAAGACACCATTCCTTGTAACCTTCCATAACATGGTCCTAGACAGCTGAAGCAAAAGCGACACTTGAAACAGTGAAATCCAACCAGTCAACAACATGCTGAAGATGACAACATGGAAATGTTTTTGGTTTCGTACAATTGCAGTAAAATATGAATTTATTTAAAACAATGTTTTCATGATATTTTCTTCATTACCTCAAGAAATCATAAAATAGATCATTACACAAAATCTCTACTCTTGGAATCAATCTCTTCCCTTTCTCACATGGCAATACTGCACTTGCCCATTTAGACTATTAAATTTCAGAAAACAAGCTAAACAACAAACATTCAAATGACCACCTGCATAGATAGGATCTAAAGTTCACTATTGTCTTATTGTAGTAAGAGGTATAGCACGTACACCACATAGAAAAACATATAGAAGAAGCCTATGATGCAGAAGCTAATATTCTGGTATCAACAAAGTTTACCATTTGTTATCCTGATTGTGTTGTTTGTAATGTTGCAGGGTGCATTTTCCCATTTTCATCAGAAGGTTTTGCTCCAATCCAAAGTTCCATTGCACAATGCATCATTAGTAGTAGCTCAAGGAATTTTTAACAATTTTTTCAATTTCACCACAAGTTTCCAATCATCATTGGACAAATCATCCTAAAAAAATGAGAAGAATATCCCATTTTAGGTAGTAAACAGTTGTTTTATCAGCCAAAATTGAAAAGCACAAATGTTCAATTAGTATAAAATGCATAATAGTAAAAACACTATAAAATTACATAATGTGGATATCAAATAGCCTTACCGTGTAGTTTTGTTTCAATATATCTATGGATCTTGTGGTGAGATGACTCACAAATTCATCCTCCATTTCAAAATGCTTACCAAACATTTTCTGTGCTTCATCAGCATTGCTCCCAACAATCTGTAAAGTTCGTATGATAATTCATTAACAAAAACATTTCAAAAAATAGCATCCAAAATCATATAAAACTATTAACAACAAAGAGAGCTTCTCAAAATACCTTCATGGCTAGTTTTTCACCCTTCTTAGCCATTTCAACAGATTTATGATTGATCTCAATTGAGGCTATTTTGCTAATATCTATGAAATCTTTTGTGGGAAGACATAATGGCATGCCAATCTGCAGATGCAATCACCACATATGGCTTTATACAAACCAAAAATGATACAACAATCTTTTACATGCATAAGTCTTACACCGAAAAGACTAGGTTAGATACTGACCCTTGCAATGCCTTCAAGAATATCAACACCAACAATTATAGGATCCTTCTTGTTAAAAATATAATTTGCCAAAATGCTCAGTACACAGGGGAAAACAACATCTTTTGCAGCCTCCTTTTTCCTTTCTTCCTTAAGATTGTCCATATATGACTTAAACTGGTCAAATAGATGATAAATAATGTCTGCTGTAAATATCTTGACACCAACTTCATCTACAAGCTCCCGAGATTTAGGATTAATTTTGACATCAAATGCCAAAATTGCAACATACTCTTTCTTCTTTTTCTCAAGCATTACACTTGCACACATGACATATTTTTTATGCATAGGCCAATACCAATTGCACTAACTGGGATGCTTACAACTGGGGTCTTCAAGAACTCAAGTAAAGCCTCCAAAGATCCAAGAGTTGAAGCTTGAACATAAACTCCTTCCCCGCTCTTGTCAATTTGAGACATTACATTATTGATATCTTGCATTGCTTCTTCCTTAATATCCTCTAAATCATCATCAGGTCCAACAACATATAACTGAGTTCCTTCTATGGCATGCTCAAGACCCTAATATCAAGAAATTGCGGCTAAATTTCATTGTCCACATATATTTGATAAATTTTTGCTCATATACATAAAATTATTAGCCTAAAAATTTGATACCTGAGTGGTTATCTTGATTTCCTATGTAGCCTTCAACTACTTATGATGTTGATAAGATCCCTAAAACCAAAAAAAAATCCTCAGCTATGGAATATATTATGTTATTTTAACAATATGATCAATGTGACATGGTTTGAGTAATCTAAATTTGAGGTGTAGATTATTGTATTCTAGCATAGTAGATCACAAATACCACCCATTCTCCTTTACTATAAAAGAGCATTTCAATTTTTTCAATGCCACATATACTCCATTAAATAATATGGCACCATAAGGCTTCCAAGAATACATACCACTATGTAGGTTACCACAATGGACCACTCGTAAGCAACATTTTAAATTAGGATCAAAGTCACCTAGATCTTGAAACCTAAAGGCAATCCCTTAGCTTTTACACTATATATATCAATTTTATCCACCCTTTGTCCTGATGTTTAAAAAGGTAACTCCTGGTGCCTATTATTGGGAATTAAGGTGCCTCAACCTTTGCAAATTCCTAATGTTGTATTTATTTATCCCATGTTGAGTTGTCATAGTCAGCACCTTGTGTATATGCAGCAGGGTAAATTTTGGTGACTTTGGCAGCCATGATTTCCCCCTTGAATAGTTAACAAGGATTTGGGAGCAGCGCCCTCATGGGGGCTCAGGGGCAACACCCCCGAAACCTCAAATGATTTTTAATTAATGACAAGTGTCGGTGAGTATCTCTGCACGAGAGAAAGGCATCTTTGGGCAGTCATGGTAGGTTATGACATGTAAGAGGAATATGATGTTTTTAGTCAGTGTATGACGGATTCTATGACAGCTGTAAGGTGCGTAAGAGCATCTGTCGTAACCTATTTTAGGACTAGGTGCCCACTTTGGGATGGGATGTTGGACAAGTGTCCTTAGGAGTGGGTTTTGGGGCATGAGTCCAAGATTGACGCCCATCTCTGGAAGGTTCCATATTTGCCTTGTAAACTCTATATAAACAGGTGCTTGGATGGGAGATAGACAATTGTGGTATGAGTACTGTTATGCTGTTGGAATATCTCCAGATTCGACATTCGAAGACTCCTGAAAGAGCATTGGCTCTGAAATTGTATTGTAATCTATTATTGTTTACTGTAATACATTTGAGCTATGTTTTGGAGTGTGGGGTTTTTTACTCATAAGTGTTTTCCCCACGTATATCTTGTCTATCTTCTTCTGTCTTCTTTCTGGTTCTTGTGTTTTACTGCAATATCTCATGTTAATGGTTTAACATTGCTGTAATAGTTAGGATAAAGTTGAATTTGCATAGCCCTCTCCTTAATAGATTAGTGTAGGAAGTGTTTTCCACATACCTAGCTTCCTTTCAGTTAGTATCAGAGCTTCATCACCTTTGGTCCTAGTTGTAGGGTAGGGGTTTTTTGAGCTAATCTTAGGTTGAGTGGGAGTCTGTGCAGAGCATTCTGTATCTTATTGCAGCAAGGAGATGGCAAGCACATTGGGAAGGTTTGAAGTAGATAAGTTCAATGGCAGTAATTTTGAGCTATGGAAGCTCAAGATGGAAGACATGTTAGTTGACCAAGACCTCTGGGAAAGTGTGAATAGAACTAAACCAGCTGCAATGTCACAAGATGACTGGGATCTCATGGATCAGAAGGCTAAGGGTCTCATAAGACTTAGTCTTGCTAATTCTGTGTTGTTAAATGTCCATGAGGAGGCTACTGTAACACTCCTTTGGAAGAAGTTGGGGGATGTGTTTCAAGCCAAATCCCTTGTCAATAAACGTTTACTGAGAAAGAAGTTGTATTCTCTTCGAATGGAGGATGGAGGATCTGTGGCTGAGCATATGAATACCTTTAACATGCTAGTTGCACAATTGACATCTATCGGTGTAAAGATGGAGGAGGAGGATCAGTGTATGACCTTGCTTTGTTCTCTGCCGGACTCATGGGATCATCTTGTCATGGCAATCGGAAGCACCACATCCACATTCAAAATGGAAGAGGTGGTTTCTTCATTGTTATCTGAAGAGATGCAAAGAAAGTCTTCTGAGGCAGCCAAAGAAGCCCTTGTAGTTCATGGAAGGCCCAAGGAGAAAGGGAAAAAGAAGGAAAAGAAAGCTGAGAAGGGTAGATCCAAATCCCGTGGGAGATCCAAATCTCCTGGAAAGTCCAAGGTTCTTTGTTGGAACTGTGGCAAGACCGGGCATTTCTAAAAGGAATGCAAAGAGGAGAAGAAGAAAAAGAAGAAAGCTCCTAATTCAGATTCTGACAAATCATAAGATGATGGTGATGCCTTCATCACAGCCCTGGTAACCCATGCATCTGATGATGTGTGGCTAATCGACTCTGGTGCATCATTCCACATGACCTCACATCAAGATTGGTTCACTAAGTATGAGGAGTTCGATTGTGGAAAGGTGTATCTGGGTGATGACTCTCATCTGAAGATCATTGGTCATGGAAGAGTCTCTATCTGATTCCCTAATGGTCGAGTGAAGGGGATCTCTGGGGTTATGCACATCCCAGGCTTAGTACAAAACCTACTTTCTGTAAGTAGTTTGAATGATGCAGGTGTGCAGGTTGTCTTTTTGAAAGAAGGATGCAAAATGACCAGAGGATCTATGGTGCTTGCTAAGGGTACTCAGAGAGGTACTCTGTTTTAGCTGGAAGCATGCATTGCACAATGCAATAGTTCTTCTAACTTAAGGAAGAGGGCAGCAATCACTTCATCCCCACCATCTGAATGAGCAGTGAAGAAATTTGTTGTTTCTAATCTTGATGGTTGTAATCGTGCATTGGAAGTTAAACTTCCTGCAGAAAAGACAATGTTATGGCATAAGAGATTTGACCACATTGGTGAGAAGGGTCTGCGTACCCTGAAAAACAAGAACCTTATTCAGGGGTTAGATGATTGTAATCTTGAGTTTGACTTTTGCGAACATTGCATTTATGGAAAACAAAACCATGTTCAGTTTTACTCAAGTTCTCATAAGTCTTCTGGTGTGTTGGACCTCATTCATTCTGATGTGTTTGGTCCTATTAATGTTCCTTCATTATCAAAATCTATATACTTTGTATCTTTTATAGATGATTACAGTAGAAGGACATGGATTTATTTTCTCAGAAGCAAATCTGAAGTCTATAGCAAGTTTAAGGAGTTTAAAGCCTTTGCTGAAAATCAGACTGGTAAAAAGATTAAATGTTTGAGAACTAACAACAGTGGTGAGTTTTGTTCTACAGAATTCGATAAGTATTGCAAGGAACTTGGGATTGAAAGACATAAGACAACTCCATACACACCGCAGTAAAATGGAGTTGCAGAGAGGATGAACAAGACACTGATGGAGAAGGCTAGGAGTATGCTTAGTGGAGCTGGTCTAGAACAAAAGTTTTGGCCTGAAGCTATTGCCACTGCTTGCTATCTGGTAAACAGATCTCCTACATCAGCTCTTGTTGGAAAGACACCCATGGAGGTGTGGTCTGGTAGAAAGCCTTTAGTAAGGCATCTTCATGTTTTTGGCTGTGAGACATATGCACATGTGCCTAAGGAGAAGTGGTCAAAGTTGGAGAACAAAGTTGTTAAGTGTATCTTCATCGGCTATTCTGTTGGTGTGAAAGGATACAAGCTTTGGGACCCCATGGCTGAAAAACTGTTGTATAGTAGAAGTATCATCTTCAGAGAGCTTACACCTTCCACTATTTTGCATCTAGAAGAAAAAGAAAAGAAAGAGGATGTTCTTCAGTTTCCTCTCACCCCTGAGAAGACTGAACAGAAAGACAATGTTGGACCTAATGATGAGGAGAGCTCTAGCAGCTCTAAAAGCTCAGAAGAAGAAGCTGAACCTCAACCTCAGCTCTTGAGGAGGTCTACATGGATAAGAAAGCAACCTAAAAGGTTTGGTTTTACATTGCTTGATTCTAGTTGTGCTTATGCTTTAATCACTAACAGTGATGAACCTAGAACTGTATCAGAGGCTTTGGATATGAAGGATGTAGGTTCCTAGAAGGAGGCCATGGAGGAAGAAATGGCTTCTTTGGAAAAGAATCAAACTTGGGACTTGGTACCTTTGCCTCCTGGACGGAAACCTGTTGGATGTAAATGGGTGTTCAAGGAGAAGATTGGTGTAGATGACAGTATTGAGAAGTATAAGGCTAGATTGGTTGCAAAGGGGTATTCACAAGTGGAGGGTATAGATTATGGTGAGATCTTCTCTCCTGTTGCAAAATTGACATCCATTCGATTCCTGTTGTCACTCGCAGTAGCTTATGACTTGGAGGTAGAATAGATGGATGTGAAGATAGCTTTCCTTCATGGTGACTTGGAGGAAGAAATCTACATGTCACAGCTAGAGCATTACATGGTGAAAGGTAAATAAAATTTGGTTTGCAAACTTAAGAAGTCTTTGTATGGTTTGAAGCAATCCCCTAGGAGATGGTACTTGATGTTTGATGGCTTTGTGTTGTCAATTGGATTTGTGAGATCGAAATCAGATCACTGTGTGTATTATAAATTTGATGGTGATCATATTCTCATTGTTGCACTATATGTTGATGATATGTTGCTCATTGGGAAGGGTAAAAATATGATTTCTAATTTTAAATCTCAGTTGTCAGCTCAGTTTGAAATGAAATATTTAGGGGTAGCCAGGTACATTCTAGGAATGGAAATTAGAAGAGATAGAACCAACAGAAAACTTTGGTTAAGCTAGAGTAAGTATGTGAAGTCCGTGTTGGACAGATTCAGCATGGCAAATTGTAGACCATTGTGTGTTCCTGTTTCTTTGGGGACAAAGTTGTCTATTGAGGATTGTCCAAAATCTCGTGAGGTGGAGGACATGAGCAGAGTACCTTATGCTAGTGCTGTTGGCAGTTTGATGTATGCTATGGTCTGCACAAGACCAGACATTACCCAAGCAGTGGGAGTCCTTAGTTAATTTATGGCTAATCTTGGACAGGTTCATTGGGATGCAATTAAGTGAGTGTTCAGAT
Source organism: Cunninghamia lanceolata (assembly GCA_027924645.1). NCBI lineage: Eukaryota > Viridiplantae > Streptophyta > Pinopsida > Cupressales > Cupressaceae > Cunninghamia > Cunninghamia lanceolata. Next base: position 8,626,198 of record BSBN01000801.1, read on the forward strand.
ATTTGAGGGGTACTTCTGAGTATTCCATTTGCTATCATGGTAATGTTTTAGGACTTTCGTATTCTGTTGATATTCATGGATTTGTGGATTCAGATTGGGTAGGTGACATTGACAGCAGGAGATCCACCAGTGCTTATGTTTTTACACTGTTTGGTGGTGCTATTAGTTGGATGAGTAAGCGACAACTAGCTGTTGCTTTGTCCATGACAGAAGCTGAGTATATGGCAGCAACTCATGCTTGTAAGGAAGCCATTTGGCTTAAGAGATTGCATTTAGATATTGGTGTTGATGCAGGTCAGATCACGATCAGTTGTGACAGTCAGAGTGCAATTTGCCTTGCAAAGAATCCAACTTTCCATGCTAGAACAAAGCACATTGATGTTCAGTTTCACTTCGTGTGAGACATGGTTGAGGATGGAAAGGTAAATTTAGAGAAGGTAGATACTTTGAAGAACATTGCAGATGCATTGACGAAACTAGTGGGTACAGAGAAGTTCAGATGGTGTTCAGAGTCTATGGGCCTCTTGGCCCCTAGCAGTTAAATCTTGTCATTGCTTTTGGCCCTTGCAAGGTGTTCGACAAGTGGGAGAATGTTGGGAATTAAGGTGTCTCAACCTTTGCATATTCCTAATATTGTATTTATTTATCCCATGTTGAGTTGGCATAGTCAGCACCTTGTGTATATGCAGCAGGGTAAATTTTGGTGACTTTAGCAGCCGCGATTTCCCCCTTGAATAGTTAACGGGGGTTTTGGGATAGTGCCCCCAAGACAGGGTTAGTGAGTATCTCTGCACGAGAGAAAGGCATCTTTGGGCAGTCATGGCAGGTTATGACATGTAAGAGGAATATGATATTTTTAGTCAGTGTATGACAAATTCTATGACAGCTGTAAGGTGCATAAGAGCATCTGTCATAACCTATCTTGGGACCAGGCGCCCACTTTGGGATGGGATGTTAGACAAGTGTCCTTAGGCATGGGTTTTGGGGCATGAGTCCAAGATTGATGCCCTTCTCTAGAAGGTTCCATATTTACTTTGTAAACTCTATATAAATAGGTGCTTGGATGGGAGATAGACAACTTTGGTACGAGTACTGTTATGCTGTTGGAATATCTCTAGATTCGACATTCGAAGACTCCTGAAAGAGCATTGGGCTTGAAACTGTATTGTAATCTGTTATTGTATATTGTAATACATTTGAGCTGTGTTTTGGAGTGTGGGGTTTTTCACCCGTAAGGGTTTTCCCCACATATATCTTGTCTCTCTTCTTCTGTCTTCTTTCTTGTTCTTGTGTTTTACTACAATATCTCATGTTAATGGTTTAACATTGCTGTAATAGTTAGGATAAAGTTGAATTTGCATAGCCCTCTCCTCAACAGATTAGTGTAGGAAGCATTTTTCGCACACCTAGCTTCCTTTCACCTATAATTTCTCATATTGTCTGACCATTCAACATTTACAAACTATTTTCTATTTTGAACAATTTCCATATCCAAGGTTGACTTGATGATGCTATAGTATGGTAAGCTTTTACCAGAGTTCTAGCACAAGTTTTGGGATATAACATTTGTTATTTGTTAAGTTACCTAATTGGTAGAAAACAGGGCATTTCCAGGTACTATTCATCCCAAAATCAGATTCAGAATCGAATCACCTATGGAATTGGGCAAGCTTGGGATTTTTTGGGCCTGAAACAATGTGGAATCATTGAGGTATGAACCCCAGTGACTCCAAGATATATGTAGCATTTTGAAGAAGTTTCTATGTCAATTCTAGAGGCAAGTAATGTTTTCAATGCACTTTTTAAAAAAAATTACATATATGAACAAGCTACAACATGCTAGAATTAAAAGATTGATTCAACATCATGATAAAGAAAGGTAATCTACAATAAAAAATATAATGGAAATATATATATATATATATATATATATATATATATATATATATATATATATCAATTTATAAGATATGAAAACTATGTAAGAGTATATATATAAATATAATAAAAAATGTCATAGTTGTCTAAGAGTTTCCAACTCTTTCAAATACACCATGAAAATTAAGATCCCTAAACAACACATTCAAAATACTACATAAAGAAGTGGGCCAAGATGTCTAACAAAAAGTACATGATAAACATCAACTATGCCATTTTTTAAAAATATTTTAGTGGCCACTATGTGAAGGTTCCTTCTTTCTCTTTTAGATGGACAACTCCATCTATTTTGTCTTCATAAGAAAGTTGTATGTTACTTGTAACCTTTAAAATATTTACATTTACATCTTGTTGATGGTGGTTTTAGCACGCAGCAATGTAGGTGGGATTGTTGGTTTCACACCTCTCTTGAAAAGTATCTTACCCTAGGTAAGACTACTCTAAGGATAATACAGCTAGGTCTTAGCTTGCTTGGAATAACTTCAGTGGAATGTCTAGCTGTGCCAGCAAGGAGTCTTACATGTTATCTTAAAGATCTTCAAGTTGGAATTCAAGTTGGAATAGCAGATACACATAAACCCTTCAAAATTTTAGCTGATAAATAATGTGAAATGCTGCTGAAACTCCTAATCTAACCAAGGTTTTTTAAGAAAATGCAAAAGGTATAGGTTTTAGAGGAATCCTAAGTGACATTCACAATGCATAGATTTTACTTTAAGTAGACAAATCCTCTGAAACTTAACCAGTTTTTTGAGTTACCAAATTGAAATGGGTGTTATAGTACTACAGAAAAGGATGCAATCTTCAATGGAAATCTAAAGATTTTCAAATTACATTCATTCATTAAATACCCAACAAATGGCGCAATTTAACATATGAGATGTAATTGAACTAAGCACAACTGATCAGCCCAGACTAACTTTACACAGTCATTTACAATCAGCAAACAACTAAAAGTATGGACTAGAGCATTCATCAAATACTTTCAACAAACCATAACATTATAAAGCACAACTAACTATGGGAGAGCAAGAAGTGAACCATGAAGAAGCAAATAAGCAACACAATACACAAATTCTCATAACAACTGCAGAAACTTGCTTTGCATTACTTCAAATGGCATAGTGTCAACAATTCAGTATCAAAATCTCTCTTACAAATGGGAGAAAAGGACAGCCCTTTTATAGATAAGGCACCATACCGAGTTTTTCAATAGACGGTGGAGATTAACTCGACATTGATAGTCCAGATTATATGGCATTTAATGAGATACATCAGTTTGTTAAATTTTTGGATTTACCTTTGTCTTGTAGGAAAAAGTCAAAATATAGCTTGCAAATACATTGAAACTAGACAAAATGGATACCCATTTGGTTATACATGATGAAAAGTCAATTTTCAAGGCCTAATAAAGCCAAAATAGAGTCACATGATGCTTGAAAACTTACGCTGATGTGGATTCATAGGATTCCAAGTGTTGAATGGACCAAGAGGAGTATGTGGCACATTATTAGTGAAGATATATCCAACTGGATGCTTGCTAGACTGATTCTCGATGACTGGACTGCTAGAACAGCTATATGCATGTCTTGGTGATCTAGTCCATGGTCATTTGAGTGGTATTTTTGGGAAAATATCAAAAATATAATTTTTGGTATTTTCTACATCGTAGTAAATTGCATTTTCAAAGGCCTTCGGAGTGGAATGGGGGCTCAAAACTTCGGGTAGCTCAAACTAGATAATCAGTTTATCTTTCCAACGAGTCCAAGAAGTTTAAATTCTGATAGAATAACTAGGAGTTATGACCCCCGAACTGGATCACTTAGACATTGGACTGGATCCACAGGAACAATAGTGATTTGGCATGATATTCTATGTCTTTCTGCTCCTGAGACTCATCTTTATCATCTTGGACATTATACTGACTTCCTTTTGCATGTGTAGCAGCAATTTGGTTGATAGAATGTCAATTCTGTATCTCTGGATCAGCAGGGTACCTCTGTATGTTCATCCTTCCAAGACGGCTCTAGTTGGCTCCTTTCTCCTCTTAGATCTACAATAAACAAGACCAAACATTGATTTCATCATAAACAAGTCATTTTCCATCAATTTGGATCAAAACATGTCCATTTGTAGTCATGGATCAATAAAAAACAACTCATTGACAATGTCACCTTCTTATAAACAACCTATTAAATCTAGTGATTTTCACATGATTTTCTGCATTTTTCATCATGTTTGAGTACCCATTTGGCCAATATGATGATTAGGGAAGTTTTGGGGGTCAATAGAATCCATTTGTAGACTTTTATTTCATGTTTTTCTAGCATTTTCTACAAAAAAAAAGATTTTTGGGGGTCACGGACTTTTCATGTGCAATGGCATTAATTATCATAAAATGTGCCAATAATCTACACAAACTTGATAAAATGTTCATCCTGATGTGAAAAATAGATATACAATTCAAATCCATCAAGAAAATCCAAGTTGTACCTTGAAAAACTCAATTTTTGGGCCAAAATACCAAAAAAAGTTGATTTTGGGGTTTACCAACCTAACAGGGATTTTGGGGTCTACCGACTAAAAGTCAATGCAATGCAATTCTAGCACAAGTTAGAGAGGTTCATTTTTAGCGCAAAATACTTTTGTGCTACTTTTGGGTGCCACCGACTTGCACAAGTTTGGGCTCAGACTAACTAATAGCATCTCATAAGGTCGATCAGGGTTGATTGTAGGGCAAGTCGGTAAGGTCAACTTTTAGTGCAAAACATACAAGGCTTAGTCAACAGAGATTTTTAATGCAACCAACTAGCGTGAGTTTTAGCACCAACTGAACTGCGTGACTTAAGTCAATGGAAAGCCATTTCAGCACAAGTCTGCGAAGTGGGTTTTTAGCACTTTTTGCAGTTGGGGTGATTTTTAGCACTAGATTTTTAGTGCTAGAGTTTAGATATGGAATTTCTTATACTTTAAATATTTTTAAATATACTTTCAAGATATTTGAGATAGGTTCCAGATCCATAGGATTTCATATGCAGATTCTAGATATTTGTGGTTCCACCAGATTTCAGACTTAGCCATTTTTCAAGATTTTCAGGGTTTCAGATTTAGCCAAATCAGGGCTTCCGGACCGTGCGATGGGATGAAAGTATGTAAACCCCTTAGTGAAATCTTGTAGAATTTGACATGATTTTGCAACTCTAAGACCTGGAAACTAGGAATTTCAACATGAAACATCCTGCAGAAGCAATTTCAAGGGTAATATCCAGTGACATAAGATTTTTGAGCAAAATGCAGTAACACCCAATTCCAATATAGAAGGCAACAAATGGCTATTTTTTAAGCACAAGACCACTCAAGACACTTCCAAATCAATCATTAAAGACATGAAATCACTCCAAACATTCAAAGTACTCAAATCTAGAACAAATCATGCACTCTAAGCACAAATTCACTTTCTCATCATCATAATCAAGAAAAGACTGAGACTCCAAGCCAAAGTGAAAGAAGGGGTCTCCATTTGGTAAAATACGGCGTGTGTGCAAGGCACAACAAATGGCAACTCTACTGGGAAATGTTCCAAAGAATTTTTAAGATAAACATTAGTTCAAACCCAGAATCTCTATGTTTCCCACACATTAGACGAGAAAGCATGATACCTTATCAAAGAATCAAAGACCACTAATCAGTGCAACGATCCATATCCTAAAAACTTGAGTGTGTGCAATTGTATTCATTCCCATCCCTTAGCAACTAAGTTCATCCAAGATCCTTCATGCTAAGCTATGAAGTTGGGATTATTTTACCACCAAGAGAATGCTCTGATGTTGAGATGTGATGAGTCTTGATAGAAGCGAATGATGATTCTTCCAGTAACAACTCTTCTGCAATGATATTCTTTCTTGATAATACCTTTGATAATCTCTAATGCTAATAATCTTCAGATAACAGTCTTCATGTGAGAGTATTCAAATGATAATCTTTATAGTGATAATTTGTAGTGGGTCTGGTGTTGAAAAGCACCTTTTATTTTTACCCAGTAGGCTAGTAGTACTTAGTACCACTTGCCACTCTCATCTGGATCTGCAGAATTGGTGTTGGTGGTAAAATTGGGGACCCAAACTCTTCACTTACATAAGATCACCCAGACTCACTTAGCTACTTCAAGATTATTTAAAGTGTGAGAGATATATGGTTAGAAAATACTTCAGGTGCACCAACTAACAACTCCTTTCCAATGAACAAACATCATATTTCCTGGTATAACAATGGAACCCACAACAAGGCCTAAGCAGAACTTTGGCTTCTTGAAGAGAGACTGCAGATTATTTGCCCAATAAGGAAGCATGTGCAGGTCTACACAATTACCACCACATTTGAGAAATGGAGAACCCAAGCAAAGCAAGTGCAGAAGCAAAAAGCAAAGAAAACTACTTTAACCAAAGTAAATAGAAAATAGAAAGAACAACTAAGAACTAACAACTAAGGAAAAGTAGAAAGAGAAACTAAACTAACCAACAAGAAACTAATTAAAACCTAACTAGAAACAAGCAAGACTAGGTACAAAGATCTCAGACAGTAGGTATTTACACTACCCCTTGACCTATTTCTCAGGACATGCAAAAGTAACAAGGTGCGGGTCAGTGTCCTAAGTATGGCAAATTCATCTTTGTACTCTGAAAAGTGAGGTAGAAGCATGCTAGGTTCATGTTCAGAGTACCCATTATGTAGGATCAGCAATTGGGGGAGTTCATTAGGGCTATGATCAATCCAAATGCAAGTTGTCTTACCTAAATCGCCATAATCAAATTGATAATTAGAACTAAGTGGAGAAAAGGAAGATACAACCTGACTTGCAGTACTATTGATTGAAGACGTGAGTTCAACACCTTGCTACATTGTACCAAATACCTTCTCATCTTCAGGGGGTTTCAACTTGTGGTTAGCCATATCCTGTTCTAGAGCACTAAATGCTGCAGCAACTTCCCAAGCAAACAGAAAGTCTGGGCAACCTTCTTCAGAATGTGGATCATTTGGATGAACTTTGCATAAAGTGGCTAAAGCAAAATCTGACATGTGTCGTGAATTCCCATGTAGCAGCATATCCTTGCTCATTGTTGATATCAACTCAATGATGTGATCAAGTGATTAACATGAAAAATCTTCCAAGCCATCACTTTGTAGGATAGTTTGATTTTCATTCTTGGATTGCATACTATTGCTCTCATCTATCATTACTAGGCTAACATCAACCATGTGAAGATCTTCTTTTATACAAGTATGAACATGATCAGCTTGATGAACATGTGATAAACTTGAATTGTCCTCATCAAAATCAGTCACATGTTCTGAGAAAACTTCTTCTGTATTAATCAACAACCTTCCTATTTGGACTGCACATTCATTTTCTACAGCAGCAACAAGGTCCCTTTCTTCTTGCATAGTTGGATTTATGATGTCAATGTTATCTTGGAGTGGTGCATTTTCTTTCTTTTCTCCATTTAACTTAGCTTGAGACCCTTCTGCAACAATTATATCAACCTGATATGGCTGATCATGATGATTTACTGGGCTGATACAATCAAGAACTTGATCATTGTTCTGTTGATAATATGATCATGGCTCAAATATGTTGACTGGAATGACTTCCTGTGTTGCTGTCCGTGACTATTCTTTATCTAGAGGACTGATTTCTTCTTGTTCTTGCATATTTCTAATTTGAACAACCCACTATTCTAACTCTAAACTATTAGTAGTCTGAAATGGACTATTGTTCTCCACCTCTGTAGCAATAAATTTAGTCTTAGAACTTGATATTTTTGAAGCATGTGATTGTTGATCTGCATCCTCAACATGACTGCTCATCAAGTCTGATTTATCATTTATTTTGTCAATAATCTTAGCAGTAGAAATCTAATCTTGTGTATTGCTCTGTTCATTGTCTTGTGACTAAGAATTAGGCTTTAACCATGCTAGGACTATATTTTCAAAGTCCAATAAATGAAAACTAGGTTTTAACCAGTTTGAGACTATATATTCCTTAGTTGGGTGACCTACAGACCACAAGCATTGACTACCATCATCAACTGGATATGTGCTTTGATGAACAACTTGAATTTTTTCCATATGCAGACTACCCTCTTTACTATGATCAACTATGAATGGTGGATTTATAGCCTCAGCATTCTTAGCTCTTTGTATGTTCTTAACTGAGAAATGATCACATGCACATGCATCCATCCATTTTGCAACTCCTAGTGAGGTCTTTCTCTGAATATGAATATGTCTATTATTCCTATATCCCACTTTAGGCTTGTAAATCTCAAAGATAGGGAGCAATCCTTTTAAATGTAGATCCAACCTTTGGAGGAAGGTCAAACAATCTATTTTGTCATGCAGCTCTCTGGGATGTACAATGCAGACCTGAGGTGAACTAAAATCAAGCAATGTAAATGGAGGATACTTCACTCTTATCTGCCTATCTAACACTTCTTTGAAAAGTGGGATGTCAACTCAGAAGTTCACCTCATGAAAAGACTATTGTGATGGTCCTTTGAAGAATGAAGGGATTTCATGACTGAAACCCTTATGTGTACCCATTGGATCAGAGTTTTCTATACATTCATTTCATTTCATCATGTGCAATGAACCAATAAACTGAAAACCTACATAAAATCTTTATCTAGCCCTCCTTCTAGCGCCAATTCTATTGATGGTGGTTTTAGCACACAGAAACGTAGGTGTGATTGTTGGTTTCACACCTCTCTTGAAAAGTATCCTACCCTAGGTAAGACTACTCCAAGGATAATACAACTAGGTCTTAGCTTTCTTGGAATAACTTTAATGGAATGTCTAGCTATGCCAACAAGGGGTCTTACATGTTATCTTAAAGATCTTCAAGTTGGAATAGCATATACACATAAACCCTTCAAAATTTCTGCTGATAAATAATGTGAAATGCTGCTGAAATTCCTAATATAACCAAGGTTATTTAAGAAAATGCAAAAGGTATAGGGTTTTAGAGGAATCCTAAGTGACATTCACAATGCATAGATTTTACTTTAAGTAGACAAATGCTCTGAAACTTAACCAGTTTTCTGAGTTACCAAACTAAAATGGGTGTTACAACACTACATAAAATTATGCAATCTTCAATGGAAATCTAAAGATTTTCAAATTACATTCATTCATTAAATACCCAACAAATGGCACAACTTCACATATGAGATGTAATTGAACTAAGCACAACTGATCAGCCCAGACTAACTTTACACAGTCATTTATCATCAGCAAACAACTAAAAGTATGGACTAGAGCATTCATCAAATACTTTCAATAAACCATAACATTATAAAACACAACTAACTGACTATGGGAGAGTAAGAAGCGAACCATAAAGAACCAAATAAGCAACACAATACACAAATTCTCAGATCAACTGTAAAAACTTGCTTTGCATTACTTCAAATGGCACAATGTCAACAATTCAGTATCAAAATCTCTCTTACAAATGGGAGAAAAGGATGGCCCTTTTATAAACAAGGCACCATGCAGAGTTTTTCAATAGACAGTGGATATTAACTCGACATCAACGGTCCAGATTACATGGCATTTAATGAGATGCATCAGTTTGTTACATTTTTGGATTTACCTTTGTCTTGTAGGAAAAAATCAAAATACAGCTTGCAAATACATTGAATCTAGACAAAATGGATACCCATTTGGTTATACATGATGAAAAGTCAATTTTTAAGGCCTAATAAAGCCAAAATAGAGTCACATGATACTTGAAAACTTGAGCTGATGTGGATTCATGAGATTCCAAGTGTTGAATGGACCAAAAGAAGTATGTGGCACATTATTAGAGAAGATATATCCAATTCGATGCTTGCTAGACTGATTCTCGATGATTGGACTGCTAGAACAGCTGTATGGATGTCTTGGTGATCCAGTCCATGGTCGTTTGAGTGGTATTTTTGGGAAAATATCAAAAATATAATTTTTGGTATTTTCTACATCATAGTCAATTATATTTTTGGAGGCCTTCGAAGTGGAATGGGGGATCAAAACTTTGGGTAGCTCAAACTAGATAATCATTTTATCTTTCCAACGAGTCCAAGAAGTTTAAATTCTAATAGAATAGCTAGGAGTTATGACCCCCGGACTGGATCACTTAGACATTGGACTGGATCTACAAGAACAATAGTGATTTGGCATGTGATTCTATGTCTTTCAGCTTCTGAGACTCATCTTTATCATCTTGGACATTATACTAACTTCCTTTTGCATGTGTAGTAGCAATTTGGTTGATAGAATATTGATTTTGCATCTCTGGATCAGTAGGGTACCTCTGTATGTTCATCCTTCCAAGACAGCTCCAGTTGGCTCCTTTGTACACTTAGACCTACAATAAACAAGACCAAGCATTGATTTCATCATAAAAAAGTCATTTTCCATCAATTTGGATCAAAACATGTCCATTTGCAGTCATGGATCAGTCAAAAACAGCTCATTGTCAATGTCACCTTCTTATAAACAACTTCTTAAATCTAATGATTTTCACATGATTTTTTGCATTTTTCATCATTTTTGAGTACCCATTTGGCCAATATGATGATTAGGGAATTTTTGGGGGTCAATAGAATCCATTTACATACTTTTATTTCATTTTTTCTATCATTTTCTGTAAAAAGCGAGATTTTTGGGGGTCACTGACTTTTCATGTGCAGTGGCATTAATTGTCATAAAACGTGCCAAAAACCCATGCAAACTTGATAAGATGTTCATCATGATGTGAAAAATAGATATGAAATTTAAATCCATCAAGAAAATCCAAGTTGTACCTTGAAAAACTTAATTTTTGGGCCAAAATACCAAAAAGCGCTGATTTTGGGGTCTACTGACCTAGCAGGGATTTTGGGGTCTACAGACTAAAAGTCGGTGCAATGCAATTCTAGCACAGGTCAGAGAGGTACATTTTTAGCACAAAATGCTTTTGTGCTACTTTTGGGTGCCACCAATTTGTGTGAGTTTGGGCTCGGACCAACTAATAGGATCTCATAAGGTCGGTCGGGGTGGATTGTAGTGCAAGTCGGTAAGGTCAATTTTTAGCGCAAAACATAAAAGGCTTAGTCGGTGGTGATTTTCAACGCAACCGACTAGTGTGGCTTTTAGCACCGACTGACCTGTGTGACTTAAGTCGTTGGAAGGCCATTTCAGCACAAGTCTGTGAAGTGGGTTTTTAGCGCAAAGGTCAGTAGAGGTTGTTTTTAGTGCTTTTTGCTGTTGGGGTCATTTTTAGCGCTAGATTTTGAATTGGTTAGGGTGAAAGTATATTTAGAAATATATTTAAGCATAAGTTTATATATGGAATTTATTATAGTTTAAATATTTTTAAATATACTTTTAGGATGTTTGAGATAGGTTCTAGATCCATAGGAATTCATATGTAGATTCTAGAAATTTGTGGTTCCACCAGATTTTAGATTTAGCCATTTTTCAAGATTTTCAGGGTTTCAAACTTAGCCAAATTAGGGCTTCAGGACCATGCGATGGGATGAAACTATGTAAACCCCTTAGTGAAATCTTGTGGAATTTGACATGATTTTCCAACTCTAAGACCTAGAAACTAGGAATTTCAACATGAAACATCATGTAGAAGCAATTTCAAGGCTAATATCTAGTGACAGGATTTTTGAGCAAAATGCAGTAACACCCAATTCTAATGTAGAAGGCAACAAATGGCTATTTTTTAAGCACAAGACCACTCAAGACACTTCCAAATCAATCATGAATGACATCAAATCACTCCAAACATGCAAAGTATTCAAATCTGGAACAAATCATGCGCACAAATTCACTTTCTCATCATCATAATCAAGAAAGACTAAGACTCGAAGCCAAAGTGAAACAATGGGTCTCCATTTGGCAAAATGGGGCATGTGTGCAAGGCACAACACATCTCCTATTCCTTTCAAGTTGACTCCATATACAATAGATAGTGAGTGAATCCACCCAATGCCCACAGCAACACCATCATACGAATCCAACACCCTAATTTTATCCCCTTCTTGGAGTTTATCAATACATATCTACAAAAAAAAAATTACACATTATATTGAAATACATAATAATTATTATATAGGTAAGGATTACCCTTTTTTACAACATAAAACAACCATAATTATGTTGGAACAAAATTTTAAAACCCTAAAATTTTGTTAATTCCTGCCATTATTCCAAATAAACTATTCTAATGTCTCACCTGTTAGGACCTCTCAAAAATTTTGCACATTTTGATGAAGGGGGTAAATCACAAAACACACAACAATAGAAATTGAACACAAAAAATAGAACTTTTTTTTATTGATTTGGGCAACTCATTATATTACAGAAGCTTAATTACAATCAGAGGAATCAATCCTCCATAGGCTACAACACACTATAGCTACACCTCACCAAGCTCTAGAATCTTCTGCCTTCTGTAACCCCAAATCTACTAGGGTTTCTATTTTCCTACCTATTCTTGACTCTACACTTGCCCCCCTTCACTCTACTATTGTCCAAGGTTCCCAAAATAGTCATAAATAACACTTTTTGGCAGCCTCCAGCTAGATTTTGAAATTTGCAACTCCCTCCAAAAGTAGGTCAACTTCTGGGAAGCATAATTTTTGATCCGGGTGTCTGATTGATGAACTGTTTTAAGCTCCGGAAAGATCGTGATGTGAACTATCATGCTAGAAATTCGTAAATAGATTTCCATCAACTTTTCAGGATGTTACAAGATGTTTTAGTGCCTCATATCTCATTCCAAAAATTTTTAGGGGCTTTTCAGAAAATAAAAACTTTAATATCTTTTAGCTCACAAATGATCTTTGCCTGATTCCTTCACCAAAGGTCTTATATTTCCATTATGTAACTTTTTATAATTTTTTTCTTCAATCTATTCCCAAATGCAAACTTTCCAAAAATAACAGGTACACTTTCCAAAATAGGCAGGTTGTTATTTTTAGCAGTTTTGGAAAAACTGAAAGTCCTACATCATTATTCCAGATATTATGGAACCAAAAACACTAATTATGGAAATAAATGAAAACAATTACAATGATTTTGAATTATCTTCTTTTTGGGTGATGCAAGATTGCCCTTACACCACTGGATGCTCTTGCATCAGACACCCAGGGTAATTTGAGAAGTGACCCTATCATGTCTCAGATGTTTGTGTGAGGAAAATCCAAATGGTCAACCTTTGCCTTAGACAACTAAGAAGAATCTTCAATAGGCCTTCCTTTCCAATTTACCAGATATTCTTCATATTGCTTTTTCTGAGCACTTCTTCCCACACGGCTATCCAAGATCTCTTCTATCTCCTCCATTGAAGTAGATGCCAGAATACTCCACTGCACTTCTGTTGGTTCATCCTCTATTCCACCATCATGATATTATGATAAATCAACAATGTTGAAAATAGGGAAAATATTGATCCCACTTGGTAGCTCTACCTCATATGCATTTCCTGAATCATGCTTCTTTAGGATTCTGCATGGTCCAAATTTCTTCATTTTCAACTTATTGTATGTTCCAATTGGGAACCTTTCTTTTCTCAAGCGAACCATGACTTCATCTCCTACCTAAAACTCCTTATACCTCCTCTTCTGATCTACCTTAGCCTTGTACTCAATATTCATCTTATTAATGTGCTTTCTCACCTCTTCATGCAAATTCTTCAGATGTTCTACAAAGTCTTCAACTTCAGCACTTGTCTTTTATCCTTTGTCCAGCTTCCTTAACTCAGAAGCATTTCTCAAGCTATTGCCATATACAATCTACAATGGTGATTTACCAGTGCTCCTATTGATAGAATTGTTGTAAGCAAATTTTGCCTGTGGTAAAATCAAATCCCATCCCTTGGGCTTATCTCCTACTAAGCATCATAGCAGGTTACCCAAACTCATATTCACCACTTCGGTCTATCCATCAGTCTGTGGGTGGTGTGCGGAACTGAACTTCAAATCTGTCTTCAACTTCTTCCACAATGTCCTCCAGAAATAGCCAACAAACTTGGTATCTCGATCTAAAACTATGCTCTTTGGTAGACCATGTAATCTCACCACCTCCCTGAAAAATAACTCTGCAATATGAACCGCATCATTAGTCTTCTTGCAAGGAATAAAATGTGCCATCTTTGAGAATCTATCCACCACCACAAAAATGGAATCATGTCCCCTCTATGTCCTTGGTAAACCAAAAATAAAATCCATACTGATATCATCCCATGGCTTCTCTGGTATAGGTAATGGCTGATATAGACCTATATTTTGACTTGTTCCTTTTGCCATCTAATACACTCTACAACTCTACACAAATTTCCTCACATCCTACTGCAACTGTGGCCAATAATAATTTTCACCAGCAATAGCAATGGTCTTATCTCGACCAAAGTGTCCAGCCAATCCTCCACTATGCTTCTCCTTAATCATGTTCTCTCTCATGGAACTCCTTGGAATGCATAACTGGCTTCCTCTAAACAACATGCCATCTTGGATTATGAAATCCAACCATTTTATCCTGTCCAAAGTAACAGGTTCCAAACAAGCTTTCTAGGCCTCTACAAAATTTGGATCTTCAGGATACAAACTTTTGAGCTCATCGAAACCAACAACCTCTATCTTCATTTCTGTCAACAAATTTTGCCTTGTGCTCAAGGCATCAGCAACTCTATTGGACTTCCCACTCCTGTGCTTCAAAACAAAAGTATAGCTCTACAAAAACTCAACCTATTTTAAGTGCCTTCGATTCAACTTTCCTTGACTATTAAGATACTGCAAAGCTTGATGATCAGTATATAAAACAAACTCTTTTGGTAACAAATAATGTCTCCATTTCTTCAAAGCCTAAACTATTGCATAAAACTCCTGATCATAAACATAATATTTTTTCTTGGCATCATTAAGCCTTTTCACTAAAATAGGCAATGGGCTTACCTTCTTGGCTCAAAACAGCTCCTATACCACTACCACTAGCATCACAATCTACCTGAAATACCTTATTGAAATCTGGAAGTGCCAAAACAAGTTGTTCTATGACTTTTTACTTCAATGTATCAAAGCTCTTGTCTGCTCCTTTAATCCATCTAAACTCTTTTCTATCCCCTCTCATTGTCTCAGTTAGGGGTGCACAAATGCTACTAAAATTCTTGATAAACTTTCTGTAAAAACTTGCCAAACCATGAAAAGATCATACCTCCATTGCACTCCTTGGTGTAGGCCATTCAATGATAGCCCTTACTTTTTCTGGGTCCATCTTAAAACCTTCCTCTGAGATAGCAAATCCCAGGTATACCAACTCCTTCTTTGTAAAACTACATTTCTTCAGATTAATCAGCAACTTCTCCTCCCTCAGCTTCTCTAGAACTCTTCTAATATGTATCAGATGCTCATCCCAAGTCTTACTAAAAATCAAAATATCATGCAAATAAACAATAACAAAACTTCCCAAAAATTCTTTCAGTACCTCATTCATTAGCCGCATGAATGTGCTCGGTGCATTGGTTAGCCCAAATGGAATAACTAACCACTCATACAAACCTTCCTTTGTCTTGAAGGCTGTCTTCCATTCATCTCCTTCTCTGATACGGATCTGGTGATACCCACTCTTTAGGTCAATCTTCGTGAAGTACTTGGCTCCACTCAAAGAATCCATGATGTCATCCATTCTTGGCAATGGAAATATATACTTGATCATTATCTTATTGATGGCTCAAGAGTCTGTACACATTCTCCACTCTCCATCTTTCTTTGGTGCTAGTACATTAGGTACCACACATGGACTTAGGCTCTCCCTTATCAATCCCTTTCTCAAGAACTCCTGAACTTGTCTGTTCAGCTCTTCATTCTTTGCAGGGGTCATTCTGTGGGCTGCCTTATTCGGCAAACTAGCTTCTGGTATCAAATCTATTTGATGACTTATCTTCCTTACTAGTGGTAAACCTTCTGGTACATTATCAAAGATAATGTCCTAAAATTCTTCCAACATATCTAAGACTTCTGCTGGTACATCTTCACATTTCTCTTGACTGATCTTAGGAATCAATGCAAAGCAATGATGCTCATGCTTCATACCTTCCAAAAATTTCCTACCATCTACTAGGCAAATTCTGGTAGTACTACATACCTTTTCTTCCACCTCCTTCAAGGGTTTCAACTTATGATGACAAATATGTGTTTGCAAGACCATCATGGACAGTGCTCATATCACACTGCCACGGCCTCCCCAATAGCATATGACATGCATCCATCGGTATGATATCACACAACACCTCATCATGGTAGTCACCAATCTTGAATTCACTAAACACTGCTCGTTGACCAAAGCTCTGTGGTCCTTCTACAACCATGCAATCCAATATGGATGTGGATGATTTCTTCTTGTCAACTTCAACTTGTTAACCATCTCCTCTGAAACAAGATTATCAGTGCTTCCACTGTCAATAATAATATCACAACACTTACCTTCACATTTGCACATTGTGAAGAATAAACTCTTCCTCTGATTGGATTCTTTCTCCTCATTCAGCAAGGTTCTTTTGACAACTAGGGTTTCTCCCCTTTCAGCATCTTCAAAATGCTCAGAATCTACATCTTCATCTACATGTGCAACTCGTGCATTACCTTCAGGTCTTCTATTTGTCCTTCCTTGATGTTGCAGACACTCGTATGCTCGATGCCCTTCTTCTCCACATTGGAAACAGGTTCCTCTGAAACCTCCTCTTATGGGTCCTTGCCTAGGTCTGCCTCTTCCTCTTCCTCTTTGCTCACCATTGTTCTAGTCATGAGGGCGGTAGGTATTATCTCCTCTCTAATTTCGACTAGTACCAGCTTCTTCACTTTTCATTGAATCTTGATTTCATCCCCCATAGGGTCTTCCACCAGTCCTTCTGCCTTGGCCTCTTCCCCTTTGCTTCCTGTCAAATCTTTTATTCAACTTCTCTTCCACCTTTAGGAAAAACTAGTATGCATCTTCTATGGTGGTCATTCTGACCAGGCTCAACTCCTCTTGAATACTTGGTCTTAACCCATTAAAGTAACAGGCTACCTTCTCCTTGTTGGGCTCTGCATGACTTGTCCTTATAGTAATTTTATAAAACTCTTCTGTATACTCCTTAACACACTTGTTACCTTGCTTCAGTCCTTGGAGCTTCTTTAGCAACTCCATCTCATAGTCCATAGGAATGAACTGCTTCTTCAGTTTCTCCACCATTCGATCACATCTGGTGATCTTTCCTTTTCCTCTTCTATTCCTCTCTAACTGGACATCCTTCCACCAAACACTGGCATGGCCCTTCAACTTTGTTTTCACAAACTTGACCCGATCTGGGTCCTCCACATCTTCATACTTGAAATACTCCTCCATGTCATTGATCCAATCAATAAGTTGTTCCAGGTTCAAATCTCTAGAATATGTAGAAACTTCGATCCTGTGCCTCTTTCTGATCTTAGAAATGGCCCTCAACAACCTAACTTCTACAAGATCTCCTATAGATTCTTGTTCTTCCTCAGATAGCTCCTCTTCAGCTTCATCTTCGCTTTCTTCTCTTGTTCTAGGATCAAACCCTCTTCGCAGCTCCTCTTGCAATGCATTGATTTGCCTTTGCAGGGCTCTAAAACCCTCTTCCGTCAAATCATTTCTCCCAACATGATTTCTTTGTGGAGGCATCTTGATCTCCGCAGCAAACCCACAACCTCAGGTCCTGGTGTAAACTACCTCATGGTTGGCGATCTGTCTACACACTCAGGAACCCTCACTCTGATACCACTTGATGAAGGGGGTAAATCACAGAACATACAACAATAGAAATTGAACACAGAAAATAGAAATTTCTTTTATTGATTTGGGAAACTCATTACATTACAGAAGCTTAATTACAATCATAGGAATCAATCCTCCACAGGTTATAACAGACTACAGCTACACCTCACCAAGCTCTGGAATCTTCTTCCTT
This sequence comes from Cunninghamia lanceolata, assembly GCA_027924645.1. Lineage (NCBI taxonomy): Eukaryota > Viridiplantae > Streptophyta > Pinopsida > Cupressales > Cupressaceae > Cunninghamia > Cunninghamia lanceolata. The sequence continues at coordinate 8,644,136 of BSBN01000801.1, forward strand.
TTGTAACCCCAAATCAGCTAGGGTTTCTATTTTCCTACTTATTCTTGACTCTACACTTGCCCCCTTCACTCTACTCCTGCCCAAGGTTCCCAAAATAGTCATAAATAATACTTTTTGGCGGCCTCCAGTTAAATTTCAAAATTTACAACTCCTTCCAAAAGTAGGTCAACTTCCGGGAAGCATAACATTTGATCCAAATGTTCGATTGATGAACTGTTTTAAGTGTCAGAAAGCTCACAATGTGAACTATCACGCTGGAAATTTATAAATAGATTTCTGTCAACTTTTTAAGATGTTATGGGATGTTTTAGTGCCTCATATCTCATTCCAGAAACTTTTAGGGGCTTTTCAGAAAACAATAACTTTAGTATCTTTTAGGTCACAAATGGCCTTTGCCTGATTCCTTCGCCAAAGGTCTTATATTTCCATTATGTAACTTTCTATAAGTTTTTGCTTCAATCTGTGCCCAAATGCAAACTTTCCAAAAATAGCAGGTACACTTTCCAAAATAGGCAAGTTGATATTTTTAGCAGTATTGGAAAAACTGAAAGTCCTACATCATTATTCTGGATATTATGGAACCAAAAACACTAATTATGGAAATAAATGAAAACAACTACAATGATTTTGAATTATCTTCTTTTTGTGTGTTGCAAGATTGCCCTTACACCACTGGATGCTCTTGCATCACATTTCCATCCTACTTGATCTTTTCACTTGTATATGACCATTTCTTAATAGACATTCATGCCAAAATTTTATGTCATTTATTTCCTAGGGTAACATAACATGGTCATTTTGAGGAGTATGTAGTTATTATTAATCATTTATGTGTTTTTGTAGTTTACCACAATCTCACAGGTCATCCTCATTGTCTTGGCAGTAGTATAGGAACTAGAGCAACAAGAATCATGTATACCACACTCCTGTTGGAAACATACAAGTTGTTTGTAGCATGGCAGTAGGAAGGGCTCGGTCAACCATGTTACTGCAATCTCGTAGGTTATCCTCATTGTCTTGGCAGTAGTGCGGGAACTAGAGCAACAAGAATCATGTATACCACACTCTCACTGGAAACATACAAGTTGTTCGCGGCATGGTGGTAGGAAGGGCTCGGTCAACCATGTATACCGCGGTCCCTCAGAGGTCTCACCACTTGGTTGCAGCTTGGCAATAGTAAGTGTCCAAGTTACTGGGTTCCCGCGATGGCTTTCAAAGAATGTTTGCGGCAAGATAGTAAGCAATAAAAGTTGGCAACATAATCTCACCACAGTAATGACAACAGGCACTTACGGGTTGATGGTAATGGAAGAAAATGGAGTAAAGGGGGCTATAAGCCTTGTGATCCTACTTTGTTTTAGCATAAGGGCTGAGGGTTGGTGGTAATCAAGAAAAGTGAACAAAAGGCATTGAAGCTTATCGTCATCCTGTGACCAGTTTAAACAAGCTCCGCGGTAGTGCGGTAATGATAATAAATGAAGGCATTGAAACTTATTGCCATCCCGCAACTGGTTTAAACAAGCTCCGTGGTAGTGCGGTAATGATAGTAAGTGAAGGCATTGAAGCTTATTGCCATCTCGTGACTTGTTTAAACAAGCTTTGCGGTAGTGCGATAATGATAATAAATGAAGGCATTGAAGCTTATTGCCATCCCGCGACCGGTTTAAACAAGCTCTATGGTAGTGCAGTGATGATAGTAAATGAAGGCATTGAAGCTTATTGCCATCCCGTGACCAGTTTAAACAAGCTCTGTGGTAGTGTGGTAATGATAATAAATGAAGGCATTGAAGCTTATTGCCATCCTGCGACTAGTTTAAACAAGCTCTGCGGTAGTGTGGTAATGATAATAAATGAGTAAACATACTCAGTGTGGGTGTGCAATTACCAAGAAATTTGAAAGATCTTGTCATTTCATTTGATCATTGGATCAAATTTGATCAAGGGCTTATATTTGAAATGAATTGAATGCAGAGATTTTATAATTTAGTGGCACTAACCAAACATAATGGCTGAATGCTAAACATTGTGGCTCGATAAAATATGAAAATCTCTCAGCATTTGCTTAGTTTAGAGATTGTAGATTATCTCAGAGAAGGCACCTAGTTTGGTATGTTCTTAGAAAGCTTCTAATTGTTCAAGTAAGTCCATCTCTACATTCTCTGCAATGAAGAATCTTTGCTCTGTTTCAATTCTCTATGCATTTGCTTGAATTTCAAAACCCTAGTTTGTATAGTGGCACCTAAGAAGTTTGAATCCACAAGTAAGACTAGTATGCCTAATCCTGCCCCTAAGAAAAGATCACTGCAGAAATCTTTGCTAGATGTTTTACCCATATCAATTGACAAAGGTCGAAAGAAACTATTTAGGGATGTTGATGAGGCTTGTAGGGATGCCTTAATTCCCATTTCTGGCTGGAAACTATTTTGGTACTTCTATGAGAAGAAGGATGGTCAAGGACTGGTGGGCAATCCATGGAAGCTGGATTTGGCCAAGCTAATTATTTCAAATGTATTCGTGGATGTGGAACTGATTCATACTCTAGCACTGCACTATCACTTGGCTACTAAAATAGTAACATTGCCAAATGGATCTTCTCTATTGAGAATTGACAGAAGTGCTATAATTGATTGTTTTATGTTGAGCAAACAAGCTCTCATTGAAATTGACCTACAAAACATTAAACAAGAATACAAAAGTTTGAGAAGAACACTCAGAAGTGATGAGCTGCTGATGTTTATGAGAAGAGGTGCAAACAACAGGATGGTTGATATTCCTTCCAATGCATTTGAACCTTTCCCTATGGAAGATTTTGTAGTATATTTCAAATGGACCTATTATGCATTGTGCCAAGTACTGGGAATTGATACTGATCAGAGGATGCCAGTTAGTTTGATGATGATGGCTATGAAGATACAAAATTTAGAGGTGAAGATTGAGTATGATTTTGCCTCATATCTTGAAAAATACATGATGGATTCATCAGTGTGAAGATAAGAAACCCATGAACTTCAAGTTTTATTCTTTGGTTTGCCATCTGATCCTATATCAAAATAGGAGTAAATGGTCAAGTAAAATGCACATCAGCATGATTGATAGGACAAGGTAAAGAATGTCTACTCAATGTTGGTGTTACATGTGGGATTCTCATTACCAGACTGGTAGCTATAATGTATTTCATAATGAATTTTCTGTGAGAATAATGAATTCTTTTGGTATTGAGATCTCCAGATTGTCACCATAAATTAGGGTAATTCTGAGACTTCTTGCACATAAACTAGAGCAAGGTCATACTTTCAATTATGTTGATTGGTTCTTCCTAGCAGAGCACAAAATAATCAGGGTATATGGTTGTCCCCAACCACCTCACAAATTGCCAAAGTTTGTTTCTAACAGAATTGCATTCTTGGAATTCATGTGGTAAATGATGTGGAGGGAAAAGGAAGTGATGAAAAAGGTGAAGAAAGGCACCTTTTTGCCTGATATCACTATCTTTTGGGATTGGTCAATTGGTTTGGACACTCTTGAGGAGTTGCAGGCCTATTTGAAGGCCAAGTACTATTTGGAATCTGGTGTTGAAAGAGTTTGTGACCCTAAAGGTCATATGAACTTGGTGAGACAAGTGATCTTGACTAAGATGGGCATCTCCCATAAAATTTGTTGTGATGAGGATGTGATAAGGAACTTGGTTGCTTTTAATGAAGTGTATGATAGGAAGAGGAAATGGGAGATCCTCAAGAAAATTGAAGATGACAAAAAGGAAAACAATCAAAATTTTGAAGGATTTTTTGCTGAAGAGAAAGATCCTCTAAAAACGATTAATACAATGATTGAAAATTTTGAAAGTATTTATGCTAAATCTGAAGTACAGCCTACCAAAGCTACCAAACTTCCAGTGAAGAGGACTGTAAGAATTGAGATTCATGAGCCTGCCCCTAATGTCATATCAATTCAAGAACCATAGATCCCTGAATCACTACCTCATAAAAGGTAGAGAACTGAAGGCATGTCTCCTCTGGTCCCATATGAGATGTCTGAGGGTGTCAGGGATACTGATGAAGTTGCCAATATTTTGACACATTTGCATGATGGAGAGGAAGTTGATCAACCATTGGTTGGTCAAGAAACTGATGCACACAAGCCTAAGGCTAGGATGGAAGAACAAGTTCAAATTGATCCAGAGCTACAGGAAGATGAAAGGGTGGTGGCATCATTGAGATTTATTCAAGATGATGATTTCATTAAGACTCCAGAGTTTCGATATTTTTGGTTAAAAATGAAGATGAAGGAATTTGATGAAACGGTGGAAATCAATAAGATGGGTGCTGATGAGTCTCAGTATGATAAAATAACCACTCAAACAATCCAAGAAATTTTTTTTGATGAAATCAATGTGACTCCTAAGGAAGCAAGACAAATGGTCATCAAGAGTAACATGCTGATCATCCTAGGTCTTGAATTGAAAAAGTTATTCTTTCTTAACCAAGTTAGGAGTTAAGATGACCCTAATCTTGTGTCTAAATTTGATTATTAGGAGGGAATGAGTGGATGTGGTTTCAACCCAAAGACAAAGACTCTTGTCATATGGACTAAACAAAAGAACACTAGTAAACCAAGGTTGTGTTGATCATGATGTTAGTCATAAACAAACATAGAATAAAAGTTATACATCAACCTTTACTCATCTTGAAAGATACGATGAATTCAAAGAATTCATGATCCCAAGTCTCTGTGGATTAGGTCTTAATCAACTGACATTACTCAGTGGTTGATGTATCTTGCTGTTTCCATTTTGGCGCCTTATGTTTGTTCATTAGCAGGATTCAGTTTCTGTAAAGATGCTACATAGAACGTTATCTACACAAGATATTTTCATAAATATTGTGTCTGTATTCAAATCTTTGCATGATATTTATCAATTATACATGTTTTAACTTCAAATATGCTATGGATTTTTAGTTATTTACGAGATGTCTGCATATTTCATGTACTTGGCTTCTGATTGTCAATTATTTGCAACTGTGATGGTGAATGTTATGAAATTAAAAGAAATGTAAATGAAAAATTCAAATTATGATGAATCTTCAGCTATTGGTCCACATACACACTTGATACTGTCATGAGGAGAAGAAATCAAACCATATGTTCACCAGGATGTTCCACAGCCAGATACAATTGATGCTAACTTCAGAGGATGATGAATGAAGACAATACATGCAAACTGATAAGCACTCCAAGGGACGTAGTAAATCAAAGCATATATCAAGAATCTAGACACAGATTACTCAGGATTTACTATGATTTGTAATCGAGATGATCTTCTCTTTCATTAAGTATGCAAAAACATGTACATATACAATAACTTTGAAATGAGCCCTGAATATTTCAGCAAACAAATTTCAATTAAGCTTTGAATGTTCAAAATAAAGCATCCCTACACCTTTTATAGAACAAGGTGAGGGAGCCATTACACAAGATCTACAATCAAGATTTATCAATTAAGATCTACGGTGGATATTCATCTTTGACTTAGTCAACATGTATGACTTGGCATAGGTTGCCAGCTGGCAACCATCTAGGTAACTCATATTCCTTTAAGTACCTTATGCATATATTTCCTTTATGATGCATCTTCATCTATTCATCAGGTTCTCCTTCTTCATTTTCATGATCATCAGGATCATCACTTCCCATATCTTCATCCTCCTGATGAACATTGCTTTGCATATGGGCCTGCATGATTATCCTGACATTTTCATATGCCCCAACCACTCATTCAACTTCTCTGCCATCTTGAGTTTTTGCTTTGGCAATGGCGTGCTTGTGGGCCTGATATTTATCTCAAAGAGCCTCTAATTTGCTCTTCCTGCTTCTTGATGTTTCACTGTAATTCTCCACTCTGACCTTAATCCTCATGATCTTATCCATGGCTTCTTCTGTCAGGTGGTTAAGAGGGTCATCAGCCATCAGTTGGAAGTTATTATGTAGAGCCTTTATAGCAGAATCCTCATCTTGATTCTCAATCTTTCCCTCTACTTTCCCCTCTAGGGTCTCCAGGATCTCGGCTTCAAATGACATCATGTTATGCAGCTTCATGCTGATGTCTCTTAATTTGCTATTGCATCTCTTTGATATATCACATTCAAATTTGATATCTTTATACCAAATATCTATCAGCATGGCAGTATTACTATCCAATACCTATTTATTTATTAGAACCTGAGGGTTAATCCTCTTTATTTCAACCAAAGCACTCAAGGCTTTCTCTAATTGGAATGACCTTCTTCTGACCTCCATTTGCAATTTGTCAACCTTCCTTCTGGAGATACTTAGAGAATTCCACCTCTGCAAAGAGGCTTTCACTACTTCTTCAGCTCCACTGAGTGCAGATAACATCCACCTTCTCATTATTACTGATTCATGCTTCATAAGGTCCAACTTATTGACCTCTTCCTAAGAAATTCCAGTCAATGGGACTGCTTCTGAATTTGAAGTATCATCAAGGTTAATTAACCCTTTTATATAGGCATGCAGCTGAGCAATGTGTTCTTATGCTGCTTATTTTTCTCTTTTTCCTTCTTTACCCTTTGGGTTAAAGAATCAATTATATCTTTTCCCTCTTGACCTTCCTGGTCTTCATTGGCAAACCCTAAATCAATAGTAGTGATCTAGAATTCTTCGATGGGTGATCTTGCCTTTCTCCTTGTCAACCGTGGGAAGTGCTACCTGAGCCATCCTTCTACCCATAGCAGGATCTCTTCTTATGGCCGAGGTTAACCTGGCCTTCCTCTTCGGCTTCATGATGGTCTCTAAAAATAGTGTTGACACATCAAACTCTTGGATTCCAAAACTTGACTCTGTGTCTATTTCTTTCTCGAGCCAGTGAGGAATTTGGTCTCTGGATCCTGGTCGTCCATCATCATCATGATGATCACCCTGCTCTCCAGTATCTATCTCTATTCTTAATGGAGAGGATGACTTTCTTATTTCTTCCTCATGATGCTCTCATGAGGGTGATCCTGGGGTACTTCCTCTTGTTGAGGAACTTCTTTATCCGGAGGAGTTTCTTCTTGTGGTGGAGGATCTTGCGATGCATCCACATGATGATCCTGCATTTGATCCTATACTTCATCTTTTTTTTTCATCCCCCTTGGTAATTTCCTCATTATGAGGCACATTTGCATCCGTGGATGTCATGGCATCTGTCTTAGGTGCATCTACCTGATCTTGCATCATATTATGCTCCGCACCTGTAGTATCTACCTCTTAAGTCTTTAGGTCATCTTGACCTGATGTGTTCTTTTCACCAGAGGCTTCTTGAGTCCGGGGTACATCTTCACTTAATGTGACCTTGTCGTTTCCACCCTTTTCTTGGACTTCAACTATTTTAGGCTCATCATCCATATCTTGTTGTTGTTGGCCCATCTCTGTAGTATGGCTTTCCATTTCTACCAACTTCCCTTTCTCAATACTTTCTACTTTATCAAGGACATCTGCTTGATGTTCAAAACTTACATCCTCTCTATATGTTAAATTAATTGCTGTAGGCTTGGTTACCTGATCCACTAATTTATCAAGCCCCATTTCTTGGGCTACCCTTTTTGGGCTCTTTTCCTTTTACTATTCCACTTGCTTCAGTTCCTCTAACACCGCCATCTGTACTGATGGAGTTCCTTGTGGAGTTATGTGGGTGTTAGCAGCAAGGGTTTCCATTTGTAGAGAGGTTACATCTTTTACTACCTCATCATCAGATAACTCAACTGTCTCCTCCAGTGAGACAAGACCAGTTTGAATTGGCCTAGAGGCTTCCTTCATTTGTTCTTTAGCCTATCCAGTCTTGAATTGAGCAATGGTAGGAAGGGGTACATCATGTTGCAACTCTTTTCGGAACACTTCACTACTAGATCCCCTCAATATTATGGGGTCATGCTTTATGTCACCTCTCATGGAGGTTCTTGGTTTCTTAGGTGTGGATGCCATCACCTGAGGTGCTTTTCTTTTTCTAATGAGAGGGATAGGGTCATCTTCTTCAGGTTCTTCATCAAGAAGAACATCCTTTTCTATTTGCTTTTGTGATGTTTAACCCTCCTCATATGTTTCAGTAGCTTCCACAACTGGCACTTTTTAGGCTTCTGTTTATCCATGGGAGGCGGTGTTGATGAGGCTGCTGCCTATTCTGATGCAAATGCATCCTCAACTGATATAACTATTCTTTCAATTAGAACTCCTTTAGGTTCATTATCAGTTTTCTTACCTCTGGGGGGTCTCTTACTTTGTTCTTGAGGCGACATTCTTTCTCCTTTAGATTTCCTCTTTTCAATCAGAAAGTGATCATATTCATTGTCAAGAATCTCCAACCTCTTCTTCTTATTGTCAACTATAAGGGCTGCACTCTTCTTTTTCAATGCATTTACTTGTTCATTTACCCAAGACTGGGTTATCTTCATCATCCTACCTGTAAATTGGTCCAATGAGATATCCTCAGGCTGTGTAAGATCAGGTGCTGAGATTGTGTCATTATATATCTTCTTTTCTTCATATTCCTCTGCTATTATTTTGCCATCATCCCTTTTTAATTGCACAGGCACTGGAATACAATCAAATGTTCTGATCTGGTTAAGAGTCAGCCTTTGATATTTTCTTCTTCTAGCCTCAACCTCATCCTAACAATCTGTCTAGAAATCCTCCAAGTGCTTCTAATGGATGGGCTTTCCCATGATTTTCTGCATCCTCCCATATGGGTCATATGATCTTGCCAATGGGAATGGCTGTAATTTCATCATGTCTAGACTAGCTATGACCTTCTTGATGTTTTCAGAATCTTGGTATATGTACCAACCCATTGTTACTGGAAACAGTACTGGTGGAATTTTATTATTTGCTTTGTAAGCATCCAATATTGTGGATATCTGTCTCATGAACTCCATTAAAATAACTGCATCAGTAGGATATCTTGGGAGCATGAGGGGTTGTCCTGCAAAGCCCTCTATTCTGATGTAAGAGAAAGTGGTATATTGTATGAACCAGGCACGATGCCTATATATGACTTTATGAGCTTCCATGCTCAGTCTTTTAGTCCTATCTTCTTCCATTGTCCTTACCAGATGCATAGAAAATACATCATTCACTAATTTGTAATCTTGAAGATAATTTTGTCTTTGTAGTTGGGGATAATGATCCCATATGTGTGCATCATTTGTACTGCCACCGATCTTGCCTACTATTGCAAGTGCATTGAATGTACCTTTGTAAGCACATGAATATACCACATATGAAGTCATATAGAATGAACACTCCAGGCCTCCTAGGTTCATGAGCTACTCATTTAGGGCATCACTTATCATTTTAGCTCATAGTGGTTTGTTGTCTATATAAAGGCACATTAGGATAACCCCATACATCCAATCTTTAAAACTTCGAGCATCATGCTGGCCTGTTACTCTACTGAGTAGGGCTATCATATATTGGTACTCATCATCAAAGTCAAAATTATACAAGTGCACTGGCAATTTGGCAGCGACAGGATAAGGACTATTCTTTGCTCTCCATGGATACATTCTCTTCTTGGCAGCCTTCCTCTTGTTTTCATATTCAACTTCTAGTTTCTTCAAATCCATGCTGACAACCTTCCTTCCCAATGGCAAACTGAAAGTGGTGGCAATCCCCTTAATGAACAAATCAGCATAAACCCTTCCATGTTTCTCTACCCTCCTTGTATTAGGGTTGTAATTTCTTGCACATTCAATAATCATTTCTAGAGCCTCCATAGAGTAAGGAAATCTAGCTGCACTCCACATTCCAAACACAAAAATTGCATCCAACAATGTGCTATTATTCTTGTCATCACTCATCTTGGCCAACCATACTGCTAAATCTATGCTTCCCTGGTGTGTATTTGCAATGACACCATATTTGAACCGTACACCTTCAGGTTGAGAGAACATAGGTTTAAGAAATTCAGACTTAGACTTGCTCAACCTCTTATCAGCCATGAATTCCTGTAATAAACGAGACCAGTCTTACCATATTAAACTTCATATATATGCATACAACATTATATCTTCACGGCATGATGCACATTATATTCATTAATAATCACTTCATCATAATATGCATAACCTATAAAGCTTCAAACCCATGAAAAGCATACTACCTGGACATGCAGAAACGACAAAAGGAGGGTTTTTAATTACTTACTTGACAATGCTTATCCCCTTGACTATGCTGATAATTATATGGAGTAGATTTAGATACTAGTGATGCTCACTTGTCCTGTTCTGCTACAAGCTGTATGCATCCACACATATTCGTATGAGGGTTTGAAAGTTTGACACTCTGTAAAACTCATTTTATCACAAGGTAAGTATAAAATGATAGTGAAAATTCACTTTTATCCTCACTCTTAGGGTAAATTAGGGCAAGTTAGGGCAAATTTGGGCAAATTTGATCATTACCATTGATCTTTTGTCATAAACCTATGGACATTGCCAGGTGTTCAGATCGTGTTCGCAATCTGTGGGAATCCACCTACTGCATTTATGGCATTTAATGTTGCGTGGCATGATAAAGGAGGTGATCTTCAGAAGATTGGGTGATATTCAATTATTAGGTGATATTCAGAATATGACCCCCTAAGTGTAATATGATCATCCACCTTTGAGCGGGAAAACCTATGTCAAAAAGATCAGGTGATCTTGAAAATGTCAGGTGATATTTTAAAGATTATGACCCTCTATACTGAAGTGACCTTCTTTTCACAATATCGGGATGATGTCATCGGGATAATGACTTGGTTCATCATTGTAGCACTATGACATCATCATCATGTTATGTAGGAAGAGTCATGTTTTGAAAATATACCTTCGCGAGGTAAAAAGGATGATGATGTCATTGTCGAGGTTATTTCCATGTCTTTCAGGATTGGATGACATCATCAAGATATTGGATCTCGGGTGATACTTTGCGACAGGGTGATATTTGAAAGATAGGGTGATATTCAAATATTGGGTGATATTTGGAAATATGACCCTGCAAAATATATGATGTTGTTTGACGGGTAAATGTCATTATCACATAAAATTGAGATCTAGATCTTCAGACCAAATGATTTATCAGGTGATAAAACTAGATCGGGGTGATCTTTCATAAGATGACTAATGTTAAGAAATATGACCCCCCGTTGAAATATCATATTTGACCAAGACTTTGACTCACCATAACTTTCATTCCCTAAGGAGTATCAGGGTGATCCAAAAGGCAAACCTGCATGAAATTTTGCACTCTTTCCAATCATGAGGTTATTGAAATGAAATATTAACTTTGATAAATTAACCTCATTATGATGACTTACCCAGCCTCCTTTTTATGCAGGATCATCTGCATGACTTACTTTTACCAAACCACCAAAAGCAAAAAAACACAAACCAAGCCAAGCAGAAAGTTGGGTCCCTATTTTGCCAAGTCAAAATGGGGCATGTTGTGTAACCACGCAATAGGTTGCTAGATGTTGTTCAGGAAATGAGGGGATATGCTATGGTGAAAACCTTACAAGATACTTCAGGAATTAAGGCCTCTACTCTTATAGTCCATTCTACCATGTTCACCCATGCAGTTGTAAAAAAGTTGGAAAAAAAATTGTAGGATTATGAGAAAACACAACAAGACATGAATGATGAAGTGAATAGGTTGTTCATTAAAAATAGGCAATTGAAAAAGCAATTGCAAGATGGTGCAGGAGCACCTACCTGACAGCTGGCCTCCATGAGGCAGTTAGTTTGTTTTAGGTCTGGTTAATGTTTCCAAGAAGGTCTGATAAGACCAATGCATGTAATAAGGTCATGTTGACCATACTTTACTATTTTTAGATAGTTTGTTTGGACAACTGTTTAGGTTGTTAGTTCGGTTGGATCCCCCCAGCCACTTGGAAGCTCCCAGCCGCTGGGAATCGAGTGGTAGTACTCGCAAGAGATCCTATTTATGTAGTAGGATCGGTTGGTATTGCATATCATCGATCATCGATCAGACTTTGTGAGAGTGAGACAGAGTACTGTATTGCATCTTTTGAAATCAATAAAGATCCTATTTGTGTTTATTTTCTGTTTGATCTCCATTGTGTAATCGATTTGCTATTTTGGTGGTTACATGGATTCGCTGATCCATTCCACCGGTTGATTCGTCGAATCGGTGGAATGGCTATGTACAGTAGTTTAGGAAGTAGTTTGCTTTTTCGGTTTGTTCATGTGCATGTTTGCAGGATCGCGATCGAAAGGTGTTGAGGACCCTAGCATGGGTATGTGCTAGGTCGTGCTAGTTGTTAGAGTCTGGAAAGTTGTCCAGGAAGCAGATCGGGTCATCCCAGGGGGTTCGGCGGATCAAAATTCGCTAAGGTTGGAAAATCCTTCACAACGGCATCATCAGGATATTTTTGTGTATATCCTGCAGTTACTTCGGGCGTCATCCAAGTAAGTGGAGATGAGCATGATGCAATCGTTTGCATAAGGTGAATGTGTTTTGGGGTGATCATCATCAGGTGTTGCCGAGGAGGAGCGTATCGGCATAAGGTAGAAGATCGGGTTGATAAAACCATCGCGGGCTGATAATGTTAAGTTTGGCCGACAGCAGGATATTGAAGGAACTGCATGTGATGTCATCGTCATCAAGATAATCGTCATCAGGATATCGGGGCAGCAGGATATTGAAGGAGCTGCATGTGACGTCATCGTCATCAGATAATCGGGGTGACGTAAGCATCGAAGGAAAGGTGCATGAGGTTGTCGTCATCAGGATATATGGGAGGAACTGGATGTTCTATATCCTGCTGATGAACATGGTGTTGAACATCATGATGATGAAGAAAGCGTTTGGCGGTAAGATGAACAGTGAACATCAGGAGGATGTTTGCGCTTGCCGAATATGATGATGCTGCCGATAGCCGGATATGATGATGCTGCTGACAGGCGAAAGAGTCGAAGGTTTGTCTGCAGGAGGATATCGGTCGGCAGAGAAAATATGATGATGCTGACAGTGTTAAGAAAAATATGATGATGATGATGGGTTTTGGACATACATGCTGTATGTCAAGGTTTTAGTGTGGATGCCTCTGCATCATAGTGGTATCAGAGCTCAGCAAAAGGTCTGGGCTGTTGTGTGTTGATTCTGTCACCGAAAGGGCAGAGATAGAGTTGATTCTGTCACTGAAAGGACAGAGGTAGAGGAGTGAGAGGTTGACAAAACGCCTCCGAAAGGTAGTGGTACTGCAAGGGAATTGCAGGAGATGAAGGAAAAACATGCCAGAGAGATGAGGAAGATGAAGGAGCTTGCTGAAGCACTTCAAGCCAGGCTTGTAGCCTTGGAGAAGAACAAAAAGAGGGAAGTGGAAGACAGTGAGTCTGAAGAAGATGAAGATACTGTTGAAGAGTATGAAGAGGTAGCTGAAGATCTGGATGCTGAAGACCAGAGATTTGCAAAACTGTTAAAGGCAGTGCATAGTGATAAACCTAAGGTAAAGGTTGATGTTTCCAAGTATAATGGAAGTTTGAATGAAGATGAGTTGCTGGATTGGATTGCTGCACTTGATAATCACTTTGAATGTGAAGATGTTGCTGAGGATCAGAAGGTAAAGATTGCAAAGACCAAGTTAGGAGGTCATGCTTTGGTATGGTGGGATTATGTACAATCCGAGAGAAGGAAATAAGGGAAGTCAAAGATCACTTCGTGGGATAAAATGGTAGCAAGGATCAAAGGTAAATTCTTGCCTAAGGATTATGAAATTCAGATGTTTAAGAAACTACAATTTTTAAGGCAAAAGGAAATGGATGTGAAGGCATATACTGAGGAGTTTTATAAGTTGAGTATGAGATCTGGTCATCATGAGAATGAGGTAGAAAAGGTGGCTAGGTACTTGGCTGGTTTGAGATTGAACATACAGGATGAGTTAGTTTTAGCTAACCCTAAGAATGTGGAAGATTGTTACCAACTGGCAATGAGGATTGAAGAAAAGATGAATAGGGGACAAGATAAGTCCATGAGAGGAAGAGGCAGCAATATGAGGGGAAGAGGGTCAGCCCCTACAACAAGACAAACCTTTGACTCTTTCGCCTGTTAGCAGCATCATCATATCCGGCTATCGGCAGCATCATCATATTCGGCAAGCGCAAACATCCTCCTGATGTTCACTGTTCATCTTACCGCCAAACGCTTTCTTCATCATCATGATGTTCAACACCATGTTCATCAGCAGGATATAGAACATCCGGTTCCTCCCATATATCCTGATGACGACAACCTCATGCACCTTTCCTTCGATGCTTACGTCACCCCGATATCCTGATGACGATTATCCTGATGACGATGACATCACATGCAGCTCCTTCAATATCCTGCTGCCCCGATATCCTAATGACGATTATCCTGATGATGATGACGTCACATGCAGTTCCTTCAATATCTTGCTGTTGGCCAAACTTAACATTATCGGCCCGCGATGGTTTTATCAACCCGATCTTCTACCTTATGCCGATACGCTCCTCCTCGGCAACACCTGATGATGATCACCCCAAAACACATTCACCTTATGCAAATGATTGCATCATGCTCATCTCCACTTACTCAGATGACGCCCGAAGTAACTGCAGGATATACATAGAAATATCCTGATGATGCCGTTGCGAAGGATTTTCCAACCTTAGTGAATTTCGATCCGCCGAACCCCCTGGGATGACCCGATCTACTTCCTGGACAACTTTCCAGACTCTAACAACTAGCACGACCTAGCACATACCCATGCTAGGGTCCTCAACACCTTTCGATCGTGATCCTGCAAACATGCACATGAACAAACCGAAAAAGCAAACTACTTCCTAAACTATTGTACATAGCCATTCCACCGATTCGACGAATCAACCGGTGGAATGGATCAGCGAATCCATGTAACCACCAAAACAGCAAATCGATTACACATATCAAACACTTATCAAGAAAATTTCAAGGATCCAACATACTTTGATCATGTTTGATAAGGTTTTAGTGATGTGGGTTCTTCCCAGAGTCTGTCAATAGTTCCATATCAACCATTTGTGCCACCAACAACTGGTGATGTCACAGTGACAATGCAAGAGTTTAGTGCTTTGAGAACAAAATTGGAAAAAGAAGTTGAGGACCTTAAGAAGAAAAATGAGGAAACAAAAAATGAGACAAGGATCAAGGTCCTCGAAGTCTTTGAGAAAATTCTGGAATACAAGATAAAGCTAGTTGTGGATAAACTTGGGGATGTGCATGATTGCTACTCCATGTTATCTCAGGCCATTAAACAATTGCAAGAAAACTTTTCTGTTTTGGAGCCACTGTACAAGAAATGGCAGCCTTCCATGCATAATTTAGGCCTGCTTTGCAGGATACTTCAAAGAAATCTTAATGCTCCTACTAAATTGAAGCCCACAGAGCAAATAGTGACTATGATTATTGAAGAGCATCAATATGCCAGTAGTGAAGACAAAAGGATGCAGGCCAGACTTGAATCTTTTTCTACTTTCAAGCATCAATTTATCCCCCCTATTCTGACAGAGGAAAACAAATAAGTTAAAGGCCTTAATACTTGGAAGGCAGAATTTAGAACAACAGTGTCTGTGGTTATGGAATTCTTGAAAAAGAAGCAGGATATAGATACTTTGAGCTTTAATGTGATTTTGGATAGGGTCATAGCCCTAGATGTAGGATATGGAAAATTTGTAATTGATGTTAAGGCTATGTTAGATAAAATATGGAAAGACCATCAAACCAATCTGCTCTAAATTCAAGAATTCAAATGGCCTAGTGACCTTACATTTGATACGTGGGAGCAGACCTACTTGAAAGGTTGATGTGCAACTACAGGTTCAGGTGCAGAAGGAGGAACGAGCAGTTTTGCTGCAATCAACACGGAGAACAAGGACAAAATTTTGACACTTTTTTGTGATAATAGACAAGGGTACAACACAGTTAATAGATACTACAACATGGAGATGAGTACCTTGCCAGGCCTAAGGTCACGGGTGCTCTATGATGATTAACAGAATTAGATCTTGGTTAACTTGCTTATACCATTAATTTCTCTTTATTAAACATGTTTAGTTATAAGAGGCTTGAAGCTTGTTGCTTCCCATATTTATAAGGGAAACCAAGGCCTAGACAATCATCATCTTTATGCAAGACAATTTATATATTCCAATATTATCTATCTAATCATATTTTAGATTCAAGACATTACACTTCTATGATAATTTAATATTATAATGGACAAGGATGGTTAACTTTGTGGATATGTATGGTGTTCTAATTTTCTATTAATATTCAAGTTCATAAGTTGTTTGATTGTCTCCATATTGGCTATTTCTAGTTATTCAAATCAATAGATTTATCAAGGCACATTTGTTGTCATTGTGTGGATGTTGTCATTGTGTGGATGCTTTTAATTGGTTTCTATTAGAAGTTGATGTAATTCCCTTTAAGTGACTTACATTTATTGGTCTCTCTCTAGAGTTAAATCATTTAAAGTAAATCATACTGGTGGGTTTTCCTTCAAATAGAATTAAAACAACTTAATTGAATAGTACTTACTTGCATGTGTGTGTTAAAACAACAATGACTACCATGAAAGACATAAAAACAATAAATAACACTCACCTCAATTCCAGCACCACTACTACTACTCTGAATATCATGCAGATTCTAATCAAGACGTTCAACATAATCACTATCATCATTGTCCTCAAGTTGTGTAGCTTTGTAGAGAGCTCTATTGATAGGGCCTTTTTCTTTTCGTTCTGCTCTCATATAATTTCTCTGCATGTGATTTAATCATCATGCAAAAATTAATATAAGTCAAGTAAAGAATGCAAAAACTATAATTTTTTGTTCAAAATAACATTTTTCTTCCACTCTTAAATGACTAAGTCAAGGTATGTTGTGAGATTCTTCCTTTATTGTAAGCAATAGATTCTAATTTATAGGAGGATTCTTATAGTCATGAGCATAAGATTTTCAACAATAAGGCATAGTCCCAGTCCTTCATATGATAAGGAAGACAGTAAAAGTTGTAAGATGGCAGTCCACATCTCTATCTTAGGATAGTCCATAGCATGGAAGGTATAGGAGAAGATAAAGAGATGCAATATCTAGTAGGGTTTCACCAAACAAAGAGGAGATAAAGGCACTATCAAAACCATTAGACAGTGACCAAAAACCCATGGAATGATAGTAACAAAGCAAATATGATAGCCTTGACTTTAGGATCAGTGGTTAAGAGCTTTACTAAGACATACTCAAAGTGACAGTCTAGAATGATAGAGTTAAATGTCATAATGCAGCATAGGAGCATGTCATAAATAATGAAGTGAATACTCAAGCAAAATGGTTTGAAGTAGAACCTGGTAAATTGTAGTATTGCATGTTTCTTTTGGTTCTGTAAGTAGATCAATGAGACAACTCGTGATAACACATTTATGTAAAGCATCAATGCTAAGGTTACAATGGCTACAATTGTAGTGTTGCACATTGAGGGTAGGTTCATTCTTTGTTTACAGTATCCAAGATCTATGATAACTATTGAAGTATCCAAAAAATGCAATCACAAGGAAGTATAACAAAAACATGGTACAAGTTTACCCAATAACAAGCACAAAAAATGAAAGGATAGTGTAATAGAGCCTCTTACCTCATCTGCATCCATAATATTATGCTCATTCCATGCAGAAACTATAGGCTTAACGGAGGAAGCCAAGTGTGACAATTTCTCGGTGAGACTGTGTAAGCAACTCATTATATGTTGGTACCTTCATTTGAGTTGACATGATCTATAATGGCTCTTACTAGGCACCTAATAGATGGCTCTCAAAATTCTCTTGATGAACTAGATTTCCACTTCATACTACCATTAGATTTACTAGGATCTAGTGCTGCCATATAATCAAGCATATCTTCCACACCTGCTTCTCTATTACTGTTTTCCACCTAAAATACAATGTCAATATCAACATATAGTCGGTTGAATAAAAAATTGAAATAAATAACCAACGTAAATTGACCAAAAAGCCATACCCTTACTCCAAGTTTGTCCATTTTGGCCTACAACCCGCCTCGACCAAATGTATATCCAGCTGCCACATTATCTCTTGTTCTCTTTCCTTTATAACTCTTTGTCAAATATTCTTCAAAACACATATTTTCTTTTAATGCCTCCTACTTTTTGGGAGATAGAGGGGATTCTAACCTCTCTTTTCCCTCCAAGATTGTTTTTCTACAATTGTATCTATAATTGTTCATCAAAAGTGTCATCTTTTGCTTGTAATATCTTCTAGAGATTTTTCCACCAGTAGTCTCAAAAGCATTTTCCATTTTTTGTATAACATTTTCCACACTCCGTGGATCTTGCTCTGCAAAATTTGATTTGCAAATATCCAAATGGGCCCTACATCTCACACCCAAATTAGAGGCCCACCTTGCAGCATTTTTCCCAATGGGCTCACCATCTCTCGATACCTCAACCAAGAATGGCTTCTTGTCTTCTAATCTTCTTTTTTTTGCATTCCTCTCTATAGATATGTATAAATCTTGACTCAATCTTTTTCTTTTGATCTCTCTTCATGACTTTCATTAACCGAAACTTCATCATCCTTGGCCACATTAGCTGTGTCATGAGTAGGTGTGTCATGAGTAGGTAGATCAATACTAGTCTCTGCAGATTTCACTTCAGACACATCCTTTAATCTTGAATAAATCATCTGCAACTCACTTACTATTCCTTTCCTCTCATTGTTTTCAATAATCTCTCTTAGACTCTGTGCTAAGAGATCATCACAATGTTGCACATCACCATGCGCTATATCAGGCTACACATCATCATGTGCTATATCAGGCTGCACATCACCATGTGCTATATCAAGCTGCACATCACTATGTGCTATATCAGGCTGCACATCATCACAACTATTCTTTTCACCAACTGCATTCATACTTGAATCCCAAATGCGTTGGCTTCTATGAGTTGGCAGCATTGTATCTTTACTTTACTTTTGTTTTATCTCTACATTTTCTTTGCACTCTTTTTCTTTTCTATAAAACAAAAAAATATCATATTATGTCTTATATACATAAACCTCTCGCCTATAAAATTTCATAAACACAATTAAACAAATAATATACTACTTAGTGGATTTACAACTTGTCTATTTGTCAAACCAAGATGTGATAAATATTCACTATTCTTTGCCACACGTTCTTTACGAAAGCACTCATAATCTGTTAGTGGAAGTTTAGCAACATGATCACTGTAATCTAAATTGTGTCTCATAGTCTTTTCCTCATTTCCTAAAGTCCAAATAAACAATAAAATATAAATCAGTGACTTGAATCAGTAGAACAAGAGTGGAATATAAACAAAACCATTATTTTTAGTCAACTAGAGCATATAAACAAATGCAGTCATAGTATATAAGGATTTCATTTCCATTTGAATGATACAGTATATAAGGATAGTCCCCATATGAAATACATTCATAAAGCATATAAGATGTATTCTTAGAAATTAGAGGAGATAGTCTATGACAAGTGACATGACATAGGATGATAGCATATAAGATGCATTATATGGAGGAGCAAAAATTCAATAAGTAAATGTGGCACACAGATTTAAACCCAAAGGAAACTCTATTTGTTTATCCTTCTATTTGAGAAGAAACTAATTGCCTTTTCTGATAGTGTGAATCATCATTATTTCTACTTAAAATCCTCAGTATTTCTACTTATATAATTCTATAGAAATTCTGAACACACAAATGTAAGTAAACAAAAACAGTCAATATGTGCTTTAAAAATGAGTAATTTATTTTTGGAACAAATATAGCTAGTTATATGCATGACATGTAACAAGACAAGAACTAGAAAAATAACAAAAAGTAGAGCTCAACACAAAAGAATATCCTAAAAAACCCAAAGTGGAAGAAATTCCTATACACTAATGCCCTATCTTATCTTGTTGATTCTCTACTACATTTTACAAGCTCGCTATTTTCTTGATGCCTTCACTAATCATCTGCATTGCCAGCAAGATCAGAATCCTGATCACTCATGTCTGCATCTACTTGATTTTCTTCCTCATCCTCATCTGTGTCATGCAATACATTCTCTCTCCCAATCTCTTCATTGATAATCAAAATATCTTCTCCAAACACTCCATCATCATCTTCATCCACTACTTCGAATGTTTCTTGTAAATTAACATATTGCCCATCAGGCATTATATGAACAACTTCCATGAATTTTTGTTTTGAACAAGACTTTGTTTGAATGACATACGACCATCCTGGGCTTCTTACATCATCAATTAGAAATGATTGATTAATTTGAAAAGAGAAAACATAGGGCTCATCCCTCTCTGATAAAAAGTGTCTTGTATTTGCACGTAAAAATCCATACTCATCAACATGTACTGTGGATGGTCGGATCCACTTACATATTAATAATATAGGACTATTTTCACCAAAATCCACTTGAATAATTTCTTGGATGAATCCAGTATAGAATTTCTTCTCAGATTTGTGAAGAAATTCAACACTTACAATACAATCACAATTTGTCTTTCCTTTGTCTTTTTCCTCCACTCTTAAATGGCTACCATAGGCCCACATTCCACTAAAACACATAGCCCATAAATGTGGAGGTTGTGAAAGCTCACTTTCCTCTATTGCTATATCTTGACCTTCTTTTTTTGCATCACTAACTACATTAACAATCCATTCTTTAAATTTTGGAAAAGAATCACCTCCAACCAAATCATGACGTCTGCACTTTTGAGGTCGATGTTGCATCTAACTTTGATTCTCTTCTTCATATTTTCTACATAGAATATTAATGTGCAAATAGTAAGATTAATAATATAAATGTGTAAATAAATAATTGAGTAATTTTTTTTTAACCTGTGCTACTTATCGAACGAAGATGTGTTTTGAAGAATAAAGGCATGCATCACACTTCTTTCTTGATACGATAGCTTGAAGCGACATCAATTTCCTTCTAATACTTCACCTTCAACTCTCTCATCTTCATCATCATCCCATACACGTCGATTGACATTTTTAAAATCCTTCATATATTCTGTACAAAATCCAATGGCCTCTTGCATTGAATATCCCTCAGACATGCTGCCTTTTGGTTTTGCCCTAGTACAAACATTTTTTTTCAAAACCTTCATATATCATTCTATAGGATACATCCATCTCATTCTTACTGGACCAAAATGCTCTAGTTCATATTCTAGATGTATCCAAAGATGCATAGAAATGTTAAAGATTGTTGCTGGAAATTCCCATTCCAATAGATAAAAGACTTTAACAACCTCCTCCCTCAAACTATCAAAGTTCAAAGGATCTAATACATGTGAACTCATTCTCTTTAATATTAGGCCCAACCTTATAATTTCCAATCTTGGCCCCTTTACCAAACCTGATATATTTACTACAATAGGTAAAATATTTTCGATTATAACATGATAGTCATGGGTCTTTAGGCCTCTTAAGCTATTAATGTTAGTTTGGCTTCTGATAGTACTACTTACATATCCAGTGGGAAAGCAAGTCTGAGACATCAACTGTAAGAATTGTGCACATTGTTCCTTTGTCCAGACATAAGGAGCACTGGGTTTTCTATATTTTGTATCATCATATTTTTCAACCCAAAGATTTTGACGAATCTTTAGTTCTCGAAAGTCTTCATGTGATGAAATAGTATCAAAAGCACCAAAAAGAGTTTCTATAATAGCATAGGCTATATTTTTCTTAGTATGCATAAAGTCAACAATATGCCTAATGGCTAAATCCTTAAAGTATGACAACTTATAGAATATGCACAACCATTTTACACCACTTTCATTACATGGATCATATCTACGACTAGCAATCCCACCATTTTCAAAAAATGACATTCTTTTTTGTCCATTCTCAATAATGTAATCACCCATTATTAGCAAAGGTGCTTCACGATTCTCTTCTTGACCATTGAAACATGTTTTTTGTCGATGATATGGATGAACCACTTTAAGGTAAGCATGATGTCCACAGTAAATACACGTACGCAAACTTCTTGAGTGCCTCACAAAATCCTTAAAGTTGCAAGTAGGACAGCCATGGTATCCATGAACAGTGAGACTAGACAATGTACCATATGCAAGTAGATCATGAATCGTAACTAATAAGGAAGCTCTTAAAGTGAATTTGATTGAATGACCATCACTTAAAGATTTAATTGCTTCAACTCATTTCCACAATTCCATTAGCTCATCATATAATGGCTCTAGATAGGTACCTATTGTATCTGAAGTCACATTTTTCTTTCCTGGAATAATCAATGATAGCATTAAGAAAAATGGTTTAGTTGCTAACCATGGAGGCAAGTTATAATTTATTAAAAACACTAGCCAAGTTGACCATTTAGTACTTTGATCTGAGAATGGTTTCACCCCATCTAGAGCCAAACCCAACCTTATATTATGAGAATCTTGAGAAAAATAATGCCATCTATTATCAAATTCCATCCACATCTTAGAATCAGGCACATGTCGTTGTTTTAAATCAATGCTCTTATTGTGGGCATGCCACTACATAAGTTCAGCAATGTCTTTGCACCTATACATTTGGAGTAATCATGGGATTATCAAAAAGTGGTGAAGAACCTTTCTAGGAACCACAACTGATTTTAACCCTTGTTTATACCTTGCTTCATGACATTTCAAACATTCACTCTCACTTGCGAGATTTTTGTGAAATAATACATAACCATTAACACATGTGTGGAGTTTTCATACCCCAAGTTGAGCTTACTAATCTGCTTTTTACATTGACTTTATTTTGTTGGCAATGTGGAGTCAGTTAGTAACAATGAACTTAATAATGCCAATAACTGATCTACACTCTCATTTGTCCAACCATGCACCACTTGCAAGTTAAGAATTTGAAGGATTGTTGTCAAATGACTTATCTTGCAATTAGCATACACAGGCTTTAAAGCATCCTCCATTGACTTGGCCCAATCATCATTTAGACCCTCATTCAACATTCTTTCAACTTCAAACCCTTCATCTAACATTTCTGCCTCTTCATCTATGTTTGGTGCCACTTCATCTATGTCTGTTGCCTCTTCATCTCTCACAGTCTACAATTCTATCATATCTTCATAATAATTGTAAGCCCAAGGGCTTGTACCACTATGCCCATATCTTATCATACGTTGATAAATCACATTTCTTTTTCTCACCCTTCCACCAAGATAGTCATTACATGGACATGGATATTTTTCCATTTCTCTCTCTTTGGCTACTCTCTCATCATATGCATGATATTGATCCATAGTGAACCTTCAATGCTAATTCATTTGTAATATTGTGCATTCCAATATTAATTTAGTATAATAAGCTATCCTATGCCTAGAAGGCCTTTAGATATAAAATCTTAAAAGGTAACCTTCAATCATGCATATGGTAAAGCTAGGATAACCTTTCCTTTAGTTTGGGCTAGTCATCATGCAAGGAGATCATGCAGAGTAGAGGTGTGGTTTTATTTGAGTTCAAGGACCAGTTAAGGTTCAACTTCAAAAATACTAAAGATAAAATTTTCTTTTGAGTTTTCAAGCTTCAATCATGAAAATATCTCCTGGGGGGGTGCCTACAAGTAGCTTCCCCAAATATCATGAAAATATTAGTTCACTTTTGGCAATGTGGTTCTTGAATTACCTTTGAATTTGCTGCAAAGTGTGTCCCCAAATTTGACTTTGCTGCAAAGGGCCTCGCTGACTTCAAATTCATGACAGCAAACTCCAAATTTCTTACCTGCCTTTTCAAAAGTCTCCAAGTCCTCTCCAGACAAGCTTTATCACCCATGCAAGTAGCTGCTACACTTATATGCACCTAAAACATTTTTTTAGGTACATGCATAAGATAGGGTAAGTGCTTCAATACGTGTCCATGAGAATAACAAACATCAACAGCAATTCAATTTCATTCCCATGCCAACAATTATACATTTTACAAGTTGTTTGACTTAGAAATATAGACAAGCTATGTAAACCAATAGATAGATAGCATTTAGAAGAAATACTAAACAATTTATCAAGATTACACTTTAAAACCCCGATTAAATAACTATTGTGATGAAGTATTCATAGTAGCAAATCAATTTCCAAAATCATATGCAAAGTCACCAAATAAAGGACTCAAGATGTCAACCATTTCAAATGACAATCATGACAATAGGAAAAATAGCATAGATAATACAGTCATACCTTTGATTGCAAAGGAGAGAGCAGATATTATAGTCTATAGCAGCATTGAAAAGATGAAAATAAAAAATCCATGAAGCCAAACACTTTTGTCAAAATACAAAACCTTACCTAATTAGTTAACTGATCCTTGAAGATTTTATTAGGCAAAGATAATCATTATATAGATGGTAAAATAGTGACACAAGTGCCTTTGAAAGTGATGACAGTCATGTCATCAAACTGACAGTGAAATCAGTCATCAAAAAGAGTAATGCACAACACCACAGAAGAAAAGAGATCACTATCCATTCAAAGAGATGCTCTAATCACAGTCACCAAAGTGGGCTACAATAGCAGAGAAAAGACAGTGGAATATTGACAGTCTATTTGCATCCAAATGTTAATTATGTGAAAACTATGTCATATATCAATAACAAAACTAACAGAGAGGATTTTTTACAGTCAAAAGTCTATTAATTGAATCATCAAGTTTATCAAAATCAAGCTAATAAGCTATATGATAGTCATAGTAGTAGATGGACAAAGGGAATGTGACTGTGACAGATTTTTGCATACAAAGGATAGTCATCATCAATGATATATTTGTATTAAGGAATTTGTAGGCAAGTTTGTGATAGGACAACAAAGATCAATTCATGTATGAAGCAATGAACAAGGTTTTCATGACAAAGGTTATTGTCAAGATAGCAGTAAGAGACAGTAAAGATAGTGAAGAGCATATTTAATGAATGAAACAAAACATGGAATAGTCTTGCATTCTTAACAACAAGCTTTCATTCTCTATTTTGTGATAGTCATTTTGAACATACAATCATCTTTCAAAGGTTGAATCACACACACAGGGGTAGTGTCTAAGTCATAGGTTGAAGACCATCAAATTCCTTCATGCCAAGGTATACTAAGTATAAATCATGAATGGAAAAAGTAGAACTTTATCAATAAAGAACCATGAGACCTTTTCATATAGTCATTGAAAGAGATAGAACAATCACTAATGATAGAGCACCAAGCTTTCAAATATACAAAACTTTAGAGTAGGCTAAGAGAAGAATAGAGGTACGTGGAAAACCCTACCTCTACTTCATAAAACCATTTGTTATCTATCATCTATCTACCGTCTATCTGCTCCTTTGATATCTACCGTCTATAGCTAGAAATCCAAAAATTCCCTCCTTTCTTCATTCACACGATGATCTCAAAACTATTTCCAATCTTAAAGAATTGTGGCCATGAACAATCTTCTCCTGTGTGACTACTCATACCCTATTCTTGGCGGCCATGAACAATCTTCTCCTATTTGACTACTCATACCCTATTCTTGGCGGCCATGAATAATTTTCTCCTGTTCAACTACTCTGCATACCCTATTCTTGGCGGCCATGAACAATCTTCTCATGCTAAATGCACAATCTTTGCTTCTTCACAGGTTTCACTTTTGTTCAAAATTCATAAATGCACAATCCCTCCATTAATTCCCTCCAAAACTAAAGTGAAAGAAAAAATAATAGAGGAATTTATTTAGTCCCTTATTTAGTCAATTTTATTTGTAGTTGTGTTTTTTTGCCCCATGACTAAATTAGTCATTTATTTAGTCATTTCAATAGTCATTTCAATCGATGATCAAAATAGTCATTTATTTAGTCATTTATAACGATGTTGCAAAAAGTTTTAGTCACGTGATTAAAAGTTTGGTTACGTGACTAAAAGTTTTAGTCACTTGGTTATTTATTTTTCATGTTTCTACTACTGATTGATCCACACATAAACCAATTGATATCTAAGGGGAATTTTACATATGGCTTACCATCCTTCTTCTTGGATATTTCAAGTGCAGGGATCATCTACCTAGCCATCTCCATCAAGACAACCTTGTCTGATGGGTACCTGGGTAGCATGAAGGGATTCCCACTGAACCCTTCCATCTTGATGTAAGAATATGTGTGGGATGGAATGAACCAAGCTCCATGGGGATGAATCTTTTCTGTGGCACCCAGTGAAAACCTCTTGGCTCTATCTCCCTCCAAGATTCTAACTAAGTGCATTATGAAACAATCATTTACAACCTTCTAATGTTGTACAGACTATCTTCTTTCCAACTAGGGATAATGTTCCCAAAATGTCTTTTCATGTGGCAATCTACCCAGTCTCCCAACTGTTTGTAGCCCATTAAAAGAGCCCTTGCATGCACATGCATAAACTATATAAGAAGTCATTTTGAAGATTCTATCCTTCTTTCTCCATTCCGCCATCTATGTATACATGGAATCACTAATTATTTTAGCCCATAGGACCATCTGTTTATTCTCAATCACCATCCTGATTAGGCCAAACATCCAGGATTCAAAGTTGCCAGCATTTTGTTTTCCACTCATCCTGCTGAGCAAAAAGATCATATATTGGACTTTTGAGCTGAAGTCATACTTGTATAGATGTTAGGGCATCTTGGCCATTACTTTTGTCTTACTAGCCGGATCTCTCCATCCCAAGAAAATGACTTTCCTACAAGCTTTCTGATTACCATTATATTCTTTTGCAAGTGTCTCCAAGTCTAGCACATATATCCCCCTGGGTGTAGGCAAATTGAATGCCTCTATTATACCATCCACTGATAGATCAACATATACATGTCCTTGGTGCTCAACTCTTCTGGTCACTATGATATAATATTTTACACACAAAATCAGGAGCTCCAAGGCATCTACAGTGTATGGGAAACTAGCTGCATAGTACATTCTAGTGACTACTATGTTCTTCAAGATGGGGTTATCTTCCCTGCTATGGATCCTTGTTCTGAAGGACTCAATGTCCATGTTTCCACAATGAGTATCCTCCGCAAACCCATGTTTACTGTATATGTTTTGGGCTTTGGGAAACATATCTTGCTTGAATTCAGCATCACATTTACCTATGTGAGGCTGCATTTTGTCCTACAATTTAACATTTTTCATCTTAACTAGGGCATTTACTATGCTAGGGTTAACACTCCTTAATCCATGAAATTGAATAAACAAGGCATCTAAATATATGCATATAACATGAATTGACTACGATTTACCCAATTTCACCATTTAATTCATTTACCTATGTAAACTCATGAATTATCCTTGTGGAATTGACAAAGAGGGCTCTATTGCATATGTACCTGGATGGTGAAAACCTTAATTGGAATGTGTAGACGTATACTAGAACCATTGTATACAGGTGATCCTCTGTGTACTCAAGTTCTTGTCATAAGTTCATTGTAGCTATTTCTTTTAGTTCTCGTCCTCTCTGTGCAAGTTATCTATTCTTTGAATGTGATACGTGAATTATGAGAGTGATTTACTCTTTAAACATAGAATTTTTTTGATTTTATGGATTATTAATTACTCCTGGGGATTTAGATGGATTCTTGCAATGTAATTGTGGGAGATTGTTACAAGTGTTCGTTGGCATGCTTTTGAATTTAAAAGCCAACAACATTTTATAGCATTAAATGCAAAAAAGGTGTGCCTAGATATACAATAGATCCTATTTTTAAATGTTCATAAGGATATATCCATGTGGATATATCTGTATGACATCAGCATGAGGGTCGATTTAACCCTCATTGACCAACAATATACTATCGGGTTCAATTTCATTGAGACTAGGTTGGGATATCCATGTGGACATGTGGCATGGTATCATTGGATTGACTTAAGCATGGATATTTGGAAGATCTAGATATTAGGGGATGTGAAATATCCTTGTAGACAAACGTCCATATGACGTCATCAGGGTATGGTTCCTTTGCTAAGATGAGATGAGGTGATGTCATCAGGACATGGATATTAGAACAAGGTATGGATAATAGGAAAGCATAAAATATCCATGTGGACTAATATTTGCATGATGTCAGCAAGATAAATCCTCTGTGTTAAGTTGAGTCGAAGTGATGTCATTAGGATTTGGATGTTTATCAAAGGTCTAGACATTCGACCAAGTCAATATCCATGTGAAAAAATATATGCATGACGTTAGTCATTTATATAAATGAAGGTTAAATGACATCATCCGAATTTAGATATTTGAAAGTCAGGTCATTAAGTGGAGTATAGATATTAAAAGATGTTTAGACATTAACAAATGTCTAGATATTGAGAATGAGTATCCATACTCGCAAATATCCATGTATCTGAAGGTTTCGCTACATAGTGAGTTAAATTTGACATGTGCACATTTGGGAATGTCAGGATATTACTCCTTACTTAATAATTTCTTTGATCGAGACATTTGGAAATGTCTAGATATAAGGATAATGTGAACATCCCTCTAACTAATTGACCAAACATTGACCATAAATAACTTCTTTGTTTTAGGGAATTTTTGCGTGCTACAAAAGGAAAACCTGCTTAAAATTTTATTCTCTTTCATTTGGTAGGCTTCATGAGGGAAAATTCATACTTTAAAATTTTGAATTCTTATTTCAAAATCTAGATATGCCTAGAACAAGACCTAGACATACATCTAACAATGGTTTTACCATACCACCCAAAGCAAAGGGAAGGAAAACAAGCCAAGCCAAAGAAAGAAAAGTTGGGTCCCTATTTTGCTAGGGTAAAATGGGGTGTGTTGTTTAACCACACAACAACTTGCCACCAAAGAAAACCACCAAATTATAATCAATTCAAGAGAGGAGAACAAATTAGGACATAAAGTTCCAACTCTTATCAAACATAAGAATTCTGACCTTTCTAATGAGATCATATTCATTAACAAAACAACATGATGAGAAGGAATCAAGTGTGTACATTTGATTCATTTCCTTCTTCTTGATGAAAGGTTGAAAATAATAGTAGTTAGTGTTAAGCTACATGATTGGATTTAACCCTCTAATCCAACCTTAGATAGAGCCTTGCTGCCAGTCAGGCATCCATAGCCCTAGCAAGGTTATCTTTGCAATTCTCCTAAGTAGAGCCCCACTACTAGTTAGGCATCTGTAGCCCCGATAGAGTTACTTGGATGACCTAAAGAATTTCTCTTCTTTGGATTTCTAATATTTTCTTTTTCTATTTTCAATATTCATATGGTATGATCTTGTAAGATCATTTGCAAGGTATAAGCACTTGGCTATTTAGGCTAAGAATTGCAATGGTAGCAAGGGAAAACCTTTAGATTTTTCACTTAACCTAGACACTAGTACTTTCAACTAATCCAAGGCTATTAGATATATTCATGTGATGACTTCCATGAACAACAAAAGTTACTATTAATGAATATGATTTCATAGATAGGACCAACAATACTTAAGCTAATGGGAATTACAACCTATGTGGGAATTTGTAATTCTTTCTTGAATTGTAACAATTTTATTATTTTCTAAAGTGAAAAGGTGCTCCATACTACCTAATCAAAATAGGAACTCAACAAGTAAACCAAAACAAAGAAAAACAAACTATACAAGCAAATATTTAAATATAGTATATGGTTCTAACCTTTCCTATTTAGGCTTGGAAATAATGTTTGAGAAATTGGCCATTTACAAGCAATGGGACATCCTCACCAATTAGGGTTTTAAGCCTATAGGTACTGTCACCTAGTATTTCAACAATCTGAATAGGACTAGTCCATAGTTTGTCAAATTTACCATGGTCACCTTTTTTTTCATGAGCTTTGTCCCAAGATAAGACAAGATATGATATTTTGAAGGTTGTAATTTTGGCTCTTCTATCAAGCCATCTTTTGACAATAGCCTGATGTTTTGAGAAATGGTCTATGGATCTATCTATGTTTTCTTCTAGATGCAAGAGCTATAAAATCTTGACTTCTAGTTTATCATCTAGACCAAGGTATTCTTGTGCAAATTGGAGAGTGGGGATCTTTAAGTCCTCTAGTAAGATTGGATCTACTCTGTGTTGGTGTTTTTCCTAGACTGGATGCTTGCTCCTAGTTATCCCTACAAGGTAGCCATCAATGATCAATAGGATCTCTGGGCCAGGGGCCAACAGTACAGGAGATAGACTCTATAAATATCTCCTCTTCTTCTTTAGGCTCTGTAGAACCAAGGGGGGTATTCCCTACTCAACACCCATGAAATATGCTTATGGACTGACTGGGATGTTGACACAAAGCAGATAAATCCTCTCTTATGAAGACCAAAACTATGAAATAAGTGTAAAGCAACTAGCTTTGGGCCTATGTTCAGTTGTGATACAGAGGATTTTGGTCCTAAATTACTTCTAATGTCCTAAAAGGTTTGTATATGAAGTTTGAGTTTGTTTTTGTATCTGGATGCAAAGTTGGGACTCTAGGTGCAACCTTAATACAAAACCAGACTAGTGCTTATCCCGAGCTCAGAGTCAATAGACATTCACATGTGAGTGATCAGCATAAACATATACCAAAGATAGGATATCAAGGGGGTTTTAGTATCTGCCTTACAGATACCTCCCAAAATTTAGTATTCAGTTATCTCTGCTTACAACATCCTCACTGCAGTACATTCCTCCCAATACTTGACCTAAAACATTTAATCTACTCCTTGAGTAGAAGTAAGAAATCAAGCATTCAACACAGTAAACCTATATTCTAGAATCATAAACACCCCTTAGATGCTTCAAATTAGAAGAAGAACACACTCAATTCAGAGACAGATAATAGAACACATGCAATACAACATTAATCATATAAAACAGCATGAAACCAGTGAATTTATGCATGAAATATACAACATGAGACTCATAAACTCACAAGACATCTAGAATAAGGCCACCAATGAAGTTGTATCTTGTTACAACACCAAAATTTGTCCACCTTTCAACAACCACAAATGAGTAACACCATCTGCTATATATAGCAAGAAGGTCTACTCAGCATTAATTACATAGCATTTCAGAAATTGCCAGATATAGTGCATTATGAGAAAATGGTGCCCAACATTGAATGTAGCAGGTAGAGAAGGAGACAGGGAGGTCTTGAGCCCTGTGCCACCACCTAGGGATTCACATCTTCAATTAGGTGGTTGATCCATCCATGGTGATGCAGAGGCATCCACACTAAAACCTTGATATGCAGTATGGATGTCCGCAACCCTTCATCATCATCATCATCATCATGTTTTCCTTAACACTGTCAGCATCATCACATTTACTCTGCCGACCGACATCCTCCTTATGACAAGCCTTCGCCCTTTCGCATGTCAACAGCATCATCATATTCGGCTATCGGTAGCATCATCATATTCGGCAAGCGCGAACATCCTCCTGACGTTCATGAAACATCTCACCGACAACCTCTTTCTTCACTATCTTCAGCATCATGATGTTCAACATCATGTTCATCAGCAGGATAAAGAACATCCGGTTCCTCCCATTTATCTTGATGATGACCCTCAACTCCACACACCGTCCCTTCGATGCTTACATCACCCTGATATCCTGATGACGATTATCCTGATGACGATGACGTCACATGCAGCTCCTCAATATCCTACTCTTCCGAAATATCCTGATGACGTATATCCTGATGATGATGACGTCATATCCTGCTGTTGGCCAAACTTAACTTTTTCGGCCCACGATCAACCTGATCTTCTACCTTATGCCGATACGCTCCTCCTCGGTAACTTCTGATGATGATCAACCCGACGCACTTTCACTTTATGCAACCAACCGCATCATGCCTATCTCCTCTTACTCGGATGACGAAGCCCGAAGCAACTGCAGGATATACACCGAAATATCCTGATGATGCCGTTTTAATGAACTTTCAGCCTTAGCGAATTTTCAACTCGCCGATCCTCCTGGGATGACCCGATTCACTTTCAAGGTGATCTTCCACACTTTAACAGCTAACACGACCTAGCACATACCCATGCTAGGGTCCTCAACATCTCGCGACGGTGATCCTGCACACCTGCATGCAAACAGAAAGCAAACTAAAACCTAACCTACTGTACATCGCCATTCCACCGATCCGACGAATCAACCGGTGGAATGGATCAGCGAATCCATGAAACCACCCAAAACAGCAAATCGATCACACAGTGGAGACCAAACAGAAAATGAACACAACAGGATCTCTTATTCGATTTCAAAAGATGCTATTACAATACTCTGTCTCTCTCTCGCAAAGTCTGATCGATGATATCCAATACCAACTGATCCTCATGCATAAATAGGTTTTCCTGCGAGTACTACTGACCTGACTCCAAGCGGCTGGGAAATCTCTCCAGGCGGCTGGGAGATCCAACCGGACCTACAGCATGACAACTGTCCTAACAAACTATCTAAAAATAGTAAAACATGGTCAGCATGATCTTAGCATGATCAGCATGACCTTATTACAAGCATTGGTCTTATCAGACCTTCTTGGAAACATTAACAAGACTTAAACTAACTAACTGCCTCATGAAGGCCAGCTGTCAGGTAGGTGCTCCTGCACCATACTCCCCAACAGAAAAGAACTCATGTCCCATGAGTTTAGTATGTGGAAGTCCTCCACCTGTACACTTTGTCATGTCAGTATTCTGACCTGTTCCAGCTTTATCCTCTGTTGGTTCTTGATTGCTCCAAGACTTCTGAACTGTAACTTGCTTTCTGGCAAGTAAATCCTCATGCCTGTCAATGTAGGCCTTTCTCACACATATCCTGTGTTTGTCAGGTTGTCTGACCAGAACCTCTGTCTGAACTGCCTCTTGAACTTCTGCAATGTTCAATCCTGTCTTCCTCTCAATCTTTATAGGACAAACAATAGTCCCAACTATGACAACATCCTTGTCATTCCTCTTAACTGGTTGCTGTTTGTAAACCTATTTCTGCACCTGCTGCTGACCTCTGTCAGTCACAACTGTAACTTTCTTCAACCTGTTGTCCTCAACAACCCCTTTCCCTGCAGTATCCTCATCTGCCTTTTGTTGCAAGTATGAGGTGAGCCATTGTTGTCATTGATGTCAACATACTCATATTGCATTGACAAGAAGGATTTGATGAGCTGTGTGCTGAGGATATTGAGAAAATTAGCCTCAGTCAGGAACAGTGAAGAACAGTGATGAGAAGAAGGTAAATGTACTGTATAGGATGAGAACCGGAGGATGCAGATTAAAGGGTTAGTAGATATGAGTCTTGAGATGCTACAGTTAAGATTTCAGAGGTCCGCATGAAGATCTGAAGGAGTTGTGGCTGCCGGTATAGAACCGGGTCCGGCAAGTATCTAGAGGTGACAGAGGATCACAAAAAGGTCCGGTGAGGTCCGGAATTGTATCATCCTAATCTACGGATTGGACGGAGTGTTTGGGATGTCCTTGTGATGTGTCATCCTGATTTGTGTATGATTTGGAGGTCCGGAAGTACCTCTTGCATTATGACAGTGGCGACAGACTGTGTTCTTGAAGTTCCGGATGAGGAAGACAAGAGATCCCAGTAAGTAGAGGAAGTGCGGATGTATCCAGACATTCAGACAGGCTTGTGAAGGTTCTTGGATCATGTTTAGGTTGTGTTGTTGGTCCGCATTGATGGTAGAGCCCGGAATTGAAGTTATTCCTCCGGATGAAGTTCTTGCTCTGTTTAGCCGACCGGATGAGTTGTTCATCCTGCGAATGTTCTTGTGATGGCCGACCGGATGTGTTATTCATCTTGCGGATACTCCTATGGTTGTTTGCCAACTTAGATGTTTGTTCCTAAGTCGATGTCTTGTATAAATAATAGTTTGTGAGTTCATTTCAAGGTGTGGTGTGTGGATGAGTGTGGCATAGCGAAGAAACGTGGGAAAGGCAGAGCAGAGATTGTTGGGCTTAATTGGAACTGATCCGGACATGATAGAGATGTCATTCTCCAGTTCAAGACTGTGATTTTTATCACTTTGTAGACAGTGTGTCTCCTTGTAGGCAGTGGGCCTCTTTGTGAGCAGTATGCTCGGGCAGTGAGCCCTTATTGGCATGTGCCATTCATTTTTCTTTATTCTTCTAACAAAGAATAATTCTTGGGTTAATCACCCCGTGGTTTTTCCCTTAACCGGGTTTTCCACGTCAAAATCTTGGTGTTCAATGTGTTGATGCTTATCTGCTCTTGTGTTTATGTATTATGCTTCCATGGATGATTATTTGATATGCTGCTAACTAACAACAGAGAATTAAGTGTTTAAAAGAGAAGAAGTTTTATACAACTGATTCACCCCCCCCTCTCAGTTGTATGCCCTAGATCCAACAATTGGTATCAGAGCCAAGTTCCTCTGATAGGAGCTTAACCGCTTGAGGAGATCCAGGATGTCGTCATACAAGAAGGATAGTCTGAAGTTCGATGGAACCAACTTCACTCTCTGGAAAGGTCGCATGAAGTGTCACTTGGAATGTATGGGAAAAGCATACTTGGCTATGATTTCAAAACCATATGTACCTCCACAAGGTGGTCCGACAACTCTGAATGAAATCACAGAAGCTGAAAACAATCTGCGGACCAAGGAAGCTCTTCTAAGCGCATTGAATGACTCAGATCTCTCGAATGTCATTGACCTACCAACTGCATATGAGATCCTAACTAAACTGGAACTTCTGTATGAAGGAGATGAGTTTGTCAAAAGTGCAAGGTTGCAAAGTCTGAAAGGGAAATTTGAAAGATTGAAAATGAGAGATGATGAAAACATCACTACCTTTATGCCAAGAGTAAATGAGCTGGTATGTGGAATCAGAAATGCTGGTGGAACTTTAGATGAAAATGAGATTGTCTGCAAAATCCTAAGATCCCTTCCTGCTGCCTACAAAATCAAAGTTGCTGCCATTGATGAATTCAGAGCCCACACAACTGTCACAAGAGAACAACTGGCTGGCAAACTAGCTGCATTTGAAATGACCGAGTTTGGAGATGATCCTCCCAAGACTGAATCTGCTTTCAAAGCCAGTGCCTATGTGAAAGGCAAACAGAGATTTGATCCGGGTGAAAACTCATCAAGGAAAATGTCATGGTATGATCAAGCAAGAAGAGACATGGAAGAAGAAGAAGCAGAAACAGCTCAACTCGAAGCCCTCATTGCAAAGAGACTGCCAAGAGGATCCGGTAAGTATGAAGGAAAACTACCCTTTAAGTGTTTCAACTGCAATAAGATTGGTCATTTTGCCTCAAGATGTCTGGAGAGATCTGCAAGATCTAATATTCACAGACAAAGGTTTCAAAAGAATTGCTATTATGTTCATGAAGAAGATGACAATGAAGGAGTAACAGATGATGAATCAGAACTAGGAAGCAA
This sequence comes from Cunninghamia lanceolata, assembly GCA_027924645.1. Lineage (NCBI taxonomy): Eukaryota > Viridiplantae > Streptophyta > Pinopsida > Cupressales > Cupressaceae > Cunninghamia > Cunninghamia lanceolata. The sequence continues at coordinate 8,679,635 of BSBN01000801.1, forward strand.
ATCCGGAAATGAGTGGGTGTTTATAGCCATCAAGGAAGAAGATTCAATACTCTCTGAATCTGTCAATCACAAACTTGTTGAAAAAGCCTTGGCTGCTCAAGTGGAAGAAAAGGATGATTGGGTTATTGACAGTGGATGTTCTCACCATATGACTGGTGACAAGAATAAGTTCTTAGATTTGGAAAGATATGAAGGAGGAATGGTAAAGTTTGGTGACAATTCTGCTGGCAGAATCAGAGGTAGGGGAACTATTTCCTTTGATGGTAAGAGCAAAACAGGAAATGTACTGTATGTTGAAGGATTGAAGCACAATCTTCTCAGTGTTGGTCAGTTAGTGGACAAAGGCTATGATCTCCGGTTCAAGAATGGAAAATGCAGAATCTTTACAAGCTCCGGAACTGAAATTGCATCCGGTACTCAGACAAAAGGTAACATCTTTCATCTGGTTGGTTCAAATAAAAGTTGTTTGTTTGTTCAAATTGATCAGAGTTGGTTATGGCATAGAAGAATGTGTCATGTAAATTTTGATAACATCATCAAGATAAGCAATACTCAGGATGTGAGAGATCTTCCAAAATTGATGAAACCTACAAATAGTGTGTGTAAAGAATGTCAGTTAGGTAAACAAAGCAGAGTCTCTCTCAAAAGCAAAGATCAGTCTTCTACCGGATTGTTGGAATTAGTACATACTGATCTATGTGGTCTGACAAGAATCAAGAGTCTGCAGGGTGATAGATATTTCATGTTGTTAATTGATGATCATTCCCGGATGATGTGGGTTACCTTTCTAAAAGAAAAATCAGAAGCTTTTGAGAAGTTCAAAATCTTCAAAGCTATGGTGGAGAATCAAACCGGATTAAAACTAAAGTGTCTAAGGTCTGATAGAGGTGGTGAATTTACATCTGGTGAATTCATTGACTTTTGTGAGAAACAGGGTATAAGGAGACAGTTGTCTGCTCCTAAGACTCCACAGCAGAATGGAGTAGTTGAGAGAAAGAACCGGACCATCCAAGAAGCTGCTAGGACAATGATGTTGGAAGCAAATGTTCCTCAAATGTTTTGGAAAGAAGCTATCAGCACTGCAGTCTACACTCTCAATCGAGTTCAAATCAGAAACAACACCGGTAAGACCCCCTATGAACTCTGGTTTGGGATCACTCCTACTGTGAAATATTTCAGAGTATTTGGTAGCAAGTGTTATATTAAAAGAGATGAAGATCTAGGAAAGTTTGATGCTAGAAGTGATGAAGGAATTTTCTTGGGCTACTCCACTCAAAGCAAAGCATACCGGTGTTACAATAAGAGATTGAGGAAGATGATAGAAAGCACCAATGTAAAGGTTGATGAAGGAATTGAGAAGCCTTCAAGATTTTATGAGTTTGATGAAGATGACCAAGACAGTGTTCAAGGACCTCAATCCTCTCCGGTGAGACAGAGTCAGCCTGATCCGGTAAATCAGGAAGAAGAGATAGGTTTGAATGAGCCTGATCAAGAAACAGCAGTGCTGGATACTCCCAAAATTCCAAGGTATGTAAGACTGAATCACTCTGAAGATCAGATCATAGGTGACAGAAGCAAAGGTGTACAAACTAGAAGGAATATTGCTCAAAATCAGA